>CM070873.1:217732875-218932875 GCA_036365515.1 Torymus aiolomorphi | reverse complement strand
TGAATGTTGCGCAAAGAAATATGAGAATCCAAATCAACCATTGCCAAAGTGATGAGAATTCGTGGGTCATCGTTGTTCGGTATCATAATGCGACGACGATTTCTACGTATTGGTGGTCCATGTCTCTCTCTTTGCTCAATGCTTCGGATTTCCACGTGGTTCGGGTAGTGAAGCCTCCCTGGATAATTGTGGCGGTAATACCTTGCCGCCGCACGATATCGGCCTCAACGATTTCGTTTCTCGAATAATCCGGTATATTTGATCCCTTTCAGTCGCCAGCCACTAAAAAAATTCCTCGTGAACTATCCTGAGAAGGACTGTTCACGAGTCATCTCTCTCACAAGTAACACCAGAGAAGTGTTATTCGCCGAAGTGTTATTGGCTAAAATTTTATAGGCTTGTCCTGAATCACGCCAGAAACAGAAATAAAAATCTAAGTCGGCTCAAATGGATAATTGATATTGATTTCCACAACGTTTGCTGTAATTTGATTTTTCTCACTGAGGCTTGAATCAAAATTACTCACTTATTTTCAGTAGATAAGCTAGGCCGGTTCTGCCTCCCCCCACCACTCGGCCACCGGCCGACCTGTGTAGCGTTCAGATTGGTTGAGACGGTCGGATGAGGCCCCGCCCACTTTCGAGAAGCTTCTACGCCCACCATTTGCAATGACGTCATCGAATAAAAATTATTCGTATTTTATTGTCACGTTTTGCATGATTTTTACCCGGCGGCGGGCACGGGCGGCGGCGGCGGCGCGCGCGCGGGGACTAGCATCTTACCGCGGTGACAAGCTGGACGACCGCGGGGATGAGCTGATTCGCGCGGCGGACGCGCGGAGATGAGCATATTACCGCGGTGGCTAGCTGATTTCCGCGGTCATTAGCATACACCGCCCGCGTGTAAGCATATTTACCGCGTTGATGAGCTGACTTTCGCGGGCATTAGTCTATCGTCGCTGGTAAGATATTTACCGCGCGTTTATTTTTTCAAATTTTTATTTACTAGCGACCCCTGGCGGCGGGCAGCGGGATGCGGGATGCGGGATACGGGCAGCGGGATGTGGGATGCGGGCAGTGGGATGCGGGATGCGGGATGCGGGCTGCGGGCGGAGATCAGCATATTACCTTTTTTTTCAAACCTTTTCCTTTTCTAACGGTTTTTTTGCCCACCGAGACTTGATACGATACTCTAATCTAAAATAACGGTTTTTCAATTCTTTTCCTTTCCAACGATTTTTTCCCCACCGAGACTTGATACGATGCTCTATTCTAAAATAACGGTTTTTCAAATCTTTTCCTTTTCCAACGGTTTTTCCCCCACGGAGACTTGATACGATACTCTAATCTAAAATAACGGTTTTTCAATTCTTTTCCTTTTCCAACGGTTTTTCGTCATCGAGACTTGATACGATGCTCTATTCTAAAATAACGGTTTTTTTGTTTTCTGTTCCCCATATACAAACGATAAGAGTGAGGGTGTTGATGGAAACCCTCGAAATAATAATTATTTAATATGTCTATGATTTCCAAAGATCTATGGGTAAAAGAAATTAAAACAGTAATATATGATATTCATGAAATTTATTAAATATAATTTTACAGGTGTTGTGTAAGTTTTGATATTATATTAGCATTAAGCGTACATTGAATACAGTCTCTTCTTAAAGGTGGTACTACACTCTCTGTAGGATTGTGCTCTCGACAACGTAGACATTTGAGAATTTCTTGATCGCTTTTTAAATCATCAGACAGTTTATTCCACGCCTGCTCGATACTGTTTACTCCAAATGTTGTGAGAAATGCCTTAGGTAGCTGAGCAATATCTGTAGGACTCATAAAGGATAAATGTTCTGTGCGAAAAAATATCTTGAGAGATCTCTCTAGTGATGGAGTATTATCATGATAAAATTTTCTTAGCAACAGTACATTTCGATATGCACAATTTGCCTTGTAAGCAAGTCTATGATGTGGACATAGCTGCTCCAACACATCAAACTTGAGTTTCTGCAACGGGAAGTGACGGGAAGTGCATATCGCTCATATCATATACGTTACGGTTGTATTGTTCAAGCCACTGTTTTTTCTCAAGGCTCTTCACATATACGACACTTGCATCATGTAGACTACGCTGTAACGCATTTTCCAACTCTTTATAGGCAGCTCACCCGAACTCCAAGATAAGCCGTGATAATTACGTTTCAACCATCAATTTTGACTTTTATACTTCGCTGGAAGTCTACACCGCAGTGTAGATGGCATGAAGGTAAACACCGCTGGTTTCACGTTTCCACTAAGAGGCACAATGGCTAATTCTTTGACAACAAATTCGTTGATGGGTTGCTTGAACCCTTGCACATCCACCACGTAATCCATGTTGACTGAATCAGATGGCTTTGCAAGATTTTTTATACCTTCAGCCCTCTTCCTTAAACTAATTTCTTAATATCCCCACTTATGGGATTATATTCGATAATACGGTCGTGTAATATCAAGCAGTAGGCTGATGTCTGTGCTGGAAAATTTTCTTTAGCCTCGAATTCAAGACGAACGTCAACTGGAGCCTGCTTCAACGACTCATTCTGCTTTGAACAATCGATAACAACTAAAGGAGCATGCTGTATATACTCCCCTTTCTTGAGCATAGGCTCTGTCTCTTTTCCATAATACACATTTTGAAAGATTACATACATATCATATAATAAAGCATATTGATTTTGATCAATGTTAAGATTGAGATTTCCATAAGGATAGTATTGTGAATTGAGAAATAGTTTCACATTACTTATATTGCAATGATCAAAGCAGCTAGTGTTAGATCCACTTTGTCCTTTACGATTAGTCTGAAAGCCGAGAATTACAAATCGGGGTTTTTCCAGCTGATTCGATGTCTTCACAGTCCAAACATGCTTCGATCTGGTTGGGAGTAATGGATACTCATATAGCTCCCAACTACGGAAACTCATAGCAATCGATTTTTCGTTCCATAGGTAATGAAGGAGACGTATTTTATGCTGGTCAGATAATACCACATACGGCATTAACCATTCAATTTTAATTAGATTAATTTTAAACTCTTCTGCTTGCGTTTGCACGATAGCATTTACGTCATTCTTCGATTTTGTAAGGACAAGCTCGTGCTTGCAATTGACTATAATTTTACAATAGTCTTCCGCAAAGCCGAGAATCATACTTAGCTGTATGAACACATCAAAGTAACCAGCATTATCAGTTATTTTCTGAGTTTCTGCAATATCGATCCAGCCTGCGTTTTCCAAGTTTTGTGTAGGATTGAACGATACCAAACCTTTCATTAGACTTGTCAAGCCCACATTTTTACATTTATCAATCTCTACAGCATTAATTTCATATCGGATTTCTTCGAAAAGATGACAGAGAGCGTTGTTTACAAGCTTAGTGTTGACAGCAGCTGTATTATCTGCCTTAGTTAATCGACCATGAATATGTAATGAACTGCGTGAAGGTAGTAGGCAGAGATCTTGATGTTGTATGGCGATTCGAATTTCATCGCTGTTATTGAAAGCGGATGAAGTGTATGGCTGATGTGCATGCACTTCATAGTGAGCGATAGATTCATCGAATTCCACGGGTGACTGTACGTTCAATATGTCTTCCATCTTTGAAACAGCAGAAAAACATACAAATTATTTTCTTCCAACGTTTCTTTTGACCTGCAGACCGAGACTTCTTAGGAAGCGAATGTTTTGTGGTGTTAGCTCTTTCACTGCTCGTTGATGACTGATCTTCAGAAGACATGGTTTGTTCTTAATATAGCTTTTACGGTTATATACAATTCCCATAATTATGATGCTGCTTTGATGTGTAGTCTAATTGTTATAATTTCTCCACGAAAATTCACAAAGTTTCCGTCTTGATCGACAATGCGCAACTGTATATTATCGATAGTATGAATTGTGATTGGTAAATAAATAACTTGTGTTTGAATTTCAATGATCTTATAGCCTGGAGGAACAGCTGGAAAAAAGTCGTGTATTGTATGTACTTTCCGTTCGTTTATATAGGTTCCAGCTGTAATGTTGCACTCAACTCGCAAAGCGTTAACCTTGAGAATAGCTACAGGTAAATCTGATTCGTGACTAATATTTGCTGAAAGAGTACGCTGTGTAAAACCTAATAATCTTCCAATAGAATCTTGCGGTTGAAAATCTATCGTATGACTGCACTTTATAGTACTGCGAAGAGTATTATTATTAGGTTTAAGGCTGAGTACTATGCCTTTGGGTATAAGTATTTTCTGTAGATGGCGCTCAATATCTTCAATCTCCCAGCTAGCTTCTCCGACGTAAAACTTGTTATTTCCGATATCAATATTGGGTATTGAATTGAAGGTTAAAAGTTCAACCAATCCTAGAACGTATCTTTTATTTGCCAAGAGTTCAATTGGTGGAAAGTATTAAGCTTCTAGTGTAGATAACGTTCCAGATAAACTTAGCATCAATGATTCAGCCATGACTGCTTAATTAATACTGACTGCGTATAACATTTTCATCGTTTTATATAGCCTCACTCAGAAACTTTAAACAGAGATGCCCACAGTTGTACGAGTTATAATCTTGATATCTATCGTGATTATACTTTACGGTGCTAACGCCCAGGTAATCAAGAAGTTCTACAGGTGGCTGAAGATCTCCAAAACTATCAAAGTAGACAACATCATTACGTCGTTTTCGATAGGCTACCCAATGTGTACCAAGTCCACTTTCACTTAGACCTGCAAATAATGGAATCAGAAAAGGTAGGAATCCACCGATTTTTCGTGGAACTGGTAGTACACGAGGAATGTGTACTTTGGCTTTACCACCAGCCTTCTTTACAGTATCTCGAGCACTTTTCAATGCAGCTTGAATTACCTTGTGTGAATCACTACTGTGGGAAATCGGTTTTGAGGCTGCTTTAACTACTTTAGCAAGTGTAATGGTTGGCCATTTTTTCAGCCCCATACCGAACTTCGATTTTAATTTCATAGCGTTTATTACAGTATAAGCTGCTGCTTTCTCACCAATACTTGCGTCTTTAGCGAAAACACGTTTCCAGGCTTTATCTGCTAATACTCTATCAGCAGCGTTTCTAGACCCAACGCTCTCTCGATTCCATACGTAGGCAATGTCGGGTTCCTTACAAGCTTGGTCTAAAGGATTAATTCCAGGGTCACCTCGAGCAAGACGCTTTACAAGTTTAGTCCCAGGTCTGCAGTATTGATAGCCAGGCAGATGTAATTCAAATGGAAGTTTATTGATGACTGTATTGACTAAGCCTCGACCTTTACGCGTATTACGTTTATACTGCTTATGCTCAATCATGATGTTAACACCACGGAGGATAAATACATACTAACTGGAAATGTATATAAGTATGATGTATATATACGTTCAAGGTTAGTTTTCTTTGAGGCGTCAAACATTGAACACGGAGTTCAAGGAGCAACACGTTAAACTACCTGTTGTGAATTTTGATAAATTAATGACGCAGCAAAAATTAAAAAAGCGTCATGGAGAATTACTTCCCAATAATATTAGAGCTGTATTCTGCGGTCCATCAAGTTGCGGTAAAACTAATGCACTATTTTCTCTTATTACTCAGCCTAGTGGATTAAAATTTGAGAATGTGTATGTTTACTCAAAATCACTGGAACAGCCCAAGTACAAATTTGTCAAACTTCTGTTGAAGCCTATAAATGGAATTAAGTATTTCCCATTCAAGGATCATGATCAAGTAATACCAATAGAAGATGCACTTCCAAATTCAATTATCATATTTGATGATGTAGCATGTGAAAAACAAGAAAACATTAAAAATTTCTTTTGTATGGGAAGACACAAAAATGTGGACTGCTTCTATCTATGTCAATCTTATGCTCACATTCCAAAGCATCTAATACGAGATAATGTTAATTTATTAGTATTATTTCGACAAGATGATATGAATTTAAAGCATGTGTACAATGATCATGTAAACACAGATATGTCATATGCTCAATTTAGAGATTTGTGTTCAAGTTGCTGGAATAATGATAAGTATGGATTCCTTGTTATCGACAAAGATAGGGCACTTGGTAGTGGTCGATATAGAAAGGGATTCGATCAATTTCTTATAAATATAGCTGCCGCAAAGCAAAACCGATTAGTATGATTTCAATTGTTCATCAGACAATATGGCACACCTCAAGCAAGAGGAAAACGTTCTCAATCAAATTGTAAAATCGAGAGAAGCAATTAAGCGAAAGTACAAGCAGTTGAGGCAAGATAAAACAGATGTAGAGAAGGTGTTAGGAGAAACATTTAAGCCTATTGTAAGTCCAATTGAAAAACTTGTTGATGCTACACAAACAGAGAAAAAAAAAGTAATTAAAAAAGAGACCGAAGAGGAGCAAGAGCCACGTTATGTTCAAGAACTTAACTCAGATAATGAAGATGAAGAGGAATCACAAAGTGATCTTGATGAAACTGTAAAGACTAAAAGAGTAGACGCATCATTTGAAACAGCTGAAAGCGGACAGGATGATGATGATAACGAAGAAACAGAATTTGTTAAACAAACTTACCTACAGACCTTAGAAAAACGTCCCAACTCACTCGATAATATCTATGGGGTACGAATAGAAGATAATGTAATGAAAATTGGTGACTCACCTATAGATTTTACAAAAACTTATGTGAAAGTTCAAAATGTAATCTATCCCAAAACAACAGGTTTACTTTAATTGCTCTTTCAGAAACAACCTGACTTGATGTACATAGGTTCCAATGATATTGAAAATTATCGAAAAATCGTAGAAGTGACGAATGCTTTTAGAAGAAATTATAGTGAAACTCAATCTCTGCGTAAGAGCAACAGTAACAAATATAAACACTTCATAAGTCCCTATTTCGATAAATCAATAAACAGAAATGTTAGGGGCTCAGGCCTCTTACCTAAATACAAAATTGCAAGAAAAGGTATGCGTATGGACTATGTATACTGGGATGATCCTAAAGAATTAGTTGATCGTCTTCGCTTACTTATGGCTGAATTGGAAGCTGGCAATCAGAGCCACACAAATGAGATTCATTCAATCATTGAAGAACTCAAAGAAGCAGGTTACATACATTAAGATGTCTTCGAAGAGAGTTCACTTTGATGCTAAACCAGTTATTCATGTGATGCATGTGTGGCCCTATGCCAGCCGAGCTGCACGTCATGGAGGATGGGAACAGATAGCATGTGATCGAGAGCGTTTTGGGATGCGAATTCAGAGACTATATGAAATTATTACGCCTGTGCTCGTACATAAATATAATACATATTTGAGTATAACTTGATTGAACTCGATGGTATTGCAGGCAGTTGCAACATGAGTGTTGATGTATTCGGACGTAACCTTGAGCGAGCTGGAGGCAGTCGTGGTCCTCCGGGTGTTAGCTTCAAAGTAACTTCTGACGGACAATACGACATTGACGGCAAGAGGTTATGTAACGTTGCTGAACCTACTCAAGCAGGTGACGCTGTTAATCTGGAAACCCTGCAGCGTATAGTTAAAATGGAAATTAAAAGCTTGCAAGAAATTATTGCTAAAATAAGAAAAGATTTGGATACTTTAGATCGTATTGTTGAGGCTGATCGAGATGAGTTGGATGTAAAACTTTTAGGAATACAGTATGCAATTCGGAGTAAAGAAGATGCAACAGTTGGAAAACGCAGGCTGGATCGATATTGCAGAAACTCAGAAAATAACTGATAATGCTGGTTACTTTGATGTGTCCATACCGCTAAGTATGATTCTCGGCTTTGCGGAAGACTATCGTAAAATTATAGTCAATTGCAAGCACGAGCTTGTCCTTACAAAATCGAAGAATGACGTAAATGCTATCGTGCAAACGCAAGCAGAAGAGTTTAAAATTAATCTAATTAAAATTGAATGGTTAATGCCGTATGTGGTATTATCTGACCAGCATAAAATACGTCTCCTTCATTACCTATGGAACGAAAAATCGATTGCTATGAGTTTCCGTAGTTGGGAGCTATATGAGTATCCATTACTCCCAACCACATCGAAGCATGTTTGGACTGTGAAGACATCGAATCAGCTGGAAAAACCCCGATTTGTAATTCTCGGCTTTCAGACTAATCGTAAAGGACAAAGTGGATCTAACGCTAATGTGAAACTATTTCTCAATTCACAATACTATCCTTATGGAAATCTCAATCTTAACATTGATCAAAATCAATATGCTTTATTATATGATATGTATGTAATCTTTCAAAATGTGTATTATGGAAAAGAGACAGAGCCTATGCTCAAGAAAGGGGAGTATGTACAGCATGCTCCTTTAGTTGTTATCGATTGTTCAAAGCAGAATGAGTCGTTGAAGCAGGCTCCAGTTGACGTTCGTCTTGAATTCGAGGCTAAAGAAAAATTTTCAGCACAGACATCAGCCTACTGCATGATATTACACGACAGTATTATCGAATATAATCCCATAAGTGGGGATATTAAGAAATTAGTTTAAGGAAGAGGGCTGAAGGTATAAAAGACCCTGCAAAGCCATCTGATTCAGTCAAC
Organism: Torymus aiolomorphi; assembly: GCA_036365515.1. Taxonomy (NCBI): domain Eukaryota; kingdom Metazoa; phylum Arthropoda; class Insecta; order Hymenoptera; family Torymidae; genus Torymus; species Torymus aiolomorphi. Next base: position 218,924,295 of record CM070873.1, on the reverse strand, counting down.
ATGGATTACGTGGTGGATGTGCAAGGGTTCAAGCAACCCATCAACAAATTTGTTGTCAAAGAATTAGCCATTGTGCCTCTTAGTGGAAACGTGAAACCAGCGGTGTTTACCTTCATGCCATCTACACCGTGGTGTAGACTTCCAGCGAAGTATAAAAGTAAAAATTGCTGGTTGGAACGTAATTATCACGGCTTATCTTGGAGTTCGGGTGAGCTGCCCTATAAAAAGTTAGAGAATGTATTACAGCGTAGTCTACATGATGCAAGTGTCGTATATGTGAAGGGCCTTGAGAAAAAACAGTGGCTTGAACAATACAACCTTAACGCATATGATATGAGCGGTATGCGCTTCCCATCACGGCAGAAACTCAAGTTTGATGTGTTGGAGCAGCTATGTCCACATCATAGACTTGCTTACAAGGCAAATTGTGCATATCGAAATGTACTGTTGCTAAGAAAATTTTATCATGATAATACTCCATCACTAGAGAGATCTCTCAAGATATTTTTTCGCACAGAACATTTATCCTTTATGAGTCCTAAAGATATTGCTCAGCTACCTAAGGCATTTCTCACAACATTTGGAGCAAACAGTATCGAGCAGGCGTGGAATAAACTGTCTGATGATTTAAAAAGCGATCGAGAAATTCTCAAATGTCTACGTTGTCGAGAGCACAATCCTACAGAGAGTGTAGTACCACCTTTAAGAAGAGACTGTATTCAATGTACGCTTAATGCTAATATAATATGAAAACTTACACAACACTTGTAAAATTATGTTTAATAAACTTCATGAATATCATATATTACTGTTTTAATTTCTTTTACCCATAGATCTTTGGAAATCATAGACATATTAAATAATTATTATTTCGAGGGTTTCCATCAACACCCTCACTCTTATCGTTTGTATATGGGGAACAGAAAACAAAAAAAACCGTTATTTTAGAATAGAGCATCGTATCAAGTCTCGATGACGAAAAACCGTTGGAAAAGGAAAAGAATTGAAAAACCGTTATTTTAGATTAGAGTATCGTATCAAGTCTCCGTGGGGGAAAAACCGTTGGAAAAGGAAAAGGTTTGAAAAACCGTTATTTTAGAATAGAGCATCGTATCAAGTCTCGGTGGGGAAAAACCCGTTAGAAAAGGAAAAGGTTTGAAAAAAAAGATAATATGCTGATCTCCGCCCGCAGCCCGCATCCCGCATCCCACATCCCACTGCCCGTATCCCGCATCCCCCATCCCGCTGCCCGCCGCCGGGGGTCGCTAGTAAATAAAAATTTGAAAAAATAAACGCGCGGTAAATATCTTACCAGCGACGATAGACTAATGCCCGCGAAAGTCAGCTCATCAACGCGGTAAATATACTTACACGCGGGCGGTGTATGCTAATGACCGCGGAAATCAGCTAGCCACCGCGGTAATATGCTCATCTCCGCGCGTCCGCCGCGCGAATCAGCTCATCCCCGCGGTCGTCCAGCTTGTCACCGCGGTAAGATGCTAGTCCCCGCGCACGCGCCCGCCGCCGCCGCCGCCCTCCACCGGATAAAAATCATGCAAAATGTGACAATAAAATACGGATAATTTTTATTCGATGACGTCATTGCAAATGGTGGGCGTAGAAGCTTCTCGAAAGTGGGCGGGGCCTCACCTGACCGTCTCAACCAATCTGAACGCTACACAGGTCGGCCGGCCCTATTGAAAAATATCGCGCGATTATCGTGCGATGAATTGCGCGATTCTTCGCGCGACTAATCGCGCGAAGATCGTGCCAGTTTATCGACCATTTTCTGCCGCGATAATTGCGCGATAATCGCGCGAGTTAGCCGAAATTCAACATTAAAAAATAAGTTTTATTTTCACAACTGTGTACGTGCTTGCATAATTGACAAACATTATGACTGTAAATGTATCACCCTACTGAAAAATCTCACGTGAGATCTCACGCCAAAATCTCATCTGACCTTTTTCGTCATTCATAATTAAATTTCACTAGAAATTTAACTTTTTTTCTATTTCATAATTAAATTTCTCTTTTCGGTGGCCGATAACGGAGTCTAGACGGTGCGCTCCGTAGTTTTTGGTCTAGAGGTCTCGAACCGCATCCAATGCGCGGTGTAGGTGTTCAGGGTTGCCGATGTCGGAGTCTACGTGGGGCGCTCCATAGGTTTCTGCCTCTAGGTATTGAAACTCATTGTATGCGTGGTCAGGTGTTCAGGGTGACCGATGACGGAGTCTACCCGCATGAATTCAGAAAAAAACTATTTCAAATAATTTCTCGAAGTAAGTTTTAGACTTAGTTCTGTTTTTTAAAACACTACTGAAATGTTGAAGTTCGTTATTAGCTAACAAAATTAATATTACTTAAGTCTTATACTTCTTTGATAAAATATATTTTTATTATAAATAGAGGTTATAACTGTATAAGTATATATAAAAAATGCTATAACTGTATAAGTATATATAAATAATAGATATGAAACATACCTGCAACATTACAATAAGATATAAGAGCACTGATGATATTTTGCTTAAGGGGTGTGGAATACCGACCTCTATTATGCGACCTACCGTACCGACCGGACAGAAGTAATTCGTTATAACTAGATTGTTACTACGATTAACGACTTATTCAAATCCGCTTGCCCTCCGTAATGTAATTATCTATCGTTCTGCAAAGTTTTGAGGCAAAATTGTCCTTGAAATTTTTCCTCAAAACTTTGCGGAATGATAGATAATTACATTACGGAGGGCAAGCGGATTTGAATAAGTCGTTAATCGTAGTAACAATCGAGTTATAACGAATTACTTCTGTCCGGCCGGTGTGGTAGGTCGCATAATAGAGATCGGTATTCTACATCCCCTTAATGTGGGGAAAGAAAAACGACGTTTAATGAGTCTCGTGCTCGCACCCTCGACGTCGACCCGTGATAGCAAATTCACACTAGGCCGGCGTCGAGCGCGCCCACGTTTACTCGATATTAGTAGCTACCGCTAGAACAGTCACGATGGCGACGGCGACAGGGCGCGCGAGGAGGCGACGTCTTGGCGATGATGTCCCCGTTGAGAGAAAGCTGAAATTTCGCGCCAAGCCTCATATAACAGAACAAAGTCCAAAGTATCTTGCAAATTTGTGACCTGACTGGTCTTGGCGAATTCACATATAGTTATAAAATCACTTCACATATGAAAGGGTATTGACATGTGGATGGCTTTACTAGTTTATAAATTTTAATCGGTTTTTAAATAAATTGTTTGTACATTCATTATTTTATTTAATATAATTGAGGTTTTTTGTCCACCACTCACTGTTATAGTGTAAGATATATTTTAAAATATTTTAAATATATTTATTCATTTTGTTATTTTGTTATAGGCACATCTCTTTTGATATTCACAATTCAGATGTTCGATGATAGGTTTAAGCCTTGGGTGGGTATAGCGTAAGAAATATATTTGGACCCAATGAACTAAATAATATTGTAGATCTCTTATACAAGAGGACCAAAATCAACTTTAATCATGTGTAAAATGTAGCTAAAGAGACCAAGTACCTACCCGGTTGTAAATATTCACCTGGTTTTCACCTGAATTTCCACCTGAATTATCACCTGAATTTCCACCTAAATTTTACGTGAAATTCGTGTAAAATGTATGCGAAAACCACCCAAATTTTATGTGATTTATACCTGTATTTCACGTGTCAAAATTCTAAAAACGTCAGGTGAATTTCACGTGATTTTCACCCGATGCTCACGTGAACTTCACCGGAGATAAATTAAAGCTTCCTTCTTGTGACATCGTTTTTTCAGGTGAATTTCACGTGATTTACATGTGAATCCACACGAATTTCACATTTATTTCACCTATATTCCGTAGTATTTTCAGGTGAATTTAACCTGAAATTCACGTGATTTTCACCCAATATTCACGTGAACTTCACCACAGATAAATTAAAGCTTCTTTCTCTTGTTATCGTTTTCTCAGGTGAATTTCACGTGATTTTCACCCAATATTCATGTGAACTTTATATAGACCCTATTGAAAGTATCCATCGGGATTTCCATATAGAAATATACATGGATTCCATATGGACACTCATATGGAAATCCACCTGAAAATCTGTTCCAAAACGTCATATGCAAATCTGTATGAAAATCCATGTGAAAATCCATATGAAAATCCATGTACAAATCTATGTAGAGATGCAATTAAAAATCTGCCCTGAACCTGGATTATTTATGGACATACTACTGCAGATACGATTTGAACTTCGCCGAGAACCATCATTGGAATATATATAAAAAAGGCTATATCGGTATTAGTATATATAACTAATGGATATGATACATACCTAGCTGCAACATTACAATAAGATATAAGATCACTGATGATATTTTGCTTAATGTGGAGAAAGAAGTAACGACGTTTAACGAGCCTCGTGCTCGCGCTACTCGACAACGACCCGTGATATCAAATTCACACGAGGCCGGAGCCGAGCGCCCCTACGTGTACTCGATTATTAGCAGCTACCATGAATAGTTGGGACGGGCGGTTAAACTCGGCGACAGCGCGAGAAGTCGACATCTTGGCGATGATGGTGCTCTTCAAAGAAACAGCTCAAATTTTTAAAATCGTTTATGCTTTGTAAGTTTACTGATAATTATTATTTCACAAAATTTTTTCAGATTCTTTATTAAAAATCCTTAAAAATGAGCCCTACTAAAACAATATTGGCGAACAACCCTCTTTTGTAAAGAATTGTATATTTTTTAAATACCAATAGAAACCAATCATTTGTATTTTCTGACAACCAGATGGATTTGAGATTTTAATGTTATTCATATATCTAATGTTATAGATCTTGTCAATAAGTTTCTCAAAGCAGAAAAAATACATTCAACATCTATTTTCAACAATATTTTCACCAGGCTTGTAAGTAAAAATATTCATCTTTATTTTCCTAAATTTTCAATGGGAGCCGGTTACACTGTTATTAAACTCTATATGTATTTTTCATATCTACTCGAAAGAAAATTTCATAAGTTATCGAGTGTTATGTGTGCCAAATGAAAAAGTATATTACTATAAAAAAGTTTAAATCAAAGTAGTTGAAAGACAATTTAGCAATTGTGTATTCCGATGCCCAGACAAGAACTTCTTACTCAATTATTTTCAAATAAAATATGGTTTTCTTATTAAGTCTGCGCTTCATGTAATTTCATAAATTATGTAATTTACAATCTTATAAATCATTAAGATCCATAATTCAATTATTTATTTGTGACTTATTCACTGAATAGTTTATGAAATTTCATGAAGCGAGGGCTTAATAAGAACACCATATTATATTGGACTATTATTGAGTAAGAAGTTCGTGTCTGGGCATCGGAATATACAATTGTTAAATTGTCTTTCAACCACTTTGATTTAAACTTTTTATAATAATATACTTTATCATTTGGGACACATAATACTGGATAACTTATGAAATTTTCTTTCCAGTAGATATGAAAATACATATAGAATTTATTAACAGTGTAACCGGCTCCCATTGAAAATTTAGGAAAATAAAGATGAATATTTTTACTTACAGGCCTGTTGAAAATATTGTTGAAATAGATGTTTAATGTATTTTTCCTGCTTTGAGAAAACTTAGTGACAAGATCCATGCCATTAGATATATGAATAACATTAAGATCTCAAATCCGTCTGGTGGTCAGAAATACAAATTATTGGTTTCTATTGATATTTAAAAAATATAGAATGCTTTTCAACAGGGTTTTCTAACAATGCTTCGAGGCTTATTGGAAAAGCTCTTAAATAAGGACTCAATAAAGCTTTTGTCGCATGCAAAATATTCTGCTTTATCAAATGGATCATAATTCATAATATAAATATAACTATATTCTTAAAATAAAAAACAAATTTTTAAAATTTTGAGCTGCTGACTTCATGTGAAATGCATTATAAATACCTATACTATATAATGTAATGTCATATGAAATGTCAGTATTCTTTCATACTGCTAACAAAAACAGATTGAATATTAGTTGATTCATTACACGGAGCAAAATTTATTTCTAAACTTTAATCTTTATAAGAAAATTTATTATTTTTATAGTAGTGCTGGGAGATACTCAACATGGGGATTTATCTTTATTTAAATATTAATTTTTATTATTTTTGTAGCAAATTTTACTATTTCAAATAGTACTTTTTATGACTGCTGCAAAAATAATAAATATTACTATTTCAGATAATAAAATTTGCTACAAATGTAGTAAAAATTATTCTTTAAAAAATAAAATTTGCTATGAAAATTATAAAAATTACTATTTATAACAGTAAAGATCCTACATGTCGAATGTGTCCCAGTACTAAACTATAAAAATAATAAATTTTCTTATAAAAAGAGTAAAGTTTACAAATAAATTTTTCTCCGTGTACAAGAAAATAAAAAGCATATATTATTATGGCCAATTCACATATAATTATAAAATAACTTCACATATTAAAGATTATTGACATGCGTGTGCCTCTAAGTTACTGTTATATAACTTACATCGAAAGAAGAAATCCATACATTGTTGCTAAATGCTAATTAATCATTAGAATATAGCTTACAGTTTGTAACCTAAATGCAGCAGTAAATTTAAAACACATTATACTTATGACATAGCCTTTTGCAAACTATAAGCTATGAAGGTAAACTCCAAATTATGAGGTAGGAAATGGAAAAAATTGGACATCCGACAAACTATATTGGATATGCTAGTTTATTCCAGCCTAACACCAGGCTGGAATGAACTAGCGTATCCTATATAGTTCATCTATTGTCCAATTTTTACAATTTCCTTAATCATACTTATACGAACAATTTAAAACACACCGTACAAATTATGAGGAATTTTATAAACTCTAATTAAATGTTCTTATTATAAATAACTAAAAAATAATTATCGAACAATCATTCCCAATTGAAATATGTCAAGTTGAAATTACTATAATAAGATACGAGGCCAGGCAAGAAAATTTTTATAATAATGGTTCACCTATTATTCGTTAAACATAAGTGTGGTATTATAAGGACAGCAGTGATAGTGTCAGATCTAAAATCATATGAACTGTCAGTGTTCTTTCATACTGCTACCTGAAACATAACAATATAAATTGAATATTAGTTGTGCGTGTCTTGGAACTGTAAATAGTCATTCTGTTTTTTCTTTTTTTTTTTTTGAAGTTAAAGTTATAGTTATGCTTTGCAAGTATTCTACATATAGAATATTACAAGTTATTGTTATATAACTTTCATTGTTAGAAGAAATCCATACATTATTACTAAATGCTACTTGATCATTAAAATATAGCTTACAGCTTGTACTCTAAATACAACGGCAGTAAATTTCAAACAATATTATATTTATTACATAGCCTTTTACAAACAGTTAACTGTATTTCAATGGTAAAGTATAAATATTATATAATTATATAACAATAATTTATACTTTTATATGTGGAAAACTTGCAATCCATAAATATTAAATTATACAAAACAGAATAAACAATGTCAATCGAACACATGCACCTGTCAATACTCTTTAATATGTGAAGTTATTTTATAAATATAAGTATAAATATAAATATAAATATGTTAATAAAAAACCTTTTATTTTTAACAATAAATCATTGGGAAAGTACTTACTATACCAAGTGTCATCCTTGGAAATGCATATACAGATAAGTCGCACCCAGTCAACCCTATAGAAGAATAAACATTGCTTGAAGTAACATTAGCTAACTATTAAATATTGGAATGTTACTCACCAGTTGAGAGACGGCAACAAACTTGCAAAAAGGACTTTTCTAGCATCAAGTGCATTGTAGCAGGGATCACTGGATCAGGAAGAAGAATTTGCCATGACTGTCAGAGGAGGATGAAATAGCTTTCGCCATCAGGTAATGCACAGCTCCCTCGTAGCACAACTAGCATAAGAAAATGAAGAAACACGAGACAGACGCAAAAATACATGAAAAAGTGGGTGCACTGATCTCACCTAGATGTAAACGTGGGAAACATAACCACGAATATCACACCTTACTCGACCGGCAACGTCAGCACAACACTCGTCACAACCTCGGAGATGACAGCGTGGATAGCAGCAGAAGGTCTTTCTCGACGTAGATGCAGCCACCAGTAACCACCACACTCTCACGTTCGAACTTACGTCGTCGTAACCCTTGAAGCACGCGAGAGCACCGGTCTATTAGACGACGTTCGATAACTGCCGCCGGCCGCGCGTACATGTGTAGAAAGTAATAGAGAGAGAGAGAGAGAGAGAGAGTCAGCTGTCAGTGAGGCTCCTGTCACATAGGCGCGTACGATCGCGTTCGACTGCGTTCGAGCGCGTGCGCATAAGGCTCCCGGCACATAAGAGCGTTTGATCGCGTGCGGACGAAGAGAAGCGAGCGCGTGCGCACAACCGCGGTCGAACGCGCTCGAACGCAGTCTCTTCGTCCGCACGCGATCAAACGCTCTTATGTGCCGGGAGCCTTATGCGCACGCGCTCGCTTCTCTCATTGGTCGTCATAGCTCCTAACCAATGAGAGAAGCGAGCGCGTGCGCACAACCGCGGTCGAACGCGCTCGAACGCAGTCGAACGCGATCGTACGCGCCTATGTGACAGGAGCCTCACTGACAGCTGACTCTCTCTCTCTCTCTCTCTCTCTCTCTCTATTACTTTCTACACATGTACGCGCGGCCGGCGGCAGTTATCGAACGTCGTCTAATAGACCGGTGCTCTCGCGTGCTTCAAGGGTTACGACGACGTAAGTTCGAACGTGAGAGTGTGGTGGTTACTGGTGGCTGCATCTACGTCGAGAAAGACCTTCTGCTGCTATCCACGCTGTCATCTCCGAGGTTGTGACGAGTGTTGTGCTGACGTTGCCGGTCGAGTAAGGTGTGATATTCGTGGTTATGTTTCCCACGTTTACATCTAGGTGAGATCAGTGCACCCACTTTTTCATGTATTTTTGCGTCTGTCTCGTGTTTCTTCATTTTCTTATGCTAGTTGTGCTACGAGGGAGCTGTGCATTACCTGATGGCGAAAGCTATTTCATCCTCCTCTGACAGTCATGGCAAATTCTTCTTCCTGATCCAGTGATCCCTGCTACAATGCACTTGATGCTAGAAAAGTCCTTTTTGCAAGTTTGTTGCCGTCTCCTCAACTGGTGAGTAACATTCCAATATTTAATAGTTAGCTAATGTTACTTCAAGCAATGTTTATTCTTCTATAGGGTTGACTGGGTGCGACTTATCTGTATATGCATTTCCAAGGATGACACTTGGTATAGTAAGTACTTTCCCAATGATTTATTGTTAAAAATAAAAGGTTTTTTATTAACATATTTATATTTATATTTATACTTATATTTATAAAATAACTTCACATATTAAAGAGTATTGACAGGTGCATGTGTTCGATTGACATTGTTTATTCTGTTTTGTATAATTTAATATTTATGGATTGCAAGTTTTCCACATATAAAAGTATAAATTATTGTTATATAATTATATAATATTTATACTTTACCATTGAAATACAGTTAACTGTTTGTAAAAGGCTATGTAATAAATATAATATTGTTTGAAATTTACTGCCGTTGTATTTAGAGTACAAGCTGTAAGCTATATTTTAATGATCAAGTAGCATTTAGTAATAATGTATGGATTTCTTCTAACAATGAAAGTTATATAACAATAACTTGTAATATTCTATATGTAGAATACTTGCAAAGCATAACTATAACTTAACTTCAAAAAAAAAAGAAAAACAGAATGACTATTTACAGTTCCAAGACACGCACAACTAATATTCAATTTATATTGTTATGTTTCAGGTAGCAGTATGAAAGAACACTGACAGTTCATATGATTTTAGATCTGACACTATCACTGCTGTCCTTATAATACCACACTTATGTTTAACGAATAATAGGTGAACCATTATTATAAAAATTTTCTTGCCTGGCCTCGTATCTTATTATAGTAATTTCAACTTGACATATTTCAATTGGGAATGATTGTTCGATAATTATTTTTTAGTTATTTATAATAAGAACATTTAATTAGAGTTTATAAAATTCCTCATAATTTGTACGGTGTGTTTTAAATTGTTCGTATAAGTATGATTAAGGAAATTGTAAAAATTGGACAATAGATGAACTATATAGGATACGCTAGTTCATTCCAGCCTGGTGTTAGGCTGGAATAAACTAGCATATCCAATATAGTTTGTCGGATGTCCAATTTTTCCATTTCCTACCTCATAATTTGGAGTTTACCTTCATAGCTTATAGTTTGCAAAAGGCTATGTCATAAGTATAATGTGTTTTAAATTTACTGCTGCATTTAGGTTACAAACTGTAAGCTATATTCTAATGATTAATTAGCATTTAGCAACAATGTATGGATTTCTTCTTTCGATGTAAGTTATATAACAGTAACTTAGAGGCACACGCATGTCAATAATCTTTAATATGTGAAGTTATTTTATAATTATATGTGAATTGGCCATAATAATATATGCTTTTTATTTTCTTGTACACGGAGAAAAATTTATTTGTAAACTTTACTCTTTTTATAAGAAAATTTATTATTTTTATAGTTTAGTACTGGGACACATTCGACATGTAGGATCTTTACTGTTATAAATAGTAATTTTTATAATTTTCATAGCAAATTTTATTTTTTAAAGAATAATTTTTACTACATTTGTAGCAAATTTTATTATCTGAAATAGTAATATTTATTATTTTTGCAGCAGTCATAAAAAGTACTATTTGAAATAGTAAAATTTGCTACAAAAATAATAAAAATTAATATTTAAAACAAGATAAATCCCCCATGTTGAGTATGTCCCAGCACTACTATAAAAATAATAAATTTTCTTATAAAGATTAAAGTTTAGAAATAAATTTTGCTCCGTGTAATGAATCAACTAATATTCAATCTGTTTTTGTTAGCAGTATGAAAGAATACTGACATTTCATATGACATTACATTATATAGTATAGGTATTTATAATGCATTTCACATGAAGTCAGCAGCTCAAAATTTTAAAAAATTTGTTTTTTATTTTAAGAATATAGTTATATTTATATTATGAATTATGATCCATTTGATAAAGCAGAATATTTTGCATGCGACAAAAGCTTTATTGAGTCCTTATTTAAGAGCTTTTCCAATAAGCCTCGAAGCATTGTTAGAAAACCCTGTTGAAAAGCATTCTATATTTTTAAATATCAATAGAAACCAATAATTTGTATTTCTGACCACCAGACGGATTTGAGATCTTAATGTTATTCATATATCTAATGGCATGGATCTTGTCACTAAGTTTTCTCAAAGCAGGAAAAATACATTAAACATCTATTTCCAACAATATTTTCAACAGGCCTGTAAGTAAAAATATTCATCTTTATTTTCCTAAATTTTCAATGGGAGCCGGTTACACTGTTAATAAATTCTATATGTATTTTTCATATCTACTGGAAAGAAAATTTCATAAGTTATCCAGTATTATGTGTCCCAAATGATAAAGTATATTATTATAAAAAAGTTTAAATCAAAGTGGTTGAAAGACAATTTAACAATTGTATATTCCGATGCCCAGACACGAACTTCTTACTCAATAATAGTCCAATATAATATGGTGTTCTTATTAAGCCCTCGCTTCATGAAATTTCATAAACTATTCAGTGAATAAGTCACAAATAAATAATTGAATTATGGATCTTAATGATTTATAAGATTGTAAATTACATAATTTATGAAATTACATGAAGCGCAGACTTAATAAGAAAACCATATTTTATTTGAAAATAATTGAGTAAGAAGTTCTTGTCTGGGCATCGGAATACACAATTGCTAAATTGTCTTTCAACTACTTTGATTTAAACTTTTTTATAGTAATATACTTTTTCATTTGGCACACATAACACTCGATAACTTATGAAATTTTCTTTCGAGTAGATATGAAAAATACATATAGAGTTTAATAACAGTGTAACCGGCTCCCATTGAAAATTTAGGAAAATAAAGATGAATATTTTTACTTACAAGCCTGGTGAAAATATTGTTGAAAATAGATGTTGAATGTATTTTTTCTGCTTTGAGAAACTTATTGACAAGATCTATAACATTAGATATATGAATAACATTAAAATCTCAAATCCATCTGGTTGTCAGAAATACAAATGATTGGTTTCTATTGGTATTTAAAAATATACAATTCTTTACAAAAGAGGGTTGTTCGCCAATATTGTTTTAGTAGGGCTCATTTTTAAGGATTTTTAATAAAGAATCTGAAAAAATTTTGTGAAATAATAATTATCAGTAAACTTACAAAGCATAAACGATTTTAAAAATTTGAGCTGTTTCTTTGAAGAGCACCATCATCGCCAAGATGTCGACTTCTCGCGCTGTCGCCGAGTTTAACCGCCCGTCCCAACTATTCATGGTAGCTGCTAATAATCGAGTACACGTAGGGGCGCTCGGCTCCGGCCTCGTGTGAATTTGATATCACGGGTCGTTGTCGAGTAGCGCGAGCACGAGGCTCGTTAAACGTCGTTACTTCTTTCTCCACATTAAGCAAAATATCATCAGTGATCTTATATCTTATTGTAATGTTGCAGCTAGGTATGTATCATATCCATTAGTTATATATACTAATACCGATATAGCCTTTTTTATATATATTCCAATGATGGTTCTCGGCGAAGTTCAAATCGTATCTGCAGTAGTATGTCCATAAATAATCCAGGTTCAGGGCAGATTTTTAATTGCATCTCTACATAGATTTGTACATGGATTTTCATACAGATTTGCATATGACGTTTTGGAACAGATTTTCAGGTGGATTTCCATATGAGTGTCCATATGGAATCCATGTATATTTCTATATGGAAATCCCGATGGATACTTTCAATAGGGTCTATATAAAGTTCACATGAATATTGGGTGAAAATCACGTGAAATTCACCTGAGAAAACGATAACAAGAGAAAGAAGCTTTAATTTATCTGTGGTGAAGTTCACGTGAATATTGGGTGAAAATCACGTGAATTTCAGGTTAAATTCACCCGAAAATACTACGGAATATAGGTGAAATAAATGTGAAATTCGTGTGGATTCACATGTAAATCACGTGAAATTCACCTGAAAAAACGATGTCACAAGAAGGAAGCTTTAATTTATCTCCGGTGAAGTTCACGTGAGCATCGGGTGAAAATCACGTGAAATTCACCTGACGTTTTTAGAATTTTGACACGTGAAATACAGGTATAAATCACATAAAATTTGGGTGGTTTTCGCATACATTTTACACGAATTTCACGTAAAATTTAGGTGGAAATTCAGGTGATAATTCAGGTGGAAATTCAGGTGAAAACCAGGTGAATATTTACAACCGGGTAGGTACTTGGTCTCTTTAGCTACATTTTACACATGATTAAAGTTGATTTTGGTCCTCTTGTATAAGAGATCTACAATATTATTTAGTTCATTGGGTCCAAATATATTTCTTACGCTATACCCACCCAAGGCTTAAACCTATCATCGAACATCTGAATTGTGAATATCAAAAGAGATGTGCCTATAACAAAATAACAAAATGAATAAATATATTTAAAATATTTTAAAATATATCTTACACTATAACAGTGAGTGGTGGACAAAAAACCTCAATTATATTAAATAAAATAATGAATGTACAAACAATTTATTTAAAAACCGATTAAAATTTATAAACTAGTAAAGCCATCCACATGTCAATACTCTTTCATATGTGAAGTGATTTTATAACTATATGTGAATTCGCCAAGACCAGTCAGGTCACAAATTTGCAAGATACTTTGGACTTTGTTCTGTTATATGAGGCTTGGCGCGAAATTTCAGTTTTTTCTCAACGGGGACATCATCGCCAAGACGTCGCCTCCTCGCGCGCCCTGTCGCCGTCGCCATCGTGACTGTTCTAGCGGTAGCTACTAATATCGAGTAAACGTGGGCGCGCTCGACGCCGGCCTAGTGTGAATTTGCTATCACGGGTCGACGTCGAGGGTGCGAGCACGAGACTCGTTAAACGTCGTTTTTCTTTCCCCACATTAAGGGGATGTAGAATACCGATCTCTATTATGCGACCTACCACACCGGCCGGACAGAAGTAATTCGTTATAACTCGATTGTTACTACGATTAACGACTTATTCAAATCCGCTTGCCCTCCGTAATGTAATTATCTATCATTCCGCAAAGTTTTGAGGAAAAATTTCAAGGACAATTTTGCCTCAAAACTTTGCAGAACGATAGATAATTACATTACGGAGGGCAAGCGGATTTGAATAAGTCGTTAATCGTAGTAACAATCTAGTTATAACGAATTACTTCTGTCCGGTCGGTACGGTAGGTCGCATAATAGAGGTCGGTATTCCACACCCCTTAAGCAAAATATCATCAGTGCTCTTATATCTTATTGTAATGTTGCAGGTATGTTTCATATCTATTATTTATATATACTTATACAGTTATAGCATTTTTTATATATACTTATACAGTTATAACCTCTATTTATAATAAAAATATATTTTATCAAAGAAGTATAAGACTTAAGTAATATTAATTTTGTTAGCTAATAACGAACTTCAACATTTCAGTAGTGTTTTAAAAAACAGAACTAAGTCTAAAACTTACTTCGAGAAATTATTTGAAATAGTTTTTTCTGAATTCATGCGGGTAGACTCCGTCATCGGTCACCCTGAACACCTGACCACGCATACAATGAGTTTCAATACCTAGAGGCAGAAACCTATGGAGCGCCCCACGTAGACTCCGACATCGGCAACCCTGAACACCTACACCGCGCATTGGATGCGGTTCGAGACCTCTAGACCAAAAACTACGGAGCGCACCGTCTAGACTCCGTTATCGGCCACCGAAAAGAGAAATTTAATTATGAAATAGAAAAAAAGTTAAATTTCTAGTGAAATTTAATTATGAATGACGAAAAGGGTCAGATGAGATTTTGGCGTGAGATCTCACGTGAGATTTTTCAGTAGGGTGATACATTTACAGTCATAATGTTTGTCAATTATGCAAGCACGTACACAGTTGTGAAAATAAAACTTATTTTTTAATGTTGAATTTCGGCTAACTCGCGCGATTATCGCGCGATTATCGCGGCAGAAAATGGTCGATAAACTGGCACGATCTTCGCGCGATTAGTCGCGCGAAGAATCGCGCGATTCATCGCACGATAATCGCGCGATATTTTTCAATAGGGGGTGGCCGAGTGGTGGGGGGAGGCAGAACCGGCCTAGGTTATCTACTGAAAATAAGTGAGTAATTTTGATTCAAGCCTCAGTGAGAAAAATCAAATTACAGCAAACGTTGTGGAAATTCTTGTTCACCTTATGTCCATGAATTAAATGGAGTGGCAGAAAGGTTTAATAGAGCTGTGATGGATATGGGCAAATGTTTACAAAGAGAGGCTAAAATACATCCAAAATATTGACCAGAAATAATGAAAACGGTGTCTTATTTAAAGAATCGTACAATAGCCAACTCAGTAGAAAACAAAACTCCTTTTGAAATATTTTTCGATAAAAAACCAAATGTAGAAAATTTTAAAATCTATGGTAGTTTAGTTTTCATTAGAAATCCAGAAGTAAAAAGAAGTAGTAAATGGGATAATAAATCCAACGTAGGAAAATTAGTAGGCTATCATCATGATAGTTACAGAGTTCTAATTAATGGTAAAATAACTAATGCAAGACACGTAGATATAATTGAAGAAGGTACGAAATTAATTTGTTTAGAGAAAACTGATAATGATGAAGTTACTAAATTAGAGTTAGATAGTGAAAACGAACAAATAGAAGGAACTATTGAAAATGAAAGTAATAATAACGATAATGAAATTAGCGATATTATAAATAACAATGATACAAGTATTGAAAAGGAAAATGAAAATAGAAATTTAAATAATGTACCTACAGAACAAAATAAAAACTTATCAGTTAAAAGAACATCAAATCGAAGGAAAAGTCCCGTTCAGAGGTACGGTGATCCGGTAACACATTTTATTTACGTAAATTATGTTAGCGCAAATGTACCGAATAAATTTGAGGAAGCGTTAGAGTCAAGGGATTATAAAAATTGGCAAAAAGCGATGAATTCTGAAATAGACAGTTTAAATAAAAATAATACTTGGATCATTGTTGACAAACCGAAAGATAAGAAAATTATTGATGTAAAATGGGTTTATAAAAGGAAAAGCGATAATTCATATAAAGCGCGTTTAGTAGTAAGAGGTTTTCAACAGAGACCTTGGAGAATGTATATTCACCTGTAGGAAAAATACAAACTTTGAAAATTTTATTAAGTTATTGTTGTGTAAATAACTTTTATATTGAACAAATGGACGTTGAAACGGCGTTTTTAAACGGTCCAGTAAAGTCAGAGGTGTATGTACATGAACCAAAAGGTTACGAAACTGGTAAAAATAAAGTGTACAAATTATTAAAAGCTCTGTATGGTCTTAAAGAAAGTCCCAGAGCATGGTACGAAACGCTACATGAGTATCTAGAAAAATTAAACTTTGTGCGAAGTAAACACGATTACTGTCTATATGTAAATAATACAGGCATTGATACTATATATATTTTAGTTTTTGTAGATGATATTTTAATATGTTGCAAAATTTTTGAGAAAATTACACATATAAAAAGCAAATTAATAAAAAAATTTGTAATGAAAGATATGGGAAAATTAAAGTTATACATAGGAATCGAAATTGAACACGATCAAGAAAAGGGTATTATGACCTTATGCCAACAAAAATATATAGAATCATAGGCTGTAAAATATAGTTTAGAAAATGCGATAACATACAACACACCAATGGAGATTAGTCTAAAACTTGAACAAGCAACAGAAATCGACGAAATCATTAAATATCGAAATTTAATAGGAGAACTTTTATACATAAGTACAGGCACAAGACCTGATATAGCATTTAGTGTTAATTATCTAAGTAGATATCAAAGTTGCTATGATTCCATACATTTTAACTATGCGTTAAGAGTATTAAAATATTTATACAAAACAAGAGATTTAAAGTTAACTTTTACTAATAAAAATATAATTGAAAAACTTGACTGCATGGTTGATTCAGATTTTGCGGGAGATCATGTAGATCGGAAATCCACAACTGGATTTATTGCAAATGTAATTTATTGGAAAACACAAAAACAGAAAATTGTAACAAAAAACTCAATCTTTGCGGAATATATTGCACTATCCGATGCGGTAACTGAAATTTTGTTTATCAAAGATTTATTGAAAGATGCATTTAATATAAATATAAATGAGCGAATTAAAATATATGAAGACAACTCAGGTGCAGTAGCTATAGGCAAGTTTGGAAACTTCACAAAAAACTTTAAACACATTGAAGTGCAACACTATTATGTAAATGAAAACTATGAGAAAGGTGTAATTGATATTATTAAAGTTGAAACTGAGAAAAATGTTGCGGACATACTAACAAAAAGTTTAAGTAAAGAAAATTTTGTTAAACTAAGAAATCTGTTGAATGTGAAATAAAAATGTAAAAGCGATATAAATGTAAGGAGGCGTATTGTAAATATACATTTATACTGAGAATAATAAGCAAATAAATATGTAAGAAAGTGTAGCGCGTGAGCCCAAACGTTAAAAAGAATCTCACTCAGTACAAGCTGGGGCATACGCGATACATGGATAAACACATGTACGCCTCCCCACCTTTGTACACATCGCGTCATCGGTGCGCGAGTTGGGCGCTGCTGACTCGCACCTCACTTCTTCTCACGCCGCTGTAAGTCCAGTTCGGCTCGTCCAAGCGTCAAGTGTCGCACGTCGCAAGCATGAGGCTTGCATCACTTACTGTAATATGTTAACTATAATAAAGTTACTACTCTTACACTCTCAATCACGTCTAAGTTTATTTAGTAATTAACAACAGTTACGACTTTAACCATAACTCTCTGGGTAGTCAATGTCTTGCCTTGATCGGCTGGACATTCCCACCTTGCCTTTATTGGCTGGGTAATCAACAAATACCTTGCTTTCATTAGCTGGGTAGTCAATGTCTTGCCTTGATCAGCTAGACATTCCCACCTTGCCTTCATTGGCTGGGTAATCAATACCTTGCAAACTTGAAAACTTTGCAAACTACATGGTAAAAAACAAATACAAAATTTATATGATTCGGAGGGGGCCAACTGATTGTGATCTTGACCATGACCTTGACCCAAGATCACATCTGAAAAAAAACGTAAAATTTTCCGCTCTTTCCATTTGCGAGGTCAAAAGTGGGAGTTCCCATTTGAAAAAATCGATTTGACCTTCAAATGACCTACATGCTTGACCTCAAGGTCATGGTCAAGGTCGCTATCAGCTGGCCTCCTCCAAACCATACAAATGTTGTATTTAATGTTTTTTCTAGTTTGCAAAGTTTTCGGAATGTTCGGATGCATTGATTGATTTAGATCTTCACCATGACCTTGACCCAAGGTCATATCTGAGCGTAAAATTTTCCGTTCTTTCCATTTATGAGGTCAAAAGTGGGAGTTGCCATTTGAAAAAATCGATTTGACCTTCAAATGACCTTCATCCTTGACGTCATGGTCAAGGTCAGCGTCAGTTGGCCCTCTCCTAACCCTACAATTTTTATAATTAAAGTTTTTTCCATCTCCCTTACTTTTCGAGATATTTTCGTAGTCTGTTTAAAATGGGACACCATGTATACGGAAAATCATATTATATTTTACTTTTCACTAATGCGGTTTATCAAATACAATAATTTTTATTTTTATTATAAACTTATTATTTTTTTTCAATAATGTAATGTAATATTAAAGAATTCGGATTGGCGCGCGAAGCGCGCAGAGTGCGCGCCTAGTGTATATATATCTATATATATTAGCTCCTAGTGTATATATATATATTATATTATATTATTTTCTGGATAATCTATAAAAAACAACACATAATTTGTCTAGTCCTTTTATTTCTTCGAATCTCATCTATTCAATAAGCACTCTCTATAAATGGTAATAATTTTTTTCATAACCGTACAAAATGCTGAACAAATTATATGTAAGTAAGTACATTCAAACTGTTCACTCCCAATCAAACAAACGAAAGTTGTGAAATCAATTACCAAATAGTCAAGTAATGCAAACAACTGTCGGAAACTACTGTATGACTGTTCTTAGAAATGTATTCAAATTTGTTCATCTTTCTATAGAAATTAAACACAAGAAAGTACTGAAATGATATAAAACTTTCTACGAAAGTATAAAATAAGGCAAGTATAGACGTTTTCTTTGTATAATCTATAAAATAATAGTATTTATGATTTTTTAACATAAATCAAATAAATACCAGTCAAAAAGTCTTTCACTTCTTTGAGTCATTGTATGCTGAACAAATTATATGTAAATATTCAAATTGTTCACTGCAAATCAAACAAACGAAAGTTGTGAAATCAATTATCGATATAGTCAAGTAATGCACACATATCTCGGAAACAACTGTAGACTGTTTTCAGAAATGTATTCTAATATGTTCATCCTTCTATACAAATTAAACACAAGAAAGTACTGAAATCAATTTATTGTAGTCAAGTTCCCATAAGATAACTTGACTGACATAATAGAACTTTTCGTACCTTGCGTGTAAAATTACATTTTATGCCGACGTTATAACTTCAAAAATATTCAGCCAGTGGGCATAAAGTATTACTTAACGCCTAAGAGACGCAATAGCTCACATACTCCTGTACAAAACCTTATTGAACCTATACGTACTTTACGCCCGTGTGGGTGAAAATTATTTTATATCTATTATGCATTCTTTTCACTTCTAAAATTCATAAGAATTTTTTCAGATATTTACGAAAAGTCAAAGTTTTGAACTTTCTATAATATTACGCATCTTGGGAGGACAAGAGAAGTCTAGAGCTGCTCTAGCAGGGGTGGTTCTCCAATCTCCCACACATACTTGGCGGGCCCGACGGTTTGCAGTTCAAGGTGTAGACATGGTCATTTCCATATATAAAGATCAGATAAAATGTATAAATGGGTTGCATTTACATATTAAATACTGATCCATGAATGTATCACTCTGTTTTTAAATAGAAATTGCAAACCCGCATGAAAATATCATATGAGATCTCATATATCTCATATATGTGAATATGGGACATCAGATATCATGAGATTTCATATGAGATCCCACTCTGGTAGCATGTCCATTGCAATTTTGATGCAATTCTGCCGCAATTTACAGAAATTTAACGGAAATTGCATCAGACTATGTGTGATCTGTTACCTATTTCGTGCATATTTCTGCATTTTCAGTAAATTGCGGAAAAGTTACAACAGAATTGCAACATGTCGCAGCAGAATTGCAACAGAATTGCGCAAGCCGCGCGAGGCAGATTGTGTTTCCAGGGCATAATATATAAAATTGCAGATAACTATATATATAATATATATGAGATCTCATATGAGATCCTGATGGCTAAAATACACACATGAGATCTTATATGATATTTACTCGCGGGAAAAATACGTGGCTTATAAAATGGTTAGTAAAATCTAAAGTACTTTTGAGTAGATTTTTTAGTACAATTTATATACATTTTTATTTCATTCCTGTTTAAAATCGACGGACACAAGGAAAAATATTTTGGGTAATGTAAGTAAATCATGAAATTCTGCACATATGTAGGGATTATATATTTGAAAAGTATCAATTAAAAATTAGAGTCATTGTAATTATTTATTAATTATGGTGGACTTATAGGTATAAACATTTTTAATGAATTTATGCAAAAATTTAGCACATTTAGCTACATTTGCAAAGCCCACCGGTAAACTGCAAACCGTCGGGCCCGCCAAGTATGTGTGGGAGATTGGAGAACCACCCCTGCTAGAGCAGCTCTAGACTTCTCTTGTCCTCCCAAGATGCGTAATATTATAGAAAGTTCAAAACTTTGACTTTTCGTAAATATCTGAAAAAATTCTTATGAATTTTAGAAGTGAAAAGAATGCATAATAGATATAAAATAATTTTCACCCACACGGGCGTAAAGTACGTATAGGTTCAATAAGGTTTTGTACAGGAGTATGTGAGCTATTGCGTCTCTTAGGCGTTAAGTAATACTTTATGCCCACTGGCTGAATATTTTTGAAGTTATAACGTCGGCATAAAATGTAATTTTACACGCAAGGTACGAAAAGTTCTATTATGTCAGTCAAGTTATCTTATGGGAACTTGACTACAATAAATTGATTTCAGTACTTTCTTGTGTTTAATTTGTATAGAAGGATGAACATATTAGAATACATTTCTGAAAACAGTCTACAGTTGTTTCCGAGATATGTGTGCATTACTTGACTATATCGATAATTGATTTCACAACTTTCGTTTGTTTGATTTGCAGTGAACAATTTGAATATTTACATATAATTTGTTCAGCATACAATGACTCAAAGAAGTGAAAGACTTTTTGACTGGTATTTATTTGATTTATGTTAAAAAATCATAAATACTATTATTTTATAGATTATACAAAGAAAACGTCTATACTTGCCTTATTTTATACTTTCGTAGAAAGTTTTATATCATTTCAGTACTTTCTTGTGTTTAATTTCTATAGAAAGATGAACAAATTTGAATACATTTCTAAGAACAGTCATACAGTAGTTTCCGACAGTTGTTTGCATTACTTGACTATTTGGTAATTGATTTCACAACTTTCGTTTGTTTGATTGGGAGTGAACAGTTTGAATGTACTTACTTACATATAATTTGTTCAGCATTTTGTACGGTTATGAAAAAAATTATTACCATTTATAGAGAGTGCTTATTGAATAGATGAGATTCGAAGAAATAAAAGGACTAGACAAATTATGTGTTGTTTTTTATAGATTATCCAGAAAATAATATAATATAATCTCATTTCAACTATCCCATTTCCGTAATAGCAGCCGGTACAGAATTTTTTCACAAAATACTCTTGCATCCATTTGGTCTTATTTTTTTTTCTTTTTCAAATTGGAAAGCAGTTAACACAGGCATGTTGTCTGAGTAAGTCCCATCTGAAACATTTAGCGTCCCACACCATGAACCAATCATTAATTACATTATTCTCAGCATGACTTGGATTTGTTGAAATTTTTACACAAAACCACTTGAATTAATAATCTATCATTGCTCACATCTTGTAAAATTAAAAATAAACAGTTTTTGAACTAAGAATCTTTGAAAGAACAAAAAATTTCTTGACTTCTATTTGTGGATATAACTTCTTCAAATTGTTATTTAAATCTTGTGTAGAAAAAAGTTTACTGTGGACTCTGAAACATTTTATCATCTCTTACCATGAGCTAATCATAAATTAAATTATTCTGAGCACTTTTATTCGTTCAAATATTCACAAAATAACACATCGTTCTGGCATTTTTCTGTATTTCAATTTTCATTTTATATAATTTTTTAAACAGATTATGAACTAAGATAACTGTAATGTTCTCTAAACAGATGGCTCCTCTGAAACATTTAGCGTCCCACACCATGAATCATTAATCATTAATTACATTATTCTGAACACTTGGATTTGTTGAAATTTTTACATAAAATCACTTGAATTAATAATCTATCATTGCTCACATCTTGTAAAATTAAAAATAAAGTTTATGAACTAAGAATCACTGAGAGAACAAAAAATTTCTTGACATTTATTTATGGATATAACTTCTTGAAATTGTTATTTAAATCTTGTGTAGAAAAAAGTTTACTGTGGACTCTGAAACATTTTATCGTCTCTTACCATGAGCTAATCATAAATTAAATTATTCGGAGCACTTTTATTCGTTCAAATATTCACAAAATAACACATTGTTCTGGCATTTTTCTATACTTCAATTTCCATTTCATATAATCTTTTGAAACAATTTATTAACTATAAGAATTACTGAGAGAACAAAAACTTTCTTGACATTTATTTATGGATATAACTTCTTGAAATTATTATCTTAATCTTGTGTAGAAAAAAAGTTTACTGTGGTCTTTTTTATCGTTTAAAAACTTCTATCCTGCTAGTTTTTGCATGGATCCCCATTCTAGATAAAAAAATCTAATTTTTGAATATAACTTCAACTAAACTATAATGATTCCTTCATTTTGTACAATCACGTACAAATTTGGATCATATTCCTTATACAATCTGAAAAAATATAAAAAATTAACACAAAGTTTCAATGTTCATCTCTAACTGATATTTTATATTCTAAAAATAGACATTTAGTCATTTAATACTTATCTGATTATTTTTGTTGTTGATGTACATAAATCTTGAAGTTAATGTATAAATCTTTTTCAAACTGCATTTGCCTTTTAAGTAAAAAAAACAGTAAAGCCTGTGACTGAAATAATAAATGTAATTAAAAAAATTAATAATACTTATAATTCTATAATAATACTATTCTTTAACATCACCAATTCCATCAGCATTTATCGCAAATGTAGCTTCCCTTTCAGGTAAGCATGAATCGCAAATTTTGCATATCCTTGTTCCACCGCTTCCTTTATGTAAATAAAGTCTAGTTGCACATGGGTAATAATATTGCCGCTAATAGGTTTCTTTTGATCACCTTCGAACATACTAGCTGTACCATCCACTTGTAAATGCATCTTTTGATCACCTTCGAACGTACTAGCTGTACCATCCACTTGTAAATGCATTTGGCGAGCTGTCAATTTTCCTCTTCTAGCAAAATCTGTCCTGTGTATAATGCAGTAGCACTGTCTACTATCAGTAGCCCGTATCTAGATTCTGACATCATAGCACTGGCTTTTATCAAAAGCTGAGTTTGGTGGTCAGAGTTGTATGCACGGGCAGTTGGAACATTATCAAGTACACTGATGTTATATGTTTCAGCTACAGCAATTAATCTTTCAGATCTGTAAGTACCTTCGGCATCAATGTATATGGACTTAGCCTCTGGACCTCCCATATCAACATGTAGTTGGCAGTTAACGGCTAAAGTGTAAAAGCTGTGATTTTCCAGTTCTAAATTCTCCAAAGATTTCTGTAATCCTGTTTCTATTCCACCTCCTGAAAGTCTGTGAAAAAATTCTATAATCTGAAAATGAAAAAAATTTTCACAAAGTATCTATTCTTTATTTTTTTTTAAGTTGTATATCTCTTTAAGTTATATCAATTTTTTATAAAATACTTATCTAATATGTATAAAAGTATGCTCATATACCATCAGCTGATTGAAATTCATATTTTTATACCTAATAATTATACGTATATTCTAAAAATACCATACGACATAAGATATTTTGAGGCTGTCGTATAGAGTCACAGTTTTGTTTATGTTCTCCCCTCTCTCTCTCTCACTCACTCTCTCTCTCTCTCTCTCTCTCTCTCTCTCTCTCTCTCTCTCTCTCTTCGAGTTACATTATGTGTATATATTATATTATGGGAGCTTGTTGTTGACCAATCATAACAGAGCAGAGGTCGGAACAAAACAGCTGATCGAGGAGAGAAAAGAAGAAGAAGAAAAATTTTAGAGAATCAGAAAACAACCCTCCGGAATATATAAACTAGATATAAATCAAAACGACATAATATTTTTAATTGAAATTTTTTATACATGTAGTATATCAAAAAAGCTATCCACTGATATATTTAAATATAAGATAAAACATAATGCAAAGTCGTAAAAAAAAAGTGAAATTCTCGCACACCCATTTCAAAGTATATGAACCGCGGTCGTCCTCCCTCAGGCTTCTTCTACATTTGGACAGTTACTTGCCTTCGGAGCGCTCCCGCGCTCCTTGATATATATATATATATTAGGGGGGTGCCTCCCTACTCGCTCCGCTCGCCAACCGCCCATTCATAAGTTGGTGAACTATTTATTTATTATTAGTTTTTATTTTAAGATTAAAAGAAATAGTTTAGAGTAGAGTATTATATTACCAATTTTCAACAAAATCTAAGCTTTTTTCGAACTTTTAACGGTCATATTGGATCCGCAATTTTAAATTTCTAAAGTCTTATAGGAAGATTTTGATTAGTGACCTCGAAAACCTCTGTACACAAATTTTAAACAAAATCTAAACTTCCTCCGATCTTTTGACGGCCCCTTTGAATTTCGGAAGTCTGATAGCGAGATCGTGATCAGCGACCTCGAAAACCCCTGCATACCAATTTTCAGCAAAATTTAAGCTTTTTCCGAACTTTCAATCGCCATATTGGATCTACCATTCCGAATTTTGAAAGCCTGATAGGAAGATTTTGATTAGTGACCTTGAAAACCTCTGTATACAAATTTTAAGCAAAATCTAAGCTTCCTTCGATCTTTTGACGGCCCTTTTGAATTTCGGAAGTCTGATAGCAAGAACGTGAACAGCGACCTCGAAAATCCGTCTTACAAATTCGAGCTAAATCTAAGCTTTTTTCGCACTTTCAACTGTCATATTGGATCAACCATTTGCATTTTGAAAGTCTGATAGCAAAATCGTGATCAGCGACTTTGAAACCTCTGCATTCCAATTTTGAGAAGAATCTAAGCTTTTTTCGAATTTTTAATCACCTTATTGGTTCCACCATTTAGAATTTTGAAAGTCTGATAGCAAAATCGTGATCAGCGACATCGAAAACCCCTGTATACAAAATTTAAGCGAAATCTAAGCTTCCTTCGAAATTTTGACAGCCATATTAGATCCGCCATTTTGCATTTCGAAAGTGCCATAGCAAAATTTTGATCAACGTCATCGAAAACCCCTCTATACCAATTTTCAGCCAACTCTAAACACTTTTCCAACTTTCTATCGCCTAATTGGATCCGCCATTTTGAATTTCGAAAGTATGATAGCAAAATCGTGATCAGCGATCTCGAAAACACTTGCATACAAATTTTAAGCAAAATCTAAGCTTCCTTCGAACTTTTGACAGCCATATTGGACCCGCCATTTTGAATTTCTACAATTCATCTTTAATTAGATATACAATATAATATTATGAGAAGGGGTAGGCGAAGGGGGGAGGAGGGGGGAGGATGGGTTTTGGGGAGCAAATGTAATGCTAAAAACACCTATTTCTAGTTATATTTTAACCTTATTTTGAGGAGGGGCCGAGAAGGGGCTGTGAGGAGGGAGGAGGGGCTGAGTCGCATGCAAGCCTCTTACAACTATATTATACACACACACACACACACACACACACACACACACACACACACACACACTCACACACACACTCACACACCTATCGGGGTTTATGTAGACCAAGACTGTATATTAGTACCTACAGCCCAGAGTTCCCTATGGCAAGTGACTAAAGAAACAATGGACCTTGGGGTTATAGACTCTAGGTCGGACCGCATAAACCCCTATATTTAGAAATGTTATCAAGCCCGGGCTGCATAATTAAAATCGGGCTCGATAAACCCCTATATATAAAAAACGGGCTTTATAAACCCCTTTTGAGAAATGTGTGTGTGTGTGTGTGTGTGTGTGCGTGCGTGCGTGTGTGTGTGTGTGTGTGTGTGCGTGTGTGTGTGTGTGTGTGTGTTCACAGAGTGTCCCACTTTAACTTGGACAGCTGGATAACTCGAAACCTTGCACCCAAATCGAAAAATGTTTCAGACAAAAGTTGTTGGGTTTCGAAGAGCGTACCATGACCTTGAAAAAATCCTTGCCCTTCATTTTAAAGTCATTTGGAAGTTAATTTTGTTTTTTTCAATAAAAACCGCTACTTTTTATTCCGGATTCTTAAAGAACGTGAAATTTTACGCCTAGATAACCTATCATGTCTAGGGTCAAAGTGAACCCCAGAGGTCATTACAAGGACAAGTTCCTGGTCAGAGCCGAAAACATGAATTATGATTTTCTGGAAGAGTGCTTCAGTCGACAATTGTTGAGCATCGAGAAACTGTCCCGATCATAATTTCAACAATGTCCTTCAACCATTTTCCTGAGGTCATTTGAAGGTCGAGAGGCATGTCCAACAAAAACCACTGTTTTTGATCCCGGATTCTAAAAAAGTGAGAAATTTTATGCACTGAAGACCTTCTGAAAGAGCTCCTAGGGAACGTGGGTTGTGAATATTGGTTTGTACTTTGAGTATTTTGAGTATTTTCAATTCATTCGGTAGAGTATTGAGCATTCTATCGGCATTGATATAAATTTTTTATTATTTTGATGGGAAATAGTCAATTATAAGAGACTCTGATTTATTTTCATCATCAACGTTTCTATACTGCATTACTATTTTCTTCAGACTGTACCTTTTATTAGAAGGCATTAAATGTACAATTAAAACAAATGCACTTTCGCCGTATTATTACAATTATTTATTTACTACATGTCAATACAGAATGATCGTCGTAGTATCACTGAATGTTGCTGATATTTTGCTTATTATAATTTGGTAGTAAAAGTTTGTCATTATCATAGTAGATTTTTTAACTCGAATTACTTATCATCGAACTGATAAAATAAATTTCTTCCCAAAAACAATGGCTAATTATACCCCTAATGAAGTGGTGGGCATTCTCATCACTCTTGGTGAATGCGGTAGGAATTATCGGCATACTGCCCGTTTCTACGTGCAGCCATTTCCAAATCGTCGCCATCCCTCTGCACAACAAGTGGTAAACATTGAAAGAATGTCTCAAAATAACCCACTGCATCGCCAGAGACAAAGAAATAGGCTCCAATACTGGAATACTCTGGAGCCTATTCCTGGTAAAATGATCCCAGACTTCTGGCAGTTCTAGCTATGGTCCATTTGGATTCTCACTTGAGTGCGCGTCGAATTGAACGGGAATTAGGAGTCCCCCCGATCTACAGCTCACAGATTATTGCGATCAGTCCGTTACTATCCGTATCACATTACTCTTGTACAGGAACTGAGCCCTGAAGATCACGCACACCGAGTACAAGTTTGAAGATGGGCTCTTGACATGTTAAACGAGTATCCAGGCTTTTTCTGGAGAGTTTGTTTCAGTGATGAACCAACATTCATCAGTAATGGCAGTCTCAACAGACATAATAGCCATTTGGTCTCCAGTGAACCCTAATTGGTACCGTCAAGTGCTGAATCAACATAATTGGAGCTTGTATGTATGGATCGGTATCTGTAATGGCCAAGTGATTGGACCACATTTTTTTGAAAAACCGATTAATGGTCCAATGTATTTGGAATTCCTCGAGAATGCTTTTCCTGCCTATCTTGAAGATATTCCACTTGCATTGAGACTAAATGTGTGGTTTCAACGAGATGGTGCCCCTTTTCACTATGCTCGCTTTGTCCGCAATTTCCTCAACCAACAGTTTC
This sequence comes from Torymus aiolomorphi, assembly GCA_036365515.1. Classification (NCBI taxonomy): domain Eukaryota; kingdom Metazoa; phylum Arthropoda; class Insecta; order Hymenoptera; family Torymidae; genus Torymus; species Torymus aiolomorphi. Next base: position 218,895,832 of record CM070873.1, on the reverse strand, counting down.
CTCAGCGATGGATAGAACGTGGCGGACCTATTACTTGGCCTCCTCGGTCACCAGATTTGAACCCGCTAGATTTCTTTTTATGGGGATATTCGAAGGACGTTGTGTATGCCGAGGCACCTACAACGAGATTGGATATGATGTAGAGAATTCGGAGAGTTTGTGCAGCAATAACTTCTGAAATGCTTCGGAATGTGCAACAAAACTTTCGTCGTCAATTGCAGTTGTGCTTGCAGAATTAAGGAGCACATTTCGAACACTTGATTCGGCCTTGAGTGGCTGGATCCTGAATGATCTTGCCTTATGTGGTCGGATCTTTGGGAGATCTTGCCTTAAGTGTCTGGGTCCTAAATGATCTTGCCGTGAGTGGCTGGATCCTGAATGATCATACCTTAAGTGGCCGGACCTTTGGAAGATCTTGCCTTCAGTGGCTGGGTCCTAAAGGATCTTGCCGGGAGTGGCTGGGTCCTGAATGATCTTACTTTAAGTGACTGGATCTTTGGTAGATCTTGCCTTCAGAGGCTGGGTTCTGAATGATCATGCCTTAAGTGGATGGGTTCCGAATGATCTTGCCTTAAATGACCGGATCTTTGGTAGATCTTGCCTTCAGTGGCTGGGTTCCGAATGATCTTGCCTTAAATGGCCGGATCATTGGTAAATCTTGTCTTCAGTAGCTGGGTCCTGAATATCATGCTTTAAGTGGCCGGATCTTTGGCAGATCTTGCCTTCAGTGGCTGGGTCCTAAAAGATATTGCCGTGAGTGGCTGGGTCCTGAATGATCTTGCCTTAAGTGGCCGGATCTTTGGTAGATCTTGCCTTCAGTGGCTGAATCCTGAATGATCTTGTCTCAAGTGGCCGGATCTTTGGTAGATCTTGCCTTCAGCTGCTGGGTCCTAAATGATCTTGCCTTGAGTGGCTGGATCCAGGAGGATCTTAAATTAATTTAAAACTATTGTTTTAGTTTGAAACGCCTACTCGACCTCCAAATGGCCTTGGGAATATGGTTGAAGGACATTGAGATAATGATTGAGACAGTTTCTCGATACACAACAATTTTCGTCTGAAGCACTCTTCCAGAAAATCATAATTCACCAGTTTTCGGCTCTGACCAGGAACTTGTCCTTGTAATGACCTCTGAGGTTCTCTTTGACCTTAGACACGATAGGTTATCTAGGCGTAAAATTTCGCGTTCTTTCAGAATCCGGAATAAAAAGTAGGAGTTAAAAATTAAATAAAAAACAAAGTTGTCCTCCAAATGACCTTGAAAATGAAGGTCAAGGACATTCTCAAGGTCATGGTTGGGTAGGCCCTTCGAAACCCAACAACTTTTGTCAAAAACATTTTTCGATTTGGGGGCCAGGTTTCGAGTTATCCAGCTGTCCAAGTTAAAGTGGGACACCCTGTGTGTGTATATACTAATTTGAAGTTTAGCAGACTCGTTAGGCAAGTTAGAGAGAGGTCGTGCAAAACGTTAACGTTATCTAAAGTTGTACCAGAGGTCGGCAACATCGAGTAACGAACAGCAATCAGCGGCGCAGGCAACGGCCTCTGGCAGACGATGCCCAACAGACGACGAGAGAGTTCCGGAGGCTGTGAGATGCCGCAGTGACTTTACAGCGCACTTGTTACAGTGTCCTGCTCACGAACCGACACCACCAAGCAATACTGCGGCTGCACTTACAACTTGTCAGGGTGCGCTTGCACGTGCGATAGAAAGAAAGATAGAGAGAGACAAGGTTCGACCATTTTATCGACCCTGCTGCATGCGAAAACATCAGCCTCTGAAATCCTGCCCAAATAAATTTGGATAAAAAATACGATAAAAAATTTGTGCAAAATTTTGTATACAATTAAAAAAAATCGTTATTAAACTAATGATCCAAAATAAAAGAAATTTACAAAAGAAAAATAAAACACCTTAAAGAAGGTTAAGTGATCAACAAGATACTTATTCGCTGAGAGAGATGATTCCGTCTGTGGAATAGAGGCGGTTTCTAGGTATAGAGGCTAGGGACCACGTCACCGTGCAATATCGAAGTCTCTAAACAAAATATCAAAAATATTCTTACTATGTGCTATATTTTTAGAATATTCTTCAATACTATTAATTACAGTTGGTTCAGGTAAACTGAAATCTTTACAACTTTTGTCTTCAGTTTGCAATATACTTTGAATATGCGATAGGATTATTTTCTTCATTTTCTTTGAAATCCTCAGAAAAAAAATGTTTGAATTTTTCCCAAATCAAATTACCTTGAATGTTTTCTGCTAAAATGAATCATACAAAAAATTTACGTAATTGAAATGGAAGCATTACATTAGTAGCTTCTTCAAAAATAACTAAATTTGTGAATCATCTTCTATAAGACCCATAGCAAGTGCTGCCTCTTTGTGAGTTTCATATGTTATATTATTAAAAGTTCGTATATCTTCAAAAGAAGTAGCACCTTTACATGATTTAGTAATAATTTGAAGAAAATCTCTCATTATCTTTTGGCGATACGATATTTAATCGACCAATTGCTTCAAATTTTTGAGACCGTTGTCTTTTTTTCCATGAATTAGATTTAAAAATATAATATCGAGATATTTCAACATATTTAATATTTCTAGCAGTTTTATCTGTTTTATTTAATTTAAACCATGCCGTTAGAGTAGTTTCTGTATTGCACAAAGCTTCAGGTTTGTTATGGTCCTCAAAAATAAATTTTTCTTACTCGCCCACCCGAAAGTACGTACTTCCGGCCCGCATCTCCGGGCCGAAAGAGAAACTTTCGCATCCTATTTTAGACCAACCACGCGCTCTGATTGGCTGCCGAAATTTCCTGACCCGCGGCGCTTGAGCGCCCGCGCGCATGTCCGACGAAAGATGTTTGTGCGGTGTGAAGGTTAGACACGTACGAAATAAACAGAGGAAAGTGCACGGGTGACGAGAAAAAAGAGTTAAATGAAATAAAAAGTGGTGTTGTTTGATCGTGGTCATTGTTTTTTCCTCTTGTTTCCTACACGTACTTTCGAGTCGTGTAGAAGCAATTAAGTAAACGTACGGACGGGAGCGTCCGAGGAAAATATGTTTGTGTGGTGTGAAGGTTAGACACGTACGAAATAGACAGAGGAAAGTACACGTGTGACGACAAAAAAGAGTTAGTTGAAATAAAAAGTGGTGTTGTCTTTTTTTAATGAATGTGTTTCTGATGCCCGCCTCGACCAGCAAAACCTCGGCTTCGCCTCGGTCTTGCAAATGTCGGGCAGGCATCAAACCATCTGTGTAACAGCGAAAGTAGCAGACGGCCAAAAAACCAGCTCTCCACGCCGGGTCGAAAGAAAAAACGGTCGGTAATATCGACCGAGCTACCCAAAGCGGCCGACAGAGGCAATACTATTGAGCGGGCCGAAAGAAAAACTAACACTCAAACACAGCTAGTAGACGACAACGCAATTTTATCAATTATTTAACAATTACAGAACGGTAATATCTTTCACTAACATAAAACTAAAAAACTTTCAGAATAGCAGTTGCTATTAAACTACATTAAAAGAAAATTAAGAAATAACTATATCATTCAATTATTTAAAATAATTAATTTAAATAGGCATACAAAAGACATAATTACTTTCTTATGTATCCGTACATGATTCTTAACTTTAAGAATTATTATTACAACTTCGACACATCTATTCTACTTTATACTACCATGCACTTGATAATCCTAGCGGAAGAATGCTTTATTAATATTGTCTATCGTCTGTTAACTTAATGAATATATAATAAGTACTCAATTAAATGAATATAATCATACCTCACTTTATAAAGGGGCGAGCACAGAGTCCGGGTGGCTAATTCTCATAAAACTTGGTACAAAGGCTTCTTGATTTATGAAAAAAAAAGGATGCACAAAGCCTTGTTCCTTCCAGTAAACCCTCCATCAAATTACCACGATTGCAAATATTTTAATTCATTGAATAAATATTAATATTTGCATTTTAACATATGGACACCATTTTTCAGTTCATTATTGACCCTTTTGCTTCCTCAAATAAGAAAAATCTATCTTGTCTAATAAAGTGCAATTATATTACCTGTAAATATGTAAAATGGTTTTCAAATCAAACAAATTATATATAATATGGTTTAAGGAAATATGTATCTTGATACGCAACAAATATGTTTCATTACAATAAAATAGAAGAAATTTCTTTTATACTTTTGCTAATGAAGAACTTTACCTAACAATTTTACATATTTACAGATAATATTATTGCACTTTATTAGTCAAGATAGATTTTTCTTATTTGAGGATGCGGAAGAATCAATAATGAACTGAAAAATAGTGTAAATTTGACGGAGGGTCAACTCGAAGAGAAAAGGCTTCGTATATCCTTTTTTCTAAATCAAGAAGCCTTTATACGAAGTTTTATTAGAATTAGCCACCCGGACTCTGTGCTCTCCCCTTTACAAAGTAAGGTATGATTATATTCATTTAATTGTGTACTTATTATATATTCATTAAGTTAACAGACGATAGACAATATTAATAAAGCATTCTTCCGCTAGGATTATCAAGTGCATGGTAGTATAAAGTAGAATCGATATGTCTAAGTTGTAATAATAACTCTTAAAGTTAAGAATCATGTAGGAATACGTAAGAAAGTAATTATGTCTTTCGTGTGCCTATTTAAATTAATTATTTCAAATAATTGATTGATATAGTTATTTCTTAATTTTTTTTTAATGTAGTTTAATAGCAACTGCTATTTTGAAAGTTTTTTAGTTTTATGTTACTGAAAGATATTACCATGAATTTTTTATGATGGTCCGACTAAGGATATATTTCATTACAGGAATCGAATGTGCATTTTAATCAGTTATTTAGCCATATATCAAGTTTTTTTGATTTTTTTCTCTTTATAGAGCTTTTGGCCTATTCTGGGATAGTAGTAGATACTTTTCTTATGAAAAAAGGTACTTTCATAAATTTTTTGGTTATCGTACTGATGATCGAAGTCTTATTTTGGCATATTTTAAGTTTTAAAATAGCTCTAGCATAATCGAAATTGCTTCCAATGGGTTTGAGAATAGTTTACTTGAAAAATTTGGAAAATTTACTAAAAAATGGTATATATTATTCCTATATGAAAAATGCACCCCTGAGGAGCTATAAAGCATTGAAAAAAGGCAAAAATTGCAAAAAAAGCTAAAATGACCAACTTTGACCCTCTACCACTCAAAAACTATGAATGAAAAAAATCTGAAAAAATTCAGGGTAGCTTATGGGATGGTTACGAAGCGATTTAGGTGGGTACGGAAGGAAAAAAAATTTTGACTTCTCGGTTCCCCCGAGAACTACCCATATATATATATAGTATGTTTCAGGTGAAGTGAGGATGCCAAAGTTTTAAAATCGCTCAAAACTCGTTTACTTTCAGTTTTTTATGAAAAAAAATGTTCCTCAAATTTTAGGTCGATATCTGCATAAATAAAAAAGTTATATATTAGTCATTATCCGTAGATATGTGGCGAAAGTTTGTCAAAAGTTTCTCGAAACTTTATCAAATTCCCGTTATCTTCATCTGTTGTTTAAGTAAAGTATAGCCGAATCATGAACATATAGATTTGGCTATACTTTACCAAACTAGATTCGCAAAACTTTTGATGAACTTACACCAAGTACTGGGGGGTAAACTAAATTTTTATTTCTCGTTTGGTAATACTTCAGGACAAACTTCTGCGAAACTTCTGCATAACTTTAGCTAAATAATAAGCTAGAAAATTCGAAGTTTAGCCAAGTCTTATTGGCCACGTTTGACAGAGGTTCTGCCAAACATGAACATTACCCAAACTTGTGCCAAACGCAAATTTTTTTACGACGAATTATATCAGAAAATGTATTCAACCCCATTTGAAAATAATGTAAACGATAATTAATAATTATTAGAATGAATTTCAAAAATTGAAATATGTGTCTGTAGTTACTCAGTAGTTTCAGTACAGCTTAATAAATTACAAAAAAATACAATAGCTTATTACCTGTAGTTGTTCGATAGTTAATGCCGAATTCTATAAATTTTAAAAATACAATTGTTTATCTATGGTTGATCAGTAGTTCAACAACAGTTTAATGAATTTAAAAAATTGAAATACGTGTAATTAGTCAGTAGTACCAGTACAGTTTTATACATTCCAGAAAGATACATAGTTTACCTGTATTTAATTAGTAGTTCGAATGGATAGAAAAAAGAAATCAATTAGAAATAATTTAACTGCAGGAAATCAGTGGTTATACTATATTTATTCCATAATGCATAAAATGGTATCCGAAAATACTACTGACGGCAAGTGGTTCGGCTGCAGTTCAGCCAATAGTTTAGCTAATAGTTGAGATAGTAGTTCAATCAGTGGTTTAAACAGCTGTTTATTTTCGTAAGGGAAGGAATCTCATTCAGTCTGTTCCCCATTAAACTTTGGTAGTGCGATCTTGGAGAGAGATGGGTCTTCGGCAGCCGCCAGCAGCGTGTTGTCGGAAGGCAGTTGTATGGAGGAGCGTAGGTCTTCTATCTCCTATCCTATGTAGTGAGCTCCGCTTTTGCCTCACAATACTTTATTTTGAAGTTGGCTAACATATCTTTTACGAAGTAGGGCACATCCTTAAGTTCCTCTTGATGTTGATCCAGCTGATGATGCATAGCTGTAGCATCTCTGCAGACTGGCTGGAAGTACCAATACGATCAGTGTTAGCGATCATCTTTGAGATTAAATTACCCACATTGAGCTGTTTCATTAACACTCTGCAGCCATCGTGATGAATGATTAAGGAAAATAAAAGGGCACTTATGCTTCTCACTGTAACTCCGCCTTGAAGACGCTCGTCAGCTGTAGGTGTTTTTTACACGTTGAGGTTAGGGTTGCCGCGCGGTATAAATCATTACTCTGTTCACGGCGATGTCACGTTTACGAGAAAGCGAAAATGTAACCTTCGAGCCAAACGTGGCGCGCTTTACGTCGGCAGCACTCACTCACGCAAGAAATCATTCCGTTGTGGGCAATTAAGTCGCGCGAGAGTGTAGGTCACCGGCCATGAGACGTCGGACTGTTCGTAGAGATGAGAGAACAAGCAGGAGCGCAATCAGACTAAGCAGACGCAATGCGTAAGGGTGAACGAGAACGATAGACGCGCTCTATCTAGCCTACACTGGTAAGAGTAGAGCGGCTGAGAGGTGGTCGGGAAAATGGCTTATATTGAATGCTACCCGCTTTTTCCAAAATGATATCTTTCTTTGTCCAGGCGTTTGGGTTATTCAACATTTACCACGTACTGATGGCACTTAATACATCAAAATTCATTGAAATCTCAAGTTTAAAAAATTTCACCATTACAAAGCTATATTTTTTCAGAAAGCAAAAATAAATCTATAATATACATTTTAATAAAAATGTTGTTTTGAGTAAAGGATTAGCATACCTTTTTAAAATCATGTACAGATACAAATTTGTCATTTACTGTCTACACCATGATTTGTATTTGAATGTCAAAATTAAGAATTAACATAAATAGACATAACTTTCTAATTCATTATTTTAATAAAAAAACATTTTTTGCATTTAAAACGAAATATTTAATTTAAAAATCGTGCATTCTCGTATTTATTAATGTGTAATAAAAATGGTACATATTCTCTCTCAATCTGTCTCCAGAGTTTAGAATAGTCTGGCCCATATAATTGTAGGCAAACAGATGGAATATCTGTGCATTTGAAAACATCCCAAATCTTATGACATCAATAAAATTGCTCGCATCTCCTAATTTAATAACTGTCTACATTACAAAAATTAAAAAATAAATATTATATTACATTATTATTTTATTTATAAAGAAAAACAATTTTTACCGTCACTCCAGATATGCTCATTAAAGTAATGCATATCATCAATACTATGAGAAACGAATTGCTGAAGGTGTCATTGATATTATTACAAAAGCTGTAAATAACATTAATAATTATTTTAATATTTCGAAATGCAAGAATGTTTCAACTTATTTTCTGCTAAAAGAGAGCTTCGATTAACCTTCAGAGGGACGGCATTTTTCCCTTGAAAATCGATATTTTTTAGAGGTATCCCTGTTGAAACGGTCCTTAAATATATATTGAAAAAAAGTAGGAAAAATATTACAGAATAGATCAGAAGTTTATTCAAAATATGTTTCGGTATAGAAATTTTAGAACAAGATACGAATTGGGTACCATATGTGATATGTGCTGCTTGTTACAGTATGTTGGCAAGATTTGAAAAACATCAGAATGAAGATAAACTTAAATTTAAAAAATCAGTAATTTGGAAAAAACCATTTGACAAAAGTGAATGTTACTATTGTATGACAAATGTGATTGGGATAAATAAGATGCGCAAGGAAAAACTAGTATATGCATCTGTATCTAGTGTACAGCGTTCACAGATAAAATTAGTCGAAGGTTTCGAAGATGAGAATTCGCGAGACAGCTTTATACAAGGGCTTGATGCTATGCAAGTTGATGAAGAGTAAACTTTACTTTGAACCAGCTTCCGAGATAACACCTTTTCCAACCGGCTTCCGAGATAACGCCTTTTTATGCGGAAGCGATGATATCTTGACGACAAGAGGCTATTTGAATTGAAGTTTTTATAAATTTCTTGGTGGGACTCATATTTTTTGAGATAAAATTTCTCGAAGTTTTGAAAATCGCTACTTTTGTCATTATTTATTATATATATATATTATAAGCGTAAAAAACTATTCTGAAGATAAAATTATTATCAATACATAACTCAATTATTCTTTGATGTTGAGATACACATTCAGATATACGACGATACGTTTCTTCCTCCATTAATGACCTTGTTGATTTATTCTCTAAACTTTTCTGTATGCGGATACTAAAAATTTATTTAATTTAATTATTTGAATCAGGTATATATATATATATATATATATATATTCAAACAATATTTATATGTAAACTTTGTTTAATAACATAGAATATATTTACTATTGATTTTAATTTACTATTGATGTAAATGGATAACATTCAATTGAAATAGAAATAAGTAATACTTTATGTACTTAAATTTTCTTTTTTTCTTATATTTGTTCATTTATTTTTATTATTTTTGTCTTATAATAACTATTAAAGTAATATTAATGATGATTCAATTACGTAAGTGATTTTTATCTTTCTTGCTAAGCCAACATAAAATAACGTTCTATTTTATGTTTGCTAATATCGATTCACAACTAAATTAGCCGTGATACTAAAATAGTACATTGTGCAACAAGAGGGGAAAATTCTGTATTTTCTTTAACGAGAGTATGATAGGGTCTTATCTATGCATGGAATTTGGGCATTTCGAGTCATGCACAACACAGTTAATAAATATTATCCTCCGCTACAGCGGGAAATAATAATTATATCATTTCCCACTTAAGCTTTAACGCATCCTTTGTCGCTCAAGCGAAGCGAGGTATAATGGTCCCTTGGTGTGATGGTCCCGGTGTTATTCTTTTAGTAGGCTTTCAGCTGGCTTCAACCATTCTGCTTTCTGCTCGCAAGTGGTTGCTCCCTTAAATTATCGGGCTCTTTAGTTACGACTACATAAGTAGCATACCTCTTTGGGGGCCTAACTGAGGATCGACCTCCTAGGTTAGAAGTGTACTGGCCTGGGGTAGATGACGGTGTTGCTCTCTTGGCTGTCTGCTGTAAAGGTGTTGGTGGTGGCTGCTCGGTTCGGATGGATGGGTCGTGTCCTGCTACCTTGTCTTCTGCTGGCTACTCTTCAGCTTCTTCTTCAACGACTGGATCATCATTGCTTCCTTTGCGTGGCGCCTCTTGCTACCTGATATGAATTTAAGTGGTTCTTCGTTATTGCTGTTGCTTTCGGAAATGCCCACCTTGTTCGACAAGAGTACGTTTCTGAAGACTGTTGCTTTCCTAGTGACAGTCATAGACTCTGTAGTTACTGGAGTTTGTGTCGTATTCCACGGGGTACATCATCTTTGCTGTTGCACTGAACTTCGTGGTAAATATCTTAGGGATGTGTGTGTATGCATCATTACCAAAAGTTCTTGCGTGTTGAAGATTGGGTTTCTTGTTAGTCCAGAGCTCGTATCCTATTTTTCCTGCACACACGTCAATCATTGAGACTCTATTAAACAGATACCCAGCACACTCTTCGATTGTTCGATTGCTCCTCTATGCCTTGTTATTATGCTCCGATGGGTAGGGGGCTGAGGACTCGAATTAAATTCCCTTACCTTTCATGTAGTCCTGTAGGCTGGCGTTGCAGTATTCTTTTTTCTGTTGTATGATCTCAGGATCGTCTCTGAAGATAATCGTGCTACCATCTTGTCTCGGTTGATAGTTGGAGAATCAGTCCCTCCTTCTGGTTATCTGCGTATCTTCACAACGACCTACCCCTGTCACAGCAATTGTCGTTGTGTTTATGTTGTAGGCAGTGGGCACTCTCGGACGAAGTGACATTTCTGACCGCAGCAGAAATACTCGATGTTTTTGTGGCTCCGATGAGGCTTCTTGCTTCTCTTTGGCCTGCTTCTGGAGCTGCTCTTCGCCATCGTTACCTTAGTGCTCATTTCACCATGTTACCTTCCATGCACGATTCCTCCTTCAATAGTCTTTTCTGAAGGTGTTCGGTGGTTTGCCGGTAGACGCAGCTCCACAAACTTTCAAAGTTTCTGTATTTCGAGGGTAGTCTGACTAGTACCTTCGCATTGATGATCAGTTCACGGATAGTCGCTCCCACGTCGAGAAGTTGCTGCGCCAAGTTCTTTACCTTCGAGATGTCTGTTGGGTCCATTTTGCACTCATGAAAGTGCTGCCAAGGAGCAGTTTCTGAGTCGCAGACTTCTGTTCGTGAATGGTTGCTAGCGCATTCCACATTTCTTTTGCAGGTTCGCATTTCTAAACATGCTGGTATTGCGAGTGGTGACGCAGACCACTTCGAATATTTCATTATTGATAAACAGCGTTTTGAGTTGAAACCACTACGACTGGTAGTTCATCCAGTCGAATTTTTCGATGTGAAAAGCCGAGATTTCACTCATCTTGGTGAACTGTTACCCCGCATTTCTCACTTTTTTTCAGTTTTTAATACTATCCTTGCTTATCTGAGCAAACTAGGCCCAGACCCTGTTGCGAGATTCGTGAATAATAAAAACGAGGTTTGTTTGCAAAGCTTAACACTTGCTCTCTCTATATCGTGTCGAGTCACGGTCTGCTTTTCATCGCAGAAGTGGGAAGTGCTTGGTGTCTCCGTGGCACGGCGCTCCCTCTCATCCTCTTTCACATGTACTCATGATCTCATACTTTCGCTGCTAAGGAAAACCAACCTCAAAAGGAACCACTTTTGTACTGACCTCGAATTTACAACTGAAAAGTGTCCGATGTACTCCGATTTTTTAAAGGGCAAGTTATGGTTGGGACGGTAAAAAAATCGACTTTTATTTATCTGCTATTTTTATAGAAAATTTTCTGTACAATTTGATGCTTCATTTAACCACATTTCAAAATTCGATTTCGTTTAAGAAATACAGCAAAACTGTAAACGGATTTTTTGTATGTTTAGTGAGTTAACTCTAGATATCACTTTTATACATCATATCATTGTTAATCTTATTTTTTATGTTTAAAGCATACAATATACGTACATGTACTTTTTAGTTGTAGACAAACCTACAGTGTTTTTAACTCGGGGTAGAAATCTCAAAATAGTCTAAATACATTTAGAAATGATAATTCATAAGGGTTACTCAATTGTACAAGTACCTCAAAAAAGTAGGCTCTAAAAAATGAAACGCATACTTTTCGTTTTTTTTATCTTTATAAAAAAATGCTCCGGTATGAAGAGATACTTGCTTTTGAGAAGCACCAAAATGAACACTTTAAATTTCTTATTTGTATTTGCACATATAATTCTGAGAAAAGTCAAACATAATTGATACATTTTGTTTCAAATTTTCATTTATGATTTCAATAGCTCTATGTTGGTGTCCAGTCTGATATACACGATTCACAAAGTCTAAAAATACCGCTTTTCTTGAATAAAATAAAATTTTTATGAAATATAAATGCAAACAAAAATAATTTAAGCATAAGGGATTTTCCGGACATATTTTACTATACTATGGTATTTCTAATTTTTTTTAATGTAACCATTGTAGAAGTATCATGAGGGGACATAAAACTTAAAAGTTCTATGGAATTTCTCATATATATTTTTTTTCTATTATCAACATTTATAGGGTTGTTAGAGTAGGGTGTGTGGAAAAATATTAAAATTTTAGCTTATAGGTTTGCTGTACAAAAAAAAATTGTGTCAATTCTGGTATTGTATAATATATGTACAAATTTGAATAAATTTCTCAATTTTAGTATAGCTTCAAAAATTTGTATACAACCATTTTTTGGGATGCTTCATTCAAATAATGGATCAGAATGATGAAATTTAAAATGTCGGTCATAAAATGACGCCATATATGGTAATTTTTTAGTAAATTTAATAAAATTCGAATTTAACTTTAATTTGCTTACACCAGTTTTGGCATGAAAACTGGAAAAAAGGCTAGCATTAACCGGTTAATTAAAACTTACAACTTCTGTGCCAAGTATTTGTAAATTCATTTTTTTATTTTTTTTGAGTGAGTTTTGTGTACACATAAAAATTTGTGATTTGAAAAATGATCAGTGGAGATCAAAGAGGTCAAATACCAATATTATCAACAGGAAAGAAGAGGAAATTTGGAAGAAGAAAGAAAAGGAAAGGATTTACAGGAACCGTAAAAGATGCTCTATAAGCAAAGAGAAAAAAAAGTAAGCAAGTCCAAATTTCAGATATAGCTCCAAGCTGTGAAATAATAAGGTAAAGAATAATAGATATCGATATTCAGAACTTATCGGATTCTTGAACTTAAGGATGTATGGGCTATACTATATACTATAGTTAGGCTATAAGTAGAGGAACTATGAGAGTTCGAGCCCACTTACCCTCTGAGCTGGCGCTCGATCGGTAAGGTAGAGCGCTACCTTGCCGGCGGCCGGCAATTGCAGAGGGGTAATAACCCAACCTTACCAACAGTCAATAACCGAAATCTACCTTACCGACAGATCAATCCCATCGGCAGTTTGACAACTGACGTGTGCATATAATTACCCTCTGAGCTGACGCTTGCTCGGTAAGGTAGAGCGCTACCTTGGCGGTGGCCGATAATTGCAAGTGGTAGATAACTCAACATTATTCGCAGTTGATAATCAAAATCTATCTTACCGACAGTCGATAACCCAACCTTATCAGCAGTTTGCCAACTGACGTGTGCATATAATTACCAACTCTACCAGACACCATCGGAGCTGGCGCTCGGTCGGTAAGGTAAAGCGCTACCATGCCGGTAGGGTTGTAACCCAACCTTACCGACAGTCGATAACCAAACTTTACCTTGACAACAGAGCAGAATGCAATACTATGTAGACTGTTAACCCAACCGTTAATCTCTCACATCGTGTGAGGGTGGGTGGTGTTTTGTTAATTAATTAATTAAGAGGGTGTGGTACTCATGTACTCTATTTTACCGGCAGAACACGGTAAATTCTAAATTATTAAAATAAATATATTGAATTACGTCTTATAAAGAGATAGTTGCCCTGCGCAATGTATGAGCTCAAATGTCAACGACACCCTAAAACATTTTGCGAACAAAAATAACCGAAATTTCGTTCGCAAAATTTTTTAGGGTGCCATTGATATTTGGGCTCAAAACTGTGCAGGCTGGTAGATTATTACATTGCACAGAGCAACTATCTCTTTATAAGATGTAATTCGATATATTTATTTTAATAATATAGAATTTGCTGAGTTCTGCCGGTAAAACAGAGTGCATGAGTACCACACTCCCTTAATATATTTTTTAGTTTTCTATTTTTTTATTTTTTTCAATTTTTTCTTTTTCTTATAAAGTCATACCACAACTCTTAAAATGTTGTCCGTTTCGCCACTCGATTTTTCCCTTTACAGTAGCATGACTTCTGGAAATTGGTGTACGATTGAGGTTATGTTGTGATTGTCATTTTGAGGTTATATTTCCATTGATACCAACTCTTTCGTAGCGTCATCTGTAGATGAATCACGCATCTCTACCTTTCTGACGGAGCAGTATGCAATTCCCAACTCTGCCTTGTAAATATTTTACTTACCTGTAGGGCAGTATCACACAACTCTACCGGCAGAGCCGTTTACCTTACCTCCATCGGTAATATGCTACTATCTCCGAATACATTTCCTGTTGTCACCCATCCGAATGCTGCTTAACTGTCAATTTGAATTCCGCGCCGCCGAGAGGTCCGCGCGTTCCACTAGGCGGCCAGCCGCAGTCGTCGCACTACCCACCACTAAGTCGTCGCGGTGCCGGCTATAAGTCAGGCTGTGTCCAAATACTTGACGACTACCTATGCTCACACATCGTGTGAGGGTGGGTGGTGGTTTGTTAAATAATTAATTAATTAATTTATTTTATATTTTTTTTTTTCATTTTTTTCATTTTTTTCATTTTTTCGTGTTTTTCCTCTTTTTTCTCCTGTTCAACAAGAGGAGTATAAGCGCCTAAACTTGAGTTTTGACCCATCTTGTACGATGTCAGGGACACAAGCATCTACTTCTAATAGATGTCTTGATAACACTCAAAGCATGCATACTAGTACCCTATCCCACCGTCGCTCAGATAGAATGGGGTTCGCATCTTCAAACCTGCACAGAATTCTTGGAAAAACGTTTCGGACAGGTTGAGACCTGCTCGGAGCTCGCTGATGCGAGTTCAAAGCTGCATAGAATTCTTGGAAAAATGACATGAGCTCTGTAATCGAGCGTCGCCATTCCTATAAAGGTGAGGTACGAAATTTTTGGAAATATTTTTCCAAATTCTTGGAAATTTAGACGAGTTTCTTCACTTCTCCTCTCACTATATTACATACGAACCCTACCTTAATGGCAATTCTACCTTACCGACAGAGCTGATAACCATCGGTAATTGTAAGAATCGGAGTACATTAACTTTTACATACAAGGAATGCATTATATACTATGTGAACTACATATACTATGTGTACTACATATACTATGTATACTGCATATACTATGTGTACTACATATACTATACATACTAGCACTCTACACTGATCGCTCTACCCCCACCATGATATTATTACCAACAATCGATAAGATAGAAATCAACACTAGCGACAGAGTGGGAAATACAAAATGGTGAGAAATTTAAAAATGGCGCGTAATTTAAAAGGGCGGGAAATTTAAGAGGCTGGACAACATTTTCGCCATTCCGGCGGGACTTCGTGAAGCATCGAACGCTAAATTTTTTTTAATGATGAGAGCCCCGTCGCTCTCACCTGTGAGGTACATTAGCTTTCCATCATTTATTAATAGAGTTTATTTATAATCCATATGTGGAAGCGTCCGCCAGAATGCTTTCTTCTGATTGAAAATTCAAGTTGAATGTTCAGAGCCATTTTTCTCAAAGTATACCATTTTTTTTTTTAATGCATTACACCATTTGAAAGTACAAGTCGTAAGCTACAAAAGCCTAAAGTTTCAAGTTGGAGAAATGAAGGGTTCAAAAGTAATGAAATTGAAAAGACAGCGGCGGGCGGTTGGGCGCGCTCCCCGCGCTGCGATGCAACGCGCTGTTAATGTGCTACACGCGGATGTATGTAATTTTCATTCGTTTTTTCATCACTAGAGGGATTTAACAGATCTGCTCTCCATACCCAAAGAAGCGACTTCAAAGTCTTATAAGCCCACTGAAAAATGTATTCTTCCTCATTATATTTCTAGAAATAATTAATAAAATTATTATTACAATTATTTTTTGATACTCGTATTTATCATGAATTTTCATCGTTATTTTAATCCTTACAATGAAACAAAACATTCACATAATCTCAGATTAGTTTCAGTAGAAATGAAGACACGTTTTTCATTTTTGAAAGACAGAGATAAAATATGTGATTCTTGCAGGATACAATTTATTGCCAAGAGTAAAGACGAAAATGAAGTTTCGATAAATGATTGTTATGAAATAATTTCTAATTTGAAAAAATTGTTGAATGATGAAAATGTAACAAAAAAAGAAAAATTGATCCTTATGCAATTACTTCCAAAGAATTGGAGTTCTCGTAAAATTGCTGAATTTTCAAATTCTTTTCGTCGGCTGGCTACTAAATCTAAATTACTAGATAATGATGAGTTTCTTTTTGTTGACAAAAGAGGAAATAAAAAATTATCAAGCGATACTGTAGATCAAGTAAGACTGTTTTATGAAAGTGATGATAACAGTAGAATTATGCCAGGCTACAAAGATATAGTAAGTGCATAAAAAATGAAGATGGATCAAAAAACTACATGCAGAAAAGACTTGTTTTGTATAATCTGAGAGAACTATGCATAAAATATAAAGAAATGTATCCCAATTCGAAAATTGGTTTCACTAAATTTGCGGAATATCGTCCTCAACATTGCATTTTAGCCAGTGCTAGTGGCACTCATTCGGTTTGTGTATGCGTCTACCACCAAAATGTCAAACTTTTGTTATCTGGCTTAAGAAACTCAGTAGGCGTTTTTGATAAAATGAATACTTACAAGGATTGCATAGCTCAAATAGTATGTAAAAATTCAACAACAAAGTGTTATTTAAACGAATGCTTTAATTGTCCTGGTGTTCCCAGTTGAAAATATCCATGTGGATTTTACACTGATTTCAATATGGAACACATATGGATTCAGTATAGAATCCAGGTTGATTCAGTATTGAATCCAAAAAGATTTCACATGGAAATCAGTCCCAAAACGCCCTGTAGATTTCCACATGAAATTTCATATGAATTTCAACACGGATTTTTCCACAAACATTTGCCAAACGAAATCCGTATGGATTTCCATAAAGATTTCTAAGTAGTTTTCCAAGTAAAAAGTACGTCTTCCATATAGATTTTCATATGGATTTACGTATGGATTTCCATGTAGCACTTTAAATGTTTATAAAAAGGTTTATTTTGTGACAGAGTCACATGTAACTGCTTGCTCGGCGCTGGCAGAACGCGAACACTTGTTTCGTGAGCGCTGTCCTGCTGTTATTGCCAGCGTCGAGGATGATCAGCAAGACATATACACAAGCATACACTGTCATTGTCGGATAGAGAGAACGCGCAGAGAGCGAGGGTCGAGGAGGGGGATCGTGCGCACGGAAGAGTCGCGCAACCCGGAGCACGGTCGCGAGAGCAGTACGAAGAGAGAGAGAGAGAGAGAGAGAGAACAGACGAGCAGCCGACGGACGATAGTGTAGGCTACGCGCAACTATCGGCGCGCGCGCCGAGGAGAGAGACGGGCGCGCTGATAGTGCTGTGAGTAGGAGGAAGAGAGCGTCCCAGCCGATCAGCGCGTACAGTACCTATACGAGTATGGGCCGTGGCGCGGATGATAGAGTGAGAGGGAGGGAGAGAATAGCAGCCGGCCAGCGTGTAGTGTATAGGCATAGACGAAAGTGAAAGATAGACGGGGGGGAGCGAATAGTGGCAACCGGGCCGACGCGCGGCGCGCATAGTGATATAGGTTCCGCGCATGATCTCCCGCGAACCTATCATGACTCCAATTATATGCGAGTCATGTAATGTGGACAAGATAGATATCAGAGCGGGGGCCACAGCCAATCATTTGCGGTGCTGCTCAAAGGGGGGGGGGGCACCGACTAGCGAAGGAGTAGTTAGCTCTCTCTTGATTATTTCGACGAGTTAAAAGTACACAGTGTGAATAAGTGTTGCCGGGAGATTGGGTATAAAGGAAGTGGTTGCCGATCACGAAGGAGTTTAAGTGCGTAAGTGTAGGTTGTTCCAGGTTGGAGCGGAGGAGTTGTATGAGTCGAGCTGTGGTGTGCTGATAGTTTCGTCGTGGGTCGAGTGAAGCATTGCGATCGAGGTTTTGGGTCGTGTCGGTTGTTGCGTCGGGGGTCGAGCTGTGAATTAGGGGTCGAGTTCCAAGGTCACCAGCAAGCGCAGTCTTGAGTCGAGTTGTGAGTTGCAGGGTCGAGTTTCAGATTACCAAGGAGCTGCTAGAGTGTGGCATTTTCCCCGCCCGTGATCCAGGATTGTTCAGGGTGCGAGCCGAGGGCAGTTCGCTCGTGCACTCGGGAGCAGGGCCTTATTTTGTTTTAACAGCTTCGGCAGTGGAGTTGACGAGAGGAGACCAGCGAGAGCCACGCAGACAAAAGAGACGCACTCACGGCGCGTAATGGCGGATCGCCATCTTGATTTGAAGTTTCAATAAATTCCATTTTACCTCCTACGTGTTTGTTCTTATTAGCGAGTGTGTAATTCCCTGTGTGCGTGTCTATTCTCTTTGCGGCCCGAATAAGAAACGTATTGTGTCCAGCAGCGTGGGTATTATTGTGTGTCGGAGTATATGGAATTCAACGTTGGTTGTTGCTGAGTTGTGGCTACTCCCTCATCGAGATACTAGTCGCAAGCCGTGGCGTGGCTCCGTAAAGAGAGAAGTAACGGAGAAAATAGTAGCGAAATATTTGCTCGAATCTTAGTTAATAATTATTTAGACTCTATTAGTGGTTTAAGCAAATACAACGTTACAATTTATAAAATTGTCATATAATATTTTTTGCCATATCAATGAGGCATAAAAAAGTTATAAATAGTATATTACGATACTCGGCTTCGCCTCGGGCGTCATACCACGCATGCCCTAGAAATTCAATTTCCGGTCCAAGTATTGTATACTATTTTTCTTACTCCCCGGTCGAAAGTACGTTCTGTAATTGTTAAATAATTAATAAAATTGCGTTGTCGTCTGCTAGTTGTATTTGAGTGTTAGTTTTTGTTTCGGTCCACTCGATAGTAGTGCCTCTCTCGGCCGCTTTGGGTAGCTCGGTCGATATTACCGACTGTTTTTTCTTTCGGCCCGGCGTGGAGAGCTGGTTTTTTGGGCGTCTGCTACTTTCGCTGTTGCACAGATGGTTTGATGTCCGCCAGACATTTGTAAGACCGAGGCGAAGCCGAGGTTTTGCTGGTCGGAGCGGGCATCCGGAAAGACATTCATTAAAAAAAGAAAGAAATAAGGTGATGAAATAAGTACAATAAAGTTTGATTTTAATAATTTAAACTTTTTCAATATATTAACATCAATTAATACAATAATTTATTCAAGATTTATATTTAAATTAATAAACTTTGGTCTTAATAACTTAAACTTTCAATATATTAATCTCAATATAAAATAAATTTTTGTTTGATTTTTTTCTTTACAAATGATTTTCTTTATCAGATTTGTAATTATTAATATTTACAATGAAATTGCCGTTGATAGTACAATTTTTAATTTTAATATATTTGTTTAAAGTTGAATTTATTTGATCATTCAATGAGTTATTCTGATCTTGATTTTGATTTTTATCTGCATTCAGTGATTTATTTTGATTTTGGTTTTGATTTTTATCTTGAACTTGAGGATTTAAATTTTTAAGAATTTTTTTTGATTCATTGGTGTTGGTTTGCGCTTGAAGAGTTGTTGTATTGCTTGTTGTCGTAGTAGGTTTTTGATCTGAAATAGAGTTTTTTACGAATGAAAAGTAGTACATTAGTATTTTTATGCTTACCTGAAGTTGAATTGAAGTTGTTCGTAGTGATTTCTTCTTCGAAATCTGACCAATTTAAATTGTAATCAGATTCATCTTTGTCGGGTGTAGTATTTGTCTTTGGTTCCGAATGAGACATTTCATCTTGAATTTGAGGATTTCAATTTTCAAGAATTCTTTTTTTACATGGAGGTGGTTGAGTAGTTACTTTATCTTTGAATCTTACTTTCACTGGTGTTTTTGAAAGAAATTTTTTGCTGTTGTGGTTTGTCGAGGGTTGATTTTAATTGTTTTCCGGTGTAAGTATTTTCTTATTGCTGGCTGTGGTAAAGTTGAGTTGTTGGTCTGAAATAAAGTTTGTTAAAAATGAAAGGTAGTACATGTGGCATCGAGCAAACTTATCTTGGAATTGGATGGAGCTGGTTCGTAGTGAATTCCTGGTTGGAATGCGACCAATTTGAATGGTAGTCGGAGTCAGCTTCATTGGGTGTAGTACTTGTCGATGGTTTTGGATGAGTGTTTGTCGTAGCTGTACGGATAATACCATTGAAAATCATTTGTCTATTATGTAGTAAATTTTCTATATAGCGTTGTGCTATAGCATCCGAACGCCACCTTCCTAGTTGTTTGATCATTTGCATGGTTGCACCGGATTCAAAAAGAAGCGTTGCTGCTGTTCTTCTAAAGCAGTGACCTGTGTACTTTTTTGGATTTTGTAATTTTAAATTAGAATCAATAGTCTGTGGTACTTCACGTATATTATTTTTTCCAATGACTTGACGAGTACATTTGCCTTTGTTGTAGTAGATGAAAAATCTGTCTGTAAACTGATCGGTTGGTCTTAAGGGGATGTGCAACCCTAATTTCAATATTTTTTTAAATCAACATTCAAACATTTATTTGGAAAAAGACGGCTGTCAAGCGCTCCGTACACGCCAACACTATATGCAGATTTTTTTCTGGATAATTCTATTGATATTTGCGTGAGTTATGCTCGTTTGAAAAGTAGGTCAATTGTAGATTCCTACTTACCGACAGTACGGTTTTTATTTAATTAAATAAATTCTCATCATTTTTTTGGCAAAAGACGTCTGTCAAGCGCTCCGTACACGCAAACACTATATGCAGATTTTTTTCTGGATAATTCTATTGATATTTGCGTGAGTTATGCTCGTTTGAAAAATAACGTCGGTACTCACATCCCCTTAAGGAAATGTAATGTTTAACCTTGTTATAGAAAAGGTTTCCAATAAGAAACTCGCCAGCATAGTCGTTTTTGTTATGTTGGATCGATACTAGAAAGGCATCACCCAAGTCTTTTAGGTCTTTAAGTTTCATATTAGTTAATTCGTCACAGCGGAGTGCACCACAAATTCCAAATGTAAGTATTACCTGTGAATGTTAAAAATATAGTGTAAATTAACCATGTATAAGAGTATTAATTGCGAAGTGAATATATAAATAATGAATTATCTCTGTGGCTAAATACACTTGATCATCGGCTGTTGTCATAAAATTCATAATTTCAGTCCAGGTTAAAGTTTTTGATTTTTTAGGTTTGTAACCTTTACCATAATTTTTTATCATACTTCTTGAAGCGAAGAACTTAGTAATATCAATATTGTCTTTTGTATTTAAAGTATTTCGAAGCATACTCCATATGCTCCATAGAGTTGGCGGTTTCAATTTTAGTTTTCAGGTATTAAAGTAAACAATTAAATGGTTTTCTTCAGAGTTTGTTGAAAGTGAATTTTTATTTTCTTCTTTCCATTTTTTATAAGCGTTGTAGACTAGGAGGTAGCGTTCGGAAGACTTCTTTGGTAATGTTTCTGACTTTACAATTATTTTTGCTTCTTGGTCAAAATTTTTTAAGATTTCTTCTTCGTTTTCAGAACCATCGGATGAGGATTCATCTGTGTTTGTTTCTTTGAAAGACATTTTTTTATCTCAATGGAAGTTGAGAAATTGCACGTAATTTTATTGCTTTCAATCTTTATTTGTTTGGTTAAGCACGTTTTAGGTTATAACGCGAACATCACTACATGTGAACGCAGTATCTATTGCTACATTTCTCGAGAGAATTTGTAGAAAATAGCAATTCATTTTTACATTTCTCGAGAGAATTTCAGTCAGAGTGCGTGTCGAGCTATTCATTTTTCTGTAAGATATAGTGCAACCAGAGTGCTGGGACTTGTATAGTGTGTCACTTAATTGTTTCTATACGACTCGTAAGTACGTGTAGGAAACAAGAGAAAAAAACAATGACCATGATCAAACAACACCACTTTTTATTTCAACTAACTCTTTTTTCTCGTCACCCGTGCACTTTCCTCTGTCTATTTCGTACGTGTCAACAGTGAGAGCGAGTGTGCGCTCGGACGTGCGAGTGAGACAGAGTGGCTCATGCGCGCGGGCGCTCAAGCGCAGCGGGTCGGGAAACTTCGGCAGTCAATCAGAGCGCGCGGTTGGTCTAAAATAGGGTGTGAAAGTTTTTCTTTCGGCCCGGAGATGCGGGCCAGAAGTACGTACTTTCGGCTGGGGTGTAAGAAAATATAATTTTTGCCTTGAGTAATTCTTTGAAAAGATTTTGCGAATACCTGTTGCCCAAAATATCTACCCTAGTAAAAAAATATAACAATTTTATAAATAAACATTTTTATAAACATTTAAAGTGCTACATGGAAATCCATATGTAAATCCACATGAAAATCTGTATGGAAGACGTACTTTTTACTTGGAAAACTACTTAGAAATCTTTATGGAAATCCATACGGATTTCGTTTGTCAAATGTTTGTTGAAAAATCCGTATTGAAATTCATACGGAATTTCATGTGGAAATCTACAGGGCGTTTTGGAACTGATTTCCGTCTGAAATCTATTTGGATTCAATACTGAATCAATCTGGATTCTATACTGAATCCATATGTGTTCCATGTTAAAATCAGTGTAAAATCCACATGGATATTTTGAACTGGGTTGAATCACTAAAAGAAGATTTAGAATTATTTCTTGAGAACTATGACGTTAATGAAATTAAATTTCAGATATGGCAAACAACTGATAGATCGACATTACAAACTCAAACTGTTTCTAATTCATCATTTATAGATATCTTTTTTCCTCTTTTGCATAAACTCAAGACTCATTCTTTCATCTCCAAATAACAGGCATCTTATTTTAAAGTCTTGAAGGAATCCTTATGTAAAGGAGAATTTTTAATTTCCCTAGATTTTTCAGAAAACTATGCTTTTATTGCACAAGACGCAGCACAAGCTTTCCACTATAACAATAATCAATGCAGTTTGGCGATAATAGTCATTTACTATAGAGAATCAGATTCCAAAATTGAACACAAAAGCATGGTAGTTTTTTCAGACAATTTAATTCATGATGCCATAGCCGTTTACTTAATTCAAGAAATTATAATTAATTACCTTAAAAAATCTTTTGATTTTGTTAAAAAAGTAATTTATTTTACTGATGGAGCAGCGCAACATTTTAAAAATAAACATAACTTCCAGAATCTTGTTCATCACTATGAAGATTTTTCTGTTGAAGCTGAGTGGCACTTTCATGCAACTGCTCACGGGAAAAATGCATGTGATGGAATTGGTACTTCCGTGAAAAGCAATGCTAGGCGAGCAAGTTTGCGGCAAGTATCCGACAACTATATATTGACGCCACAAAATCTTTACGAGTGGGCAACTAAATATTTTGAAAATATTGTTTGTTTTTTTTTCATCAAAAGATAAATATTTAGAAACTAGATAAAAATTAAAACAACGATTAGAATCAGCAAAAGCTGTGCCTGGAACTCTGTCATACCATTGCGTTAAATTGATATCAGACACTAAAGATTAGAACTAAAACGATTCTCAGCATCAGAAACATTCGAATTATACCCACCAATCAAAAAAGGAAAAGATTATAAAGATATAAAGAGAAGGAAAAAAAAACAAGTATTGAGAAAAGACCTATCAAAATGAATTCGATTAAAAATAAAAAAATTAAGAAATAAACAAAAAATTAACAAGGTTTAGAATTTTAATATGTGGACTTTTATACAAATTAACATTTACATTAATGATGCAGCGCAGCGCGGAGAGCGCGCTCGACCTCATGGCGCTGTCTTTTTAATTGCATTACTTTTGAACCCTTCATTTCTCCAACTTGAAACTTTAGGCTTTTGTAGCTTAAGACCTGTACTTTCGAATGGTGTAATGACCATTCGAAAGTACATTATTAAAAACCTCTCTAGCCAAATTTTCAGCTCCCTAGGTGATGATTTGAGTCTCCTAACCTAAAAAACGTGTTTTTTCGAAAAAATTTTTTCCACTCGATCCTTTCTTTAAAAAAATCTGAAAAAATTCACAGACATGTGTTTTTGAGTAAGAAAACAGCCTGATTTTTTTCAGATTTAAAAAAAAAAATTGAGATGAGAAAAAAATTTTTCATTTTTCAATGATTTTTTAGGTTATGTAGGTTATTTTTGGCTAACTTGTAAATAATGATTTTTTGTGTATTTTTTCCCGTTCTTTCAAATGGCGGTATCCGAATTTGCGTTTTCGAGCCGGAACATATTTAAAATTCGAAAAAACCAATTTTTTAAGCATTTTTCCCATGTTTTTGGCACATAACCTCAAAACCAATAGCTAAATAAGTGTTTATGAACAATTTTTTTTCAATTTCTTTCTATATATTCAAATTCCACTGTCAGAACTACCATTTTTGCATCAAATAATGCTATAAAATTAAATTATAAACATTTTTTTCGTGTTTTTTACCATGTTTTTGGAACATAACCTCAAAGAAGATCGTTCAATACGTATTAGGACATACAAAAATATTCTAAAAATTTTTTTAATGAAAAAAATTTTTTAGAATTGAGTATTACTTCTCCGGTAGCTACAAAGGGCCTGATATAGCCTTTTTCAGGCGTAGGGAAACTGCATATTACAGAATTATTCGTGAAACATATGAACATATGTATGTATTTGTAACTATGCATCAATATTAATTATTATGAGTTGATATGCAGATAGTCAAGTGCCGCATGGAGTATATATTCATCTGTACTTCAACTACCGATCTGCATAATTATAATGATAAAAATATGCTTTAAAGTAACAAACGATTGAAATAGTTCAGTAATTGAATATCAACATGTGGGGTGCGCTTTTTTTATTGGTCGTTTCGCTAGTGAACCGACTATTTCGGTCGATTCTGCTGTCTAGTTATAAAAAAAAGAGTTGAAATAGACAAACTGTGTTAAAATATAATAAAATAAAATAAAAAAATATTACTTTTCTTCATTCTATTTAACTCAAATTGTCTATTTTAACTAATTTATTTTGTTAATTAGATAGGAGAAACGACCGGAATGGTCTGTTCACTTGAGAAACGAACAGAAATAACATGGGTTAGTATATCTATATATACGAGGAACAGCGGAAATAAGCACTGTTCCTCATATATATAGATATACTAACCCATGGTATTTCCGTATCTGGTCCTTATATTTTTTTGAGTGTAACGGGCCTATTGAAATGAGTTTGAGTGAGTATATTGTTTATCTAAAATGAAGAACAATACTTTTTTAAATACTTGCTACTAAAAAAGTACATCACAATTTCTTGCTAGTTGCAAGTCTATTTAAAAGGATAGTCGAAAACTTATTAATTTTTTCTCAAATATTTAAGTACAACTTTTGTTGCAAAGTCAGCTAGTTTTTGCATCTGTTTTGTATGTTGTAAGTTTTTTCCGGATATATGTATGAAGAATATTACTATTCTTTTTTTTCTTATTTAATTTTATCAAAGGAAAGTGTCGGTTATTTTGCATCATTACACAAACTAAATATTTAATTGCCAGGTTATACATTTTTAAAGTATGTTTTGGAAAACCACTCTGTAAACCACTGTTTATTGCAAAATTGAATTTGATAAGTACACGAACATACTATTGATAGAAATTGGTGATTATCAAAATATATGAAATCTACTAGCATCGAGTTTATTAAATATTTCATTTCTGTAAACTTTTAATGCTTTCTAGGTAAAGCGATCAAATTTTTTTTTTTAATTTTATCTCATTTACCATGTTGTATAACCTAAACAAATCTTGAACAGTTTACTAATTGTTTTGAATGCGTTGTGAAATAACATTGTGTAATGCAGTCATAAATCGAGCTTTTTTTGTCTGGAAAGTTTTTAAAAATAGTAGATGTGGGATTTAAGAATTCGTATCACTATACTTAATACCATCTTCTCATAAATAAAATGGGTTTTTCCAATGAGTAGAGGTTTTTATTAAATTGAGAAATGCACCCATTGTGCAACATATTTGGTAACTTAAGGGGACGCCGCAGTTAATGTATTATTATATGAAAGTACTGTAGTATATTTTATTTTCTAAATAAAAAAATATGACAATTTTTCAAAATCCAAGAGTTGTCCGCACTTGATATACAAATTTTGAAGTGATTCCTAAAATTTCAGCTATGTCGGTTAATTCTTTACAGAGAAAATTTTGAAAAACTAGTTCTGTTACTCCGGCATCCCGTTAATTGATGATTAAGTACAATATTGTATAGATTTAATTAACTTTAGTTTCTTGGAATATGTTGCAAATCCAATGAATTTTTTATTAACTAATAAAAAAAGATCAAATCTTTTCATTGAAAACATATATTTTATTTATAAGAACTTGCTATCAAGCATTGTCATGCACAGTTTTAAGCCTAGCCTACATATAGTGAAATATTGCACTATATAATTTCACAACATGTTATTAGTATTGTAATAGTATTTTAATAGTAGTTAATATTAAAGGAAATTGATAATAATGATGGTCCAGGTTTTAAACAATATTATAAATAATTAAGAACATATCTCCTTTTTTTAGTGATTGTATGGGATTGTAATCACTAGATGTTGCTTAGCTTTCCGCAAGCAAGTTGTCAAAAAAGTATTTATATATAGATAATCTCATTCTTACAAAGGTGTGCGTTAAAAGAAGTGTATTTAAAAGCTCTCTCTTAATAGAGAACCCTCTCTTTATAAAGGTTTCGTTTTGCTTAAATTATCTATGCCTATACTTGTACTTTCAAGTCAATTAGAATAGATAGTCATCTCAATTTCCGACAATACCTAACAAAAAACAGAATACAGTCCACATTTCAAGAAATATTTAATTTTTTACCATTCATTAATTATTTTCAAAATAGTTTTAAGTGCATTATATTTCTTGGTGAAAAAAATCATTTTAATATAAAATAATAATCAAATTCATTAGTTTTGTGATAATTACATAATGGCTTAGCTTTAAAAAAGATTGATTATTACACAAGTAACTGTTTAAAGATCACCGATATTTTTTGTAATTATATTCATGATTCCATAATATATCTTAAATATTCTCCATTTTAGTTTTTACATCGATCATGGATGAATTTGATGATACTGATCAATGCTGCAACTGCTTCAAGCGAAATCTCAGTAAAATATCAGCTCAAATTAAGATCATTAATTCAGCTAGTGAAGTCGAAGCAGTTTGTGAGCAGTTAAATGTAGATAATGTTGACATTGGGTTTAAACTTTGCGATAAATGTAGAAGACTTGTTTTTTTGGGACACGAAAAGTAGAACCTTCAATCAGTGATCAAAGTCAGCCAATGAGTTCGCAGTCAAGCTCGGAAATACCCAGCTCTCAGAGTTCAGGGAGCGTTGTTGAGGTAGTATTAAAACCAACTGTAGAAAAAAAACCTTTCACCGAGTTGCCCCTCAAAAGAACTATGATTTCTCATACAGCATGTTACGTTTGTAGAAACAAAAATAACTTGACATGTGTACCATTGACTGCAAGACTGCAATGTTTCAAAGAAATGCAAATCTTTATTCCAAATGGCAATCGAGTTTGTACCGAGCATTTAATAAAAAAACGATTTTTTGATGTTGACCTGAAACTAATAAAGATATACAGTAACATGAGTTATTTAACTGCAGATGAAATATGTTTATTTTTAAAAAAAATTTCAGATTTAGCCTCGGAAACATTTTTAGATAAAATAAAATCATTAGAGCTTAGCGAACAACAATTATTCTCTTTTACTAGTCTTTCGACTGATCAATTGCAAGAGCTGAGAAAATTATTAGTTTCCATAAGATCATCGGATTCTAGAGACGTTACACAAGCCCTGATTATATGTTTATTTAAATTACGAACTGGATCGTCGAATAATTTTATTTCGTCTATTTTCGCAATAGAAAGCGAAATAAAAGTTTCAGATTTTTATGAATCAGTAATTAATTCATTTGAAAAAGATGTTCTACCGAAATATTTTGGAGTAAAAAGTATTATAAGGGAGGATGTCATACGTGATCACACTTCCATTTATGCAAAAAACTGTTTAAATTAGAGAACGAGCTTGTTTTGGTTTTTGATGGAACTTACTTACGTCACCAAAAAAATAAAAATAATGAATACCAAAGAAAGTCATATTCAGGTCAGAAGAAATATCCTTTGGCCAAGCCATTCACTATTTGCACCACAGACGGATTCGGTGTTGATGTCCCTGGTCCGTTTTTAGCCACAGAAAATGATGCAAGCATCATGAAGAAAGTAATGGATGATCCAGATGGTATAAGAACTATCATCAGAGAAGGTGATGTTTGCGTTGTAGATAGAGGTTTTAGAGATGTGATACCTTATTTAAAAAGTCTTGGCTTTAAGATTCTCTTGCCTGCCTTAAAGAGAAATAGACCCAACTTGAGTACGACTGAATCGAATGAATCTCGTTACGTTACGAAATTGAAATGGGTTGTAGAGGCTGTTCATGGTATTCTTGGTAAAAAGTATAAGCTTCTTCACCAGCAATTAGATAATAAACTTTTACTAAAAGCTGGTGCATATTGTAGAATTGCATGTTTTCTCAACAACCTTTTTGGTAAGCGTTTGAATAGCGATAAAGATGACGGTGGCTTACAAGGTATAATCATCGAAAGAATGTTAAATTCTAATCAAAGTGAAAATACTTTAGCATTAGAAGCTGAGACAACCAGATGGTCTAGACGGCCCACTACTACGATCAAGCTAACATCCCAAGAAATCATTGACTTTCCGGAGATGACTGAAAGAGATCTCAAAATATTTTTTTTCAGGTACCTATCAATTAGGTCAAGCCGTATGTTATTTGGCTGAGTTAATGGATGATAGTAACAATATCAATTTGGAATATATTAAGATCAAACCAAATATCATTAAAGTATTAATAAGGTCCAGGCATATTAACAGTATGACTTACAAATGCTACATCGAATACAAACCTAACTCAATTGGATACAGCGGTATCCTACGCCATGCGTGTGACTGTGCCAATAGATTACGAACTGTAGGATCCTGTTCTCACATTGCTGCAGTCATATATTATCTCAGTAATGCAAGATATAAGTAAAAAATTATTAGATCAGAGAAAGTTCTTTCCGAATTATTTACTACTTCAGATATTGGTCCTGTAATAGACGAAGATAGTGACGAGGATTAAAAATATTATTATAATTCAATATTAAAAATTATTACTCATGTAATTTTGTCAAATAGAACTTCTAAAAATAATCCTCGCAAGAATAAAGGTCAAATATGAAATGGTACATACTTATTTTATTGTTTTAATAAAAGCACAAAATATTCATAACATATTTATAATAATTAATTTCTATTAGAAATATTTATTCATTTTTATTTATCTACAAATGAATTTGAATAAAAATAATTAATTAAAAGGCTATATCAGGCCCTTTGTAGCTACCGACAAAGTAATACTCGATTCTAAAAATTTTTAGAATATTTTTGTATGCCCTAACACGTATTGAACGATCTTCTTTGAGGTTATGTTCCAAAAACATGGTAAAAACACGAAAAAAATGTTTATAATTTGATTTTATAGCATTATTTGATGCAAAAATGGTAGTTCTGACAGTGGAATTCGAAGATATAGAAAGAAATTGAAAAAAAATTGTTCATAAACACTTATTTAGCTATTGGTTTTGAGGTTATGTGCCAAAAACATGGGAAAAATGCTTAAAAAATCGGTTTTTTCGAATTTTGAGTATGTTCCGGCTCGAAAACGCAAATTCGGACACCGCCGTTTGAAAGAACGGGAAAAAATACACAAAAAATCATTATTTACAAGTTAGCCAAAAATTACCTACATAACCTAAAAAATCATTGAAAAATTAAAAATTTTTTGCTGAGCTCAATTTTTTCTTTTAAAATCTGAAAAAAATCAGGCTGTTTTCTTGCTCAAAAACACACGTCCGTGAATTTTTTCAGATTTTTTTAAAGAAAGGGTCGAGCGGAAAAAATTTTTTTCGAAAAAATACGGTTTTTAGGTTAGGAGACTCAAATCATCACCTAGGGATCTGAAAATTTGGCTAGAGAGGTTTTCAATAATGTACTTTCGAATGGTCAATTCCAAAAGAAAATCCAGGTGAGTGCTATTTTGACCATTTTATCCCGCTATAGCCTTTCTTCATTCTTCTATACAAATTAAACACAAGAAAGTACTGAAATCAATTAATGATAGTCAAGTACCGGCCATAAGAACTTTTCGTACCTCGCATGGAAAATTACATTTTATGCCCACGTTGTAACTTTAAAATTATTCAGCCAGCGGACATAAAGTGCTACATAACGACCAAGAGGCCCAATAGCTCACACAGCTCCTACAAAACTTTATAGTACCTACGTACTTTACCCCCGTGTGGGCGAAAATTATTTTAATTATATAACTATAATGCCTTCTATTTATTTCTAAAATTCATAAGAATTTTTTCAGGTATTTACGAAAAGTCAAAGCTAATGGTAGCGTAGCTGCCCGGTATGCAGAAGGTTGTCGGTTCGATCCCGACCTGGGCCGTTATATTTTTTTTCGTTCTCATTTTTTCATCCTATACATTTACCTTTCCTTTCCTCATCCTTTAAAAATTCTTGACTGCACTTTAAAATTATTAAAATAATTGTTAAATAATAATAATTGTTAAAATAATTATTAAAATAATTGCATTAATATCCTTGACTGCTTTACTCTAATAGCTTAGAATAATTAGAGATGTGTAAGTATACACATGTAAAAAGAATAAAATCGATGATTGATAAGTTAGGTACCTTCCTTATCCTTTATCGATTTCCCGTAATAGCCATTAGCTTCATTTATTAATTAATATTCTTTACTGTAGAATTATTAAATATTATAAAAGAGTGAAATTGCGTCTGCACTCGATTAACTACAGAGTTTTGATCTTATTTTAAAATCTTGTGTAAACTCATAGTGCTTGTGTTCGGCACGGTTTGTTTATTCAAAGATTTTATCATATACATGGTATTTGCAGTCAATTGACCTCAGAACTTTGCTGTTACTTTGAAATCTTATATAAACTCGTAATGCTTGTGTTCGGCATGTTTTGTTTATTGAAAGATTTTTGTAACAACAATGACATTGGGCGAACAGCGCATCTTGGAAAATACAATCGAAAAGGCAGAGATAGAGGGTCGGTCGCCGCTGATGCCGTGTTGCCACAAAGGCAAGAAGGCCTCTCAAAATAGCGAGAGAAATGAGACGGAGGAAAGCGAATCAGCGAGTGAGAATGATGCGAACAGGTCGAGTCTGGTACTGGAAGCAAGTGAAGGCGAGAATAATCGATAGTGAGATGCGAGCGACAGTGACGGCAACAAGAGACAGAGCTACAGCGCTGCTACAGCGACGAGATGAAATTTTGAGAGGTAAACCAAGTATATTAAACGTACGAAAAATAAATCCAATTGGTACATATAGAAAAATTATTTGTGAATAAAAACATGATACCAAATTTTAATTCTACAAAAGAAAATCTAGCTAGTAAAACAACTAATGATAATTGTACTGCAGTAATACAAAAACGAGCGAACTAGCGAGTGATGATAAAGCGAAGGATGAGCGATTGCATACGATGGAACAGCGACTGAGGGTGACTGAAACTCAGTGTTGAAAATGAAATTAATATCATATTTAAATATGACAAAAACAAGATCTTGTTAATAAAAATTATTGATTGTCTTGCAGACACACTATAATAACCTTGAAATATTGTTCGGTTTAAAATCTTAAATAAACTCGTAGTGTTTGTGTTCGGCACGGTTTGTTTATTGAAAGATTTTAATTACAGACATGGCATTAATGATGCTGAATGAAAAGTGCATCTTAAAAGGTGCGTTTGAGCAGGCAGAAGTAGAAGGGCAACCGCCGCTAATGCTTTATAGCCGGAAGGGCATGGAAAGTACCTCTCGACGTAACGGCGGAATACAGACGAGCGAACGCGACTGAGACTATCCCGGAATAAGCGCGACAGTGGTGACAGAATCGGTACAGAAAGCGAGTTATAGCGGTGGCCGATGAGAGAGTATGGAGAATGGGCGCGACCGAGATATGAGCGACAGAAACGTATGTTAATACGATAGAAAATAAATTGACGAATAACCCACATATATTTGATAATTGAAGTTTCGTAATTTCACGCAAGTGAAAATTAATATAAATAAAACATTTTATATGAGACGGAAAATCAAAATTGAATTTTGAATAAGACTGAATATTGACTGAATGTGATAAAAATGTTTATAAAATGATATTTTCGAATCTTCTTAGATCTGAACTACAAATGAGCGACCTATTGGATAAAAAATATTCGGGCATTAGCTTCAATTGATAAATTAACATTGTCTGCTTTGGCTTAATAACGCAGACGGGGGGGTGTTGAGGAAATAAAAAATTGAGAACGATGAAGGAGCGGTTAGGGTCCTGATAGAATCGTCATCCCAGTGGCGCAAATGGTAGCGTAGCTGCCCGGTATGCAGAAGGTTGTCGGTTCGATCCCGACCTGGGCCGTTATTTTTTTCGTTCTCATTTTTTCATCCTATACGTTTACCTTTCCTTTCCTCATCCTTTAAAAATTCTTGACTGCACTTTAAAATTATTAAAATAATTGTGCATTAATATCCTTGACTGCTTTACTCTAATAGCTTAGCATAATTAGAGATGTGTAAGTATACACATGTAAAAAGAATAAAATCGATGATTGATAAGTTAAGCACCTTCCTTATCCTTTATCGATTGCCCGTAATAGCCATTAGCTTCATTTATTAATTAACATAAAAAATATTCGGGCATTAGCTTCAATTGATAAATTGAATGACTGATTTGATTGTAAAAGCGAATGTTAATCTAAATAAAACTATTTCAATGTGCTTGATGAACGTAAGTCTAGAATTCGATACCATTGTTAATATTAAAGCGACAGAGCGTAGACGGTTTTATAGCAAGCAGTATAAAAAACTGTTGAAAGAAAGGGCGAGAGTTTTCGTGGAAGGTGTTGAGGACTTAATAATGGCTTATAATAATTTGGCTGAAGTTTTATTTCAGATCGAGGAAGGAAATGTTTCTATTTATACTGCTAAAAGCATGATATGCAAACGATTGCCATGTATAGTGGTGAATTTGGAGACTGTGTATACGAGCTCGAGATAAGCGAAAGGAGTTCTATGTTTGGTGTAATAATAGACGATCTGGCGACTATGTTGCCAATAGTAACGGCGGTATGGGACCCAAATTTGATTAACAAGTTGATGGTAAATTGGCGCAACTGAAGGGATTTAGAGAGAAAGCGAGTGTCTTTATCGACAGATTCGAGGACGTGGTTTGACCATATAATAATCTTACTGAAGTCGATGATTTGCCCGAAATTGAGAAAAAAAGCACGCCTTTTATAGTGTCGTTGTAAGAGCAGTGACAAAAATAATGAATATCGACTTCATGACAAAAAGCATGGCTGGTAAACGGTTAACATACGATGATCTGAAGTTGTATATTATGCAGATGGAAAGCGTCAGGAAGCAGACGGCGAAGGCAGCGACGGATACCAAGTCTGCACACTTGAGCGCCTTCGACAAGGCTAGATGTTATGAGTGCGACGGTTTTGGACACATGTCAACAAATTGTCCCAGGCTCGGCACCAAGAAGAAGCAGTGCTTCGAATGCGAGCAGTTTTGTGACCACATTGCCGCCAACTGCCCACAACGGCTGCATCGACAGAGAGACCAGCGGAGCGACAGTTCAAGGTGCGGGAATATACGATGTGAACCGTATAATCGCGGAGGTGGATGTGGCCGAGGTCGCTGTAGCGGGGGTGAGTGTAAGGTCGATGAATGTGGATTGTTGGAGAGATTCGAAAGGATCGAGACAGTACAAGCGGGGCATGCGAGGAGAGCGGCGAGGCTGGAGAGGTTGAGAAAAAGGTAGTGAGAAAACTGAAATTGTTAGTACTGAAAATAAAACGAGTGATCGCGGAGCAGCAAGCTTGTAAAACGACAGATATGGTTGAATATGAACACACGAAAGATACAAGCATACAATGCTAAACTTGTTTCCGCCTCAACTGTGAATAGCGGTTTGGAATAGTGATAGATGCTGCGGCGACGGAGTATTTCGAGAAATTCGAGTTTGAGTTTTGAATAGTCTTGACATGTAACAAGATGAAAATAGATCTACAAATAAAAGCGACAGTGTAAACTTGGAATCGGAGGGAGTCGGTACAGTTGAAGTATATGCGGGTGATAGTGGATTGCTGAAGCTTGATAGCGCGATTTACATTGAATATATGTTAGAAAATCGATTGTCATTGCGAAAATTTACTAATTTAAGACTATACGTTTATTTTGATAATAAACCGATTGATATTTATGATCCTATATCCAAAGAATGGTTTCTATCGGGTATTTATAAGAACGGTATTGGATGATAAAATTTTTGAAATTGTTGAATTATGAGTAAATTTAGCTTAGTCATATAAGGAATGTATGTATATATGACTGAGCTCCACTGTACAAGTTGAGTGGTACTGGACAGTAGTGCGTACGCGAGCAAGGTATCGCACACGCACATCAGACGATTACAAGACTCCATCGTGGCAAGACGTGCGATCAAGCACTCAAGAGTCTCACATGTAAATAAACACTTTCAAATGTAACTGAATATACTTGTGTGTCTTTTCTCGTACATCGGGCTTATTATTTATTCACCCATACACCTCGACATTTAACATGGTGGAAGAGCGTGGTTTGTATGAAAAAAAAAATATCTTATAATCAACCTTCGGGGAAATTAGAATGATAAAAGAAAATAGATTTCGTGGTTATGGAAACACGTGGCAACGAAGATGATTTGAAAATGAAAGTAGAATCAGACGAAGAAAGTGAAAAGACTGTAACTGAAAAAAATTGTGGAAAACGATTCAAGAGTTGTGTGAAAAAAATCATAAATTTAAATAAAGTGAGAAAAGTGTTTGAAGCAAACGAAAAAGAAAATAAACGAGTAAACATGGCGGACGAGTTCAAGATGACATTACCAATTTTTGATGGAAAAGATTACAGTACATGGAAGAAGAGAATTACAATATTGTTGAAACTGAAAAAATGTGAAGAAGCTATACAGAGAGTAAGAGCCGATGGAGATAATGAAGCCACGTGGAACGAAAAAGATTTAAAATCAATGAATTACATATATGGTGCACTGTCAAATAGACAAATGGAATTAGTCAATGATGAAAACATCAGTTATGAAATAATTAAGAAACTAGATAAATTATATTTGCGTGAGTCAACCGCATTACAAATTTGTGTGAGAAATAAATTGGACAGATTAAGGTTAAGAGATTATACTGAAACAAGTGAATTCTACAGTGAATTTGAAAAATTAATGATCGAACTAAAAAATGCTGGTGCTACAGTAAATGAAAAAGAAAGATTAAATTATTTACTAAGAATGTTACCAAGTTCATTAAGTCATATTGGTGATTTAGTTGATGTGCTGCCAGAACAAGAAAGGACAGTTGATTATGTTATAAATAAAATTAAGTTATATGAAAATCGAGAAAAAGAAGAAAATCAAAATTCGAGAAATAGAAACTCAAACGTGTTTAGAGTGGAAAAGAAAAAGGATGGAACATGCTTCAGATGTGGAAAGCAAGGTCACTTCTAATATGAGTGTACGAGCCAAGGCAACGTGAGCAATTCATGGAGAGGCTCGAGAGGAGTAGGACAGCAGCAAGCGCGAGGAGGCGCACACTATCAACAACACCAGCAGCGAGGCGGAAACAGCCATAGCAGAGGCAACGGCAGCTATCGAGGCAGAGGCGCAGGTCAACAAGGACGAGGCGGTCAACAGCGGTAAGAACAACAGGATACGAGCCGAGACCAGACGACTTTCATAACCGAAGTAAAGGTTAATAACAGTGTAGAGGTAAATAGTTGCGAAAATAGAGTAGAATGGGTCTTAGACAGCGGATGCTCTGACCATATCATAAATGATGAAAATTATTTTGCAGAATTTAGTAAACTTGAAAATCCGATAAATGTAAAAATAGGTGATGGTCGGGCATTGAAAGCAACTAGTATCGGTAATGTAATAACGACATTTGTGACAAATTATAACGAAATAGAAGTAGAACTTAAAGATGTATTTTTTGTTAAGGATATGGATAGAAATCTAATGAGTTTTGGGGAAATTACTGATAAAGCTAAAATAGTCTCAATGGGAAATACTTCAAAAATGTATACACACGAAAATAAATTGATAGCAGTGGCTAATAAAGTAAATAATCTATACAAGATAAGTAGCCTTGTGGGGAATAAACAAAATTATTTAACAGAATATCAAAACAAGGGAATGACTTTGAAAGAAAAATATCACAAATTATTAGGGCATGTAAATTTTGGATATCTGAATATTTTGAGTCGAAATAATTTAGTTGAAGGTTTGCCAAGTAAGTTAGAAAACGATTATTTGAAATGCGGTACGTGTTTACAAAACAAAATGACTAATACTAGTTTTGAAAATAATAGACATAGAGCTAGGGATATAGGAGAGATTGTTCATGCGGAGGTAAATGGACCGCATAAAACAGTAGGATATAGGGGGGAAAAATATTTTCTAGTCTTAGTTGATGATTATAGTAAAGCGGCAAAAGTATATACTATGAAAGGAAAAGATGAAGTTTTTGATTGTATTGTTACGTATGTTAATTTAGTTGAAAATTTAACGGGAAAAAGAATAAAACGTTTAAGATGCGATAATGGAAGAGAGTTTTTAAATAAAGATATCTATAACTTTACAAAAACAAAGGGAATCTATATTGAACCATGCCCTCCATATGTTCACGAATTGAATGGAACTGCCGAGCAGTGTAATAGGTTGGTTATGGATACAGCAAGATGCTTACTAGTAGACGCGAAAATACACAACAGATTTTGGCCAGAGGTCGTTGAGACGGCTGTTTATTTGAGAAATAGAACGTTAGCAAATACTTTTGAGAAAAAGACTCCATACGAGATTATGATGGGAGTAAAACGAGATATTAGGAATTTAAAATTGTACGGAAGTAGAGTTTTTGTTAGAGTTCCGGAAATCAAAAGGAGAAGTAAATGGGATAGAAAAGCAGACTTAGGAGTATTAGTTGGTTACGAAAATGTAGGCTATAGAGTTTTGTTAAATAATAGAGTAATTGTAGCAAAACATGTTGATATTATTGAAGAAAATATAAAGTTAGTTGGATTTAGTGATAATGACGAATTAACTGACAATAACAATGAATTTATACTTTCCTCTACTTCAACCCTCGGGGAGAGTAGAGGAAGAGAAAATGATTTAGAAAATCAAAATAAAAATAACGAAAATGGAAACATTGAAAATAATGAATATGAAAATAACGTACCTAGTTCTAGTAAAGATAATTTAATAGTACCGAGAAAGTCATCAAGGAAGGGAAGTCCTGTAAATCGTTATGGAAACCCAATAACAAATTGTATTTACGTAAATTATGTAAACGTTGATAATCCCGAAAGTTATAATGAAGCGATTAATAGTAATGAGAGTGGAAATTGGCAAGAAGCGATGAATAGAAAGATTGAGTGTTTAAATAAAAATGAGACGTGGAAATTAGTCGAAAAACCGATAGATAAAAAGGCATTAGATTTAAAGTGGATCTTTACAAAAAAGGGTGAAAATAAGTTCAAAGCTAGAATTGTAGTAAGAGGGTTTCAACAAAGGGAGATAATTGATGATATTTATTCACCAGTCGCAAGAACTCAAACATTAAAAATATTATTAAACTATTGTGTCCAAAATGAGTTAAAGGTAGATCAAATGGATGTCAAATCAGCGTTCCTTAATGGAAAAATTAAATCTGAAGTTTATGTAAAACAACCTCAAGGTTATGATGATAATACCAATAAAGTGTACAAATTAGAAAAAGCTTTGTATGGACTGCGTGAAAGTCCACGTGTATGGTATGAATGTTTAGATGAATATTTGAATGATTTAGGCTTTAAGAAAAGTAAGATCGATTATTGTCTATATTTCCTAAAAATTAAAAATGAGAAAATCTATTTAATAATATTTGTGGATGATTTATTAATCTGCAGTAAAAATGTAGAATTGATTGAATTTATTAAAAAGAAATTAATTGAAAAATTCAGAATGAAAGATTTGGGCCAGATTAAAACGTACTTAGGAATAAATATTAATTATAATTGTAATGAAAATGTTATGACTTTAGACCAAAAAGACTATATTGAATCTTTAGTGAGGAAGTATCAAATTGAAAATGCAAAATTATACACGATTCCAATGGAGCAAAACTTAAAATGTGAACCGGCACTATCAGCATCAAATGATATTAAGTATAGAAATTTAATTGGAGCACTTTTATACATAAGTTCAAGTACTAGACCAGATATATGCTATTGTGTGAATTATTTAAGCAGATTTCAAAATTGTTATGATCAAGGTCATTATAAGTACGCTCTAAGGATGTTAAAATATTTATATTACACTAAAGATATAAAATTGAAATATGAAAGAAATGTAAAGTCTGATATATTAGATTGTTGTGTTGATACTGATTGGGCAGGGGATATAGTAGACAGAAAATCTACAACGGGATATGTGATAAGAATGAATGGTAATACTATATATTGGAAATAAAAGAAACAAGATATTGTAACCAAATCGTCGACAGAAGCAGAGTATGTAGCGCTATCTGTATGTGCGAGTGAGATAAAATTAATAAGAGATTTGTTAAATGAATTTGGAATTGAAATTAATAATGCAATAAGAATTTATGAGGATAATGCTGGTGCGATTAGTATAAGCGAATATGGAAATTTAACGAAAAATTCTAAATATATAGAAACTCATTTTCACTTTGTAAATGAGAATTATTTGAAAGGAATAATCGATGTAGTTAAAATAGAGTCAGAAGAAAATCCAGCAGATATCTTCACAAAGTCTTTGGGACGAATTAAGTTTGAAAAGTTTAGAGAACATTTAAAGCTATGTTATGATTATTAAACGAAAGTATAGGAAAAGCTAAATTTAAGGAGGCGTGTTGAATTATGAGTAAATTTAGCTTAGTCATATAAGGAATGTATGCATATATGACTGAGCTCCACTATACAAGTTGAGTGGCACTGTACAGTAGTGCGTACGTGAGCAAGGTGTCGCACACGCACATCAGACGATTACAAGACTCCATCGTGGCAAGGCGTGCGACCAAGCGCTCAAGCGTCTCACATGTAAATAAACGCTTTCAAGTGTAACTGAATATACTTGTGTGTCTTCTCGTACATCGGGCTTATTATTTATTCACCCATACACCTCGAAATTCAACAGAAATAAATAAAGCGAATGTTGACTGTGACGTGAATAGAAACAGAGAAATGGCCTATGTAAGTACGAGTAATATGACTAAACAAAAAGCGACTGAGACAGTGGAAGCGTGTGCAGTGAAAATAGAGACAGAGAAATAAACGATGAGATTTGTTTGAGTTTCGAAAACATACGAAACAGAAAATTAAACAATGTAAATGAAGCAACTGAAAATGAAAAAAAAACTACAATGCGACAGAGAGAGACAGAATCCTTTACAGATCATACATGCTAATATTATGGGTATGATAAGCCCTGCTACGTACCCAAAAAGATACTAATATATTTCTGTTTTCTTGGATGATTTTTCTCGTTTAGCCATGGCCTATACAATGAAAGCAAAAGATGAGACAGGATACTGTTTTTAATATTTGTAAGAAGTGCCCAAAATTTGCTAGGAAAAGATGCAAAGGTTTGCTATTTGCGAAGCGATCAGAGAACAGAATTCACGAGTGAATATGCGACTGATGTTCTGAGAAAATTAAATACAAAGTTACAGCTGGCGTGTCCTGATAAGCCGCATCGTGATGGTGCTCATGAAATGTTTGATAAAATTATTCACAGATAAATGCGAGTGTTAATATATAATTCTGTATTTTCGGAGGGATATGTGAAGTCTGGTTTTAAATACTACAGTTCATGCATGCAATTGATGGGGGCTAAAGCGAAAAATTGAAACAGGTACTGCGATCGGATGTAAGTCTTGTTTAGTGGTCTTGGGCTTTGAAATTAAAAATTAATAAGGCTTGCAGGAAACGTGAACTCTAGTGTCCTGTTTGTGATTGATTGGGAGGATGTTAGCGACAGTAAATGGATGTGATCTAAAACAGTGCAAAACAGATGTATAAACTGTGTTTTTGAACGGCCACTTAAATGTACTAGTTTACATGGAAATTCCGGACGGAATTGAATGTGCGATAGAACTTAAGGGGGTGTCAAACTCAATTTTTACCGACCGAGCAAAAAATATATTGTTTTTAATAGAAAAAAAAAAATATAACGATATATGAAAAATAATGAGTGCATTGCCCTCCGTAATTACATTATTAATCATTCTGCAAAATGCCAAGTCAATATTCAAAAGCGTCTAAGAATGGCATTTGAACGAAAATTTCGTTCAAATGCCATTCTCAGATGCCTTAAAATATCGACGTGAAACTTTGCAGAATGATTCATAATGTCATTACGGAGGGCAATGCACTCATGATTATGCATAATATTAAAAAAAAAAAATAGATTATTGTACCATATGGGTAATATGTAGCATCGCGAGATTCGCGAGTCGGCGACGGCAGCGACGGCAGCGACGGCAGCGGCCAGCGGCGCGGCCTTGCCCGTGTGTGTACGCGCATGCGCTGCTGGCTGCAGCACAGCTGAGCCATCAGTCCATCGCCGATGCCTGGGCCTAGGCCCTCCGGGAGGCGGTCCCGTGTTGCCGCCACCACCTCCGCCGCCACCTTCGCCACCTGTGCCCTCCTCTATCCATTGCTAATCGACGTGTCATCGGTGTGCCTGCCGCCTGGACCGCTCGCAGACGGCGCAGCCTGGAGCGCCGCATCAGCCGCCCACCTCGCAGACCGTAGCGTCCGTACCGCACCGTGTGCGTGCACACCCAACGGACCGTGCCGCTTGGACTTGGCCCCGCCGTAAGACAGAAAAGTAAGTCATTCAAGAATTTATTTATTTTACGGCGTTGTTATTTGTACGACAGATCTGTCGTACAAATAACCTATAACCCACTTAGAAACGTGTAAAAATCACTGTTTTGAAAGTCTGAGATGGAAGGGACTATTATTTCTTTAGTCAAGCGTCAATCCTTGCCTATTTTTTTCTTTAATCAAGCGTCAATTCTTCGGCTAAAGAAAATTGAAGGTTAGGTTTTACGTATATATAGGTATACCTATCTAGCAATCTGGCGTATAAATAACAACGGCCAACTATAGATTTGATGCGCTTTTTCGACTTTTCATTCCAAAGATTACAGATCTAAATAATCAGCAAGTGTGGAGATACTGCATTTTCTGTGTATTTTTCAAAATATTTTCAAGAAAAGTCATTTCCTCCAAACTGGCTGATTGAGTAGATCTGAAATCTAATATACAATGCCTCACCATGTACTGGATTATATGTAAACATTCTCATAAACTTTAAGCGAGGATGAGGAGGTCTACCTTGGAAATGCACACGCGCTTTTTCGACTTTTCATTTCAAAGATCCCTTTCCATTCTCTACAAATATTTCAAACTTTACACACACTATGTAATACATGCTGAGGGACTGTTTATCAAGTTTAAGATCTAAATAATTAGCAAGTGAGGAGATATTGCAATTTGTATGCTCTTTTTAAGAAATGTTCAAGTAAAAAAGTTATTTCCCCTACACTGGCTGATTGAAAAGATCTAAATTTAATATACAGTGCCTCAGCATGCATTGCATTGTGTGAGAACATTCTGGTAAACTATGAGAAAGAGTGAGGAGGTTTTTGTCGTAAATGCACATGCGGCTTTTTGACATTTCATTCCAAAGATCCCTTTCCATTCCCTACAAGTATCTTAAACTTTCCATACATAATGGAATACATGCTGAGGGACAGTTTATCAAGTTTCAGATCTACATAATTAGTAAGTCTGGAGATATTGCAATTTTTGTGCTTTTTCAGGAAATTTTTAAGAAAGAAAAGTAATTTCCTCCAAACTGGCTGATTGAATAGATCTGAAACCTAATATACAATGCCTCAGTATGTACTGGATTGTGTGTAAACATTCTCACACACTTTAAGCGAGGGTGAGGAGGTCTACATTGGAAATGCACACGCGCTTTTTCGACTTTTCATTTCAAAGATCCCTTTCCATTCTCTACAAATATTTCAAACTTTACACACACTATGTAACACATGCTGAGGTATTGTTTATCAACTTTCAGATCTAAATAATTAGCAAGTGTGGAGATATTGCAATTTGTATGCTCTTTTTAAGAAATGTTCAAGAAAAAAGTTATTTCCCGTACACTGGCTGATTGAAAAGATCTAAAATTTAATATACAATGCCTTAACATGTATTGGATTGCGTGTTAACATTCTGGTAAGCTTTGAGCAATGGTCAGGAGGTCTTAGTTGGAAATGCACTTGCGCTTTTTCGACTTTTCAGTCCAAAGATCCCTTTCCATTCTCTCAACATATCTTAAACTTTACACACACCGTGCAATATATGCTGAGGGACAGTTTATCAAGTTTCAGATCTACATAAATAGCAAATCTGGAGATATTGCAATTTTTGTGCTTTTTCAGGAAATTTTTAAGAAAGAAAAGTCATTTCCTTCAAACTGGCTGATGGAGTATATCTGAAACTCAATATGCAATGCCTCAGCATGCATTGCATTGTGTGAGAACATTCTGGTAAACTATGAGAAAGTGTGAGGAGGTTTTTGTCGCAAATGCACATGCGGCTTTTCGACAATTCGTTCCAAAGATCCCGTTCCATTCCCTACAAGTATCTTAAACTTTCCATACATAATGGAATACATGCTGAGGGACAGTTTATCAAGTTTCAGATCTACATAATTAGTAAGTCTGGAGATATTGCAATTTTTGTGCTTTTTCAGGAAATTTTTAGGAAAGAAAAGTAATTTCCTCCAAACTGGCTGATTGAATAGATCTGAAACCTAATATACAATGCCTCAGTATGTACTGGATTGTGTGTAAACATTCTCACACACTTTAAGCGAGGGTGAGGAGGTCTACATTGGAAATGCACACGCGCTTTTTCGACTTTTCATTTCAAAGATCCCTTTCCATTCTCTACAAATATTTCAAACTTTACACACACTATGTAACACATGCTGAGGTATTGTTTATCAACTTTCAGATCTAAATAATTAGCAAGTGTGGAGATATTGCAATTTGTATGCTCTTTTTAAGAAATGTTCAAGAAAAAAAGTTATTCCGCCTACACTGGCTGATTGAAAAGATCTAAAATTTAATATACAATGCCTCAACATGTATTGGATTGTGTGTTAACATTCTGGTAAACTTTAAGCAAGGGTGATGAGGTCTTAGTTGGAAATGCACATGCACTTTTTCGACTTTTCATTCCAAAGACCCTTTCCATTTTCTACAGATATCTTAACTTTCCATCTATCTACTCCCTCTGTTTCTGGCAGGTCGATACTGCTATCCTCATTCCTATACTGCTTAACACTTTATTAATATATTCTGTTTTGCCCTAGGCGAAGAGCTCCTGCAGAAGACAACACGTCTTCATATAATTCTACTCTCCTCCAGGGCAGCCAACACAACTACCACGTCCTGAAGACATCAGCTAGACAAACATATCGTAGAAGTGAGAGCGAAGGTGTATATAAATATAGTTTGATCTCCTGTGCCAGACTCGAGTAAGTATTTCACTTCGGATTTGGACTTTATCTTGTAGTACAGCCGAACCTAGTCTCCAACTTTCCATCGGTCTACTCCTCTGTTCCTGGCAGTTCGATACTGCTATCCTCATCCCTACTCCTTAATACATTATTAATATATTTCGTATTGTCCTAGGTGAAGAGCTCCTGTAGAAGACAACAAGTCTTCATATAATTCTACTCTTCTCGAGGACAGCCAACGCAACTACCACTTCCCGAGGACATCACCTAGGCGAACACAACGGAGAAGGGAGGGCGAAGGTGTAGTTGAATGTAGTTCGCGCTTCCGTGACACTCGAGTAAGTACTTCACTTCGGATTTGGACTTTATCCTGTAGTATAGCCGAACCTAGCCTCCAACTTTCCATCTGTCTACTCCTCTGTTCCTGGCAGTTTGATACTGCTCTCCTCATCCCTACTGCCTAAAACATTATTAATATATTTTGTTTTGCTCTAGGCGAAGAGCTCCTGCAGAAGACAACAGGTCTTCATATCATTCTACTCTCCTCGAGGGCAGCCAATGCAACTACCACTTCCCGAGGACATCACCTAGGCGGACACGACGGAGAAGGGACGACGAAGGTATACTTGTATGTCTGCGCTCCCGCGACAGACTCGAGATGTAGTCTAGGCGCCAGGGGGGTTTCCGTGGCCGATGGATGTCCACACTTCCACCAAAGCTTTTCTTACGTATTTTTGACTGCTTATTCTGAATTTCGAAGGTGGAACGTCGCCAGACTGTTAGTTTTTTGTTATTAACAATTTAATTGTTTAAATTGCTGCCAAATCAATATGATTAATTATAACTGAATCCTAACTGCCTAAAACTGTAGTAAATTGATCTAGAATATGCTCGTTTTTCAGAATTGAAAAATTTTGATTAGAACCCGAATTATTGCAAATTTAGTGCAATAAGTCGCGAATTCGAGCGCAAACGTGCATAATTCTAGATCAATTTACTACAGTTTTAGACAGTTAGGATTCAGTTATAATTAATCATATTGATTTGGCCGCAGTTTAAACAATTAAATTGTTAATAACAAAAAACTAACATTCTGG
Source organism: Torymus aiolomorphi (assembly GCA_036365515.1). NCBI lineage: Eukaryota > Metazoa > Arthropoda > Insecta > Hymenoptera > Torymidae > Torymus > Torymus aiolomorphi. Next base: position 218,850,890 of record CM070873.1, on the reverse strand, counting down.
CGACTGTCCACCTTCGAAATTCAGAATCAGCAGACAAAAATACGTAAGAAAAGCTTTGGTGGAGGCGTGGACATCCATCGGCCACGGAAACCTCCCTGGTGCCTAGACTAATGTCAGTATTTAGGGCACACCTGATTTTTAGGTACGAATTATATCTCCCCAAAAAGTAACAGTTTTCTGCGGGTGCACACGGAAAGAAAACTCTTACTGCTACAGTTAAAACGGCTTACTCGTGGAGTATAGGAGTTCCTTTACTATATAAGTAAGGTGGTTTTAGCAATCTTAGTAAGGGACCCATACTTTTACGGTATGTTGCTTTTCATACTACAACAATTACACAATTATACGATCGTTAGATCAGCGGCATATACCGACGTAACAGCGTTACGCGATTTTAGTATACATTGCTTCCACCTTCAATTGTAAGGGAGAAATACTATAGCGGTAACGGTTGCTACCTGCTAATACGGAAATGACAACTATTATAAGGAAGTGTTACTTATCGATAATTGAAAGCATCGAATGCGTCGTCTAGGTCTTTGAGGTGGTCAATGATGGAGTCGAGGTGATGCGCTCCGAAGTTTTTTGCGTTTAGATCCCAGGACGCATCTAATACGTAGTCAAAGTGTTCGGGGTAGCCGATGATGATGTCTAGGTCGTGCGCTCCGTAGTTTTTTGTCTTTAGATGTTGGAACGTATCAAATGCGTGGTTTAGGTCTTTGTGGTAGCCGATGATGGAGTCTAGGTTTTTTGCATTAAAATATCAGGGCGCATCTAATACGCAGGTGTTCAGGGTAGCCGATGACGAGGTCTAGGTGGTGCGCTTTGTAGTCTTTTGCGTTTGGATATCAGGGCGTATCTAATACGTGGTCCAGGTCTTCGGGGAAGCCGGTGACGATATTTAGGTGGTGCGCTCCGTAGTTTTTGGCTAATAGGTGTTGGACATGTCAAAACTTAAAGTATTACTAATCACGTAATTTTATACTATAAGTAAAAATCGTGATTATAAATAAATACTTATTCGAACGTAATTACGTTCAAATTGACATGTGTTTGTAATAAAAAAAATAGTAAATATTAACCCTTTGCGGCATACATTTTTTGTTCAAGTGTATTTCGATCAAATTTGGTATACAGAGGTTTTGGGGATCGCTGATTACGAATCTGAGGTTAGTTTTGCAAAATTCAAAATGGCGGATCCAAGATGGCGGACAAAATTTTTGGAAGTCAACCGAATTCAATTAAATTTGGTACACAGGGGTTTTTGGGGTCGCTGATTACGAATATGAGGTTAGTTTTGCAAAATTCAAAATGGCGGATCCAAGATGGCGGACAAAATTTTTGAAAGTCAACCGAATTCAATCAAATTTGGTACACAGGGGTTTTTGGGGTCGCTGATTACGAATCTGAGGTTAGTTTTGCAAAATTCAAAATGGCGGATCCAAGATGGCGGACAAAATTTTTGGAAGTCAACCGAATTCAATTAAATTTGGTACACAGGGGTTTTTGGGGTCGCTGATTACGAATATGAGGTTAGTTTTGCAAAATTCAAAATGGCGGATCCAAGATGGCGGACAAAATTTTTGAAAGTCAACCGAATTCAATCAAATTTGGTACACAGGGGTTTTTGGGGTCGCTGATTACGAATCTGAGGTTAGTTTTGCAAAATTCAAGATGGCGGATCCAAGATGGCGAATGAGATTTTTATATACAACAAAATTTGATCTAAAATGGCGTCAGTATTGTTATTTGTTTCTATGTAAATTATTACCACTCTCAGCTAAACCCAGAGACACGAAGAGGACGTGGTGGTTATCCCTTTACAGCATACATTTTTCTACTGACTATTCTGGTTTGAAATTTCTTACTCGGGGGTTTTTGGGGTCGCTGAGTTCGAATCTACTACCAAAATTTCGATTTTTTCGAATCTAAGATGGCAGATTTAAGATGGCGGATGAAAATCATAAAAACAGCACATTTTTGGCACAATTATCCGCCATATTGGATCCACCATTTTGAATTTTAGAAATCTCATAATGGATTCGTGATCAGCGATCCCGGAAACCCCTAGGTAAGAAATATTGTGAAATTGCAATAAAAAGTTTCTTCAATAATGAATTTTTTTCGAAAAAAGGATGATTTTTCTGTATTTGTTTATTTCTATAAACAAATTAACAAAATTTATTAATAATTATTACATTAGTTATGATCCTATAACATATCAAGATCACAAAATTACAAAAAAACCCTAGGTAAATCGTATAAAAACTACTTTAAAAGAGCGAAAAAGTGTGTAAGAAAAGGTGGGTCCTGGGAGACCCGCTGTGCCGGAAAGGGTTAAAATGCGTATAGGCGAAATACGCACAATTATTCATAATAAATAATGCGTATATGCGAAATGCGCACAATTATTTATCATACAAAAATGCGTATAGGCGAAATACGCACAATTATTTATAATAAAAAATTCGTACAAGCGAAATACGCACAATTATTTATAATATCAAAAATATGTATAAACGAAATACGCACAGTTGTTTATAATGCAAAAATGCGTATAGACGAAATACGCACAATTATTAGTTATAAGGAAAGGTGTATGGGCGAACATATTTAATTATAACAGAAAAGAATTACAATTACATGAGTTTATTTAGTTATCTATTTATAAGAAACTAGATGTCTTGACATAAAATTAATTCTTTTCCGTTTTTTTCAACAAAACTCATAAAATTTGAAAAGAAGCTAAAGAAACTTATGAGCCTAGCTCAATGAAATTATAGTAGCTCTACTTTTGCCAATCATTCAGTAGCATGACAAGTATAATGCAAAGTAATTATTAATGACAATACTTCTAATAATACAAATTTTGTTAAAATGTTCAATTTGCAGTTATGCGTTTATATGATGGAAGGTGTATATTTTAAAATGCGGATCAACTTATATACCATACTCAGGTTCATTTGAAGTTCAACCCTTGGTCTCAAATTTTGTTACACCCTCCTGTTGTTTCAGGTATATGGGATATTTCACGTGAAGTCAGCAGCTCAAAATTTTAAAATCCTCAAAACTCGTTTTCTTTTTAGTTTTTATGAACAAAAAATGTTCCTCAAATTTTAGGTCGATATTTGCAAAAATAAAAAAGCTATGCAATATTGAAAATTCAATTTGTTTGCAATTTTTTGTTAAAATCCAAGTTTATTCATTTTTTAACTGAAAATCTTGAAACTTTTTGTATAGTACATTGATTGGCAAAAGGTTTGAATTTTTTCTGTAGAATGTGCCAGTATTTATTTTATGACCCTTTTTGAAAGTCTCTGATTGGCTGCTTCTTAGTATACCTTCATCAAAGGATATTGAGGCTGCGGCCAAATATTCTTTATTCGACAAATTTTTTTTGTATTCTTCTTCGAAAACCCTTCAAAATGCTTTTTTATCAATACTGGCCGAGCATAGGGAAAAAAGTTACAATTTCAAGAAAAATCCATAATTTCAATTTTTGATAACATGAATAATGAAACTGAATATTATTCATACATCTTATGGCATGGACCGTACCACTGAATTTTGTTAGAGCATCAAATAGAACATTAGAAATATCTATTTTCAATAATATTAGGCTTACACAATAAGCGATACCTAATTATGAATGAAATTATCAGTCTGTTGCCTGATTTCATTTTGACAGCTTTATAGTAATTAACCTCTATAGTTTAATTTATTATTAATTCATAATTAGGTATTGGTTATTGTGTAAGCCTAATATTATTGAAAATTGATATTTATAATGTTCTACTTGATGTTCTAACAAAATTCAGTGGTACGGTCCATGCCATAAGATGTATGAATAATGTTCAGTTTCATTAATCATGTTATCAATAATTGAAATTATGGATTTTTCTTGATATTTCAAAAAAACCACTTTTTTCCCTTTGCTCGGCCAGTATTGATCAAAAAAAGCATTTTGAAGGGTTTTCGAAGAAGAATACAAAAAAAATTTGTCGAATAAAGAATATTTGGCCGCAGCCTCAATATCCTTTGATGAAGGTATACTAAGAAGCAGCCAATCAGAGACTTTCAAAAAGAGTCATAAAATAAATACTGGCACATTCTACAGAAAAAATGCAAACCTTTTGCCAATCAATGTACTATACAAAAAGTTTCAAGATTTTGAGTTAAAAAATGAATAAACTTGGATTTTAACCAAAAATTGCAAAAAATTGAATTTTCAATGTTGCATAGTTTTTTTATTTTTGCAAATATCGATTTAAAATTTGAGAAACATTTTTTGTTCATAAAAAACTAAAAGAAAACGAGTTTTGAGCGATTTTAAAATTTTGAGCTGCTGACTTCACCTGAAATATCCAATATATTTTTAGCAGCAAATACTTAAAATCTACCAAAAGATAACTTGATTTCATATTGACATTTTTTTTATGGTTAGATTGAATAAAAAAATAAAAACATTGAAATTTGTTTAAATTTCAATGAACAATTAAACCCTCAACCAAAAAAATAAAAACCAAATCTAAACTATCTCTTGGTAGAAATTTTGTAAACTACATCCAGAATATGTACAAAAAAGTGCAGTACAGTGCCACAAAATTTCAGATACAGGTAATATTTTGAAAATCATAATATTAAATTGGACTCCATCATCGGCCATCTAAACACCTAGACCTCGCATCCGACCTGTCCCTTCACCTGGACACAAAAACCTACGGAGCGCACTACCCGGACTCATCGACCATCTGGAACACCTAGACCTCGCATTCGATTTGTCCTGGCCTCTGGACACAAAAACCTACGGAGCGCGTCACGTAAACTCCATCATCGGCTACCTGGAACGCCTAAACCTCGCATCCGATCTGTCCCGACACCTGGACACAAAAATCTTCAGAGCGCATCACCCGGATTACATCATCGGCCATCTGCAACACCTAGACCTCGCATCCGACCTGTCCCTTCACCTGGACACAAAAACCTACGGAGCGTACTACCCGAACTCCATCATCGGCCGCCTGGAACACCTAGACCTCGCATCCGATCTGTCAAAACACCTGGACACCGAAGTCTACGAAGCGTATCATCAGCCGCCTGGAACAGCTAGACCTCGTATTCGAGCTGTCCCGACACCAAGACTCAAAAACCTACGAAGCGCACTACCCGGACTCCATCATCGGCCATCTGTAACACCTAGACCTCGCATTCGATTTGTCTTGGTCTCTGGACACAAAAACCTACGGAGCGTATCACGTAAACTCCATCATCGTCCACCTGGAACGCTCAGACCTCGCATACGATCTGTCCCGACATCTGGACACAAAAATCTTCGGAGCGCATCACTTACACTCTATCACCGGCCACCTGGAACAGCTAGACCTCGTAATCGAGCTGTCTCGACACCTGAGTACAAAAACTATGGAGCGCATAACCCGGACTCCATCATCGGCCATCTAAACACCTAGACCTCGCATCCGATCTGTCCCTTCACCGGGACACAAAAACCTACGAAACGCACTACCATTTTTAAGAAAACAGTTGCAATCATGCGAGGCGACGTCCTGAATTTTGAAACGTCAATAATAACTGAGACTATATAATAAAGTGACGAATCTGCATCTCATTATTATAAGAAATTTGTATAGGCGAAATGCGCACATTTATTTATAATAGAACATGTGTATAGTCGAAATACACAAAATTATTTATTATAAAATGCGTGTAGGCAAAATGCACACGATTAATAACACTGAGAAGTGCGTATAAGCGAAATACGCATAATTATTTATAATAAAACATGTGTATAGGCGAAATACACAAAATTATTTATTATAAAATGCGTATAGGCAAAATGCGCACAATTAATAACACTGAAAAGTGCGTATAAGCGAAATACGCATAATTATTTATAATAAAACATGTGTATAGGCGAAATACACCAAATTATTTATTATAAAATGCGTATAGGCGAAATGCTCACAATTGATAACACTGAAAAGTGCGTATAAGCGAAATACGCATAATTATTTAGAATAAAATATGTGTATAGGCGAAATACACCAAATTATTTATTATAAAATGCGTATAAGCGAAATGCGCAGAATTATTTGTAATAAATATGCGTATATATGTGAAATACGCACTATTATTAACAATAAAAATGCGTATACGCAAAATACGCATAATTAATTATAAAAAGAAATACGTATACGCGAAATATGTACAATTGTTTGTAATAAAAAAACGCGTATCTTTAATATTTTTGAAATATGTAGCGCCATCTATGTTAAAATCTATTACGATTTTCCAGAGATGGCGCTTGTGTCATATTTCATCAATAGTATGTACTTCCTACCTTACCGACCTATGGGTCGGTCAAATCGCAGAATTGAGTTTGACACCCCCTTAATCGAAAGAAAATATACAAACTGGAAAAGGCCTTGTATGGTTTGAAAGTGAGCCCAAAATGCTGGAACGAGAAATTCACTAAAATTGTAATGAAATTTGGATTGAAACCAGATAATAAAGAGCCTTATCTGTTTACCTGGCGTGAAGGTAATGAATTTCTGATTCTGATTCTAGATATCGATGACATACTATTGGCATGTAACGACAGTGAAAAAAAAAGCGCGAGATGAAATAGAATCTTAATAGAAGATTTGAAATGACTGATATAGGAGAGCCTAAATATTTTCTTGGTCTGGAAATCAAAAGAGACAGAGAAGCGAAAGTATTGGAAATCAACCAAGAAAAGTAATTCGTAAAAATGGTAACTAAATTTGGCTCTTAGTACATGCACCCACAACGAACGCCCATGATTACAAATCAAGAGTGAAAGGAGCCAAAAGAGACTGAAAGCATTGCTGTGCTTGGCAGATTAGAAATAGCTTATGCGGTTAACGTATTGTTATGTGTTCGTCTACCATCATCGAACATAAGAACAAAAGGGTTGCCAAGCGACTAGTTTTGTTGTTCTCGATTCGAGTTAGTTAGTTGATTCGAGACGTTGTTGTTGATGACATGATTTATTGTGTGTGTTTATGATCTTAAATAAAGTTATATGTTATTCTTTTGTAATTATGGTTATTATTAATTATTGTATGTGTGTGTGAGTGTAACATTTTGGGGGTTCATCCGAAATTTTGAAGATGAAATGGGAGGATTTGAAAAATCAGCAAAAAAAAACGACGCATACACCGCTGTTTGTACCCTTCCGATCGAAGACCAGAGCATGGGCTGCTGCCGAAACTGCTGCGGCTAATACTACCGACACCGATTGATGGCATGCGCTTGGCGGCTGGTGGCGCACGCTTGGGGACTGATACATGTATGATGACCGATGACTCATCGACGCTGACATCTCACCGACGGTCGGTGTACTCCAGCCTACTCTTCTTCATGAAACGCTCTTGGAGCTTTAAAATTAAACCAGATCAGTACAACCCTACATTCTAATATACAAACAACACCAACAACCTCCGTAGTCTACACGAGTAACAAGAACACACAGCGTATTAGGTTAGATGATAATTCATTTGGAAACACGAGATCACTTGTTGAAAATTCAGTAACACCAATCGATTTAAGATTAGGTTATAACGTAAAATCTGATATTTATGATAATCAACTGATAGTACGTTGCCTTTGTCTGAGTATTTAAATCAGTTCAATTTAATTGCAATTGTGTATACGTATATATGCTTTCTCTTTAAGTTCACACCGATCAGGGTCGTAACTTTGACTCTAAACTAGTTAAAAAATTGTCCAACTTGCTAAGAATTCGAAAAACTAGGGCCACACCATTACACATATAACCGAATGATCAGGTAGAAAGACAATACGACGATACTCGAATACTTATCTAAATATATATCAGATAACCAAGAAGATTGGGATCGTTTGATTTCCTTGTGTATTTTTAGTTTACAGATCATCAGTACACTCGACAATTGAGACCACTCTAGCGGAGATGTACACCGGGACTGATTTGAGACTTCCTTTGGATTTTATTCGAGGATATCCACCCGAAGGAGAAGAATATTCAAATTATGGAAGCTATGTTCGGAAACTGTCTGTTAGGAAGATCAATGATGTCATTTTCTGTATCCAGAAGACACCAAAACACAAAAAGAAGATCATTCATTTCAAGATCATCAATGACGACTTATCACGATAGGCAATTTCTTCTGCTCTGCTCACAGTTATTTTGAGCAGTGGTTTTTCCCGTGAGACACAGGGCAAATGCCAGAGCAGGGACAGAGGTGAGGTACCACGGAATGCCAACTTCCCACTTATGTCCAAGAATTACCAACAAGACTCTACCCACAGATAATGACATGAAGATACCCGGATGAGTCAAGGATTAATCCGTTTAAAAGTAGACAATTTCAAAAAGATTTCAAGATGCTTACAAGAATTCAAGATGGACCAATTCTGATTGTTGGGACGACAATCTGAAAGAAGGGGGAATAATGTTATGTGTTCGTCTACCATCATCGAACATAAGAACAAAAGCGTTGCTAAGCGACTAGTTTTGTTGTTCTCGATTCGAGTTAGTTAGTTGATTCGAGACGTTGTTGTTGATAACATGTTTTATTGTGTGTGTTTATATCTTAAATAAAGTTATATGTTATTCTTTTGTAATTATGGTTATTATTAATTATTGTATGTGTGTGTGAGTGTAACAGTATTAAGCAGGCACCAAATCATCCTACCGACAGGGACTGCAAAGGAGTGAAGCGAAAGTTCAGGTACCTTGAGGGTACTAAAGCTGTAGGCTTGAATTATCTAGGGCAAAAGCGACATTTCAAAAGTTATTCGGATACGAGTTTTGGCGACCGTAAAAGTTCTCTGACAACGAGCGGCTATATCATTAAATTCTTGGAGATGCCATTGCTTGGAGGGCACGGAATGTGTCTAGCGAAATATGTATTAATGAGCGACTGTAGTAAAGAATTGATCTCCATACATAATTCCTTAAAATTGTGCTATCCAGAGAGTTTACGCTAATTATTTTACGGTGCAATAATCGATCAGCTAAATCAAACGTTAAAACGGGCGACGGTAATAAATTGCGGCATATGACCGATGTAATAGAGCATTATGTGAAAGAATGCGTTAAGCGATAGCTTGTATGTGTCATTTGAATTGCATAAAAATTAGCTAGAGTAATTTTAAATTTATCATTTTCATTTCATCTTGTTTATAATGTTCTTATATGTTACAAACAGCAAATAAGGATTTGGCGTACAGCGCGGCTTAAGGTACCCGGGAGGGAGTGTTAAGATTGCGGGTCCTCTTAAGTCGCTGTCGCATTTCCTGTCTCACCTCTACTCTAGCGCCCCCTTTAGATACTGAGCACGGCTCTGTGCGGAGAGCCAGTCAGTACTCTGCGAGTGCTGCAGCGAGTAACATGGCGTCCGAGTTTACTTATACTTATATATATATATTTTATTATGCGATTATCGAGTGATATATATATATATATATATATATATATATATATATATATATATATATATATATATATATATATATATATATATATATATATATATATATATATATATATATATATATATATATATATATATATATCGTTATAATAAATTAGTTATATTGTATTAATACTCTGTGTGTGTGTACTCATTGATCATCCTCGTTTCCTGCTTCCACCATCCACATATCCTTATCAAAAATTTACTTTTCTAGAAAATAAGACACATTGGGGGAAATAGTTATATTATGCATGATGTTCGAATTCCTCCTATCTCTACAGCGGTTCTCAACTCAAACATCAAACAAAATACAAAGCGGCCGAGTTGTAACCTTCTTACGCGCAGAGCTGAGTTGTAAGGTAAAATTCAGTACTGCGACACTTACGACCATCTAGCCCTTATACATATGATTTCAGAATAATGAACTGTTGTTTTTTGTGAAATAAAAATTGCAACAGGTAGTTTATACTTCGTTTAATTGGTTTCGCGAATAAAAGAATGTTATTAAAATATTATAAAATTAAAAAAAACCGCTGCCAATTCATTGGCCCGTGGCTTTCTCAAACTTAATTTGCATATTCCTTTAATAAATTTTTAATAACATAATTTATAATTTTTGCAACAATTTATGACACAATTATAAATAAATTCATTTATGAAGATTAAAAATTATTAATTTTTAAATTATGTATAAAATATGAATAAAATAATAGGTATGATTTTTTTTTAAATTATGTGTGAAAAATAAATAAAATAATTGATTGTAATATTATCGTCACAACCTTTTAAAATTCCTAAATAACCTTTACTACAAATTATATTTTCTTTGTGAAATTTCACACATAGGGTACTTGTCTTTGTAGTAGTATGCCTGTCCGTATTTGTATGCTCTTTCTGGAATTTCCGATGTAAGAAAAAGGTTCTAACCTTAAAAATAATAAATGGCTATTTCAAAACAAAAGCAGGTATACAATACGCGCGCATGGCGCATAACGCATAGCGCATCTCATTTCCATTTTCTAGTATACATAAATGCATTCCCGAATAATTACCATTTTAAAAGAGGGCTAAAATAGTTGTAACCTCAAATATCTCTGAAATTCATAAACGAATTCTTTTACCCTAAGAACTTTTCTAATAAATAATATACAAATTCTACATCTCCACCAGATTTCAAAGAAATTAAAACAATTTTAATGTAGTTATATTGTGCGACAACAAAAAAAGTCATTTTCAAAAAGAATAAAATCTTAAATATCAAACATCTCCAAAAATAACCATATAATCTGGATGAAATTTTACACAGATATTGCCTATATTGCATACAAAATAGTCTATAAATTTCGAGCTGATACATGAAGCCGTTCTCAAGAAATTACGATTTGAAAAAAAGGTTAAAAAATTTTTAACCTCAAATATTGCTGAAATTTCTGGATTAATCATTTTGCCCAAAGAACTCGACCGAAAGCTATCAAAAATCTACCTCTACAAGGAATTTCAAAGCGATTATGTCAATTTTACTCCCGTAATCGTTGGACATACAAAACTCATTTTTTTTCACATTTCAATTTTTTTCTCAAAAACTTGTTGACAAAATGAATTCAAATTTTTACAGATTACAGTTATTTATATTCTGCATTACGATGATTTTTCTCAAGAAAATTGACCGTTTAGTTTAGGAGTTATAAGCTGTTTTAAAAAAAAACACGTTTTTGTTAATAACAAAAGATCCGTGATAGCTAGAGAATTTTTTTTTTTAGAAAATATAGATATTTTAATGCTCTTTCGAATGCTATCTATTCGATTCAAATATCTCGATCTTATAATTAAAAAAAACCGCTGCCAATTCATTGGCACGTAGCTTCCTCAAACTTAATTTATCGATCCCTTTAATTAACTTTTACTTTTAATATTTAAAATTTAATACTTTATCTTGTACGGTTAGACTAACAAGGAGAGGGTATGGATTCAGCTTAAACTGTGGTATATGTTTTTGGATATACAAATATGAAGAAAGCTGCAATATTAGACTCTAACGCTAAAAAAACTAAAGTTCTGGGAACTTTTAGCTTTATTTTGAAGAAAATGTTGAAAAAAACCTTCTCTAAAAATGGCAACTATTAAACTTTAGAAAGTCTTAAATATAATTTCAAGTAGAGAAAATAAAACTAGAGAAAACGAGCCGAGCTTTCATTTGCGTTTTTAAAGAATAAAAAATATCGATTCCTTACAAAGTTATAAAAGTTTGAAATTGATCATCGAAAGTGCTCCGATTTTTCTCTTGTTATCGTGCGACAATTAAAACGCAAATTTTTTCTAAAATGATTTGTTTCTAAAAAACCAATGAAGATAATCTCTTGGAATTTGAACAACATATAGTCTTCAATGAGTGTAATAAGTGGTTAAATTTTCAAGTCGATAAATCAAGTATTCTCTTATAAAACGCCATTCGAAAATTTTCTTAAAAAATTTTTAACCTCAAATATCCTTTTTCGTAATGGATCGATTTTTTTTGGCAACGAACTCGATCTGAAGATATTGTAAATACAAATAAGTTTCCGCCGTTTTTTTATAAAAATTATCAATTTATTGTAAAAAAATATACGTTACATTTTATTCAAAATATTGTCCGTCATTGGCTATTACTTTTTGCCATCTTTCTGGCAGCATTCGGATGCCACGTCGAAAAAACTCTTCATCTTTTGAGGCTACCCATGAAACGACCCAATTTTTGGCTTCTTCGTAAGAAGTGAAGTGCTGCTTGACCAGGGCGTGAGCCATCGACCGGAACAAGTGGTAGTCCGAAGGAGCAATGTCTGGTGAATACGGCGGGTGGGATAAGAGATCCCATTGTAAAGCTTCCAAAGTATCCTTGACGACTTTTGCAACATGTGGCCGAGCGTTGTCATGCTGAAAAATCACTTTGTCATGTCTTGGCATATTGGGAGCGTTTAAGCTTCAATTCTCTGCTCAATTGCAACAGTTGCTGTTGATAACGTTTTCCAGTGATAGTTTCGTTAGGCTGGACTAGCTCGTAATAGATTACTCCGAGCTGATCCCATCAAATGCACAACTTTAACTTTTTGCCATAAATATTCGGTTTGGCCGTTGAAGTTGGTACATGGCCGAGTTTACCCCATGATTTCCTACGCTTTGGGTTGTCGTAGTAGATCCACTTTTCATCCCCGTCATTATTCGATGCAAAAAACCCTTTGGACTTTGTCTTTGGAGAAGTTGTTCGCACGTGAAAAGATGGCGCTCGACGTCTCTGGGTTTCAGTTCATGCGGAACCCAATTTCCTTGCTTTTTTACCATACCAATGGTCTTGAGACGGTGTGAAATCGCTTGTTGAGTCACTCCCAAGCTTTCTGCGAGCTGCTAACTCAGCGTCTTCAAACTTGACTGGCCTTCCTTCGCGTTCTTTATCTTCCACGTCAAACTCCCCGTTTTTAAACTTTTGAAACCACTCACGACAACTTCTCTCACTTAAAGAAGCATCACCGTAAACTTTTACAAGCGACCGATGCGCCTCAGCAGCAGATTTCTTTAAATGAAATAAATAAATAAAAACTTCCCGCAAATGACGCTTATTCTGTACAAAACTCGAAATTTTCGAACAAAAAAAAATGTATACTGCCAATACAAAGTCAATAGTATTTTAAGGTTATGTTGTTGCCAGGTGTCCAAACTTTCTATGTGATATTTTACATCTGACCATTTCAAAGTAATTTTGTATACCCAATATATAAAAGCTACATCTGTGCCAAATTTCAGGACGATTGGGTAATTTTTGCTCTAGTTATCGTGCGACAACGAAAATGCAAATTTTTTCTAAAATACAAATGAAGATAATCTCCTGAAATTTTAACCAAATATAGTCTTCTATAAATTTAATAAGTGGTTAAAATTTTAAGTCGATAAATCAAGTATTCTTTGAGAAAACGCGATTCGAAAATTTTTTAAAAAATGGTTTAACCTCAAATATCTTTTTTCGTAATGGACCGATTTTTTTGGGCAATGAACTCGATCTGAAGATATATAAAAGCTACATCTGTGCCAAATTTCAGGATGATTGGATAATTTTTGTTCTAGTTATCGTGCGACAACGAAAATGAAAATTTTTTCTAAAATAATTCTTTTCTAAAAACAAATGAAGATAATCTCTTGAAATTTTAACCAAATATAGTCTTCAATTAGTGTAATAACTGGCTAAAATTTCAAGTCGATAAATAAAATATTTTTTGAGAAATTAATTTATGAAATATAAAAAAGTGTTCCTTAATAACAAATGACAGAGTAACTACTACGCTGGCTTCCCAGACATCTATGTATGCTAACCTAAAAAAAATTGTATTTTTTAAATGGTGAGAGCCCCAAAGATCGCTCCCACCTGTGAGGTACAACCACATACAACTACCAAATTTGTTTCATTGATCACTCATTTTCCAAATATTTAGATAAGGTAATATCGATGTTAATGAGTTCAAAATGATGTAGTTTTTATTTGTGCTGCACAAATAAAAACTACATTATTTTGAACTCATTAACATCGATATTACCTTATCTAAACACATACAATTACCTCCGAATCAATCAACATTCCTTTACCATTTAATATATGAGTCGTGCCTCACGAAGTTCATTAATAATAAAATAGATTTCTGCAGAGTTATTTACCATATTTTGCTCAACAATGAGTACTCGAAGGCGGTCAACTAATTTGTTAGGGTCATCCCAGACATTGAGTTCATATGCAGTTGCAATATTCCCTAGCAATGATGAAACAACTTTCTCCTCCTCCTCATCATAACTAGGCCACAGTATTTTTTTCCATTTACATCTCCAATTAATCAAGTCCTTATTTTTTATTTTACATTTGTCATGTTTTTCTTCCCAAAGTTTTCTCGATGAATTTTTATTGGTTGAGAAATCAAAGATGCATTTGATTAGAAAGATATGCTTTGTAATAATTATCCAGGTTATTGGCAGTTTCCACTAGAGAATGAGAGTCAATTTGAGAATTTTCTTCATTGATAGTTGTGAGATTTAGAGGATTGACCTTTAATTTGGCTACCACTGCAGATTCTTTTCGCTCGGCAGTCTTGTATTTCTCTCCCATGACATTACTAGCATTTTTAAATTCAGGAAGGGCATCTTTCAATCCTGGAAATACTCTTGACGATTGTTCGAACATTGGTGACATAAAATTATAAAATTTGTTACTTTTTAGTTTCCGAATCGACTCATTTGCGCAGTGCAGCTTTTTATGAGCACATAAATTTACTATGATCATTCAATAATTTTTCAAATCAGCTGAATTAATGCGATTTCCATCAGGATTTTTTCTAAACAGCAACTGTAATAAGCCCTCAGTCAGTTGGAAGTTGCACCGCATACTTTCACGATGTTACCTTCAAACTCTATTGGCGAATAACCAATCATAAGAATATTTGCTTTTTTGTAAACACCGTATACATTATCAAGATACCTCTTTGAATTACGTTTGAGCTTGGATAAATATTTCTTGACAAGTGAAACCATTTTCTTATCAGCGTCGACAGCACTGGTATATGGAACACTATCAATACTATCTAAATCCGCCGTCATCTTTAAATAAGAGATATCATTTCTCACATTATCGAGAGAATTGTCGATGCTGATCTTCAAAGACATAGATTTTTGCTTAATAGCATCATTGCATTTACGAAGATTATCCGCTTCTCGCTGAGGATATGTCATGTTTATGCTTTCAGAGTTCAGCTCGAACTAAACATATATTAAAGCTGCTGCTGTTACTTATAGTCAAATCCATTTGCGGCACACATATCACAAAATCTGAGGTGTTTATGTATCAACACTTCAGCTGAACTCTGACTAATGATACTTTCGTTTGTTTTACAATATATATATTGCTATTGGTTTGATATGGGGTTGGTAGTCTATTTGAATCAACAGGCAACCAGCACCTTTTAACATACTCGCTTTCGGAATCAATACTTATGATAATGCAAAACTTTAGTGCCAAACCTTTCACATTTGGAGAAAAGGTGTCACTTCTATGACACATTCTATGAAAAAGTGTTACTCCTCATATGAAAAGGTGTCACTCCTCCTATGAAAAAGTGTCACTCCTATGACACATATTGCGAAAAGTGTTACTCCTTCTATGAAAAAGATGTTACTTCTGTGATGTGTTCTACGAAAAAGTGTCACTCCTTTCAGACATTCTATGAAAAAGTGTTACCCTTACAATGAAAAAGCGTAACAACTCCTATAAAAAGGTGTCACTCCTATGACACATTCTATGAAAAAGTGTCACTCCTTATATGGCAAAGTCTCACTCCTATGACACATTCTACGAAAAAGTGTCACTAGTATGAAAAAGTGTTACTCCTCCTATGAAAAAGCGCTACTCCCCCTATGCAAAGATGTTACTCCTTCTATGAAATAGTGTCACTCCTCATATGGAAAAGTCTCACTCGTATGACACATTTTACGAAAAAGTGCCACTACTATGACACATTCTACAAAAAAGTGTCAATCCTATGGCACATTCTACGAAAAAGTGTTACTCCTATGACACATTTTAGGAAAAAGTCTTACTCCTCCTATGAAAAGGTGTCACTCCACCTATGGAAAGTGTCACTCCTATGACACATTCTACGAAAAAGTGTCACTCCTATGACACGTTTTAGGAAAAAGTGTTACTCCTCCTATGAAAAGTGTCACTCATATGACACATTCTACGAAAAAGTGTCACTCCTATGACACGTTTTAGGAAAATGTGTTACTTCTCCTATAAAAAGATGTTACTCCAATGACACATTTTAGGAAAAAGTGTTACTACTCCTATGAAAAGGTGTCACTCCTACAAAAAAATGTCACTCCGATGACGCATTTTAGGAAACAGTGTCACTCCTATAACACATTCTATGAAAAAAAGTGTTACTCCCCCTATGCAAAGGTGTCACTCCTATGACACATTCTATGAAAAAGTGGTACTCCTTCTATGAAAAAGTGTCACTCCTCCTATGGAAAAGTGTCACTCATATGACACATTCTACGAAAAAGTGTCACTCCTATGACATATTTCAGGAAAAAGTGTTACTCCTATGATGCATTCTACGAAAAAAGTGTCACTCCTATGAAAAGGTGTCACTCCTATGACACATTTTGCGAAAGGCGCTACTCCTATGAAAAAGTATGACTCCTATGACACATTCTACGAAAAAGTGTCACTCCTATGACACATTCTATGAAAGTGTCACCCCTATGAAAAAGTGTTACACCTCCTATGAAAACGCGCTACTCCCCCTATGAAAAGGTGTCACTCCTATGACACATTCTATGAAAACGTGTTACTCCTCCTATGAAAAAGTGTCACTGCTCCTATGGAAAAGTGTTACTCCTATGACACATTCTACGAAAAAGTGTCACTCCGATGACACATTTTAGGAAAAAGTGTCACTCCTATAACACATTCTATGGAAAACGTGTTACTCCCCCTATGAAAAGGTGTCACTCCTATGACACATTCTATGAAAAAGTGTTACTCCTTCTAGGAAAAAGTGTCACTCTTCCTATGGAAAAGTGTCACTCCTATGACATATTTTAGGAAAAAGTGTTACCCCTATGATGCATTCTACGAAAAAAGTGTCACTCCTCCTATGAAAAGGTGTCACTCCTATGACACATTTTGTGAAAAGCGCTACTCCAATGAAAAAGTGTCACTCCTATGACACATTCTACGAAAAAGTGTCACTCGTATGACACATTCTATGAAAAAGTGTCACCCCTATGAAAAAGTGTTACACCTCCTATGAAAACGCGCTACTCCCCCTATGAAAAGGTGTCACTCCTATGACACATTCTATGAAAACGTGTTACTCCTCCTATGAAAAAGTGTCACTCCTCCTATGGAAAAGTGTTACTCCTATGACACATTTTAGGAAAAAGTGTTACTCCTCCTATGAAAAGGTGTCACTCCTATTAAAGTGTCACTCCTATGACACATTTTGAGAAAAAGTGTCACTCCTCCTATGAAAAAGTGTCATTCCTCCTATGGAAAAGTGTCACTCCTATGACACATTTTAGGAAAAAGTGTTACTCCTATGATGCATTCTACGAGAAAGTGTCACTCCTCCTATGAAAAGGTGTCACTCCTGTGACACATTTTAGGAAAAAGTGTTTTCCGCCCTTTAACCTCAAAATGCCATCTTAAATGTGATTTTGCGGCCTCGGATGGAAAAATACGTTACTGAAACGTGGACGTAAGAGAATTTTTACCTCATGCGACTTTTCGACCTCGCTTCGCTCAGCCGAAAAACGTCGCATGAGGTAAATAATCCTCTTCCGCCCGCGTTAGTAATATACTGTTTCTTACTCGCCCACCCGAAAGTACGTACTTTCGGCCCGCATCTCCGGGCCGAAAGAGAAACTTTCGCATCCTATTTTAGTCCAATCGCGCGCTCTGATTGACTGCCGAAATTTCCTGACCCGCGGCGCTTCAGCGCCCGCGCGCATGTCCAAGGAAAGATGTTTGTGCGGTGTGAAGGTTAGACACGTACGAAATAAACAGAGGAAAGTGCACGGGTGACGAGAAAAAAGTTAGTTGAAATAAAAAGTTGTTTTGTTTGATCGTGGTTATTGTTTTTTCCTCTTGTTTTCTACACGTACTTTCGAGTCGTGTAGAAACAATTAAGTAAACGTATGGACGGGAGCGTCCGAGGAAAATATGTTTGTGCGGTGTGAAGGTTAGACACGTACGAAATAGGCAGAGGAAAGTGGTGTTGTCTTTTTTAATGAATGTGTTTCTGATGCCCGCCTCGACCAGCAAAACCTCGGCTTCGCCGCGGTCTTGCAAATGTCGGGTGGGCATCAGACCATCTGTACAATAGCGAAAGTAGCAGACGCCCAAAAAACCAGCTCTCTACGCCGGGCCGAAAGAAAAAACAGTCGGTAATATCGACCGAGCTACCCAAAGCGGCCGACAGAGGCACTACTATCAAGCGGGCCGAAAGAAAAACTAACACTCAAACACAGCTAGGAGACGACAATGCAATTTTATCAATTATTTAACAATTACAGAACGTACTTTCGGCCGGGGAGTAAGAAAAATAGTATACAATACTTGGACCGGAAATTGGATACCCTGGCCGTGCGTCATACCACGCACGGCCCGGAAATTCAATTTCCGGCCCACGTATCGTAATATACTATACTCCTCCTTTGAAAAGATGTCACTCCTATGAAAAGGTGTCACTCCTATGACATATTTTGGAAAAATGAGTCACACCTATGACGTACTCTACGAACTACATTTTGGGAAAGTAAGGTAGACTTGGGTTATCGACTTTTGACAAGGTAGACTGCTCTGCCGCTTGGGTTATTGTCTGTTGGACCACCCTGCCGACAGTGCTCTATCGGTTGGGTTAATGGCCTACACAGTATTCCGCTGTGTTGATAAGCTTATGAACAGAGCGGAATACTGTGTAGGCCATTAACCCAACCGATAGAGCGCTGTCGGCAGGGTGGTCCAACAGTCAATAACTCAACCGGCAGAGCAGTCTATCTTGTCAAAAGTCGATAACTTAAGTCTACCTTACTTTCCCAAAATGTGTCGTAGGAGTGACACTGTTGCGTAGAGTACGTCATAGATGTGACTCATTTTTCCAAAATATGTCATAGGAGTGACACTTTTACGTAGAATGTGTCATAGGAGTGACACTTTTTCATAGGAGTAGCGCTTTTCGCAAAATGTGTCATAGGAGTGATACCTTTTCATAGGAGGAGTGACACTTTTTTCGTAGAATGCATCATAGGAGTAACACTTTTTCCTAAAATGTGTCATAGGAGTGACACTTTTTTGTAGAAAGTGTCATAGGAGTGACACTTTTCCATAGCAGGAGTGACACTGTTTCATAGAAGGAGTAACACTTTTTCATAGAATGTGTCATAGGAGTGACACCTTTTCATAGGGGAAGTAACACTTTTTTTCATAGAATGTGTCATAGGAGTGACACTTTTTCTTAAAATGTGTCATAGGAGTGACACTTTTTTGTAGGAGTGACACCTTTTCATAGGAGGAGTAACACTTTTTCCTAAAATGTGTCATAGGCGTAACACCTTTTCGTAGGAGGAGTGACACCTTTTCATAGGAGGAGTAACATTTTTTCCTAAAATGTGTCATAGGAGTAACATCTTTTCATAGGAGGAGTAACACTTTTTCCTAAAATCTGTCATAGGAGTAACATCTTTTCATAGAAGGAGTAACACTTTTTCCTAAAACGTGTCATAGGAGTGACACTTTTTCGTAGAATGTGTCATAGGAGTGACACTTTTCATAGGAGGAGTAACACTTTTTCCGAAAACGTGTCATAGGAGTGACACTTTTTCGTAGAATGTGTCATAGGAGTGACACTTTTCCATAGGAGGAGTGACACCTTTTCATAGGAGGATTAACACTTTTTCCTAAAATGTGTCATAGGAGTAACATCTTTTCATAGGAGGAGTAACACTTTTTCCTAAAATCTGTCATAGGAGTAACATCTTTTCATAGAAGGAGTAACACTTTTTCCTAAAACGTGTCATAGGAGTGACACTTTTTCGTAGAATGTGTCATAGGAGTGACACTTTTCATAGGAGGAGTAACACTTTTTCCGAAAACGTGTCATAGGAGTGACACTTTTTCATAGAATGTGTCATAGGAGTGACACTTTTCCATAGGAGGAGTGACACCTTTTCATAGGAGGATTAACACTTTTTCCTAAAATGTGTCATAGGAGTAACATCTTTTCATAGGAGGAGTAACACTTTTTCCTAAAATCTGTCATAGGAGTAACATCTTTTCATAGAAGGAGTAACACTTTTTCCTAAAACGTGTCATAGGAGTGACACTTTTTCGTAGAATGTGTCATAGGAGTGACACTTTTCATAGGAGGAGTAACACTTTTTCCGAAAACGTGTCATAGGAGTGACACTTTTTCATAGAATGTGTCATAGGAGTGACACTTTTCCATAGGAGGAGTGACACCTTTTCATAGGAGGATTAACACTTTTTCCTAAAATGTGTTATAGGAGTAACACCTTTTCATAGGAGGAGTAACACTTTTTCCTAAAACGTGTCATAGGAGTGACACTTCTTTGTAAAATGTGTCATACGAGTGAGACTTTTCCATATGAGGAGTGACACTTTTTCATAGAAGGAGTAACATCTTTGCGTAGGGGGAGTAACGCTTTTTCATAGGAGAAGTAACACTTTTTCATAGGAGTGACACTTTTTCGTAGAATGTGTCATAGATGTGAGACTTTCCCATATGAGGAGTGACACTTTTTCATAGAATGTGTCATAGGAGTGACACCTTTTTATAGGGGATGTTACGTTTTTTCATTGTAAGGGTAACACTTTTTCATAGAATGTCTCATAGGAGTGACACTTTTTCGTAGAACGCATCATAGGAGTAACATCTTTTTCATAGAAGGAGTAACACTTTTCGCAAAATGTGTCATAGGAGTGACATTTTTTCATAGGAGGAGTGACACCTTTTCATATGAGGAGTAACACTTTTTCATAGAATGTGTCATAGGACTGACACCTTTTCTCCAAATGTGAAAGGTTTGACACTAAAGTTTTGCATTATCATAAGTATTGATTCCGAAAGCGAGTATGTTAAAAGGTGCTGGTTGCCTGTTGATTCAAATAGACTACCAACCCCATATCAAACCAATAGCAATATATATATTGTAAAACAAACGAAAGTATCATTAGTCAGAGTTCAGCTGAAGTGTTGATACATAAACACCTCAGATTTTATGATATGTGTGCCGCGAATGGATTTGACTATAAGTAACAGCTGCAGCTTTAATATATGTTTAGTTCGAGCTGAACTCTGAAAGCATAAACATGACATATTCTCAGCGAGAAGCGGATAGTCTTCGTAAATTCAAAGATGCTATTAAGCAAAAATCTATGTCTTTGAAGAACAGCATCGACAATTCTCTCGATAATGTGAGAAATGATGTCTCTTATTTAAAGATGACGGCGGATTTAGATAGTATTGATAGTGTTCCATATACCAGTGCTGTTGACGCTGATAAGAAAATGGTTTCACTTGTCAAGAAATATTTATCCAAGCTCAAACGTAATTCAAAGAGGTATCTTGATAATGTATACGATGTTTACAAAAAAGCAAATATTCTTATGATTGGTAATTCGCCAATAGAGTTTGAAGGTAACATCGTGAAAGTATGCGGTGCAACTTTCCAACTGACTGAGGGCTTATTACAGTTGCTGTTTAGAAAAAATCCTGATGGAAATCGTATTAATTCAGTTGATTTGGAAAATTATAGAATGTCATTCTAATAAAGATGCATTTGATTTCTCAACCAATAAAAATTCATCGAGAAAACTTTGGAAAGAAAAACATGACAAATGTAAAATAAAAAATAAGGACTTGATTAATTGGAGATGTAAAAGGAAAAAAAGACTGTGGCCTAGTGATGATGAGGAGGAGGAGGAAGAAGTTGTTTCATCATTGCAAGGGAATATTGCAACTGCATATGAACTCAATGTCTGAGATGACCCTAACAAATTAGTTGACCACCTTCGAGTACTCATTGTTGAGCAAAATATGGTAAATAACTCTGCACAAATCTATTTTATTATTAATGAACTTCGTGAGGCAAGACTCATATATTAAATGGTAAAGGAATGTTGATATAATTGGAAGGTAATTGTATGTGGTTGTACCTCACAGGTGGGAGCGATCGTTGGGGCTCTCACCATTTAAAAAATACAATTTTTTTTAGGTTAGCATACATAGATGTCTGGGAAAGCCAGCGTAGTAGTTGCTCAGCTGACCGCTAGGTTGCTTTAATATGAAAGTACTCTCGCAAGCGGTTAGGCGAGGCTTCGGTTATATCAGCCTGCTGAGGTTTTCATCACATAATAATGGATTAAACTTACCAATAATAAATCATCAGGTCACAACCTGCGGAAAGCCTTCTGATTGGTTGAAGTAGCATACAGCGCAATCATTCAGAATGGAGTACGTCGTAGACATGCAGGGCTTCAAGCAACCAGTGAACGATTTCATTCTCAAGGAACTCACCATACTTCCTCTAGACGACACATCAGAACCTCTGGTGCTCATGTTTCGAGAGCCGTATCCGTGGCGTCGACTCACGGACAAGTACCGACGCGAGAATACATGGTTGGAGCATTGCTGTCACGGTCTTGCCTGGAAATCTGGAGACATTCTCTACACTGACGTGGAGAAAATCATTCGAGATAGTCTGTATGATGCAACGAAGGTATTTGTCCATGGTGAAGTCAGAAGAGAGTGGTTAAGACGCTTCAACGTCCACGCTATCGATGTCATCGAGTATGGCTATCCAGGCTTTGACGAGCCTAACAAGGCGGTGACTATTTGCATCAATCACAATGGAGCATACAAAGCTGCGTGTGTACTTCACAACGTCAAGCTGATGAAAAATTTTTACTTCAAATACATACATATGGATTATGAATAAACTCTATTAATAAATGATGGAGAGGTAATGTACCTCACAGGTGATGGTTGGGGCTCTCATCATTAATAGTCTATTACGATACGTGTGACTTAAGTGGCCCATTATTGCATGGCGTGAGGTTAGCGCCCGAGCGCAGCGAGGGCGCTAAACGCCGTGTAATAATGAGCCACTTAAGTCACGAGTATCGTATACTATTTTATAGCTCGTGTGACATAAATCCGCCATATTCTTATTTTATTTATTTGTGCTTATTTATAATGATAGTTGGAACTTGGAAGTGCGGTGGGAGAAGTGTGGGGCGGGGGGGGGGGGGGGGTCGCCCCCGTGCCCCCCCCCTGAAAAAAATTAATAAAACGTTATTTAAATAATAGAATACCTGATATAGAATATGGTTATTATTGAATCTAGAATATTGAATATATACATAAAAAAATCATAAAACTAGATTCTTGGTAATTTGATTTGTATCTTTAACAATAAGTTCGACGCCCCCTGTTCATAGAATGCGAACTCAAATGTGAGTGCATCAAAATTCTAATTGGCCCGGTCGTGCAATATTATTCTAATTGAAAATTTCAAGCAATAAAAGTCTAATTGAATATTTGGCGCAAGAAAATCCCAACCGAAAAATTTGGGCAACAGAATTCTAACTCAAAATTTCATGCAATAAAAGTCTAACTCCCAATAAAATGCATTAAAATTCTTATTCACGAAGAATTCATTATAATGCTGACTCGTGCGAGAGTACATTATGATGCTCATTCAAATATCTACGCATTATAATTCTAGTTCAAGCGAATATACAATATAATGCTTACTCAAGAGAGCATAAAAGTTTTCAAGTTTCGCAACTACGTAAATAAATGTTTAAAGTCGTAATTTTATTTATATTACCTGAATTATCGATAATACATGAATGATTAGTTGTTATTATATTTCTTGAATTTCCTGCTTTATCGACCAAAATTATTATCTTGTTGAATTTTTCATAAGAAAGGCTATTTTTCTACCTAATACGTGAATATAAAATTTATTGTTATTAGGCTATCGTTAATGTTTGAATTCAAAACTTCGTAGGATGACAGATTATTACATTGCGGAGTGTAACTATCTCCTTATAAATAATATCATGAATCGGTATATTTATTTTCATAGTATGAAATTTCTTTTGTCGTCATTCACAAAAAATAAAATAGACTAATCTGCAGAATTACTAGTAAGTAATTAATAAGGCATCACTTATGAAGGTAAGTGATGATTATTGTAAAATCCAACAATATGATTTCAATCATTGAATAATATGAAATTTTTAAAAACATCATTTCTAAACCCAAATGGGCGAGGGAAGCCAGTTCCTCGCAGGAATGTGGAGGTATGCAGACAGGCTACTTATTAATCTGTCGTTACGTGCGCCACCCTTCCACTTTTTTTTACTTCATTGGAGAATCGAAATCAGTTCGATTATTCCAGATTTCGCGATTTTTCATAGATAAAATAGATTATGACGAATGTTCAAATTTTATAAGGAAAACCCAAGTAGTCGGGGAGAAGTCAGTTACACGCAAAAAGTGAAAGCACTCAGACGGGCTATAAATAAAGTTTGAATCAAATAATTTCTAAGTCTTAAAACGCGGAGACAGTAAGTTTCACGCAGAAAAGCGGGAGCGCGCCCACGGGCTATCGATGATATTTTCAATAAAATAATTTCGACACCCAAATAGGCAGGGGAGCCATCTTCACACAGGAAAGTGGAAGCAAGCCAACTAAATTGACGCAATAAACAAAAAAGTATGGCTGCGATGCTCGTCTATGAGAGTTCGCCTTCTCGTACATTTATGCTACCTTCATTTTTGGCGGAGATCTTTTTATATAAGCAAAAGAACGCATGTAAAGTTTGTCGTCAAAAACACGCCACTTAGCATATTTTTGTAACCTTCATTTGGAAGCAATGTTTTTGCTTTGTAAAAGCAGCACGCGTACGTAGCAGCTTCAAAGGCGCAACATCTCGCATGATTATTGTTTAGCTTCCTTCATATAGGAGCCGAATTATCGTTTTATAAAAGTAGACGCACGCGTACAAAGATCACATTCGCCAATAGAGTTTGAAGACCAATAGAGGGAAAGTTTCCAGACATATTTCTACTACATTCACTTTTGGCAGTGAATTTCTTTTATACGTGAAAAATACGCGTGCGAAACTCTTATTCGAGATCACCTTTATGGTATCGCAATTAATGAGAAGTTATTTCGTTTTTTAAATGCGAGCGCACGCGTACGGAGCGTTCCCGTGTTCACTGGCATCTCTAAGCGACCTTTTTCATAGCGGTCATTATTTATTATACAAGCGAACACAGGCGCGCGAAGCTCGTCATCAAAATCACCTTTACGCTACTGCGATTTTTAAGGAGAGTTTTCGTTTTATAAAAGCGGACGCACGCGTACGAAGTCGTATCCGTATCTGCGTTCTGACATCTCCAAGCTACCTTTTTTCGGCGGTGATTTTCGTATATACAAGCATATGCACGCGCCCGAAGCTTGTCTTTGACATCAGATTTCCGCCATCGCGAATTTTTAGGGGGGTTTTCGTTTTAAAAAAGCGGGTGCACGCGTACGTTATAGTTGTCTCCGTGCCTGCGTCATGGCATCTCAAAGCTACCTTTTTTCAGCGGTGATTTTCTTTTACACGAGAAAATACACGCGTCCGAAACTCGTCTTCGACTTCAGATTTACGCTATCCCGATTTTTAAAAAGTATTTTCTTTTTATTAAAGCGGGCGCACGCGTCCAAAGCTCACCTTCGAGTGGGAGCTTCCTGGCATTTCTAAGCTACCTTTTTCTTAACGGTAATTTTTTATTATACAAGCAGATACAGATGCGCGAAGCTCGGCTTCGAGATCAGATTTTCGCCATCGCGATTTTTAAGAAGGGTTTTCTTTTTATAAAAGGGGGCGCACGCGTCCGGAGTCGTCTCCGTGTCTGCGTCATGGCATCTCTAAGCTACCTTTTTTCGGCGGTGATTTTTGTATATACAAGCATATGCACGCGTCCGAAGCTCGTCTTTGACATCGGATTTCCGCCATCGCGAATTTTTAAGGCGGGTTTTCGTTTTATAAAAGCGGTCGCACGCGTACGTTATAGTCGTCTCCGTGTCTGCGTCATGGTATCTCCAAGCTACCTTTCTTTAACTGTGATTTTCGTATATACAAGCATATGCACGCGTCCGAAGCTCGTCTTCGACGTCAAATTTACGCTATCCTGTTTTTCAAAAAGTGTTTTCTTTTTTTTTTAAACGGGCGCACGGGTCCAAAGCTCGCCTTCGAGTGGGAGCTTCCTGGCATTTCTAGGCTACCTTTTTTTTAACAGTAATTTTTTATTATACAAGCGGATACAGGCGCACGAAGCTCATCTTCGATATCAGATTTTCGCCATCGCGATTTTTAGGAAGGGTTTTCTTTTTATAAAAGCGAGCGCATGCGTCCGGAGTCGTCTCCGTGTCTGCGTCATGGCATCTTTAAGCTGCCTTTTTTCGGCGGTAATATTTTTTTACGTGAGAAAATACAGGCGCGCGAAGCTCGTTTTTGAGATTACATTTACGCTATCGTGAGTTTTGAGGAGTTATTTCGTTTTTTAAAAACGGGCGCACGAGGTCGAAGTCGTATCCGTGTCGTCGTCCTGGCATTTGTAAGCTACCTTTCTTTTAGCGCTGATTCTCTTTTATACGATAAATACACTCCCACGAGCTCGTCTTATGTACAAAAGTTAACTTCGCGCATTTTTTTTTTAATTTAAGCTTGCTCAAAATCGATCTTTGCGCAATGGAGGTATGACAAAATTTATTTCATTTTAACCTTTAATAAAATATCTGATATGTTACCATTGCCTAATTAATTGTAAATAATTCAAATGCGTAAAAAACTCAATAATTGATTTATTGACATTTTTTTGACAACACAAAAGATATTTCATAATATTAGTCAGTCGGTCTAATCTTCATTTTCGCTTTGATCTTGATCATTGCTTAGTTTTGTAGGAAAAGAATTATAATATTGGTGATACTGGGGTGGTATTATGTTACTCTCGCAGAGATTTAGCAAATCCTTCTTTTTGAGTGCAGGAATTCCTTGTACGTTTTTATAAGCATTAATGAGAGTGTATTTTTTAACATTTACATGGTCTCTTTCTTTCCGCGTAACAAGGGTTTCATACGCTGCATTAAAGTCAGTACTATATTGTATTTCATTAGGCTTCTCTTTCATAATTAAGATTTGTTTAATTTTTGAAATTCCCACTGGCGCTGACTTTTTTCCTTTTTTAGTCGCTACTGTCTTGTTCCAGTTTTGTTGTGACGATAAATCCTTGAAATCGTAAATCATTTGAAATGTCACAGTGTGAACCTGATACGTGGGCGAAGTTTTTTTTGATGTGTTTGAAGTTCTGAACGTTCATCATGAACGAAAAATCGAATATTCCCAAAATCGGTTTTTTTTATATTATCTATTAGATATATGCATAAAACCAATAGAAACAGCGATATAAGTTATTTCCGAAGTGATCATCCCCCAAAATCAGCCCCCAAACCACCCTCACAAGACAATACATGATAAAAAAATTTATATTTTAACAGCTTATGAATTTCCTAAAAATTTTAACACGGGAATTTCTTCAAGAGCTTACCAAATACTAATAAAAAAATTGCCGAGACCAAAATCGATCGGGAACCCTTCCTCCGGGGGATGCAAGTGGGGCAAAACGGCTAAAAACACATAAAAAATACCTTTAAAAAATTCTATCTCTAGCGACTATGCGATTCCTAAAAATTTGATCACGGGAATTTCTTCAAGAGCTTATCAAATACTTATAAAAAAATTGCCGAGACCAAAATCGATCCGGAACCCTTCATTCGGGGGATGCAAGTGGGGCAAAACGGCTAAAAACACATGAAAAATAACTTTCAAAAATACTGTCTCTAGCGACTATGCGATTCCTAAAAATTTGATCACGGGAATTACTTCAAGAGCTTATCAAATACTTATAAAAAAATTGCCGAGACCAAAATCGATCCGGAACCCTTTCATCAGGGGGATGCAAGCGGGGCAAAACGGCTAAAAACACATGAGAAAAATACATTTAAAAAATTCTGTCTCTAGCGACTATGCGATTCCTAAAAATTTGATCACGGAAATTTCTTCGAGAGCTTACGTAATACTTATAAAAAAATTGCCGAGACCAAAATCGATCCGGAACCCTTCCTTCAGGGGGATGCAAGTGGGGCAAAACGGCTAAAAACACCTGAAAAATAACTTTAAAAAATTCTGTCTCTGGCGACTATGCGATTCCTAAAAATTTGATCACGGTAATTTCTTCGAGAGCTAACGAAATACTTATAAAAAAATTGCCGAGACCAAAATCGATCCGGAACCCTTCCTTCAGGGGGATGCAAGTGGGGCAAAACGGCTAAAAACACATGAAAAATAACTTTCAAAAATTCTGTCTCTAGCGACTATGCGATTCCTAAAAATTTGATCACGGGAATTTCTTCAAGAGCTTATCAAATACTTATAAAAAAATTGCCGAGACCAAAATCGATCCGGAACCCTTCATTCGGGGGATGCAAGTGGGGCAAAACGGCTAAAAACACATGAAAAATAACTTTCAAAAATACTGTCTCTAGCGACTATGCGATTCCTAAAAATTTGATCACGGGAATTTCTTCAAGAGCTTATCAAATACTTATAAAAAAATTGCCGAGACCAAAATCGATCCGGAACCCTTTCATCAGGGGGATGCAAGCGGGGCAAAACGGCTAAAAACACATGAGAAAAATACATTTAAAAAATTCTGTCTCTAGCGACTATGCGATTCCTAAAAATTTGATCACGGAAATTTCTTCGAGAGCTTACGTAATACTTATAAAAAAATTGCCGAGACCAAAATCGATCCGGAACCCTTCCTTCAGGGGGATGCAAGTGGGGCAAAACGGCTAAAAACACCTGAAAAATAACTTTAAAAAATTCTGTCTCTGGCGACTATGCGATTCCTAAAAATTTGATCACGGTAATTTCTTCGAGAGCTAACGAAATACTTATAAAAAAATTGCCGAGACCAAAATCGATCCGGAACCCTTCCTTCAGGGGGATGCAAGTGGGGCAAAACGGCTAAAAACACATGAAAAATAACTTTCAAAAATTCTGTCTCTAGCGACTATGCGATTCCTAAAAATTTGATCACGGGAATTTCTTCAAGAGCTTATCAAATACTTATAAAAAAATTGCCGAGACCAAAATCGATCCGGAACCCTTCATTCGGGGATGCAAGTGGGGCAAAACGGCTAAAAACACATGAAAAATAACTTTCAAAAATACTGTCTCTAGCGACTATGCGATTCCTAAAAATTTGATCACGGGAATTTCTTCAAGAGCTTATCAAATACTTATAAAAAAATTGCCGAGACCAAAATCGATCCGGAACCCTTTCATCAGGGGGATGCAAGCGGGGCAAAACGGCTAAAAACACATGAGAAAAATACATTTAAAAAATTCTGTCTCTAGCGACTATGCGATTCCTAAAAATTTGATCACGGAAATTTCTTCGAGAGCTTACGTAATACTTATAAAAAAATTGCCGAGACCAAAATCGATCCGGAACCCTTCCTTCAGGGGGATGCAAGTGGGGCAAAACGGCTAAAAACACCTGAAAAATAACTTTAAAAAATTCTGTCTCTGGCGACTATGCGATTCCTAAAAATTTGATCACGGTAATTTCTTCGAGAGCTAACGAAATACTTATAAAAAAATTGCCGAGACCAAAATCGATCCGGAACCCTTCCTTCAGGGGGATGCAAGTGGGGCAAAACGGCTAAAAACACATGAAAAATAACTTTCAAAAATTCTGTCTCTAGCGACTATGCGATTCCTAAAAATTTGATAACGGTAATTTCTTCTAGAGCTAACGAAATACTTATAAAAAAATTGCCGAGACCAAAATCGATCCGAACCCTTCCTTCAGGGGGATGAAAGTGGGGCAAAACGGCTAAAAAGACATGAAAAATACATTTAAAAAATTCTGTCTCTGGCGACTATGCGATTCCTAAAAATTTGATCACGGGAATTTCTTCGAGAGCTAACGAAATACTTATAAAAAAATTGCCGAGACCAAAATCGATCCGGAACCTTTCCTTCAGGGGGATGCAAGTGGGGCAAAACGGCTAAAAACACATGAAAAATAACTTTCAAAAATTCTGTCTCTAGCGACTATGCGATTCCTAAAAATTTGATAACGGTAATTTCTTCTAGAGCTAACGAAATACTTATAAAAAAATTGCCGAGACCAAAATCGATCCGGAACCCTTCCTTCAGGGGGATGCAAGTGGGTTAAAACGGCTAAAAACACCTGAAAAATAACTTTAAAAAATTCTGTCTCTGGCGACTATACGATTCCTAAAAATTTGATCACGGGAATTTCTTCGAGAGCTAACGAAATACTTATAAAAAAATTGCCGAGACCAAAATCGATCCGGAACCCTTCCTTCAGGGGGATGCAAGTGGGGCAAAACGGCTAAAAACACATGAAAAATAACTTTCAAAAATTCTGTCTCTAGCGACTATGCGATTCCTAAAAATTTGATAACGGTAATTTCTTCTAGAGCTAACGAAATACTTATAAAAAAATTGCCGAGACCAAAATCGATCCGGAACCCTTCCATCAGGGGATGCAAGCGGGGCAAAACGGCTAAAAACACATGAGAAAAATACATTAAAAAATTCTGTCTCTAGCGACTACGCGATTCCTAAAAATTTTATCACGGGAATTTCTTCAAGAGCTAACGAAATACTTATAAAAAAATTGCCGAGACCAAAATCGATCCGGAACCCTTCCTTCAGGGGGATGCAAGTGGGGCAAAACGGCTAAAAACACATGAAAAATAACTTTAAAAATTCTGCCTCTAGCGACTATGCGATTCCTAAAAATTTGATAACGGTAATTTCTTCTAGAGCTAACGAAATACTTATAAAAAAATTGCCGAGACCAAAATCGATCCGGAACCCTTCCTTCAGGGGGATGAAAGTGGGGCAAAACAGCTAAAAAGACATGAAAAATACATTTAAAAAATTCTGTCCCTGGCGACTCTGCGATTCCTAAAAATTTGATAACGGTAATTTCTTCTAGAGCTAACGAAATACGTATAAAAAATTGCCGAGACCAAAATCGATCTGGAACCCTTCCTCAGGGGGATGAAAGTGGGGCAAAACGGCTAAAAAGACATGAAAAATACATTTAAAAAATTCTGTCTCTGGCGACTATGCGATTCCTAAAAATTTGATCACGGAAATTTCTTCGAGAGCTTACGAAATACTTATAAAAAAATTGCCGAGACCAAAATCGATCCGGAACCCTTCCTTCAGGGGGATGCAAGTGGGGCAAAACGGCTAAAAACACCTGAAAAATAACTTTAAAAAATTCTGTCTCTGGCGACTATGCGATTCCTAAAAATTTGATCACGGGAATTTCTTCGAGAGCTAACGAAATACTTATAAAAAAATTGCCGAGACCAAAATCGATCCAGAACCCTTCCTTCAGGGGATGCAAGTGGGGCAAAACGGCTAAAAACACATGAAAAAGAACTTTCAAAAATTCTGTCTCTAGCGACTATGCGAGTCCTAAAAATTTGATAACGGTAATTTCTTCTAGAGGTGACGAAATACTTATAAAAAAATTACCGAGAGCAAAATCGATCCGGAACCCTTCCTTCAGGGGATGCAAGCGGGGCAAAACGGCTAAAAACACCTGAAAAATAACTTTAAAAATTCTGTCTCTGGCGACTATGAGATTCCTAAAAATTTGATAACGGTAATTTCTTCTAGAGCTAACGAAATACTTATAAAAAAATTGCCGAGACCAAAATCGATCCGGAGCCCTTCCATCAGGGGATGCAAGCGGGGCAAAACGGCTAAAAACACATGAGAAAAATACATTTAAAAAATTCTGGCTCTAGCGACTATGCGATTCCTAAAAATTTGATCACGGGAATTTCTTCGAGAGTTAATGAAATACTTATAAAAAAATTGCCGAGACCAAAATCGATCCGGAACAATACCTTCGGGGGATGCAAGTGGGGCAAAACGGCTAAGAACACATGAAAAATACCTTTAAAAAATTCTATCTCTAGCGACTATGCGATTCCTAAAAATTTGATCACGGGAATTTCTTCCAGAGCTTATCAAATACTTATAAAAAAATTGCCGAGACCAAAATCGATCCGGAACCCTTCCATCAGGAGGATGCAAGCGGGGCAAAACGGCTAAAAACACATGAGAAAAATACATTTAAAAATTCTGTCTCTAGCGACTATGCGATTCCTAAAAATTTGATCACGTTAATTTCTTCTAGAGCTAACGAAATACTTGTAAAAAAATTGCCGAGACGAAAATCGATCCGGAACCCTTCCTTCAGGGGATGCAAGCGTGGCAAAACGGCTAAAAAGACATGAAAAATACATTTAAAAAATTCTGTCTCTAGCGACTATGCGATTCCTAAAAATTTTATCACGGGAATTTCTTCAAGAGCTTACCAAATACTCATAAAAAAATTGCCGAGACCAAAATCGATCCGGAACCCTTCCTTCGGGGGATGCAAGCGGGGCAAAACGGCTAAAAAGACATGAAAAATGCAATTAAAAAATTCTGTCTCTAGCGACTATGCGATTCCTAAAAATTTGATAACGGTAATTTCTTCTAGAGCTAACGAAATACTTATAAAAAAATTGCCGAGACCAAAATCGATCCGGAACCCTTCCTTCAGGGGGATGCAAGCGGGGCAAAACGGCTAAAAACACATGAAAAATAACTTTCAAAAATTCTGTCTCTAGCGACTATGCGATTCCTAAAAATTTGATAACGGTAATTTCTTCTAGAGCTAACGAAATACTTATAAAAAAATTGCCGAGACCAAAATCGTTCCGGAACCCTTCCTTCAGGGGGATGCAAGCGGGGCAAAACGGCTAAAAACATCTGAAAAATAACTTTAAAAATTCTGTCTCTGGCGACTATGCGATTCCTAAAAATTTGATGACGGGAATTTCTTCGGGAGCTAACGAAATACTTATAAAAAAATTGCCGAGACCAAAATCGATCCGGAACCCTTCCTTCAGGGGGATGCAAGTGCGGCAAAACGGCTAAAAACACATGAAAAATAACTTTCAAAAATACTGTCTCTAGCGACTATGCGATTCCTAAAAATTTGATCACGGGAATTTCTTCAAGAGCTTATCAAATACTTATAAAAAAATTGCCGAGACCAAAATCGATCCGGAACCCTTTCATCATGGGGATGCAAGCGGCGCAAAACGGCTAAAAACACATGAGAAAAATACATTTAAAAAATTCTGTCTCTAGCGACTATGCGATTCCTAAAAATTTGATCACGGAAATTTCTTCGAGAGCTTACGTAATACTTATAAAAAAATTGCCGAGACCAAAATCGATCCGGAACCCTTCCTTCAGGGGGATGCAAGTGGGGCAAAACGGCTAAAAACACATGAAAAATAACTTTCAAAAATTCTGTCTCTAGCGACTATGCGATTCCTAAAAATTTGATAACGGTAATTTCTTCTAGAGCTAACGAAATACTTATAAAAAAATTGCCGAGACCAAAATCGATCCGGAACCCTTCCTTCAGGGGGATGAAAGTGGGGCAAAACGGCTAAAAAGACATGAAAAATACATTTAAAAAATTCTGTCTCTGGCGACTATGCGATTCCTAAAAATTTGATCACGGGAATTTCTTCGAGAGCTAACGAAATACTTATAAAAAAATTGCCGAGACCAAAATCGATACGGAACCTTTCCTTCAGGGGGATGCAAGTGGGGCAAAACGGCTAAAAACACATGAAAAATAACTTTCAAAAATTCTGTCTCTAGCGACTATGCGATTCCTAAAAATTTGATAACGGTAATTTCTTCTAGAGCTAACGAAATACTTATAAAAAAATTGCCGAGACCAAAATCGATCCGGAACCCTTCCTTCAGGGGGATGCAAGTGGGGCAAAACGGCTAAAAACACCTGAAAAATAACTTTAAAAAATTCTGTCTCTGGCGACTATACGATTCCTAAAAATTTGATCACGGGAATTTCTTCGAGAGCTAACGAAATACTTATAAAAAAATTGCCGAGACCAAAATCGATCCGGAACCCTTCCTTCAGGGGGATGCAAGTGGGGCAAAACGGCTAAAAACACATGAAAAATAACTTTCAAAAATTCTGTCTCTAGCGACTATGCGATTCCTAAAAATTTGATAACGGTAATTTCTTCTAGAGCTAACGAAATACTTATAAAAAAATTGCCGAGACCAAAATCGATCCGGAACCCTTCCTTCAGGGGGATGCAAGTGGGGCAAAACGGCTAAAAACACCTGAAAAATAACTTTAAAAAATTCTGTCTCTGGCGACTATACGATTCCTAAAAATTTGATCACGGGAATTTCTTCGAGAGCTAACGAAATACTTATAAAAAAATTGCCGAGACCAAAATCGATCCGGAACCCTTCCTTCAGGGGGATGCAAGTGGGGCAAAACGGCTAAAAACACATGAAAAATAACTTTCAAAAATTCTGTCTCTAGCGACTATGCGATTCCTAAAAATTTGATAACGGTAATTTCTTCTAGAGCTAACGAAATACTTATAAAAAAATTGCCGAGACCAAAATCGATCCGGAACCCTTCCATCAGGGGGATGCAAGCGGGGCAAAACGGCTAAAAACACATGAGAAAAATACATTAAAAAAATTCTGTCTCTAGCGACTACGCGATTCCTAAAAATTTTATCACGGGAATTTCTTCAAGAGCTAACGAAATACTTATAAAAAAATTGCCGAGACCAAAATCGATCCGGAACCCTTCCTTCAGGGGGATGCAAGTGGGGCAAAACGGCTAAAAACACATGAAAAATAACTTTAAAAAATTCTGCCTCTAGCGACTATGCGATTCCTAAAAATTTGATAACGGTAATTTCTTCTAGAGCTAACGAAATACTTATAAAAAAATTGCCGAGACCAAAATCGATCCGGAACCCTTCCTTCAGGGGGATGAAAGTGGGGCAAAACGGCTAAAAAGACATGAAAAATACATTTAAAAAATTCTGTCCCTGGCGACTCTGCGATTCCTAAAAATTTGATAACGGTAATTTCTTCTAGAGCTAACGAAATACGTATAAAAAATTGCCGAGACCAAAATCGATCTGGAACCCTTCCTCAGGGGGATGAAAGTGGGGCAAAACGGCTAAAAAGACATGAAAAATACATTTAAAAAATTCTGTCTCTGGCGACTATGCGATTCCTAAAAATTTGATCACGGAAATTTCTTCGAGAGCTTACGAAATACTTATAAAAAAATTGCCGAGACCAAAATCGATCCGGAACCCTTCCTTCAGGGGGATGCAAGTGGGGCAAAACGGCTAAAAACACCTGAAAAATAACTTTAAAAAATTCTGTCTCTGGCGACTATGCGATTCCTAAAAATTTGATCACGGGAATTTCTTCGAGAGCTAACGAAATACTTATAAAAAAATTGCCGAGACCAAAATCGATCCAGAACCCTTCCTTCAGGGGGATGCAAGTGGGGCAAAACGGCTAAAAACACATGAAAAATAACTTTCAAAAATTCTGTCTCTAGCGACTATGCGATTCCTAAAAATTTGATAACGGTAATTTCTTCTAGAGCTGACGAAATACTTATAAAAAAATTGCCGAGACCAAAATCGATCCGGAACCCTTCCTTCAGGGGGATGCAAGCGGGGCAAAACGGCTAAAAACACCTGAAAAATAACTTTAAAAAATTCTGTCTCTGGCGACTATGAGATTCCTAAAAATTTGATAACGGTAATTTCTTCTAGAGCTAACGAAGTACTTATAAAAAAATTGCCGAGACCAAAATCGATCCGGAGCCCTTCCATCAGGGGGATGCAAGCGGGGCAAAACGGCTAAAAACACATGAGAAAAATACATTTAAAAAATTCTGGCTCTAGCGACTCTGCGATTCCTAAAAATTTGATCACGGGAATTTCTTCGAGAGTTAATGAAATACTTATAAAAAAATTGCCGAGACCAAAATCGATCCGGAACAATACCTTCGGGGGATGCAAGTGGGGCAAAACGGCTAAGAACACATGAAAAATACCTTTAAAAAATTCTATCTCTAGCGACTATGCGATTCCTAAAAATTTGATCACGGGAATTTCTTCCAGAGCTTATCAAATACTTATAAAAAAATTGCCGAGACCAAAATCGATCCGGAACCCTTCCATCAGGAGGATGCAAGCGGGGCAAAACGGCTAAAAACACATGAGAAAAATACATTTAAAAAATTCTGTCTCTAGCGACTATGCGATTCCTAAAAATTTGATCACGTTAATTTCTTCTAGAGCTAACGAAATACTTGTAAAAAAATTGCCGAGACGAAAATCGATCCGGAACCCTTCCTTCAGGGGGATGCAAGCGTGGCAAAACGGCTAAAAAGACATGAAAAATACATTTAAAAAATTCTGTCTCTAGCGACTATGCGATTCCTAAAAATTTTATTACGGGAATTTCTTCAAGAGCTTACCAAATACTCATAAAAAAATTGCCGTGACCAAAATCGATCCGGAACCCTTCCTTCGGGGGATGCAAGCGGGGCAAAACGGCTAAAAAGACATGAAAAATACAATTAAAAAATTCTGTCTCTAGCGACTATGCGATT
This sequence comes from Torymus aiolomorphi, assembly GCA_036365515.1. Lineage (NCBI taxonomy): Eukaryota > Metazoa > Arthropoda > Insecta > Hymenoptera > Torymidae > Torymus > Torymus aiolomorphi. Next base: position 218,814,130 of record CM070873.1, on the reverse strand, counting down.
CCTAAAAATTTGATAACGGTAATTTCTTCTAGAGCTAACGAAATACTTATAAAAAAATTGCCGAGACCAAAATCGATCCGGAACCCTTCCTTCAGGGGGATGCAAGCGGGGCAAAACGGCTAAAAACACATGAAAAATAACTTTCAAAAATTCTGTCTCTAGCGACTATGCGATTCCTAAAAATTTGATAACGGTAATTTCTTCTAGAGCTAACGAAATACTTATAAAAAAATTGCCGAGAACAAAATCGATCCGGAACCCTTCCTTCAGGGGATGCAAGCGGGGCAAAACGGCTAAAAACACATGAAAAATAACTTTCAAAAATTCTGTCTCTAGCGACTATGCGATTCCTAAAAATTTGATAACGGTAATTTCTTCTGGAGCTAACGAAATACTTATAAAAAAATTGCCGAGACCAAAATCGATCCGGAACCCTTCCTTCAGGGGGATGCAAGCGGGGCAAAACGGCTAAAAACATCTGAAAAATAACTTTAAAAAATTCTGTCTCTGGCGACTATGCGATTCCTAAAAATTTGATGACGGGAATTTCTTCGGGAGCTAACGAAATACTTATAAAAAAATTGCCGAGACCCAAATCGATCCGGAACCCTTCCTTCAGGGGGATGCAAGTGCGGCAAAACGGCTAAAAACACATAAAAAATAACTTTCAAAAATTCTGTCTCTAGTGACTATGCGATTCCTAAAAATTTGATAACGGCAATTTCTTCTAGAGCTAACGAAATACTTATAAAAAAATTGCCGTGACCAAAATCGATCCGGAACAATACCTTCGGGGGATGCAAGTGGGGCAAAACGGCTAAAAACACATGAAAAATAACTTTAAAAAATTCTGTCTCTAGCGACTATGCGATTCCTAAAAATTTGATCACGGGAATTTCTTCGAGAGCTAACGAAATACTTATAAAAAAATTGCCGAGACCAAAATCGATCCGGAACAATACCTTCGGGGGATGCAAGTGGGGCAAAACGGCTATAAACACATGAAAAATACCTTTAAAAAATTCTATCTCTAGCGACTATGCGATTCCTAAAAATTTGATCACGGGAATTTCTCGTGGGTTTTTTGACCTCGCGTGGTTGCAGTACTCGTCTTCGGTTCGCAAACGCACTTGCCTTCGGCTCGTGCTAGCTCACCTTCGACTCGTACTGCAACCCTACATTCGGTCTAAAAGACCCACCTCCATGTTACTGCCATCGCTTGGATCGTAGAAAAACGACCATAGGCGTCGTCGTTTGTAGGTGTTACGTTGTGACGCTTTCAATCCCCAAATGAGGGATTAAACACAAAAACTTTCGACCGAATATACAATGTACAATTCCATACGGGAGCCATAAGGGTAACTGACATGGTGAAAGGGCTGAAGACTCCCCGGGGGTCAATGGCATACTTTTCTATCTTAGTACCATATAATATAGAAACCCAGAATGGATAGAGACCCACAATGAAACTATGACGAACTATAGTGGTTTTAACGACCTTCTTAGACAGTTTTGTCCATCACCAGGCTGCGGCCTACGTTGCAGACTAATATGGATTACAGGACTGATTTTCAAGGTTAAACTGAAGATACATCCAGTCTCATTTATGTATACCGCAGGCCATGAGAATAGCAGCAATAAATAATTTAAAAAAAATATTGCACAAATAGTGAAAATTATTATGGATTTGCGCGCGCGCATATACACACACATACACACACACACACATACATATATACTCCGCATACTCCATTTTGGCGCCATCAGTCCCTATATGCATAGCCTCTATACTGTTATCTAGATATTGTCTGCCTGCCCCCACCCGCATTATTCTACAAAATTTTTCATATATTACGTAGGGAGTTTGAAGAAGTGAAAAGGATCAAATTTATACAAAAATATAAATATTTCTTTCACATATGTAAATTTGGCTGCCGCAACACAATTTTTATTAAATTCATAAAATCTCGAGATTTCTAAAATGGGGGGGGGGGGGGGGTTAAGAATCACAATGGTCAAAAATTCCGATGGCGAAAATACCGATAGGTAATTTAACGATAGCTAAATCATCGGAATAAGGTTTTAATCGAATAGGAAAAATTCCTACGAGAAAATTACAAATGGTCAAAAGTTCCGAAAATAATTTTGACAATGTTCAAAAGTTTCGAAAATAATTTTGACAGTGATTCATAGTAACGAAAATCAAATGTCGGAAAAGTCGAATAGTTACAATAAAACCTATCAACGGTTGTATCACAAATGGGTACAAAATCCGTTACAGGACGAAATTCCGAAAACTAATAAAACACTCCTTAAGAGGATGTGCAACCCTAATTTCAATATTTTTTTAAATCAACATTCAAACATTTATTTGGAAAAAGACGGCTGTAAAGCGCTCCGTACACGCAAACACTATATGCAGATATTTTTCTGGAAAATTCTATTGATATTTGCGTGAGTTATGCTCGTTTGAAAAGTAGGTCAATTGTACATTCTTACTTACCGACAGTACGGTTTTTATTTAATTCAATAAATTCTCATCTCTTTTTGGAAAAAGACGACTGTCAAGCGCTCCGTACACGCAAACACTATATGCAGATTTTTTCTGGATAATTCACTTGCATCCCCTGAAGGAAGGGTTCCGAATCGATTTTGGATTCGGCAATTTTTTTATAAGTATTTGGTTAGCTCTCGAAGAAATTCCCGTGATCAAATTTTTAGGAATCGCATAGTCGCTAGAGACAGAATTTTTTAAAGGTATTTTTCATGTGTATTTAGCCGTTTTACCCCACTTGCATCCCCCGATGGAAGGGTTCCGGATCGATTTTGGTCTCGGCAAGTTTTTTATGAGTATTTGGTAAGCTCTAGAAGAAATTCCCGTGATAAAATTTTTAGGAATCGCATAATCGCCAGAGACAGAATTTTTAAAGGTATTTTTCATGGCTCTTTAGCCGTTTTGCCCCACTTTCATCCCCCTGAAGGAAGGGTTCCGGATCGATTTTGGTCTCAGCAATTTTTTTATAAGTATTTCGTTAGCTCTCGAAGAAATTCCCGTGATAAAATTTTTAGGAATCGCATAGTCGCTAGAGACAGAATATTTTAAATGTATTTTTCTCATGTGTTTTTAGCCGTTTTGCCCCGCTTGCATCCCCCTGATGGAAGGGTTCCGGATCGATTTTGGTCTCGGCAATTTTTTTATAAGTATTTCGTTAGCTCTAGAAGAAATTACCGTTATCAAATTTTTAGGAATCGCATAGTCGCTAGAGACAGAATTTTTGAAAGTTATTTTTCATGTGTTTTTAGCCGTTTTGCCCCACTTGCATCCCCCTGAAGGAAGGGTTCCGGATCGATTTTGGTCTCGGCAATTTTTTTATAAGTATTTCGTTAGCTCTCGAAGAAACTCCCGTCATCAAATTTTTAGGAATCGCATAGTCGCCAGAGGCAGAATTTTTTAAAGTTATTTTTCAGGTGTTTTTAGCCGTTTTGCCCCACTTGCATCCCCCTGAAGGAAGGGTTCCGGATCGATTTTGGTCTCGGCAATTTTTTTATGAGTATTTCGTAAGCTCTCGAAGAAATTTCCGTGATCAAATTTTTAGGAATCGCATAGTCGCCAGAGACAGAATTTTTTAAATGTATTTTTTATGTCTTTTTAGCCGTTTTGCCCCACTTACATCCCCCTGAAGGAAGGGTTCCGGATCGATTTTGGTCTCGGCAATTTTTTTATAAGTATGTCGTTAGCTCTCGAAGAAATTCCCGTGATCAAATTTTAGGAATCGCATAGTCGCCAGAGACAGAATTTTTGAAAGTTATTTTTCATGTGTTTTTATCCGTTTTGCCCCACTTGCATCCCCCTGAAGGAAGGCTTCCGGATCGATTTTGGTCTCGGCAATTTTTTTATAAGTATTTCTTTAGCTCTCGAAGAAATTTCCGTGATCAAATTTTTAGGAATCGCATAGTCGCCAGGGACAGAATATTTTAAATGTATTTTTCATGTCTTTTTAGCCGTTTTGCCCCACTTACATCCCCCTGAAGGAAGGGTTCCGGATCGATTTTGGTCTCAGCAATTTTTTTATAAGTATTTCATTAGCTCTAGAAGAAATTACCGTTATCAAATTTTTAGCAATCGCATAGCCGCTAGAGGCAGAATTTTTTAAATTTATTTTTCATGTGTTTTTAGCTGTTTTGCCCCGCTTGCATCCCCCTGAAGGAAGGGTTCCGGATCGATTTTGGTCTCGGAAATTTTTTTATAAGTATTTTGTTAGCTCTAGAAGAAATTACCGTTATCAAATTTTTAGGAATCGCATAGTCGCAGGAGACAGAATTTTTTTTAAATGTATTTTTCATGTCTTTTTAGCCGTTTTGCCCCGCTTGCATCCCCCTGATGGATGCGTTCCGGATCGATTTTGGTCTCGACAATTTTTTTATAAGTATTTGATAAGCTCTTGAAGAAATTCCCGTGATCAAATTTTTAGGAATCGCATAGTCGCTAGAGATAGAATTTTTTAAACGTATTTTTCATGTGTTTTTAGCCGTTTTGCCCCACTTGCATCCCCCGAAGGAAGGGTTCCGGATCGATTTTGGTCTCGGCAATTTTTTTATAAGTATTTTGTTAGCTCTAGAAGAAATTACCGTTATCAAATTTTTAGGAATCGCATATTCGCTAGAGACAGAATTTTTGAAATTTATTTTTCATGTGTTTTTAGCCGTTTTGCCCCACTTGCATCCCCCTAAAGGAAGGGTTCCGGATCGATTTTGGTCTCGGCAATTTTTTTATAAGTATTTCGTTAGCTCTCGAAGAAATTCCCGTGATCAAATTTTTAGGAATCGCATAGTCGCCAGAGACAGAATTTTTTAAAGTTATTTTTCAGGTGTTTTTAGCCGTTTTGCCCCACTTGCATCCCCCTGAAGGAAGGATTCCGGACCGATTTTGGTCTCGGCAATTTTTTTATAAGTATTTCGTTAGCTCTCGAAGAAATTTCCGTGATCAAATTTTTAGGAATCGCATAGTCGCCAGGGACAGAATTTTTAAATGTATTTTTCATGTCTTTTTAGCCGTTTTGCCCCACTTTCATCCCCCTGAAGGAAGGGTTCCGGATCGATTTTGGTCTCGGCAATTTTTTTATAAGTATTTCGTTAGCTCTAGAAGAAATTACCGTTATCAAATTTTTAGGAATCGCATAGTCGCTAGAGGCAGAATTTTTTAAAGTTATTTTTCATGTGTTTTTAGCCGTTTTGCCCCACTTGCATCCCCCTGAAGGAAGGGTTCCGGATCGATTTTGGTCTCGGCAATTTTTTTATAAGTATTTCGTTAGCTCTCGAAGAAATTCCCGTGATCAAATTTTTAGGAATCGCATAGTCGCTAGAGACAGAATTTTTGAAAGTTATTTTTCATGTCTTTTTAGCCGTTTTGCCCCGCTTGCATCCCCCTGATGGATGCGTTCCGGATCGATTTTGGTCTCGACAATTTTTTTATAAGTATTTGATAAGCTCTTGAAGAAATTCCCGTGATCAAATTTTTAGGAATCGCATAGTCGCTAGAGATAGAATTTTTTAAACGTATTTTTCATGTGTTTTTAGCCGTTTTGCCCCACTTGCATCCCCCGAAGGAAGGGTTCCGGATCGATTTTGGTCTCGGCAATTTTTTTATAAGTATTTCGTTAGCTCTAGAAGAAATTACCGTTATCAAATTTTTAGGAATCGCATAGTCGCTAGAGACAGAATTTTTTAAAGGTATTTTTTATGTGTTTTTAGCCGTTTTGCCCCACTTGCATCCCCCGGAGGAAGGGTTCCGGATCGATTTTGGTCTCGGCAATTTTTTTATAAGTATTTCGTTAGCTCTAGAAGAAATTACCGTTATCAAATTTTTAGGAATCGCATAGTCGCTAGAGACAGAATTTTTGAAAGTTATTTTTCATGTGTTTTTAGCCGTTTTGCCCCACTTGCATCCCCCTGAAGGAAGGGTTCCGGATAGATTTTGGTCTCGGCAATTTTTTTATAAGTATTTCGTTAGCTCCCGAAGAAATTCCCGTGATCAAATTTTTAGGAATCGCATAGTCGCCAGAGACAGAATTTTTTAAAGTTATTTTTCAGGTGTTTTTAGCCGTTTTGCCCCGCTTGCATCCCCCTGAAGGAAGGGTTCCGGATCGATTTTGGTCTCGGCAATTTTTTTATAAGTATTTCGTTAGCTCTAGAAGAAATTACCGTTATCAAATTTTTAGGAATCGCATAGTCGCTAGAGTCAGATTTTTTTATATGTATTTTTCATGTCTTTTTAGCCGTTTTGCCCCGCTTGCATCCCCCGAAGGAAGGGTTCCGGATCGATTTTGGTCTCGGCAATTTTTTTATGAGTATTTGGTAAGCTCTTGAAGAAATTCCCGTGATAAAATTTTTAGGAATCGCATAGTCGCTAGAGACAGAATTTTTTAAATGTATTTTTCATGTCTTTTTAGCCGTTTTGCCCCGCTTGCATCCCCCTGATGGAAGGGTTCCGGATCGATTTTGGTCTCGGCAATTTTTTTATAAGTATTTCGTTAACTCTAGAAGAAATTACCGTTATCAAATTTTTAGGAATCGCATAGTCGCTAGAGACAGAATTTTTGAAAGTTATTTTTCATGTGTTTTTAGCCGTTTTGCCCCACTTGCATCCCCCTGAAGGAAGGGTTCCGGATCGATTTTGGTCTCGGCAATTTTTTTATAAGTATTTCGTTAGCTCTCGAAGAAATTCCCGTGATCAAATTTTTAGGAATCGCATAGTCGCCAGAGAAAGAATTTTTTGAATGTATTTTTCATGTCTTTTTAGCCGTTTTGCCCTGCTTGCATCCCCCTGAAGGAAGGGTTCCGGATCGATTTTGGTCTCGACAATTTTTTTATAAGTATTTCGTTAGCTCTAGAAGAAATTACCGTTATCAAATTTTTAGGAATCGCATAGTCGCTAGAGACAGAATTTTTTTTAAATGTATTTTTCATGTCTTTTTAGCCGTTTTGCCCCGCTTGCATCCCCCTGATGGAAGGGTTCCGGATCGATTTTGGTCTCGGCAATTTTTTTATGAGTATTTGGTAAGCTCTTGAAGAAATTCCCGTGATAAAATTTTTAGGAATCGCATAGTCGCTAGAGACAGAATTTTTTAAATGTATTTTTCATGTGTTTTTAGCCGTTTTGCCCCGCTTGCATCCCCCTGATGGAAGGGTTCCGGATCGATTTTGGTCTCGGCAATTTTTTTATAAGTATTTCGTTAGCTCTAGAAGAAATTACCGTTATCAAATTTTTAGGAATTGCATAGTCGCTAGAGACAGAATTTTTGAAAGTTATTTTTCATGTGTTTTTAGCCGTTTTGCCCCACTTGCATCCCCCTGAAGGAAGGGTTCCGGATCGATTTTGGTCTCGGCAATTTTTTTATAAGTATTTCGTTAGCTCTCGAAGAAATTCCCGTGATCAAATTTTTAGGAATCGCATAGTCGCCAGAGAAAGAATTTTTTGAATGTATTTTTCATGTCTTTTTAGCCGTTTTGCCCCGCTTGCATCCCCCTGAAGGAAGGGTTCCGGATCGATTTTGGTCTCGACAATTTTTTTATAAGTATTTCGTTAGCTCTAGAAGAAATTACCGTTATCAAATTTTTAGGAATCGCATAGTCGCTAGAGACAGAATTTTTTAAAGGTATTTTTTATGTGTTTTTAGCCGTTTTGCCCCACTTGCATCCCCCGGAGGAAGGGTTCCGGATCGATTTTGGTCTCGGCAATTTTTTTATAAGTATTTCGTTAGCTCTAGAAGAAATTACCGTTATCAAATTTTTAGGAATCGCATAGTCGCTAGAGACAGAATTTTTGAAAGTTATTTTTCATGTGTTTTTAGCCGTTTTGCCCCACTTGCATCCCCCTGAATGAAGGGTTCCGGATCGATTTTGGTCTCGGCAATTTTTTTATAAGTATTTCGTTAGCTCTCGAAGAAATTCCCGTGATCAAATTTTTAGGAATCGCATAGTCGCCAGAGACAGAATTTTTGAAAGTTATTTTTCATGTGTTTTTAGCCGTTTTGCCCCGCTTGCATCCCCCTGAAGGAAGGGTTCCGGATCGATTTTGGTCTCGGCAATTTTTTTATAAGTATTTCGTTAGCTCTCGAAGAAATTCCCGTGATCAAATTTTTAGGAATCGCATAGTCGCCAGAGACAGAATTTTTTAAAGTTATTTTTCAGGTGTTTTTAGCCGTTTTGCCCCACTTGCATCCCCCTGAAGGAAGGATTCCGGACCGATTTTGGTCTCGGCAATTTTTTTATAAGTATTTCGTTAGCTCTCGAAGAAATTTCCGTGATCAAATTTTTAGGAATCGCATAGTCGCCAGGGACAGAATTTTTTAAATGTATTTTTCATGTCTTTTTAGCCGTTTTGGCCCACTTTCATCCCCTGAAGGAAGGGTTCCGGATCGATTTTGGTCTCGGCAATTTTTTTATAAGTATTTCGTTAGCTCTAGAAGAAATTACCGTTATCAAATTTTTAGGAATCGCATAGTCGCTAGAGGCAGAATTTTTTAAAGTTATTTTTCATGTGTTTTTAGCCGTTTTGCCCCACTTGCATCCCCCTGAAGAAAGGGTTCCGGATCGATTTTGGTCTCGGCAATTTTTTTATAAGTATTTCGTTAGCTCTCGAAGAAATTCCCGTGATCAAATTTTTAGGAATCGCATAGTCGCTAGAGACAGAATTTTTGAAAGTTATTTTTCATGTCTTTTTAGCCGTTTTGCCCCGCTTGCATCCCCTGATGGATGCGTTCCGGATCGATTTTGGTCTCGACAATTTTTTTATAAGTATTTGATAAGCTCTTGAAGAAATTCCCGTGATCAAATTTTTAGGAATCGCATAGTCGCTAGAGATAGAATTTTTTAAACGTATTTTTCATGTGTTTTTAGCCGTTTTGCCCCACTTGCATCCCCCGAAGGAAGGGTTCCGGATCGATTTTGGTCTCGGCAATTTTTTTATAAGTATTTCGTTAGCTCTAGAAGAAATTACCGTTATCAAATTTTTAGGAATCGCATAGTCGCTAGAGACAGAATTTTTTAAAGGTATTTTTTATGTGTTTTTAGCCGTTTTGCCCCACTTGCATCCCCGGAGGAAGGGTTCCGGATCGATTTTGGTCTCGGCAATTTTTTTATAAGTTTTTCGTTAGCTCTAGAAGAAATTACCGTTATCAAATTTTTAGGAATCGCATAGTCGCTAGAGACAGAATTTTTGAAAGTTATTTTTCATGTGTTTTTAGCCGTTTTGCCCCACTTGCATCCCCCTGAAGGAAGGGTTCCGGATCGATTTTGGTCTCGGCAATTTTTTTATAAGTATTTCGTTAGCTCTCGAAGAAATTCCCGTGATCAAATTTTTAGGAATCGCATAGTCGCCAGAGACAGAATTTTTAAAGTTATTTTTCAGGTGTTTTTAGCCGTTTTGCCCCGCTTGCATCCCCCTGAAGGAAGGGTTCCGGATCGATTTTGGTCTCGGCAATTTTTTTATAAGTATTTCGTTAGCTCTAGAAGAAATTACCGTTATCAAATTTTTAGGAATCGCATAGTCGCTAGAGTCAGATTTTTTTATATGTATTTTTCATGTCTTTTTAGCCGTTTTGCCCCGCTTGCATCCCCCGAAGGAAGGGTTCCGGATCGATTTTGGTCTCGGCAATTTTTTTTATGAGTATTTGGCAAGCTCTTGAAGAAATTCCCGTGATAAAATTTTTAGGAATCGCATAGTCGCTAGAGACAGAATTTTTTAAATGTATTTTTCATGTCTTTTTAGCCGTTTTGCCCCGCTTGCATCCCCCTGATGGAAGGGTTCCGGATCGATTTTGGTCTCGGCAATTTTTTTATAAGTATTTCGTTAGCTCTAGAAGAAATTACCGTTATCAAATTTTTAGGAATCGCATAGTCGCTAGAGACAGAATTTTTGAAAGTTATTTTTCATGTGTTTTTAGCCGTTTTGCCCCACTTGCATCCCCCTGAAGGAAGGGTTCCGGATCGATTTTGGTCTCGGCAATTTTTTTATAAGTATTTCGTTAGCTCTCGAAGAAATTCCCGTGATCAAATTTTTAGGAATCGCATAGTCGCCAGAGAAAGAATTTTTTGAATGTATTTTTCATGTCTTTTTAGCCGTTTTGCCCCGCTTGCATCCCCCTGAAGGAAGGGTTCCGGATCGATTTTGGTCTCGACAATTTTTTTATAAGTATTTCATTAGCTCTAGAAGAAATTACCGTTATCAAATTTTTAGGAATCGCATAGTCGCTAGAGACAGAATTTTTTTTAAATGTATTTTTCATGTCTTTTTAGCCGTTTTGCCCCGCTTGCATCCCCCTGATGGAAGGGTTCCGGATCGATTTTGGTCTCGGCAATTTTTTTATGAGTATTTGGTAAGCTCTTGAAGAAATTCCCGTGATAAAATTTTTAGGAATCGCATAGTCGCTAGAGACAGAATTTTTTAAATGTATTTTTCATGTGTTTTTAGCCGTTTTGCCCCGCTTGCATCCCCCTGATGGAAGGGTTCCGGATCGATTTTGGTCTCGGCAATTTTTTTATAAGTATTTCGTTAGCTCTAGAAGAAATTACCGTTATCAAATTTTTAGGAATCGCATAGTCGCTAGAGACAGAATTTTTGAAAGTTATTTTTCATGTGTTTTTAGCCGTTTTGCCCCACTTGCATCCCCCTGAAGGAAGGGTTCCGGATCGATTTTGGTCTCGGCAATTTTTTTATAAGTATTTCGTTAGCTCTCGAAGAAATTCCCTAGATCAAATTTTTAGGAATCGCATAGTCGCCAGAGAAAGAATTTTTTGAATGTATTTTTCATGTCTTTTTAGCCGTTTTGCCCCGCTTGCATCCCCCTGAAGGAAGGGTTCCGGATCGATTTTGGTCTCGACAATTTTTTTATAAGTATTTCGTTAGCTCTAGAAGAAATTACCGTTATCAAATTTTTAGGAATCGCATAGTCGCTAGAGACAGAATTTTTTAAAGGTATTTTTTATGTGTTTTTAGCCGTTTTGTCCGACTTGCATCCGCCGGAGGAACGGTCCCGGATCCAGTTTGGTCTCGGCAATTTTTTTATAAGTATTTCGTTAGCTCTAGAAGAAATTACCGTTATCAAATTTTTAGGAATCGCATAGTCGCTAGAGACAGAATTTTTGAAAGTTATTTTTCATGTGTTTTTAGCCGTTTTGCCCCACTTGCATCCCCCTGAATGAAGGGTTCCGGATCGATTTTGGTCTCGGCAATTTTTTTATAAGTATTTCGTTAGCTCTCGAAGAAATTCCCGTGATCAAATTTTTAGGAATCGCATAGTCGCCAGAGACAGAATTTTTTAAAGTTATTTTTCAGGTGTTTTTAGCCGTTTTGCCCCGCTTGCATCCCCTGAAGGAAGGGTTCCGGATCGATTTTGGTCTCGGCAATTTTTTTATAAGTATTTCGTTAGCTCTAGAAGAAATTACCGTTATCAAATTTTTAGGAATCGCATAGTCGCTAGAGACAGAATTTTTGAATGTTATTTTTCATGTGTTTTTAGCCGTTTTGCCCCACTTGCATCCCCCTGAAGGAAGGGTTCCGGATCGATTTTGGTCTCGGCAATTTTTTTATAAGTATTTCGTTAGCTCTCGAAGAAATTTCCGTGATCAAATTTTTAGGAATCGCATAGTCGCCAGGGACAGAATTTTTTAAATGTATTTTTCATGTCTTTTTAGCCGTTTTGCCCCACTTTCATCCCCCTGAAGGAAGGGTTCCGGATCGATTTTAGTCTCGGCAATTTTTTTCTAAGTATTTCGTTAGCTCTAGAAGAAATTACCGTTATCAAATTTTTAGGAATCGCATAGTCGCAGGAGACAGAATTTTTTTAAATGTATTTTTCATGTCTTTTTAGCCGTTTTGCCCCGCTTGCATCCCCCTGATGGAAGGGTTCCGGATCGATTTTGGTCTCGACAATTTTTTTATAAGTATTTGATAAGCTCTTGAAGAAATTCCCGTGATCAAATTTTTAGGAATCGCATAGTCGCTAGAGATAGAATTTTTAAACGTATTTTTCATGTGTTTTTAGCCGTTTTGCCCCACTTGCATCCCCCGAAGGAAGGGTTCCGGATCGATTTTGGTCTCGGCAATTTTTTTATAAGTATTTTGTTAGCTCTCGAAGAAATTCCCGTGATCAAATTTTTAGGAATCGCATAGTCGCCAGAGACAGAATTTTTTAAAGTTATTTTTCAGGTGTTTTTAGCCGTTTTGCCCCACTTGCATCCCCCTGAAGGAAGGATTCCGGACCGATTTTGGTCTCGGCAATTTTTTTATAAGTATTTCGTTAGCTCTCGAAGAAATTTCCGTGATCAAATTTTTAGGAATCTCATAGTCGCCAGGGACAGAATTTTTTAAATGTATTTTTCATGTCTTTTTAGCCGTTTTGCCCCACTTTCATCCCCCTGAAGGAAGGGTTCCGGATCGATTTTGGTCTCGGCAATTTTTTTATAAGTATTTCGTTAGCTCTAGAAGAAATTACCGTTATCAAATTTTTAGGAATCGCATAGTCGCTAGAGGCAGAATTTTTTAAAGTTATTTTTCATGTGTTTTTAGCCGTTTTGCCCCACTTGCATCCCCGTGAAGGAAGGGTTCCGGATCGATTTTGGTCTCGGCAATTTTTTTATAAGTATTTCGTTAGCTCTCGAAGAAATTCCCGTGATCAAATTTTTAGGAATCGCATAGTCGCTAGAGACAGAATTTTTGAAAGTTATTTTTCATGTCTTTTTAGCCGTTTTGCCCCGCTTGCATCCCCTGATGGATGCGTTCCGGATCGATTTTGGTCTCGACAATTTTTTTATAAGTATTTGATAAGCTCTTGAAGAAATTCCCGTGATCAAATTTTTAGGAATCGCATAGTCGCTAGAGATAGAATTTTTTAAACGTATTTTTCATGTGTTTTTAGCCGTTTTGCCCCACTTGCATCCCCCGAAGGAAGGGTTCCGGATCGATTTTGGTCTCGGCAATTTTTTTATAAGTATTTCGTTAGCTCTAGAAGAAATTACCGTTATCAAATTTTTAGGAATCGCATAGTCGCTAGAGACAGAATTTTTTAAAGGTATTTTTTATGTGTTTTTAGCCGTTTTGCCCCACTTGCATCCCCCGGAGGAAGGGTTCCGGATCGATTTTGGTCTCGGCAATTTTTTTATAAGTATTTCGTTAGCTCTAGAAGAAATTACCGTTATCAAATTTTTAGGAATCGCATAGTCGCTAGAGACAGAATTTTTGAAAGTTATTTTTCATGTGTTTTTAGCCGTTTTGCCCCACTTGCATGCCCCTGAAGGAAGGGTTCCGGATCGATTTTGGTCTCGGCAATTTTTTTATAAGTATTTCGTTAGCTCTCGAAGAAATTCCCGTGATCAAATTTTTAGGAATCGCATAGTCGCCAGAGACAGAATTTTTTAAAGTTATTTTTCAGGTGTTTTTAGCCGTTTTGCCCCGCTTGCATCCCCCTGAAGGAAGGGTTCCGGATCGATTTTAGTCTCGGCAATTTTTTTATAAGTATTTCGTTAGCTCTCGAAGAAATTCCCGTGATCAAATTTTTAGGAATCGCATAGTTGCCAGAGACAGAATTTTTTAAAGTTATTTTTCAGGTGTTTTTAGCCGTTTTGCCCCGCTTGCATCCCCCTGAAGGAAGGGTTCCGGATCGATTTTGGTCTCGGCAATTTTTTTATAAGTATTTCGTTAGCTCTAGAAGAAATTACCGTTATCAAATTTTTAGGAATCGCATAGTCGCTAGAGTCAGATTTTTTTATATGTATTTTTCATGTCTTTTTAGCCGTTTTGCCCCGCTTGCATCCCCCGAAGGAAGGGTTCCGGATCGATTTTGGTCTCGGCAATTTTTTTATGAGTATTTGGTAAGCTCTTGAAGAAATTCCCGTGATAAAATTTTTAGGAATCGCATAGTCGCTAGAGACAGAATTTTTTAAATGTATTTTTCATGTCTTTTTAGCCGTTTTGCCCCGCTTGCATCCCCCTGATGGAAGGGTTCCGGATCGATTTTGGTCTCGGCAATTTTTTTATAAGTATTTCGTTAGCTCTCGAAGAAATTTCCGTGATCAAATTTTTAGGAATCGCATAGTCGCCAGAGAAAGAATTTTTTGAATGTATTTTTCATGTCTTTTTAGCCGTTTTGCCCCGCTTGCATCCCCCTGAAGGAAGGGTTCCGGATCGATTTTGGTCTCGGCAATTTTTTTATAAGTACTTTGTTAGCTCTAGAAGAAATTACCGTTATCAAATTTTTAGGAATCGCATAGTCGCTAGAGACAGAATTTTTTTTAAATGTATTTTTCATGTCTTTTTAGCCGTTTTGCCCCGCTTGCATCCCCCTGATGGAAGGGTTCCGGATCGATTTTGGTCTCGACAATTTTTTTATAAGTATTTGATATGCTCTTGAAGAAATTCCCGTGATCAAATTTTTAGGAATCGCATAGTCGCTAGAGATAGAATTTTTTAAAGGTATTTTTTATGTGTTTTTAGCCGTTTTGCCCCACTTGCATCCCCCGGAGGAAGGGTTCCGGATCGATTTTGGTCTCGGCAATTTTTTTATAAGTATTTCGTTAGCTCTAGAAGAAATTACCGTTATCAAATTTTTAGGAATCGCATAGTCGCTAGAGACAGAATTTTTGAAAGTTATTTTTCATGTGTTTTTAGCCGTTTTGCCCCACTTGCATCCCCCTGAAGGAAGGGTTCCGGATCGATTTTGGTCTCGGCAATTTTTTTATAAGTATTTCGTTAGCTCTCGAAGAAATTCCCGTGATCAAATTTTTAGGAATCGCATAGTCGCCAGAGACAGAATTTTTTAAAGTTATTTTTCAGGTGTTTTTAGCCGTTTTGCCCCGCTTGCATCCCCCTGAAGGAAGGGTTCCGGATCGATTTTAGTCTCGGAAATTTTTTCTAAGTATTTCGTTAGCTCTAGAAGAAATTACCGTTATCAAATTTTTAGGAATCGCATAGTCGCAGGAGACAGAATTTTTTTAAATGTATTTTTCATGTCTTTTTAGCCGTTTTGCCCCGCTTGCATCCCCTGATGGAAGGGTTCCGGATCGATTTTGGTCTCGACAATTTTTTTATAAATATTTGATAAGCTCTTGAAGAAATTCCCGTGATCAAATTTTTAGGAATCGCATAGTCGCTAGAGATAGAATTTTTTAAACGTATTTTTCATGTGTTTTTAGCCGTTTTGCCCCACTTGCATCCCCCGAAGGAAGGGTTCCGGATCGATTTTGGTCTCGGCAATTTTTTTATAAGTATTTTGTTAGCTCTAGAAGAAATTACCGTTATCAAATTTTTAGGAATCGCATATTCGCTAGAGACAGAATTTTTGAAATTTATTTTTCATGTGTTTTTAGCCGTTTTGCCCCACTTGCATCCCCCTGAAGGAAGGGTTCCGGATCGATTTTGGTCTCGGCAATTTTTTTATAAGTATTTCGTTAGCTCTCGAAGAAATTCCCGTGATCAAATTTTTAGGAATCGCATAGTTGCCAGAGACAGAATTTTTTAAAGTTATTTTTCAGGTGTTTTTAGCCGTTTTGCCCCGCTTGCATCCCCCTGAAGGAAGGGTTCCGGATCGATTTTGGTCTCGGCAATTTTTTTATAAGTATTTCGTTAGCTCTAGAAGAAATTACCGTTATCAAATTTTTAGGAATCGCATAGTCGCTAGAGTCAGATTTTTTTATATGTATTTTTCATGTCTTTTTTAGCCGTTTTGCCCCGCTTGCATCCCCCGAAGGAAGGGTTCCGGATCGATTTTGGTCTCGGCAATTTTTTTATGAGTATTTGGTAAGCTCTTGAAGAAATTCCCGTGATAAAATTTTTAGGAATCGCATAGTCGCTAGAGACAGAATTTTTTAAATGTATTTTTCATGTCTTTTTAGCCGTTTTGCCCCGCTTGCATCCCCCTGATGGAAGGGTTCCGGATCGATTTTGGTCTCGGCAATTTTTTTATAAGTATTTCGTTAGCTCTAGAAGAAATTACCGTTATCAAATTTTTAGGAATCGCATAGTCGCTAGAGACAGAATTTTTGAAAGTTATTTTTCATGTGTTTTTAGCCGTTTTGCCCCACTTGCATCCCCCTGAAGGAAGGGTTCCGGATCGATTTTGGTCTCGGCAATTTTTTTATAAGTATTTCGTTAGCTCTCGAAGAAATTTCCGTGATCAAATTTTTAGGAATCGCATAGTCGCCAGAGAAAGAATTTTTTGAATGTATTTTTCATGTCTTTTTAGCCGTTTTGCCCCGCTTGCATCCCCCTGAAGGAAGGGTTCCGGATCGATTTTGGTCTCGGCAATTTTTTTATAAGTATTTCGTTAGCTCTAGAAGAAATTACCGTTATCAAATTTTTAGGAATCGCATAGTCGCTAGAGACAGAATTTTTTTTAAATGTATTTTTCATGTCTTTTTAGCCGTTTTGCCCCGCTTGCATCCCCCTGATGGAAGGGTTCCGGATCGATTTTGGTCTCGACAATTTTTTTATAAGTATTTGATATGCTCTTGAAGAAATTCCCGTGATCAAATTTTTAGGAATCGCATAGTCGCTAGAGATAGAATTTTTTAAAGGTATTTTTTATGTGTTTTTAGCCGTTTTGCCCCACTGGCATCCCCCGGAGGAAGGGTTCCCGATCGATTTTGGTCTCGGCAATTTTTTTATTAGTATTTGGTAAACTCTTGAAGAAATTCCCGTGTTAAAATTTTTAGGAAATTCATAAGCTGTTAAAATATAAATTTTTTTATCATGTATTGTCTTGTGAGGGTGGTTTGGGGGCTGATTTTGGGGGATGATCACTTCGGAAATAACTTATATCGCTGTTTCTATTGGTTTTATGCATATATCTAACAGATAATATAAAAAAAAACCGATTTTGGGAATATTCAATTTTTCGTTCATGATGAACGTTCAGAACTTCAAACACATTTTTTGCGTTTGTTATAATGCTGCTCCATTCGTTTTGAGTAAAGATCTTTCTCCCTCGTGAATACCTCTCAATAGTCGCATGTACGGAATCTCCTTCATTTTGGGTGTGTCCCACTTCTAAAAATGAATATTTTATGTCGATGTTCAACTTTGCAGAAGCATAAACCAACATTGAAAAAACATTTTTATTTCTGTTTTGTCCTGCACAGTTGTCTGAAATAAAAGTTAGTGATTCCCATTTCAACTTTTTTTTCCAAAAAATCGAGCAAACAACTGGCAACCTCGTTTGATCCTTTTCTCGCGTCATTTTCAGACCACACATAACAAAAGGCTTCATGACGAGTAACGTCGTAAATCGTAAAATTATAAACAGATAGCTTTCGTTTATAATATAAGGAGCTAGCTTCAGTTTTAGGTGTAATAAGCACCTTCTGAAAATCGAAACATGCTGTACATACACCTTGGCTAGTTTTTGCAATTTTCTTTTCTTCTTCTTTACATTTCCTCGATGCTTCCTTATTTTGAAGATGTTTATCATACTTTTCTTGGAGTTCTTTTTTATTAATGTCGTTTGCATTTTTATAACCTTCACATTGATCGCATTGATCTTTTTTAGGTCGGAAAAATCCAAGATTAAATTTAGAGTTAAAAATATCGCAGTAGTGGTGTTTACTAGCGACTTCCTTATTATTTTCCTTTGCCCACTGAACGTACAACGAGTGCATACGAGTAAGGTTTAAGCCTTCTTCTAAATATTCTCGTTTTGAATCACTACGAACATAGTGAGATTCCATTCTCGGAAACATGTCAATGTGTTCAATCGCGCTTTCTGTTTTGGCATCGTTAGCTCTGGGTCGATTTTTTAATTTTCCTCTGTTATCAAGTAAATTTGATTCTCCGACCTTTAATTTCTTAAAAGCAGTGTTTACCATTTATTTACTTATATTTAATGTTCTTAAAAACATTGTTTGACAAACCTGAACACTTTTATTTCTATTAGTAATCATGTAAGAGCGTATATAGTTCCTTTTTGTCTCTTCACTTACTGTTTCCTTGTTTTGTTTCTCGTGTACATGCCTTAATAGAAAATCGTATTTTCTACTGTGATCTGAAATGCTCCAGAATTCCGCGAAAAAACTGTTTCTCGCATCCTCGGTGACTTTCGTGTCGCATTTAAATCTACAGCCAGGCCCGCACGTTTCCTGCACGGACCTCGCGGGAACGACTTTTCGAGTGATGGCCGACGTGTACTCTTGTCCTGAGCTTGCAGCTTGCTTCCTTACATTCCGTTCCCACTGATCGGGATTACGCAATCGCTTTCGCGAAAATTGCTGAATCGATGTGGCTTTTCTCTTCTTTCCATCTGTGTTCAAAATATCTTCATTTTCTTTTATAGTATGGTCATCTGAAACATTTGGATTTTTGTCGCTTAAATAGAGGACATCATATTTCTCATCTTCAGAACTTAAATAAACATCGTCCTTCTCGATAAAAGCATCATCGGTTAAATTATGAATATCCTCTGACTCTGAAACTGATTCTTCGTTACCAAATCCCATTTGAAACATAGTTTTCAAAGAATTAGTAGTAGATAAGTCTCCATCAGTAGAGTAAACAGTTGTAATTTCAATGTTGTCAATTGAATTAATTTTTTTCACTTCATCTATTACTTTATGTTTATCAAATTTTTCGATACATCCATCAAACTCTTGTTTATCTAAATTGAGGTATTCAAATTCTTCAGGAGAATCGTAACCTAAGAATGATTATTAATTAGATTTAAATTTATATATTCAATCTCTATAAATTTTAAATTAATGATTGATGACTTTGTTATTAGAACAATAAATTTTCATTCTCTAAAAAAAATTTCTATTTTTACTAAATCATACAATTTAAAAAAAATTTGTTTTCAATAACGAAAATTATTCGTGAATGAATATGATATTATTGAATTATCAAAGAATGTATATTTTTCGATTATAAAATTGTTCTAACCTTCTAAAGAGAATATGGAATCATCCATAGCTCGACAAAACGTAGTCTGCAAAAATAAAAAATTCAAACGACGTAATTATTAACAGTTAAGTAATGACTTTTTCTACAAAAAGATACACTTGAATCACTAAATTGTATGATTGTATGATTGTATGATCCGATAATCTCAAACATAGAGCTTGTGATGTCCGATAAATCGAGCTTTTCGTGTTATGAGAACGAAATCATTTCTTTTGACATGGATATTCTATTTAATCACTATATATCGTATGCTATAATTTTCAAAACTTTCTCTAGTTACTCGTTTCAAATTCCAAAACGAAGACGAGCTTCGCTCGCGTGTATATGCTCGTATGGAAAAAAGTCACAGCTAGAAAAAAGGTAACTTAGCGATGTCATGACGCGGACACGGAGACAACTCCGCACGCGTACGCTTGCAGCTATAAAACGAAAACCCTTCTTAAAAATCGCAATTGCGTCAAGCTGATCTCGAAGCCGAACTTCGCGCGCCTGTATCCGCTTGTATAATAAAAAATTACTGTTAAAAAAAAGGTAGCTTAGAAATTACAGGAAGCTCCCACTTGAAGGCGAGCTTTGGACGCGTGCACCCGCTTTTATAAAACGAAAATCCGTCTTAAAAATTGCGATGGCGGAAATCTGATGTCGAAGACGAGCTTCGGACGCGTGCATATGCTTGTATATACGAAAATCACCGCCGAAAAAAGGTAGCTTGGAGGTGTCAGGACGCAGATACGGATACGACTCCGCACGCGTGCGCCCGCTTTTAAAAAACGAAAACCTTTCTTAAAAATCACAATGGCGGAAATCTGATCTCGAAGACGAGCTTCGCGCGCCTGTATCCGGTTGTATAATAAAGAATTATTATTAAAAAAAAAAGGTAGCTTAGAAATGCCAGGAAGCTCCCACTCGAAGGCGAGCTTTGGACGCGTGCGCCCGCTTTTATAAAACGAAAACCTGTCTTAAAAATCGCGATGGCGGAAATCTAATGTTGAAGACGAGCTTCGGACGCGTGCATATTCTTGTATATACGAAAATCACCGCCGAAAAAAGGTAGCTTGGAGATGTCAGGACGCAGATACGGATACGACTTCGTACGCGTGCGTCCGCTTTTATAAAACGAAAACCCTCCTTAAAAATCGGAGTAGCGTAAAGGTGATTTTGATGACAAGCTTCGCGCGCCTGTGTTCGCTTGTATAATAAATAATGACCGCTATGAAAAAGGTCGCTTAGAGATGCTAGCGAACACGGGAACGCTCCGTACGCGTGCGCTCGCATTTAAAAAGCGAAATAACTTCTCATTAATTGCGATACCATAAAGGTGATCTCGAATAAGGGTTTCGCACGCGTGTTTTTCACGTATAAAAGAAATTCACTGCCAAAAGTGAATGTAGTAGAAATATATCTGGAAACTTTCCCTCGAATGTGATCTTTGTACGCGTGCGTCTATTTTTATAAAACGATAATTCGGCTCCTATATGAAGGAAGCTAAACAATAATCATGCGAGATGTTGCGCCTTTGAAGCTGCTACGTACGCGTGCTGCTTTTACAAAGCAAAAACATTGCTTCCAAATGAAGGTTACAAAAATATGCTAAGTGGCGTGTTTTTGACGACGAACTTTACATGCGTTCTTTTGCTTATATAAAAAGATCTCCGCCAAAAATGAAGGTAGCATAAATGTACGAGAAGGCGAACTCTCATAGACGAGCATCGCAGCCATACTTTTTTGTTTATTGCGTCAATTTAGTTGGCTTGCTTCCACCTTCCTGTGTGAAG
Organism: Torymus aiolomorphi; assembly: GCA_036365515.1. Taxonomy (NCBI): domain Eukaryota; kingdom Metazoa; phylum Arthropoda; class Insecta; order Hymenoptera; family Torymidae; genus Torymus; species Torymus aiolomorphi. Next base: position 218,793,412 of record CM070873.1, on the reverse strand, counting down.
ATGGCTCCCCTGCCTATTTGGGTGTCGAAATTATTTTATTGAAAATATCATCGATAGCCAGTGGGCGCGCTACCGCTTTTCTGCGTGAAACTTGCTGTCTCCGCGTTTTAAGACTTAGAAATTATTTGATTCAAACTTTATTTATAGCCCGTCTGAGTGCTTTCACTTTTTGCGTGTAACTGACTTCTCCCCGACTACTTGGGTTTCCCTTATAAAATTTGAGCATTCGTCATAATCTATTTTATCTATGAACAATCGCGAAGTCTGGAATAATCGAACTGATTTCGATTCTCCAATGAAGTAAAAAAAGAAGTGGAAGGGTGGCGCGCGTATCGACAGATTAATAAGTAGCCTGTCTGCATACCTCCACATTCCTGCGAGGAATTGGCTTCCCTCGCCCATTTGGGTTTAGAAATGATGTTAAAAATTTCATATTATTCAATAATTGAAATCATGCTGTTGGATTTTACAATAATCATCACTTACCTTCATCAGTGATGCCTTATTAATTACTGACTAGTAATTCTGCAGATTAGTCTATTTTATTTTTTGTGAATGACGAGAAAAGAAATTTCATACTATGAAAATAAATATACCGATTTATGATATTATTTATAAGGAGATAGTTACACTCCGCAATGCAATATCACGTATCACTTAATTTTGGTCGCTAAAGCAGGAAATTCAAGAAATATAATATTATAACAACTAATCATTCATGTATTATCGATAATTCAGGTAATATAAATAAAATTACGACTTTAAACATTTATTTACGTAGTTGCGAAACTTGAAAACTTTTATGCTCTCTTGAGTAAGCATTATATTGTATATTCGCTTGAACTGGAATTATAATGCGTAGATATTTGAATGAGCATCATAATGTACTCTCGCGCGAGTCAGCATTATAATGAATTCTTCGTGAATAAGAATTTTAATGCATTTCATTGGGAGTTAGACTTTTATTGCATGAAATTTTGAGTTAGAATTCTGTTGCCCAAATTTTTCAGTTGGGATTTTCTTGCGCCAAATATTCAATTAGACTTTTATTGCTTGAAATTCTCAATTAGAATAATATTGCACGACCGGGCCAATTAGAATTTTGATGCACTCACATTTGAGTTGGCATTTTATGAACAGGGGGCGTCGAGTTGAAGTTATTGAAAGTGAAAGATTTGTATACGTTATATTATTAAAGAGAAAGACTTTTAAAACTAAAATCCATACAGTTTAATATTTAATATTTAAAAAGCGCGCGGTCTGCTATCCCATAGCAGATGAAACTAACTTACAATATAGACAAGCCTTATTATCATCATTTTTATTTATTCTTTGTGGTTTGTCAACTATTAACGAAGTTTTACTTCTTTTCCTGTTCATTCTTATATGTAAAATCGTATTTTTGAATAGTTTTGGTAGATAATTGGCGTTAATTACGTGCCTGTGACTTAAGTAAATTCATTATTTCACAGTGTAATAATGGGCTACTTAAGTCACAGCTAGCCGTGACTTAAGTGCGGATTTAGGTCACACAGTGCTATAAAAAAAATTTACCGTTCAATGCTCTACGAATTCCCACCGGAGCGGTGAAGATTTTGTCCAGCTTCTTAAATTTCCCGCCCTTTCAAATTAACCGCCATTTTTAAATTTCCCGCCATCTTGTATTTCCCACTCTGTCGCTAAAGTAGATTTCTACCTTATCAATCGTTCGTAATGATAGCATGGTGGAGAGAGCGCTCGCGCGCGGTGGTGGAGTACTATGTATACAGCATACATAGTATATGTAGTTCACATAGTATATAATGCATTCATTGTATGTAAAAGTTAATGTATTACGATTCTTACAGTTACCGATGGAGATAATCAGCTCTGTCAGTAACGTAGAAATATCGTAGGGCTCGTATGTGATATAGTGAACTGAGACGTGAAGAAACTTGTCTAAATTTCCAAGAATTTCGTACCTCCCCTTTTATATTTCGGATCGTGGTGTTCGATCAATCAGAGAGCTCCATGCCATTTTTCCAAGAATTCTATTGGCTGTTTGAAATTGCGTCACCCAATCAGAGAGCTCCGTACAGGTCTCAACCTGTTGAAACCGTTTTTCCAAGAATTCTGTGAAGGTTTGAAGATGCGAACCCCATTGAGCGTTGGTGGGATACAGTATGCATGCTTCGTGTGTTATCTATATATGGATTGGGAGTATATGCTTGTGCCCCTAACATCATATGAATCAAAACTCGAGCTCTTATGCTCCTCTTGTTGAACAGGAGAAAAAAGAGGAGAAAAAATAAAAAATGAAATAAATTAATTCATCAATTATTTAACAAACCACCACCCATCCTCACACGATGTGTGAGTATAGGTAGTGGTTTGCACAACTTGACTTATAACCGGCAGTGCGCCTACTCAGCAGTGGACAGTGCGACGACTCCGGCTCGCCGGCTAGTGGAGCGAGCAGTATACATAGTGCATATTATGTATGTCATCTAACAAGTATCAGAATTATTGATGAGTTTAGAGCTATCTCATACGGCTCTGTTTGTAGAGTTGGATAGCCTATCTGATGTTGCATACTGCTCTGTCGGTAAGGTAGAGATGGCTTATTCATCTGCAGGTGGCGCTACGAAGGGTATCGATGGAAACATAACCTCAAAATGTTTACAAGGTAGAGTTGGGTATTGCATACTGCTCTGTCGGAAAGGTAGAGATGTGTGTTCCATCTACAGATGGCGCTATGAAGGGTATTGATGGAAACATAACCTCAAAATGTTTACAAGGCAGAGTTGGGCATTGCATACTGCTCTGTCGGAAAGGAAGAGATACGTGATCCATCTACAGATGGCGCTATGAAAGTGTGGATATCAATGGAAACATGACCTCAAAATGACAACATAACCTCAAACGTACACCAATTTTCAGAAGTCATGCTACTGTAAAGGGAAAAATCGAACGGCGGAACGGACAAAATTTTATGAGTTATGGTATGACTTTGTTAGAAAAAAATGAAAAAATGAAAAAGAATGAAAGAAATGAAAGAAATGAAAAAAATGAAAAAAAGGAAAAAAAAAATAATAATTAATAATAATAATTAATAATAATTAATCAATTAATTATTTAACAAAATACCACCTGCCCTCACGATGTGGCAAAATTCAAATTTTTTAAGTTGGGTTAACAGCTTATATAGTATTCTGCTCTGTTGGTAAGGTAGAGTTGGGTTATTGGCCTCCCTGCAATTACCACCCACCGGCAAAGTAGCGCTTTACATTACCGACCGAGTTGGGCTATTGGCCTTCCTGCAATTGCCACCCACCGGACAGGTAGCGCTCTACCTTACCGACCGAGTTGGTTTATTGACCTTCCTGTAATTACCACCTACCGACAAGGTAGCGCTCTACCTTACCGACCGAGTTGGGTTATTGGCCTCCCTGCAATTACCATCCACCGGCAAGATAGCGCTCTACCTTACCGACCGAGCGCCAGCTCCGATGGTAACTGCGCACGAACTGTCCTAGCTCACCTACTCTTGATTATTTGTATTTACAAGTGAATTTAGGGCCAAAAATTTAATGTATTGCGTATGTGAAGATATATGTCTGAAAAGTTGAAAAGTGTAAGTATAATTATAATACAAGTGTGCAGTGACAGTTTTGTTTAAATTTGGAAAGTAGTTTCAGTTCAAGATGGGAATGCTGTATCAAATTTAATACTGAAAAGCATGTGCATTGGCAAGATTGAATTAAGTATTTTAAAGAAGAGACAGTAAAAATTTTTACCGCATAAAAATAAATACATCTTTTTTCTAAGAAAGATGAAAGTGACATATTAAGTCTAACTCACTATAGGATATATAATTCAATTCAGAAGATTTGTGAATTGCAATAAGTGTCAAGATGTATCTATACACATAAAAGTGACAAGCCTGCTCACAAGAATACAGGCTTAAATTCAAGATATTTTTAATATTTAATATGTGTAATCAAGTGATCAGAAGTGGATAGATGGGTTTTCAAGGAAACTATTGTGGCTTGAACTGGGCACTACGATTAACAAGCCAGAAGTGATTTGCTATTATTATTTGAAAACAATTTAAAAAATGATGTTAATTGCTATGCTAATTAGGTCTGACAAAGGAACTGAAAATACTATAATAGAGACTGTACATCAAGCTTTACGAAGCAATCATGAAGATAAATATTCTGGAATTAACAGCTTCCTTAAAGATAAGAGTACAGCAAACCAAAGAATTGAGAGCACATGGGGTAGAATGAGGCGACATTCACTCGATTTTTGGATTAATTTTTTTAAGGATATGAGAGAATGTAACGATTTTCATAGATCTGAACCAATGGAATTAGAATGCTTGCGATTTTGTTTTGCACTTTTAATTAAATATGATTTAGAATTATTCAGAAAGGAATGGAATCGACATAACATTCGTAAGCAAAGTCATAATAATAGTTTATATTGAAAACCAAACTATTTATACTTTCAACCACATGCTAATGGAGCTGAAGATTGAAGTCATCCAGTAAACGAAGAACACATTAAAAATGCTTTAGAAAACTTTGCCGAAGAATCAGTGTGCTGTAATCGAGTTTTCAATGAATTGGTAAACGAACTAATTCCAGATTCTACCACATCAATAAATATTGAAGAAGCAGTGCATTTATGCCATAAAATTTTTAGTGAACTTAATAAATATGAAGATTAAAATTTAACAATTTTGTTATTTTTACTGCATCGAATGTGCAGTGCTAGATGACATGAAAGATATAATAAACAAATTCAAACCTGAAAACAAAAATAATGCATTTACTAAAAAAGAAAATGCTGTAAATAAAACATTTTAATTTAATGTAACTAAACCAGTACTAATTATTATTACATAATTTATTTAAATTTATATGTATTTTATATTAAATAAAATGGAAATGAAACATATATTATTTGTATTGAAAATAATTTTTATTTTGAACGAAGTTTTGTAAAATATAAAAGAATAAATAGCACCAGGTAAGTAGTGCAAGTTAAATAATACAAGGTAAGAAAGTTATTGGAATTTGTTGGCATCCAACTTAAATCTGATTTTGCGTTACTAATTACAAATAATAGAATTAAGTACAATATATAAACTCTGAATTAGTAATATCTTCTATATAATAACTTACACATTCGTATAATAAGTCACAGCGCAAATTATTTTTAAATACTTATTTAAATACTTTATAATTTTCATCTATAGAAACGAATGATTCCTACTGATATTAATGCTATATATCACTGTGATTATTTGGCTATGATGTATACTGGCTTATAGCTACTTTACTAATTTTTGGTAATGATTTAAGTATAGTTAATAAGGAGTCTTTAAGTGAAGGAATCAGAGCTTTCCAGAACCTTCAGGAACCTTTAATATGGTTTCAGTTACTGGTTGTGACTGTTACATCAAATTTCTTTAGTGTTTAAAAATTATTGCGATTGATTGACATCTGACTTAAATCTGACTTTGCATTACTAATTAGACAAATGATAAAACTACAACAGATAAACTGTAATAAATTTTACACATTGATGTAACAAGTCACAGCGCAAATGATTTAATACTTATTTAAATACTTTATAATCTTAATTCTAAAGAACATCATAACGAATTTGTATTACGATTAGTTGCTATTCAAAACTGATAACATTTTCGTAATCATCGGTCGATTTTGACTACTATAAGACATTCTAACAGAACAGTTTTCAAAAACTGTGGAACTCCAGTAATATTAGGAATAGATTGATTTTTAAATAAGTCTTCTAATTGACTTTGGTCAGGGATATCCCATACTGACTGTTCATTGAATATCAAAGTGCATGCTATTGACCAAACATCACTTGCAACTGTTGCTTCCTGTTTTTCAATTAGAATTTCTGGTGCCATGTACATTACCGTACCCACAAGTCGAGATCCTATTGTAGTTCTTAAAGCTGTTATCATAACACTAAATGTGCTTAACTCAAAGTCACAAATTTTTATCAATCCTGCTTGATTGACTAGAATGTTTTCGGGTTTAATGTCCCTATGGATTATTGCATTATCTTGCATATGGAGGTATGCAAATCCTTTAAATATTTGCTGGCTAATGTATTTCTTTTTTTCTTCATTTAAATCAAATGAACTTTTTAACTCTTCTGAATAAATAATATCCATTATATTTTCTCCCTCAAAATATTCTATTATCAGACTAATTTGTTGTATTTTTCTACAAACACCCATTATAAAGATAAAGTGTTCATTCTTCACAGCTCGTAAAACTTGGATCTCTTTTTCAATTGATTTCACATTCCTTGAATAAATTTTTATGACCTTCACAGCAACATCTATGACACCATAACTACCTTTATATATTTTGCCTTGTTGACCAGCCCCAAGAAGAGTTTTTGTTGTGGAGAAATCTCCCTTTTTTAACTCTGGAATAGGTTGAAGGTCTAATTTAAAAGTTGTAACTTGGTTGCTGCTGATGCTCATTTTTTTAGATATAAAATCACATCCGTTATTACACGTAATTTTACACTACCATGTACCTTCAACATCTTTTGGAGTTATATTATAACAGCCAAAACAGCATCGGTCCTTTTTTATAGAGCTGGTCATTGTGGTACCATTCGATGATTGGAGCACAATCCGTTGTACATTTTGGAATTATTCCAATTCCAAAATTGTCATCGCTATAGCCCAGGATTTCATCAAGGTCGTGTACAATCGTATGACTAGGGTGATCTTCATTAGATAAAGGAAAACAATACTTTTTCGTTAACTTGTCTTCTATGGTCATTTGGAAAAAAGTTTTCCCATTTACAGTGAGTCTACTTATTTCATAATTAAAATCATGTGGATCGAATTGATCCTTATCAATATTACAGACAGCGTTTTCATTAATGTACTCATCAATGACTTTCCAGTAAATCCCTGTCTTACCTCTTTCTGTTATTACAAGCGCGTTGGAATATTTTGAAGTAGTAATACAACAATATAGAACTTGTACTTTATTGTAGTTGTTTTTTACTAATTCAGAAGAACAATTTTTTTCAGTTGAATTATTAGCATTTATTTGTAGTATTGATACTTCTTGTTTATTATCTAAGGGTATTTCTTTATCACATCATTTTTCAGAATCTTGAACATTACTTTTATTACAAACCTTGACTTCATCGCTGGAATTTTTTGCTGTATGCACCAAAGAAACTTCAATATTATTTTCTTTCCATATTTCGATGTCTTTGTTTTCATCAACAACTTTTTCTTGTACATGCTTCTTATTTGGAGAAATTTGGGGTTTGCTATTTAATGAATTTGTCAGATCTTCCAATGGATCACCTTGAATTGATGACTCGTTATCCTGAATGAATGCCTCTTTCTTGTCCATCTTCTTTGTACTTAAGGTTTTACTAAAATTTTCAATAGTTGCAAATTCTTCTTTAAGAGTACTTAGTAAGTACAAGTTCATTCTATGAGTTGATATGTTATTATATTTGTAATACTCCCAGATACCACAAGGACTTCCACTTGGTGACGAAAATCTTTCAATCACTTGTGTGTTGAAAAAACCAATTTTAATATCGGATTGTTTCAGAAGCATCACAGCACTTTCAGTTTTAAACTCATTAATGCCCATGCGTATTATGTCTTCAACTGAATATTTCATTGATGTGTCCAATTGTATATCATGTATAGGAGATTTTTGTTGTTGATATTTTTGAGTCATTGAATAGCGGTGTTTCCATCCGGTAAAAATGGATTTTTGTTTCCGTGATGGTGATGCGATCTGCCTCAAATCTGAAATCTGAAATATCAAATTTAATTGGTTAATATTAAAAGATGCTCTCGATGCAAATAAAATAATTAATAAACATTACAGTTCATTTACCTTTGATTTGTTGTCTTTCATATTAATGTTATCTGAGATTCGCTGAAAATTTGTATCCTTACTTTTGTTTTCAATTATTACTCTGTACTGATTAATCCGTTCTTGTTTGTCCAAGGTGGCTCTGTTCACAGTTGACAAACTAATCGGATTTAACTCTAAAAAGACAGAATAATAAAAAATTCTTTAAAGTTTATAAATGATAAATATGATTATAAGACGAAAATAAATTCAAATATCAACCTGTAGCGAAATGGATTTTGTATGTTTTAATTTCTGGATTGATAACTATTTTCTCATTAACGATTAGTAATCCTTTTTCTCCCTCATCAGTATCGTATAACAAGTAATTTGCTAGTGGAAAATACTCCTTCAAATACTTCACATCCAGTGTATTATCTTCGTTCAAGGGAAGAAAAATAGTTTTTTGTGTGGAAACAATTTTTATTTCCCGCATTGTTTCCAATATCTTCTAAAATAAGATAAAAAATAATTACAACATAACCTATGTACAAATATTCTTATTTTTTACAACACCTACACTTATAGTATTACATATTTAAATTTTACTTACGAATTCTCTCTTTTTCTTCCTTAAGCTACTTATGTTCTCGTTAAAGTTCTCTTAAGCACTCCGAAACTTCAAAACCGGTATTTATTCCAGGAAATTCAAGTTTTTCTTTCTTTTTCTTCTTCTTTTCAGTGCCGAGAGGTAGCGCGTAAAGCAACTCGTTCACTTGTACGCTCACTAAGTCGTCAACTCGTCCGCTTGCACACGCACTTGCTCAGTCAGTCGGACAGTCAGTCGGTTAGTCGCTCATGTCGTGACCGGGCTTACGTAGTATTGGGAGGTTAAAATTGCAATACGACACTAGCGACTACTCCATGAACTAGGGAATATGGCCGTTGATAGTATACATTTTAATGTTTACGTATTGAAATCAGAGGATATTTTACCTTTGAACTGTAACGCGATGGATTTTTACCGCGTTACTATCGCGTATACGAGAGTGAATTTATGCTATTGAATCCTCTCAATTGGCAGTCAGGCAGTACTTCACCGCAGCATCCCGGATCATTCGTATTCTTGTATTTTTGCTTATTATTTTGTTATTTTTCATGCGTTTTATTGTATCGGGCGAGCATACTTCGAGTTCCAGTGGTCTGTAAAGAAGAAGCTGCCTTGTTCTTTGCCGTGAGCATTCGTCGCTCCGAAACATGATTGCCTCAACGCCGTCACGACCACAACTTCAGAGTTGGAACTTTGCTGAGACCATCATCCTCAATGGAAGCCCGCATCAATTGCCGAAGCTACGTAAATTTTTATTGTCTGTCTTCACGAATAAGTTAATTAAATTAATAATTTAACTTCTTTTTTTCTCTCTCTTTTAATATTAGCAAAATATCTATTAAAGTATAAAAATAGATGATTCCATCTTTGCACTCTTTAGTTTGTCTAGTCAAATTATTTGAATTCCATTATATCAAAATTATTTCAGTCGAAATTATATAGAATTTTCCACTTTCGACAGAAACTAAGGAATTCAATCCGACTCGTACAGCAGAAGAGAGAGAGAGAGAGAGAGAGAGAGAGAGAGAGAGAGAGAGAGAGAGAGAGAGAGAGAGAGAGAGAGAGAGAGAGAGAGAGAGAGAGAGAGAGAGAGAGAGAGAGAGAGAGAGAGAGAGAGAGAGAGAGAGAGAGAGAGAGAGAGAGAGAGAGAGAGAGAGAGAGAGAGAGAGGAGATCTAGATACAACAAATGCGGCATTGGCTGCCGTACTTCGGCTGGGGTGATTTTCAAGGACCAATCAGCGTGAACCGCGTCAACGACGAGCGAGACGAATTCCCTTTCTGGCCGCCGACGGGGTAACATCGTTGAACCAGATGAGAAGTACCGATCTACCGCGCCGTGCTATACTTTATTTCTTGTGCCGTATAGATAATCCCGCAAGTACTTTTTGCCTCGCGTAATTTATTGTACAATAAGTTGTAAGTTTTGTATTAATTTAACGAGCATTATTTAGCTGTCGCGACCGTCTCTCGCTTATTTTACCTGCCTGGAGTTGGAGGACGAGAGATTGTAAAGCGGTAAGGTTTGCTAAAGCTCGGAATATTGTGTTCATTTGTTTTTCTGCCTATAAATTGCTGTAGTATTTGCGCCCGGATGCCTTCATTCCTGCGCGTTATTTCATATCAAATCTAAATTCACATTATTATCTTGTCACACGACTTATCTAAGTTTATTTTTAATGTACACGTGTGACGAGATATCTGTAGTATTTCTGTAAAGGTGAATTAGTGAAGTAAACTGTTACTGCTTCTAACTATTGCCGCTCGAATCTCGATTGTAATAATTTTAATGCCTGTGCGAGGTTAGCGCATAAAGCCAATTTATTACAAATAGAATTCCAAAAAATTAATGTAATAGAATTTGTGCCTTAAATTGGCCTATTGTTAAAGTAAGATGCCTATGTTACATGAATTATTTTGAATGTTATTTGTGTTGTCATTGTGATTGTCTGAACGTGTAAATTACTCCTGCCGTCGGAACTCGCTCCTCTTCTTCAGAGCTGCTGATCAAACCTAAAATATGTAAGTAATTAATTGTAACTTAAATTAACTAGTGAGAGGCACTGCACACTTGACTTGTTGTAAAGTTTTAATATTAACAGTACCTGGCGTCCAGTAAATCATGTTATGCCTTTAACATGCGATTCATGATATACTTATTTCAATCTGCCGATTATCAATTAGTCCTTATTTTCACCTGCCTTTTATTGGCAATTTATATTTATTGATCCACCAAAAATATAACGGGAGAAACTAGTTATCTCCCACATAGCTAAATCTTCCCGTTATAGAATAAAGAAAAATTCACATAGTCTTCATCAGTATGCGTATTAAGCTTTTTAATTAGCTTTGGGGAACTCATAGAGGATATATATCGTCAGTAACAGCATTTTTTCTCCTTTAATTATTAACGATACCATTTTTTGGTATACAACTCTCGTATAAAGCAATACTAACGTGTATACTACCGCCGGCTATGTTTGGTTCCACGGTGGTATTTTTCTTTCCCAATAAGTCTTTCTAATTAAGGTAAGAACGAATATATATGAGGCATTTCACGTCAACTGTCCCAGCGCGGCGCGCGACTGCCAAATCGCGCTATATCCAGCTCATATTGACGATACTAAAATGTACTTGAAAAAATTTTATGATAAGCATTTCCATCGTATTTTTTCCCCAGCTTTCCAATGGTGTAGGCAGTTTTCCTGAAAATTTCCATTTTCACCTTTAAAAAGTACAAAACGTGTTATATCTCGAAAACGATATTTTTAATATTTTTTTCCAAAGAGTACCCGAGATGTTTTCTGCGAGATATAGAACGCGAAAGAGTAGACGCACCGTCTTTCCTGCGCACTGTACTACGCGGTACAGCGCGCGGACTGCGCCCGCCTCGTTGCCTATATAATAACCTTTTATAATCTTTAATTCTTTACCTGTTCTTCGGGATTCTTAATAATGCATGGAGTAATATTTTATTAATTATTTTATAAAAAAATAAAATTTCAAAATTAACAGCAATATAGTAACTCTTGTACTAACGTTTTTTTTTCAGTGTAGATAATATTTTTTTGTTTGTTCAATGTACTTTCATCTATTGGAATAATAGCATGGTATTGTAACGTGCTTGGTATAGATTTAGCCTTGTCTAGTCTTGGTTTTAGTTTCAAAACCGTTTCTTCATACGATTCTTTACTGCTATAAAAAACTTTGGTTTGTTTTCAGTAATCTTTAGCCCAGTTGTACAGCTCTTCTGGCGTTAAAATATGATTACTAGAAGAAACTTGTAGACTAACTCGTTTTGCACCTCTTTTTAGGTTCGCGCCTATACCATCGCACGTACCTTTGCCACGTGGTGTGGCATACAAATTCCACTCAGCAGTAACTCCAAAATCTTTCTCGTGAAAAAGAAGATTTTGAAAATTGGATTTATTCTTAAAACGCTGACCTGCTCCATCAGTCAAATAATAAACTTTCTTGACTGCAAAATTAGTTTTAAGGTAAGATATTACAATTTTTTGATATACATAAACGGCTATGGTATCATGATTTAAATTGTTGGAAATCACAGCAATGCATACATGTTTGAGTTCATTATTTTGTTTATAGTACACTACAACTGTAAAAATTGTTGCCTGGTTATTATTTCAGTGGAAGGACTGTGTAGAATTTTGTATAACGAAAGCATAATTTTCTGCAAAATCGCAACACACGAGAAATTCTCCTTCTTGAAGATTGCTTTTTACGTGAATGAAAAATGAATGATTCCGTGCTGCGCGGCAAACCGCGCAGTACCGCGCGTAGGAGCCTCCTTTGCAGCGCCGTGCGTATACTCTTTCGCGTTCTATTTCTAGCAGAAAACATCTTGGACACTTTTTGAAAAATATCATTTCCTACGTAAAAAATACACAACTTTCGATCTAAAGGGTAAAAAAAAATATTAAAAATATAGTTTTCGAGATATAACACGTAAAAACAAAAAAAAAAAAAATATTATCTACACTGAAAAAAAAAGTTAGTACAAGAGTTACTATATTGCTGTTAATTTTGAAATTTCATTTTTTTATAAAATAATTAATAAAATATTACTCCATGTATTATTAAGAATCCAGAAGAACAGGTAAAGAATTAAAGATTATAAAAGATTATTATATAGGCAATGAGGCGGGCGCAGTCCGCGCGCTGTACCGCGTAGTACAGTGCGCAGGAAAGACGGTGCGTCTACTCTTTCGCGTTCTATATCTCGCAGAAAATATATCGGGCAGTCTTTGGAAAATATCCTTTCCTACGTAAAAAATGGTCAGCTTTCGATCTAGAGGGTCAAAAAAAATAGTAAAAATATCGTTTTCGAGATATAATACGTTTTGTACTTTTTGAAGGTGAAAATGGAAAATTTCGGGAAAACTGCCTACACCATTGGAAAGCTGAGGAAAAAATACGTTGGAAATGCTTATCATAAAATTTTTTCAAGTACATTTTAGTATCGTAAACATGAGCTGGATATAGCACGATTTGGCGCTAGCGTGCCACGCTGGGACATTTAACGTGAAACGCCTCATATTAGAAATTAATAATACAACATCCGGTAATGAACTCTCGATTTCATTAGCAGTTCAAAAACTACCAATTGCCTTCTGAGCGCAAACCTATCTAACAATTTCGCATAACTAAGGTTTTACTACAGATTTTCACGTGGGATCTCATATGAGATTTTTCATGAAATTCGTTAAAAAGGCAAATTGAATTCTTCTTCACATCAGGTAGATGAGACTTATCAATATTAAATATTCTGAAAATTTAAGTACACTACTCCATTACGATAATAAAATAGTACATTACGATACGGGTGTAGAAGGTGATTATTTACCGCGTGAGACGTTTTTCGCACGAACGAAGCGAGTGAGATAAGTCGAATGCGTTAAAAATCACCTTACGCACCAGTGTCGTACAGTATTTTATACCACGAGAGCTGAATAATCATATTAAAGTTATGATTTTGAGGTTAGAATGGTACAAAATCTTATTATATCATTAAAAATAATAAATATTTTTTGTGTCATTAAACGTTAAAAAGTAACGTAGGTATACACATTAAATCAAATTTTTGACTAACCTTAAGATTTCTAACATTCCACATGCGTGGTATACGCAACTCATGTAGAAACTATCAGTTCCAAGAACGGGTATAATTCCATAAACTGCAATTACACAGCTAAATGCCAAAATGGAAAAAAAATATTTTTGTTCGTCTATGAAGAATTCAGCTTGTATTAGTGGCGTTCTATGTCTTGTTTCATTTAAAGGATGTATCATGTCAAGAATGATTGGCATGAAGGGAAATATTAGATATAATCCTAACGCAGCATAGACAGTACCTGCAAAATACATAGCAGTATAATTTAACAACATGTAATACATGGCAGTATAATTCAAAATATATTATGATATTCAATCTTAATTTCTATAATATTTAGGGATGGCATGCGGCAACATATAAGAATCGATTTTTTCATGACTAGAATACTGGACGCCCTGTGCGCGTCTTCCATTCTGCTGCATTCTTTTTAGACAGTTACCATAAAGCGTGCAAAAGCAATTATGTCCAATACCAATTAAACCCTCCAATTATACACCTATTTTTTCAATCACGGAATATACTCGTGGTCAATCTGACCCTGTTCATTTTTTGATCATTGGCCATTCCACAATTACTGAATCAATTACTTACCAAAATTCTGAAGTATACTTTTGACTCCATAGAAATAATTTATGTATATTGTAAGTGCCGTTGAAGTCCTAAAAAAATTCGCGAAAAAAAGATTTTTTTGAAGAAATCGAATTTTATAAAGTATTATATGGGTCTAGTTGACCCAGTGTGTACGTTAAATCATCATAGAGAAATGAAGAAAAAAATTCTGTTTTATTCAAATAAATTTGTGACCCGAATTTCTCTGAAATAGATTAGAACGTATGTGCGTTCTCGCTATTAGTTCTAAATTATTTCGTTTTTTGTAAGTCTAATGTTCTGATTTCGTATCTATTTCAATATGGTACGATTTTAAATTTTTATACGTTAATCGATAATAAGGTAAATGTTTCTAATTTTTCAACCCGACTTAAATGCAGGGCGTTGTGAAAGTTCGCCTTCGAATTCTATAGTCTACGCTATCTGCCTACTAGGTGACTATACGGCACTCGCGTTATTCGCTGTCGGGGACCGACCCCCTTCCAGCCGTAAGAATTTTTCAGTTTTTCTTATTTTTTGACTAAAGAAATAATCCATCTTTAACAAAAAATTAGCTCTTGTTGTATTTTTATTTGCTCCATCCAGAGCTATCTTGCAATAACATATGCTCCTAAAAAATTAGTAATAAAAAGCTAGGATGTGTAATTATCATTTTTTCACGTTAACGGTAGCATTTCCTAACAATCAAAAAAACTGAAGGTAGAGCCGAATAAAGCAAATAAAACTACACTAAGAGCTAATTTTTTGTTAAGGGTGGATTATTTCTTTAGTCAAAAAAATAAGAAAAACTGGAAAATTCTTACGGCTGGAAGGGGGTCGGTCTGTCAGGGTACGATAGTTCCCGAGCGATCAGCTGTTGCTGTTTCCACGATGCTATGTATCGCGATTCGCAAGCTACGTTGCGTGTGCCTAGATGCTGAGTTTTGATCAGCGAGTTCGCACATGCTTTATTTCGCGTTAGCAAATTTTTATTTTTTTTTTACTTTTTGCAATTTTTATTATTTTCGATAGTAATTCAAATTTTAATTACTTCGAATATTAAATTTTATGGTTTTGAAAAAAAGTCAGGGCTTTAATTTATTTCAATTTAAATTTATGTCGGTGAATAATTACCGAAAAAGGAGACAGAAAAAAAAAATTTTATTAATTTTTAAGTGTGAGAAAGGAAAAAAAAATTCTTAATTGTTTAGACAAATTTCAAAATTTTATATCAATTTTGCAATACGCGTGTCATGATTCATGTAATTAATCAACTTTTATTAATTAATGCTTGTTGTTGCGAAGTCGCTTTCAAACTCGTAATTGAATAATAAAAGAATAAATGTACATAAGACGCAATGTTGTTATATACGCGTCGCGTATTAAGTCTCGCTAGAATAGCGCCTGAGCTGAAATAATATTCAGCCGCGCACGAAATAATTTTTGCTCCGATCATAATATTCGGAGCCATCTGTCTCTCTCCAACACACAGTACGAAAACTTGTGTGCTGGAAAGGCGCGCTTTGTTTTCGTTCTGCGCGGCCCGAGTCCTGTGTCGGCGCGCAACGTAAACACTGTCTGCGGTTGCCGACGAATATTTTTCGACTATGTCCTTGAACGCAAAAATGCGCGCTCGCTGTCTTTCCCGGAGTGCGGTGATGCCTAATGCATCCACCCCACCGGTGTTGAATTGCACGTACTTAATGTACTTTGCGCTGCGTGGACTAATACCACCGCACGCTGCAATTTTCGCGCTCCGGGTATACAAACATTATGCGAGTTCCGTCACCCATGTTCTCGAAAACTGTGGGTTTTTTCGAGGGGCGCCAATTTGTAATGGATAAATTATTCCCGGCTGCTCCGGATTTATCCCGCTACAAATAACGCATGCGGTGGCGAGGCTAGAACACCTCGTGCAATGCACACCGCATGCGAATCAAGGAAAAGGAACGGGGTATCGAAATAAAAGATCACTCGCAATAATAGGCTAGATGGACCTTTCGGTGTTTATTTCCGTACGGGTGACAGGGGGGGCAATAAGGAAGGCGATGCGCGGTCAGCGGGCGCGTGAAGAATGCCCGAGTTGTCGCGAGTTAGAAAGAGAGAGAGAAGTCGAGCCGGCACTTACAATTGCTGCGTAATCGCTGTCGCCGATTCGTTCGCACCAGCTCCTGGCGCGTCGCTCGCTGTTGGTCACCTCGCGGGGGTGGGTACTCGGTCGAGGTCAGTGCACTCTCTCACTCTCACAAGCTCACATTCACACACCGGGAAGGGCACACGTGTCGCGAGAACAACCTTCGTGAGTAGAGCGTGGAGCGCGGACGCTATCCCAAACGAGACTGATCTGACTTTCTTGAGTCTAAACGGGTTGCGCGCGCTCCTCGCGTGCTCTCTCTCTCTCTCTCTCTCTCTCTCTCTCTCTCTCTCTCTCTCTCTCTCTCTAGGCCGAGCGTCCTTCCGCGTCGTCTGCACCTGTAACATAGTCTGGAAGGGAATTAATACAGTTATCATACGGGAGAGAGGAAAATAACGGAGAATAATTTTCCGTCATAGTTAATATTAAACATATTCTTTTCTATACTACAGTATTGTCCACTTAAATTTTGAGAAAAAAAAATGACTTCCGAGATAGTTCCTTCTTGGACACTCATTCGAAATAGCTCCTTTTTCAACGCTCATTCGAAATAGCTCCTTTTTCAACGCTTTTTCGAAATAGCTCCTTTTTCCTCCCACCCGACGATATAAACTCTACATCTCCATAATATTTCAACATGATTAAACCAATTCTTTTTCTCTAGTTATCATGCGACAAAGAAAATGACTTTGCAAAAAAACGATAATTTTATATATCCAATATCTCAAAAGTAATCGAACGATCTTGATGAAAATTCTTCAATATATTATCTATATCACATAAAAAATTGTCTATGAATTTAGAGCTGATACATGGAGCCATTCTCGAGAAATTACGATTTTAAAAAACGGTTAAAAAGATTTTAACCTTAAATATTTCTGAAATTTCTGGACTAATCATTTTGCCCATAGAACTCGACTGAGAGCTATCAAAAATCTACCTCTACAACGAATTTCAAAGCGATTTTGTCAATTTTACTCCCGTAATCGTTGGACATACAAAACTCATTTTTTTATATTTCAATTTTTTTCTCAAAAACTACTCGACAAAATGGATTCAAATTTTTTACAGATTATAGCTATTTATATTCTGCATTATCATGATTTTTTTCAAAAAAATTGATCGTTTATTTTTGGAGTTATAAGCTTTAAAAAAAACACGTTTTTTGATAATAGCAAAAGAACCGCAATAGCTAATGTAATTTTGTTTTTGGAAAATATAGGTTTTTTATGCTCTTACGAATGCTATCTGTCCGATTCAAATATCTCATGTTATCATTAAAAAAACGCAAAAATGAATTTTGCGAAAATCGAAAATTCGAAATTTTCGATAAAACAAAAACGCATCGACGAATCAAAAAGAGGATTTCCTTCTCCCATTCACACAAGAAAAACAAAAAAATGAGACCTGTCCGATTAAAATCGATCGACTAGATCCTGAGATAAAACGGTATACGCACACACGCACACACACACACACACACAAACACACACACACATACATCCATACATACATTTTTCAAAAATCCTGTATTTTGATTCCTAACATCTCGAACAACAATTATAACATGTTTTTACAACAACTCAAAAAATTACTATCAGGTGCCTCTCCAGATGGCGGATAGGGGAAAGCTCGTCAGATATGAAAGGCACCGGGAAAATAAAATACCCGGGGCGGACCAAAACTAGCTAGGGAAAGGCACCCCGAACACAAACCAATCATGGACGTAGTGAATGAGAGATACGAATTACCCCAAGTGGGTGCCCTCAGTAGAGGGGTTAATCCCACCTCCGATTCCGATCGGGTCCACGGATTTTGGGGGGAGCCACATACACTATAGAGATGATAAACTTTTGGCCCTTACTGTGGCTCAAAAGACGAGCGAAGACGCAAAGATGGAAGTAGTGTACGAAATGGAAGACCAAGAAAAGGAGCAGTATAAAGAGACTTGGTCGTTAAAGCTCCTTAAAGAGAAAGTCGAAGCTCTGGTGGCGTTTATCTTGGATAAGAAAAACATACACACAGAGTTGAAGACTATGGCAAAGGCTACTAGCAGAGCACTAAAGGACTTTACGAAGACCAAAGCAGGTACTCAGTCGAAGATCAGAAGTAGCAAGGATCGAGAGAGCCAAACCTCTCCCTCCTTCGTCCAGAGACAGATGGAGTAGACTCCTAACAAGCGTTGGAGAACATCACCGCTGCAGGACACGGCCATCAAGAAGAAGACGAAAAGGGCGGCAACGACGCAGTCCCCACCGCCCACCCTAGCCAGAGAGACACCTTGGGAGGTGGCTGAAACACGGAAGACGAAGAGGAAGAAGAAGAATAAAAAGGAATACAAAGGGAACACACAATGGTACCTTAAGTCAAAAAGGCATCAGAAATCGAAGACCGCCACGGACAAGACCAACCCAGCCAGATGCCCTTATTATAAGGGCTGCCGATGGTGAGTCATATGCTGATATCTTGAGAAAGATGAAGGCGGATCCAAAACTGAAGGTAGTTGGCGAAAGCGTAAACAGGGTACGCAAGACGGCGGCTGGAGACCTGCTTCTGGAACTTCAACGCACAGCAGAAGGGAACGCAACGGAACTTCAACAAGTGGTACAAGGAGTGCTAGAAGTGGTACCAAAGTAAGGACCCTACAAGACGTAGGAGTCTTTGAAATAAAGGACCTTGATGTACTAACTAGCAAGGAGGACATTGTAGAGGCGGTACGCAATGAGCTCCAAGATAGCGACCTATCCCCAGCTGAGGAGATGATAGTAAAGTCATTGCGGAAGGCATACGGGGATACGCAGACGGCTGTCAAACAAATGCCAACAAAAATGGCTCAACAGATGATAGTAAATCAGAAAATCAGGATAGGCTTGGTAGTATGCAGAATACGAGAGATGAAGCGGAACGCACGTCCACTTCGCTGTTATAAATGTCTAGGATTTGGACATATCGGCAAAAACTGCACAATAACACAGGATCGAAGTAACCTCTGTTACAAGTGTGGAACCGAAGGGCATAAAGCAAGTGACTGTGAAAACAAACCGAGCTGCGTAATATGACAGGACAAAGGTGCAGTAGGAAAAATGGACCATGCTGCCGGTAGTTATGCATGCCCGGTCTACCGAGCGGCAGTAGCCGTACTAGATAGACGAAAAAAATGAAAATAGCGCAGTTAAATCTAAATCATTGTGCGACTGCACAGGACCAACTGAACCAGTACGTCCGCGAAACAGAGTTGGATATAGCAATCGTGTGCGAACAGTACAAAGATCTAGATGAACCATCGTGGGATATGGATAGCACCGGTAAAGCAGCGATCTGGGCATGCGGTGATACTGCTTTTCAGGAAAAAATGATAGACCGTGAAGAACGATTTGTACGCGTTAAGGTAGCAGGTATACATATTTACAGCTGCTACGCTTCCCCCAATGCGACAATCGAGCAGTTCGAACATCTGTTAGATCGGCTTGTGCAAGATGCTGCAGGAAGGAAACCGATACTGATCGCAGGTGACTTCAATGCCTGGGCTGTGGAGTGGGGCAGTCAAAGGACAAATCAGAGAGGTTGAATACTATTGGAAGCATTCAAGCTACTTACACCTTTAGAAGAGGAGACACCGGGTCTGTGGTAGATCTGACTTATGTTGACAGCTGCCTTATTGGCGCAGTGAGTGAACACTACACAAATAGTGATCACCAGGCCATAATAATGGAGGTAGGAAAAGCAAGAAAAGGATCCAGCGTTAGTGTACAGACCAAAAGAGTCGGTTGGAAAACGAAGGACTATGACAAGGAGATGTTTCTGTTGGCACTGGAAGAAATGGAGCTGTCTGGGACGGCGAACAATAAGCTGAAACTGGCGATGGAAATAATCACTAGAGCCTGTGACTGTATACTGGTGGGACATGGACGTCGAGAGTGCCCGCAGCGAGTGTCACCGAATTAGGAGGCAGGAGCAACGGGCAAGAAAGAAATACTACAAGACTGGTCGAGGTCAGGAAATAGTGGAAGCCCGAAATCAGAAAATGAAAGACGCTAAACGGAAACTCAAGAAGAAAATCCGGGACAGCAAACGACGGTGTGTTAAAGAATCACAGGACGAGGTAGAGTTGGATCCCTGGGGTCGACCGTACAAGGTGGTGATGAAGAAAATAAAGGGAAGCTATGTACCCCCTCCCAAGTGCCCGGAACTATTACACCGGATTGTGACTACTCTGTTCCCCAGACAGCTAGAGGAACCATGTGTTATCGAAGCGAGGATAAGTGAGGACGCCTCTCTCTAAATCAAAAAGGAGGAACTGCTAGCTGCATGCAAAAGGGTAGGAAACAAGAAGGCTCCGCGCCCAGATGGCATTCCCAATATGGCATTGAAACATGCTATCTGCGCACAACCAGAGGTTTTTGTAGACTTGTACAACTCATGTCTCGAAGAAGGAAAATTCCCCACTATTTGGAAGACACAGCGCTTGGTGCTACTGCCAAAAGGAAAGAAGCCGCCTGATCACTCAGCCTCGTACAGACCACTCTGCATGCTGGACACACCGGGGAAGATCCTAGAACGCATACTCTGCGTTAGAATGGACCAGGCTATTGAAGGCGCAGGAGGACTGGCGGAACACCAGTATGGTTTTCACAAGGAGCGTTCTACCCTGGACGCAGCTGGTCTGATAATTGGCACTGCGCGAACAGCGATAAATGGAGACAGATGGAAAGGAGGAACAAAGAAGTACTGCGCTATTGTTACACTGGATGTAAAAAATGCATTTAACTCAGCCGAATGGAGTAAAATACATGAGGCGCTCCGAAAGCGAAATGTGCCTCTCTACATAAGGAGGAGGATGTCTGATTATTTGAAGGACAGAATCTTACTATATGACACTGAGAATGGCACCGAGAGTTATGAAGTCACAGGAGGCGTTCCCCAAGGCTCAGTGCTTGGTCCACCGACTTGGAATATCATGTACGATGGAGTACTTAGACTACGACTACCTGAAGGGGCAACCGTAATAAGATTTGCAGACGACATAGCTATAGTGGTGGTAGCGAAACACATAGAAGATGTTAAAACAATAGCAGACGAGGCAATGTGTATAATACACGATTGGCTAACAGAAACAGGGCTGGAATGAGCCAGACACAAGACAGAAGTTATCCTGATTTCGAGTAGGAAGAAGCTAGTGACGGTAACACTGATGGTGGGTGGACATGAGATTGTATCTCAACCGACCATCAAGTACTTAGGCATCACCATTGATGCAAGATTGACATTCAAACAGCACCTTGAAAGTATGAGCGATAAGGCAGCGAAAGTGGGCGCCGCTCTATCACGATTGATGCCAAATGTAGGAGGAGCAAGTCAAAATCGAAGGTTACTCTTAGCCAGTGTAACCACATCGATTATCCTGTACGGGGCTCCAGTATGGGCTGATGCCATGCTGGTAAAAACCTATGCATGAGCGATGGCTACCGTGTATAGGCGAATGGCGTTAAGGGTGGCGTCGGCTTATCGTACGGTATCGGACGAGGCGGTGTGCATCATAGCAGGTACACCGCCCATTGACCTCTTAGCCATGGAGAGAAAGGACGTGTACGAAGCAAGAAGATGTGCAAACGACAACATCCGGAGGGAAATCTGGGAGGTCGCAAGAAAGAAGACGATGACTGTATGGCAAGCAAGATGGGATGCCAGCGAAAAGGGGCGATGGACACACCGTCTCATACCAAAGTTAGAGGACTGGATTGACAGGAGACACAGGGAAGTTAATTACTTCCTCACACAACTTCTCACCGGACATGGATGCTTTCGAGCTTACCTGTACCGATTTAAGCTAGAAGACACTCCAAGCTGCCCAGTATGTTTGGATGCAAACGAAGATGCAGAGCACGTCTTCTGTGACTGCTCGCGATACCGACAGAAGCGAGAAGAACTCGAGAGTTATCTCCAGATCAGAGTGACTTCCGAGTCTATTATGACGACGATGCTGAGTTTAGAGGATGGATGGAGCGCTGTCAGTAATTATGCTGCGAGCATACTCAAAAAGGTCAGGAAAGACGAGGAAGGAAGAAGAAGACGAGAGATGCGGCACAAAGCTGACGACCGGACGATGCGGTAAGGAGTAGACGGAAGAAGTAAAAGTACAGGAAGGGCTGCAAGATGCAAGAAATGACGACCTCATGCAACAAGAGTAGGCAGAAGCCATACGCTCCCCCGCGAAAGATTGCTTTGCGGCTGTACCGCGAGGATACTGAGCTAAGAAGATAAGAGGTGGAGTTTTAGTGGGTATACCTGGCGCTGGCCCGTGTCAGGGGAGTCCCACACGAGGGGAGTCCCGAACGGCTCCTATCAATGCATTAAGTCTTAACTCTTCGGAAAAAAAACAAACACACACACACACACACGCACGCACACACGCACGCACGCACGCACGCACATCCATATGGACATTTTCTAAAAATAGTGTATTTCGATTCCAAATGTGCTAAACAATATTCCTAACACATTTTCTCCAATTTTTTTTTTACTATCACAAAGCTTCCTCTAGGAGAAAGAAATAAACTACATACATATGTGTATACTTGTATATTACTTACGCACAATGATAAACATCTTTATATTGACTGTTATATCATTGACTATATCGACGGCTAAGCGGAACAAGATCATGTCTCGGCGCGCGGACGAAGAATGTCGTATCTCACTGCGCGGATGAAGAACATCGTATCTCACCGCGCGGATGAAACACAGCGTATCTCACCGCGCGGACGAAGAACGCCGTATCTCGCCGTATAGTGGCCGTGTACTGGCCGCAAGAGCGCCGAGATACGATGTTCTTCATCCGCGTGGTGAGATATGAGGTTCTTCATTCGTGCAGTGAGATGTGACGTTCTTCATCCGCGCGGTGAGATACGATGTTTTTCATCCGTGCGGTGAGATACGACGTTCTTCGTCCGCGCGGTGAGATACGACCTTATTCCGCTCAGCCGTCGATATATAAGCGTTAAGCGTGAAAAATTTGTTTGTGTGTTATCTCGTTAGTGATCGGTACCCCAGGGCAAATCCCTCGAATCTCACAAATACGTCTAGATAGATATTTACGTCCTCTATCACGACAAAAGAAAACTGAGAAAAAAAAATAGACATTTTCGTGAGAAATTCATTTTTCTAAAAACTGCATTTTTCAGTAAAAAGTGCATAACTCTTGCATTTTTTATTTTTTATTTTTTAAATAACATAAAGAACAGTGAAAGATGGCTCAAACCTTAGTGAAATTATGTGTTCCACGTTAAAAAGCTAAAAAACTGGTGAAGCAGTAGCTGTTTAGAAATTACATTGAGAAAATATTTTCTAAGTAAGAATTTTCTCAGAATTTTTCGGCATTGCTCAACGCATGAAATTTTGATGCAACAAAAAAATAAAAATATACGGGTCAAATAATTTTTGGAGAAGAACATGAATACTTTAATTCCAAAATGATCGGTGACATAGGCATACGCCGTCCAGCTGATTCGAGATGGATTCGGCCTTATAGTTTATACGCAAAATATAGCACATTGCCTGTTTGCCCGGGTCTCCCCTACACACACACACACACACGAACACACACACACGCACACACACACACACACACACACACACACACACATATATATATATATGTATATATATATGTATGTATATATATATATATATTTCGGAAACCGGTACTTTTGAGGATCTATAGTTTTTTCTCCAGAGTTCGTACATGCTTGACTAAAGAAATAACTCCCTCTCTGCGTTGAAGGTATTAATATAAATCCTCAAAAGTACCGTTTCATACCGAAGGAATTTTGAGGATATCCTCAAAAGTTCGAAAAATCCTCAAAGTATCGAATTCGTGCTGACATAGATCCTCAAAAGCTGCATTTGATATATTTATATATTAATATATATACTAGGGGGTCTTCGCCCCCTGCTCGCTCCGCTCGCCAATCCCCATTATTAGAGATAAATATTAATAATAATGAATGAGGATAATCTTCTATTACATAATATCATGAAACACTTATTTTTTCATTTAAAATTTCTGTAATGTTTTTTAAAAACATTATTCTTAACATTTATTAATTTTTAAAATACTAAGTATATTATATTTAACAAAATGATGCAGAATATATATGTAGTTTATTACGTCAGCTCTGATTTTATTTGTAACTTATTGATTATAAAATCCAGTAATATTCAATTTTTGGCCGCCATTTTATATTTACAAAATCTGAGTTCAGATTCCTAATCAGCGAATCTAGAAACTCACTATATACAATTTTTAACAAACTCGAGTAAAATTTCAATTTTTGTTAGTCATCTTAGGTCCACTAGTTTGAATTAAAATTTTCAGCAAAATCCAATAATATTTCAATATGTGTCCGACATCTTAGATCCGCCATTTTGAATTCTGAAAATCTGAGTTGAGATTCGTAATCTACAAACCCCCTACATAAAATTATTAGCAAAATCCAGTATTATTTAAATATTTTGCATCCATTTTCAATTTTTAAAATCTGAGATCAGATTCGTAATAATCGAATCCAGAAATCCTGTATATACAATTTTCAGCAAAATCCAGTAATATTTCAATATGTAACAGCCATTATCGATTGGCAATTTGGAATTCTGAAAATCTGAGTTCAGATCCATCATAATCGAATCCAGAAATCCCGTATACGGAAAGAAGAATTCACAGCTGTAGCCCGTGACGCGCGAGAAAAAAATAGCGTGCCATATAGCATCGCCGGATGTCGTGACATATGCGTCTATGACTGTGACTGTGGTCATTTCGATGAACGGTGCTCGCGTGACACGGCTGTAGGCCGTGACTATCACTGAGTTCAAGCTTTAACGCGCAAGGCGGCAAGCGTGAGTGGCACGTCTGACGACTGCGGCAGTCACCCGGTATAGCGTTGCCTAGAGACCATCGTTGACATGCCTGAATGTCGCGCCGTCACACGGTGGCAGAGAAGGTACCCGCTTACTCTGTTATGACTCACGGCCTATAGCTCTGAATGCTAGAAAAGTTCAATTTTTGGCCGCCATCTTGGGTATGCCATTTTGAAGATTCATAATCTGAATTCTGATTCATCATCATGTGAATCCAGAAATTTCCCATATGCAATTGTAAAATTCAGCAATATTTCAATATTTGGCAGCCATTTTGAATTGGCAAAATATGAGTTCAGATTCGTAATCAGCGAATCCAAATGGGTTCCCTATATACAATTTTCAGCGAAATCCAGTGATATTTGAATATTTAGCCTCCATCTTCGATGTGCCATTTTGAATTCTGAAAATCTGAGTTCAAATTCATAATCTGTGAATCAAAATACCCAACATACAATTTTCAGCAAAATCCAGTAATATTTCAATTTTTGGCAGCCATTTTGTATTTACAAAATCTGATTTCAGATTCCTAATCAGCGAATCCGGAAACCCATAATATACAATTTTTAGGAAATTCCGGTAAAATTTCAATTTTTGGCCGTCTTCTTGGGTCTTCTATTTTGAATTTTCAAAATCTGAGTTCAGATTCATAATCAGCGGATCCAGATACGCCTATATACAATTTTCAGCAAAATCCAATAATATTTGAATATTTGGCCTCCATCTTCGATCAGCCATTTTGAATTCTGAAAATCTGAGTTCAGATTCATAATCAGCGAATATAGAAACCTCCTATATACAATTTTTAGCAAAAGCCAGTATAATTTAAATATTTTGCGGCCATTTTGTATTTTTAAAATCTTAGTTCAGATCAGTCATAATCGAATTCAGAAATCCCGTATATACAATTTTCAGCAAAATCTAGTAATATTTCAATTTTTGGAAGCCATCTTGGGTCCTCTATTTTGAATTTTCAAAATATGAGTTACGATTCCTAATTGCCGAATCCGGAAACCCACTGTAGACAATTTTTAGCAAACTCGAGTAAAATTTCAATTTTTTTAGTCATCTTGGGTCCACCAGACTGAATTTTCAAAACATATGTTCAGATTCATAATCAGCGAAACCAAAAATCCGGTATATACAATTTTCAGCAAAATCCAATAATATTTCAATATTTGACCACCATCTTCGAATTCGCCATTTTGAATTCTGAAAATCTGAGTTCAGATTCGTAATCAGCGTATCCAGAAATCCCTTTCATACAATTTTCAACAAATCCTGTAGTATTTGAATATTTCGCCTCCATCTTCGATCAGCCATTTTGAATTCTGAAAATCTGAGTTGTGATTCGTAATCAGCGAATCCACATACCCCTTATATACAATTTTCAGCAAATTCCAGTAGTTTTTGAATATTTTGCCTCCATCTTCGATCAGCCATTTTGAATTCTGAAAATCTGAGTTGGGATTCGTAATCAGCGAATCCAGATACCCCTTATATACAATTTACAGCAAAATCTAGTAGTTTTAGAATATTTCGCCTCCATCTTCGATCAGTCATCTTGAATTCTGAAAATCTGAGTTGGGATTCGTAATCTGCGAATCCACATATTCCCTATATACAATTTTCAGAAAAATCGAGTAAAATTTCAATTTTTGTTAGCGATCTTGCGTCCACCAGTCTGAATTATCACAATATATGTTCAGATTCCTAATCAGCGAAACCAAAAATCCCATATTAAGGTAATACAAATTTCAGCAAAATCTAATAATAGTTCAATATTTGACCACCATCTTTGAATCCGCCATTTTGAATATTCTTAATCTGAGTTCAGATTTGTAATAAGCGATTCCAAAAACTCCTTATATACAATTTTCAACAAAATACAGTAATATTTCAATATGTGGCCGACATCTTCGATCCGCCATTTTGAATTCTGAAAATCTGAGTTGAGATTCGTAATCTAGAAATCCCCTAAATACAATTATTAGCAAAATCCAGTATTATTTAAATATTTTGCCGCCATTTTCAATTTTTAAAATCTAAGTTCAGATTCGTAATAATCGAATCCAGAAATCCCGTATATACAATTTTCAGCAAAATTCAGTAATATTTCAATATGCGGCAGACATTTTCGTTCCGCTATTTTGAATTTTCAAAATCTGAGTTCAGATTCCTAATCAGCGAATCTCGATACCCCCTATATACAATTTTCGGCAACATATCTATAAGAGATTAGTTGTAGTGGGGTAGATGGAGGGGTATGTGGAGGGGTAGGTGGAGGGGGTGTGGAGGGGGAGGGGGGAAGTAGAGTGGAGGTGGAGGAGGGGAGTGGAGGGGCAGAGGCCCTTCAAAATAACGTAAATTTGAAAGAATTTAACGGTAAAAAGTGGAGGGGTGGTGGAGGGGGGTGGAGGGGGTGGAGGGGGTAGGTACCCATTTTGCTCTTACAACTATATAATATAGGAAGATATATATTTTTGTGAAAGTTATGTGGATACCAAACTTTGAAGAATTTGTTTACCTTCAACGTAATCTTGGATGGACCTAAAGAAGTTGGGTATATTTACTGATAGTTTTCCTATAAACACGAACTTTTCCTGATTTTCCCCGTTTTGAACTTTAAAATAAAAATTAAAAACTAGAAAAAGGATTTTTTTGACTCTGTAGGAGGGGGAGTAGGGGGAGGGGGGCTTATTCTGGATTATTAAAAAATAATCTATTGAAACTTGTTTGGTTTCCTAAAAAAAAGTAAGTTCTGACCGAGTCAACGCCCCCTCACCCTCCTACAGAGTAAAAAAAATCCTATATATCTTCCTATAATATATAGTTGTAAGAGGCTTGCATGCGACTCAAGCCCTCCTCCCCGCTCCTCGCTCCTCCTCACAGCCCCTCCTCAGCCCTTCTCAAAATAAGATTACAAATATAATTAGAAATAGATGTTTTTAGTATTACACTTGCTCCTCAAAACCATTCCTCGCCCCTCCCCCCTCCTCCCCTCTCTTACTCCTCCTCCTACCCCTCTTCATAATATTATATTGTATATCTAATTAAAGATGAATTGTAGAAATTTTATTATGTAATTCTGATACCGATGGTGTTTTCGAGGTCGCTGATCACGATCTTGCTATCAGACTTTCGAAGTTCAAAATGGCGGATCCAATATGGCTGTCAAAATTTCGAACGAAGCTTAGATTTTGCTTAAAGTTTGTATACAGGGTTTTCGAGGTCGCTGATCAAGATTTTGCTATGGGACTTTCAAATTTCTAAATGGTGGATCCAATATGGTGATTAAAAATTGGAAAAAAACTTAGGTTTCTCTCAAAATTGGAATACAGAGGTTTCAAAGTTACTGATCATGATTTTGCTATCAGACTTTCGAAATTCAAAATGGCTGATCCAATATAGTGGTTGAAAGTTCGTAAAAAGTTTAGATTTTGTTCAAATTTCTAACACATGGGTTTTTGAGATCGCTGTTCACGTTCTTGCTATCAGACTTTCGAAATTCAAAATGACGGTAGAAAATTCGAAGAAAGCTTAGATTTTGTTTAAAATTGGTATTCAGCAGTTTTCGAGCTCGCTGATCAAGTTTTTCTATTAGACTTTCGAAATTCAGTACGGCGATTGAAAATTGGAAAAGTGCTTACAGTTGGCTGAAAATTGGTATACAGAGGTTTTTGAGGACGCTGATCAAAATTTTGCTATTGGACTTTCGAAATTGAAAATGGCGGATCCAATAAGGCTGTCAAAAGTTCGAAGGAAGCTTAGATTTTGTAAGCAGGGGTTTTCGAAGGAAGCTTAAAGTTTGTAAGCAGAGGTTTTCGTGGTCGCTGATCACGATTTTGCTATCAGACTTTCGAAATTCAAAATGGCGGATCCAATATAGCGATTGAAACTTGGAAAAGTGCTTAGAGTTGGCTAAAATATGGTGTACAGGGATTTTCGAAGACGCTGATCAAAATTTTGCTGTTGTACTTTCGAAATTGAAAATGGCGGATCCAATAAGACTGTCAAAAGTTCGAAGGAAGCTTAGATTTTGCTTAAAGTTTGTAAGCAGGAGTTTCCATGGTCGCTGATCACGATTTTGCTATCAGACTTTCGAAATTCAAAATGGCGGATCCAATATAGCGATTGAAACTTGGAAAAGTGCTTAGAGTTGACTGAAATATGGTATACAGAGGTTTTCGAGGACGTTGATTAAAATTTTGCTATCGGATTTTCGAAATTTAAAATGACGGATCCAATAAGGCTGTCAAAAGTTCGAAGGAAGCTTAGATTTTGCTTAAAGTTTGTGTACAAGGGTTTTCGAGGTCGCTGATCACGATTTTGCTATCAGACTTTTGAAATTCAAAATGGCTGATCCAATATGGCGGTTGAATGTTCGAAAAAAGCTTAGGTTTTGCTCAAAATTGTACAAACGCATGTTTCTATTTACCTCTGCTGTGAAAAAAATAAAACAGAATTTACAATTTAATCACTTTCTAAAAATGGGGGTTGACGAGCGGAGCGAGTAGGGGTACCCCCTAGTATATATGTGTGTGTGTGTGTGTGCGCGCGCACGCGTGTGCGTGTGCGTGTGCGCGTGTGTGTGCGTGTGCATGTACACTTACTAATGTACAAAAGGCTAAAGAGCTTTCCCAATTTAGCATGTTTTGATAAAATTTCAAGTTCTGTTTGATCCGATATACTATTCCAATCATCCTCTATTTGATTCATGATGATTTTAATCTGAAAGAAATATTTTATTGATAAATTATTTATAAATTATACTCGAATTTTTCCTCATTTTCTTAAAAGGTAGTATTATGAAGTGGGTATTTGTTAAGTTCGAACACGAAATTTTGTAAAAGAAAATTGGAAAATTTTATATTTGATAATTATATGACCTTTTTATAGAGTATTTATCAAGATTTGTCGTCTCTTTTCGTGAAATTTTAAACTCATTAAATTTAACAACTAATAAACAACACAAAGCTGGATTTATTCTTTGACGATGTTCATTTAATCAGCATACAATTGAAGTTTTAACAAGACTTTTTGTCTTTAATTCGAGTTTTATCGCCATGGCTTTTTTGTGAATGGATAAATTAATAAATACTGTGTCTGCGTTCAACTATATTTAACCAATCAGCGTACGAATAACAACGCTTTTAGACTTATCATGTATTCTTTTAATAAATAGATACATACCTCATTTTCGTGGATTACATTGTTTATATATTTTATAGTACTACCTAAATTATACATAAATGATGATACAGCTTCAATTAAAAGATCAATGTCTCCCATTATGCCTTTAAATCTTATTACCTGTAAACGTGAACATTTATTTAATATATAATAACAAGAAGTAACTTATAAAAAAAGTATTGGTTTAAATTCTTTGTCATAAAAACTTATTTATTATAAATTTATATACACCAGCTAAATTCAAACGCGCTTTGCGCGTATTATTTTCTTTTTGCGGTTATGAACACTATTTTTCACTATGATTTAGTTTTAATTAGTTTAAACGATACGATAATTAGATAAATTTTTTAAGAAAAAATAAAATTTTTTTATTCTATTTTAATTATTTAGTAGTTTTATAAATACTTGAGTTTCAAAATTCAAATCTAGCACATTTCAATCTAAAAAAAATCAAATTTTTGCGCTTTTTTCAAATAGCCAATCACATCTAGTCTTTAAATGAGTCACTACTTCCGGCTATCGTTTTTCAAAGAGAGGAAACAAAAATTTAACATTTTGTTGTTTTGCAGTATTTTTCTTAACAAGTGCAAGTGATTCAATAGAACTACAGGAATACCTGCGTACAAGATATACAAAATCTTTATAATATTTCAGACTTTCCCCGCTATAATTCTTATAATATTAGTTTAAGTTTGCCAGCAAAATGTTTAAAATATGAAAATTAATTATTTATTTTCTCAATATTAAAAAAATGACAGAGCCAATTGCAGATTTCCACATCAATTTTTATACTTTCAACATTTATGCTGATAACTTTTAGCACGTTATAAAAATTTTAGTGAGTTAAAATTTGACCAGTGAAGACTATTATATTAAAGCTTTTGCAATAAGACTTCTATGTAGTTGTTCCTGTAGTTTCTCCTGTAGTCCGAATTTACATCTTGCATGTAGTTAAAACTTTAGAAACTGTTTATAAGGGTAAGCGTACATAGAAAAAAATAAATAGTTAATTCTACTTCTCACACGATTGATTTAACTTGATTATGACAGGTTAATTTGACTTACGACGATATCGGTAGAAATAACATTAAAAAAAAAGTAGAATCTTCATTTGATTGGTGGAATCGGTATTCTAATTTTAAATATATGTTTTTACTATAAATGAAATTAATTTTACTGTTTTATATTAATTTTACTTTTTCCTACCGCAGTTGATTTAACTGATGCACCCCAGTTAGATTAGCTTTATTTTTCCCGTGTAATAGAAACTTCAAAGTATATAAAAAAAAAAGTTGTTTTTGTTGAAAATCAGTTTAGAAGAAAAATTTTCAGTTATTCCCGAAGAAGATTAAGGCTCTTTCTCTCACACTTATACACACACACATGCATACGAACATTTTTAGATGACTCAAAACATATTTCTAATATGTTTTCTCGAACAGTTTTTTTTCTTCGTCATGAAGCTTCCTCTGTGAGGAAGTAATACACTTCATCAATATTTCGTGAGATTTCTCTATTATTTAATAAAAGAATTTCGTTATAAAAGCATTATTCCTAATATTTTGACATAGTGATCTGTTATGTACACAAAAAGTGTTCAAAAAAACATGTGTGCCACTTCTGATTAATGTTAATTTCTTAAATGCTATAGATAATATATAACGAAATATAAAGTCTGTCTGCATTGTTATAAATTCATTGCTTATCATAACAATAATAAACTTAACAATCAGTTGTAACTGAATATAAAATTATGGTGTTAAATACATTTTTCAAATTCGTTATAATGAAATTTCATTTTGAAAGAGAATACATTCTATTATTGTATAGATGTTTACCTTGGCAACTAATATAATAGTTTGCTGTGTCGCCCAAAAATATCGACTGATCTTTAAAATTATTTTATCTTGAAAAGGCCATGTACCACTACCAGATAGAAAAAATTTACTGAATACGTAGTACTCTTCAATAGGACTCTTATTATCCATGTTTTATTAAAACATATTAATTATATTTTTCAATTGGGAGCACACAAGAAATTGTATGCATAATATTTAACTTTCTTCGTTATATGATTTGTAGTATTTGTTTTTAAATTGTTGTCTCAAATCATTTACTTCTTAAATGAAACTTGTACTTGATTTCTTTCTCCTGTTCTGCTTTTCATAAATATATACGCTGCATACTCACATTTGATTGTTTCAAATTAAATGCTTTACGTGAAATTTACATATCTAAAGAAAATGAATTTTTTGTATGGATAGCTTGCAACCTTTTACAGTTTTGATTGGCATTTTATTGATCGTGCAGGAATCTCCCGCTAGGTCTTGATGTATTATATTTAAAATGAATTTCTTCATTGTAGTGTAAATGAAATATACATATAGGATAATAGACTGCAATTTTAGTACATTATTTCTACAGTTCAATAATTTGAAACAATAAATGTTCTATTGCACTTACAAGGAAGGTACCCCAAGTGTAAGTCGCCGATTTGGACGATATTGCAATATGTTGTAGTACATTAAAAAATAAGAGACACGTATTTTTTTTTACGTGCTGATAGACACTTTAAGGGGTGAAATCTACCCCTAAAGTTCACCCTCAAAAACAGTTTTTTTTCAAATATTTCAAAAACGAATAAAGCTAGCTTAATAAAACCAACGCTAAAAATTTTAAAATAAGAAAGGCTTCAAAACAGCATTACTTTCAATTTTAAGGGTAGCAACCCCTATTTTTTTTTTCAAGAAAACTAAGCTTTTTTCATCAATTTTCAGCTATAAAAATTACAATACATTATATATCGCCTTAAAACTGATTCCATTTAAAAGGAAACTAAAAAAATAAAGTTGACCTGTCCCGTGGTTTTAACCAAAATTATTTTTTAAAGGCCACAAATCTGTATCACTTTCAATTTTAAGGGTAGGAACCCCTATTTTTTTCTTTTTAAGGAAATTAAGAGACTTTATTGACTTCAATGGTGAAACTTATGATTTTTATCGACTTCTACTAACTTTTTCTAGCAGGGAGGGTAAATGTGTTTATTATTATTTTCTGAAAAAATTGCGTAAATAATCAAAATTTAGTGAGATTAATTTTTTTTCAAAAAAATAATAAAAATTAAAGTTACGTGTTGCAGAAAAATACAAAATGAAATGATAACTAATGTAAATACACGAATATTTAAATATATTTTCATATCGTGGAGATGAAAATTGGTTAGGAACCAAAGACTGTAATTTAATTATATTATTTCTCAAATGTAAATTTAAGTTTTCGTCTATGAGCAAAACATGGTCTGAAAAATGTTTAACATAGTTCTTCCATGTGCGGAATCCATATACATCTAACGGCTGTATGTTTCCAGTCTTTCCTGTAGGTATCATTTTGAGATGTAGTGTTTTATCGTGTGGCGTAACTTCCTGTACAATCGTTGGACAATCACCACTCCACGAATCAATTAGCAGCATGCTTGTAGGTCCAACTTGAGGAAAATATAAAAGAAGGATGCATACCGACTCCCGAACATGGACTTAATTCTGGATAAGCTACGACGAGTGAAATATATTTATATTATAGTAGATCTGAAGAACGCATATTTCCAGATACCTTTAGATGAAGAGAATAAGAAATATAAAACTTTCTACATTAAAGTATAAAATAAGGCAAGTATAGACGTTTTTTCTGCATAATCTATAAAAAAACGGCACAATTTGCCTAGTCGTTTTATTCTTTCGAATCTCGAAATGTATTTAAATTTCTTCATCTTTCTGTACAAATTAAACACAAGAAAGTACTGAAATCAATTTATTGTAGTCAAGTACCCATAAGTTAACTTGACTGACATAATACAACTTTTCATACCTACTTATCAAACATATTCAGCCAGCGGGCATAAAGTACTATACTTAACGCCCAAGAGACATAATATTTCATATACAGCTCTTACAAAACTTTATAGAACCTACGCACTTTACGTCCGTGTGGGCAAAAATTATTTCAATTATATAATATTATATAAGTACATTCAAATTTTTCATTGTAAATCAAACAAACGAAAATTGTGAAATCAATTACCGATAGTCAAGTAATGCAAACAACTCTCCGAAACAACTGCACGACTGTTCTGAGAACTGTATTCAAATTTGTTCATTCTTCTATACAAATTAAACACAAGAAAGTACTGAAATCAATTTATTGTAGTCAAATACCCATAAGTTAACTTGACTGACATAATAGAACTTTTAGTACCTTGCGTGTAAAATTACATTTTACACGCAGCGGGCATAAAGTACTACTAGACGCCTAACAGGCGCAATAGCTCTCATACTCTTACAGAACTTTATAGTACCTACGCACTTTACGCCCGTGTGGGCGAATATTATTTTAATTATATAACTATTATGCCTTCTTTTTATTTCTAAAATTCATAAGAATTTTTTCAGATATTTACGAAAAGTCAAAGCCTATATAAAAAAATTACATAGTTACCACCACATCACCATTTTTCATTATTCTTTCTCAATTTTGAAATTTCTATAATATTACGCATCTTGGGAGGACAATAGAAGTCTATAGAGCTGCTCTAGGAGGGGTGGTCCTCCAATCTCCCATACATACTTGGCGGGCCCGACGGTTTGCAGTTTAAGGTGTAGACATGGTCATTTTCATATAAATATTTTCATATGTTTACAGATCAGATAAAATGAATAAATAGGTTGCTTCTACATATTAAATACTAATACGTACTCAATGTATTACTCTGTTTTTAAATAGAAAGTGCAAACCCGTATGAAAATATCGTATGAGATCTCATATGAGATATCATGACATACCATAATATATAAAATTGCAGATGACATCACATATATCATATCTCATATGAGACCTGATGTCTGAAATACTCATATGAAATTTTCATATGATATTTAGACACGGGAAAAGGATAAAAAATCGGTGGCTTATAAAATGGTTAGTAAAAAGCACTTTTGAGTAGACTATAAATTTATATGCATTTTTTATCTCATTCCCGCTAAAAAAGACGGACACAAGGAAAAAAATTTTGGCTAATGGAAGTAAATCATGAGATTTTGCACATGAAGGGATATTATATTTAAATGGTATGAATTAAAAATTAGTGACAATGTAATTATTTATAGTGGACTTTATGCAAAAATTTAGTATTCTACATTTGCAAAGCCCACCGGTAAACTACAAACCGTCGGGCCCGCCAAGTATGTATGGGAGATTGGAGGACCACCCCTGCTAGAGCAGCTCTATAGACTTCTATTGTCCTCCCAAGATGCGTAATATTATAGAAATTTCAAAATTGAGAAAGAATAATGAAAAATGGTGATGTGGTGGTAACTATGTAATTTTTTTATATAGGCTTTAACTTTTTGTAAATATCTGAAAAAATTCTTATGAATTTTAGAAATAAAAAGAAAGCATAATAGTTATATAATTAAAATTATATTCGCCCACACGGGCGTAAAGTGCGTAGGTTCTATAAAGTTCTGTAGGAGTATGAGAGCTATTGCGCCTGTTAGGCGTTAAGTAGTACTTTATGCCCGCTGGCTGAATATTTTTGAAGATACAACGTGGGCGTAAAATGTAATTTTACACGCAAGGTACTAAAAGTTCTATTATGTCAGTCGAGTTAACTTATGGGTACTTGACTACAATAAATTGATTTCAGTACTTTCTTGTGTTTAATTTGTATAGAAGAATGAACAAATTTGAATACAGTTCTCAGAACAGTCGTACAGTTGTTTCGGAGAGTTGTTTGCATTACTTGACTATCGGTAATTGATTTCACAATTTTCGTTTGTTTGATTTACAATGAAAAATTTGAATGTACTTATATAATATTATATAATTGAAATAATTTTTGCCCACACGGGCGTAAAGTGCGTAGGTTCTATAAAGTTTTGTAAGAGCTGTATATGAGCTATTATGTCTCTTGGGCGTTAAGTATAGTACTTTATGCCCGCTGGCTGAATATGTTTGATAAGTAGGTATGAAAAGTTGTATTATGTCAGTCAAGTTAACTTATGGGTACTTGACTACAATAAATTGATTTCAGTACTTTCTTGTGTTTAATTTGTACAGAAAGATGAACAAATTTAAATACATTTCGAGATTCGAAGAAATAAAACGACTAGGCAAATTGTGCTGTTTTTTTATAGATTATGCAGAAAAAACGTCTATACTTGCCTTATTTTATACTTTCGTAGAAAGTTTTATATTTATTTGTATAGTCATGAAAAAAATTATTACGATTTGAAGAGAGAGCTTATTGAATAGATGAGACTAGAAGAATTAAAAGGACTAGACAAGTTGTGTTGTTAGAACGTACTAAAAAAATTAGCTTTTAAAAAACGTGTTGATTGTTTTAAAGAAATATTTAAGCTCTCATTAAAGTTTTTGGTACTCAGTTTGACGGATGTTGAGAGAGAGAGAGATGGAGAGAGGGAGAGAGAGGGGAGGGAAAGAGAGGGAGGGAGAGGAAGAGAAAGGGAGGGAGAGAGGAACTAATACTTGCCTTAGTTTAAACATTTTTAAAATGTTTTTTTAGATATTTAATAAAACTTTCTAATGTAGCATACTTGTTCGATTTAATTTTGACAAATTCATGAAAATAACCCATAAACATAAAAATATCAATAAAAATGTTGTTCGGAATATGTATTTTAAAAAATATTTAAACTTCTATTCCACTTTGACGAGCAATCTTATTGTATTTATCTTTATT
The DNA here is from genome assembly GCA_036365515.1 of Torymus aiolomorphi. Taxonomy (NCBI): domain Eukaryota; kingdom Metazoa; phylum Arthropoda; class Insecta; order Hymenoptera; family Torymidae; genus Torymus; species Torymus aiolomorphi. The sequence goes on along the minus strand of CM070873.1, from coordinate 218,756,214 downwards.
ATTTTCAATCATCTGTTTCAAATCTTTTAAAAAATTATCATAATAAAATAAAATATATGGCAGTCTTATTTCATATTTGAGATTATTTTCAACTGATCGGACTGATTTCAAACTTTTAACACATTTTTAAATCATTATTCTTCTCATGTTTTATTCAAATATTATAAAATATTATAATAATGGCATATATCATATATTCTAGGTATATTTAATATTATGTTCCTCTGATCAGCCGTTCCAAATACACTACGTGCACTTGTGACATAAAGTTAATATAAAATATCTAGACTTCTATTCGACTTTGACAACTGTATTAGAAATTTCTTACGCCATAATTCATCTTTAGCATTGTACAATTCACTTCTTTTTTCCATAACCAGCACTTCTGTTTTTCAATAACAACCCCAGTGGAAATTTTAAATGTATGAAAAGGTATCAAAATGTATCAAAAGGTATCAGAGTGTACCTAAGTGTATATAGAGGTTGCATTTCGTAATTTTTGTAGCACACTTTAATATCTTTTGATACCTTTCAATACATTTTGATACCTGTTCAAAAAAATAAAAAAATGTAATATTAATTTATTTATCATTCTATTAAACACCTTTTGGTACATATTAAAACCTTTTCATACCCTTTGATACCTTTTGATATATTTGTGTACATTTTGGTACATTTTGATACATTTTGATACATTTTTATACATTTGTACAAACAAATATTCATTAATACCTTTTGAAACATTTTGATACCTTTCTATATATTTCCTATATATTTAAAATATTATTTCTATTATTTTCTATATATTTAAAACGTATCATAATGTACATAAATATGTCAAAGTGTTTCTAAATGTACAAAAATGTATGAGAATGTAAAAATAAATTAATGTAAAAAAATATTTTTTTCATAAATGTATGAAAAGGTATCAAAAAGTATTAAAAGGTATCAAAATGTACATAAATATGTCAAAATGTACATATACTCACCATAAGCCAATCATTAGTTATAAAATAATAATTTTCAACACTTGGATTCGTTAAAGTTTTCAATAGAAACCACTTGAATTAAGAACCGATCAGACACATCTTACAAAATTAAAAACAAAAGTTTATGAACTAAGAATCATTGAGCCAAAAAAAGTTTCTCGACATTCTTTTATAGTAGAAAATGTAAAACATCTTGATATAATTATTCATTGAATTATCCATGATTGCCACATATCTTGTAAAATTAAAAACAATCAGTTTATGAACTAAGAATTTCTGAGAACTTCTCTGAACATTTTGACGTTTCCCACCGTGAGAAAATTATTTTAATAATTAATAATTAACTAATTAATTAGTTAATCTAATGTTATACATTAGATTAACTGAGCACTTTTATTTGTTGAAATTTTCACAACAATAACCCATCATTTTTTCTTTTTTCTGTATCTTAATGTTCATTTGGCACAATCTTTTAATTGGTGTTTAAGTAAATATGTACAACAGAACAGCACTAATATCGACTAAGTTTCTTGAAGTATAGACAAAAAATCCCTTTTTTTAACCAAGGCTTTGACTAATATTTTAAATTCTGATTTTAAGTAGAGGTTCTAAATTACACACTTCATTTAACACATCATACCGCTACTATATTTTATTTATTACACAAAACATTTCATTATATCTGATCTGAAAACTTGCCCTGACTTCACTATAATTATATTATATTTATGAACACTGATCACTTTTTAAGTCACTTTTTAAGTATACAATAATAATATTTGTATTGGGTAGATAGATCACTATGTTATTTCTTATCAGTCAGATTCTATCAACTGATTCTAATCTTCTAATTCTATATTCTAATCACTCGCGAAAAGCACAGGCTAAGCTCATTCCATAAGTCTTCGAAATCTATAAATAGTCTGTCATGTGAGTTATATGTATCTCTCCTATACGTACAAAGCATATGAGAAATTTCTCTTCATTAAAGCTGGAATGTTTACTTGAATTGCACTGTTTAATATATTCACCAAAGACTGAGAATCTGGAAATGAAAAAGAAAAGTCACACAAAGTATCTATTTTTTATTTTCTTAAATTTTATATATGTACTGTAATATTTACAGACCAAATGGCACCTGTGAAACATTGGGTGCCCCTCACCATTGTCAACACTTGGGTTTTGTTAAAATTATCACTATATAAGAAACTATTTAAATTAATAACGGAGGATTATTGCTACACATAATCTTGTAAAATTAAAAACACAACCAGTTGATGAATTAAGCATTATTATTATCTGAATCTTGTATAGAAAAATATGTACTAAAAACGTCTCTGAAACATTTTGACATCTCCTACCATGAGAAAGTCATAAAATAGATTAACTGAGCACTTTCATTCCTTGAAATTTTCGCAATACACATCATTTTTCCCTTTTTCCGTATTTCCATGTTCATTAGACATAATTGCTTCCTCCTAGAGGAAGCTTTGTGATAGTAAAAAAAAAAGTTTGTGAGATAATGTCTTAGGAATGTTGTATAGAAAATTTGGAATCGAAATACACCATTTTTAGAAAATGTCCGTATGGATGTGTGTGTGTGTGTGTGTGTGTGTGTGTGTGTGTATGTATGTCCGTATACTCTGATATCTCATGATCTACTCAACCGATTTTAACGAGAGAGTGATCATTTTTTCAGATTTTGCTTCAACAATTGGGGTCAATATTTTATTTTTGTCAAAATCGATTTTTTTGTTTTTTATCGCCATTTTTAAATTTTCAAAATTTTTATTTTCAATTTTTTTATATTTAGAACAAATATTATTTATATACGATAAATTCTCTGTATGCAGAATAAAATTTTCTACAATTTAAAAAAAAAAAAAAAAAAGCCGTTAGCTATATTTCGTCATAAGTTATTCATGAAAACGTCATTTTTAGTAAATAGGTTATATTTCAAAATTAAAAAAGATATTAACATGAATATTTTTTGGTTATAAAGAATACTGAGTACTATAACTTACTAAATTTTTAGGTTTTTTTATTCATTATTTTTGGAGAAAAAAATAATTTATAAAAAAAGTGTTTTTTTTTGTCGTTCAATAACTAGAGTAAAATTGGCTTAATCAGTTTGAAATTTTTTTTTAGTGGTACATTTTGTATCATAATCGATTGAGTTCTTTGGGCAAAAGGATTGATCCATAAATTTCGGAGATATTTGAGGTTAAAATTTTTTTCACTTTTTTTTAAATCGTAATTTCTCGAGAACGGCTTTATGTATTTGAATCGGGTGGGCGGCATTCGAAAGAGAATTTCAAGACCTATATTTTCTAAAAAAAATTATTTGTCTAGCTATTACGGTTCTTTTGTTATTAATAAAAACTTAAACATTGAAAAATGAAAAAAATGAGTTTGGTATGTCCAACTATTGCGGGAGTAAAAATTGACTTAAGCGCTTCAAAATTCCTCGTAGAGGTGGATTTTGGATAGTTTTCGGTCGAGTTATTCGGGCAAAATGATTGGTCCTTAAATTTCAAAGATATTTAAAAAAATTTCAAGTTAATATTTTCCATAAAATTTTCCCAATTTTTTTTAAATGTATTGAGGATGGCTCTATGTATCTGAATGTGATGGATCTGACTTGATTGGATTTGATTTTACACGAAAATGTTAAATACAAAAGTTGTGGATAATATTAAAACAAAAAATTTTACTATTTAATATTCTCGTGTAAAATCAACTCCTGACGAGTTGTTAGACTTATAAAAACGATTTTAAGCCGTTTACATCGTACAAAATAAAGTATGAAATTTTAAATATTGGAAGTAAAACTTAATTAAAGGAATCAGTAAATCAAGTTTGAGGAAGCTACGTGCCAATGAATTGGCAGCGGTTTTTTTTCATTGGCACTTGAATAAATATGCACAACACTGATATCGGCTAAGTTTTTTAAAGATGACACGATGCTTTTTAAAACAACGCTCAAACCAATGTTTCAAATCGGCATCATAAATTATATTGTAGTATATATCAATAAATATTCTTCACCTCATCAAATTTTAATGACTCCGAAAAAATTTTTTTGACTACTTATCTGTAAATAAAAATTTTCACAAAGTATCAATTCTTTAAAAAAATTACTATTTCACATTTAATCATTTTAATACTTATCTAAAAAATGTTGTTGCCTCATTGATGCTCGTAAATAAATCTTTTATTCTTTTCGTCAGTCGACTTCCTCAGATCTTTGATTATTGAAATATATATATATATATATATATATATCTATACTATAAACAGTCATCCGTGATATTGTGTGTATGTATATATCTACGTTGTACAACCATCCAAGTTAATTCAAAATCGAATTTCAATGACTGTAAACAAATCTTGTATAATCTGTAAATATAAAAAAAATTCACACAAAGTATCAATTTTTTAAAAATGATTGTAGCCATTTAACATTTTGCTGTTCAATACTTATCAAATAAAACCCCCGTTGATTGATATATGAATAGATGAATTCTTCTATCACCACTTGCCTACTTCAGATCTTTGAATAATCAATTAACTAATTTTAATTTTAAACTAACTCACGACGATATGATAACATTTGTAACATCTGTGTGTGTAAAGATATGTAAGGTTAGGTCGTCATCGCCCAGACACGGGAATATATATATATATATATATATATATAAGACAAGAGAATATATATTATTCGCCCGTTGATTGATACATGAATAGATGAATTCTTCGATAACCAGTTAGTCAACTGGTCAAGTAGTCACTTGAGATCTTTGAATATATATTAATCTTGACTACTTATCTGTAAATAAAAATTTTCACAAAGTATCAAATCTTTAAAAAAATTACTATTTAACATTTAGTCATTTTAATACTTATCTAAAAAATGTTGTTGCCTCATTGATGTTCGTAAATAAATTCTTTTATTCTTTTCGTCAGTCGACTTCATCAGATCTTTGATCATTGAAACGAATATTATATATACCTATACTATAAACAATCATCCGTGATATTGTGTGTATGTATATATATATATATGTGCAAATCCGCGGACTACAGACAACAACTGGGGTACAAAAACGGAAAAAATTTTTTTTGAGGGTACACCTACCACATAAGGTTTTTTCGGTTCTTTGGGGGTCCTCCAACATGAAAATACTCGTGTACACTCATTATCCGTTGCCAAACTTTTTTGCCGACGAAATCAATTTTTCTTATGGAAATTTAACATGGGAAAAATGGACGAAAAGTAGTCATTGATGATTAACCAATAGCAAACTATTGAAGAGGCCAAACCAAATTCCACAAAAAAACCATTAAAGTTGAAGAATAGAGCTTTAATTTGAGATGAGAATCGTTAAAATCGGTCAATTCTGTGCAAAGCTACGTGAAGTTGAAAACGGCGAAAAATGACAAAAATTTGAAGAATTACGTGGGTTTGAAAAAAATCGCTCATTTTCGTCATTATTCGCCATTTTCAAATTCACGTAGCTTTGCACAGAATCGACCGATTTTAATGATTCTCATCTCAAATTAAAGCTCTATTCTTCAAATTTAATCGCTTTTTTGTGAAATTTGGTTTGGCCTCTTCAATAGTTTGCTATTGGTTAATCATCAAAGACTACTTTTCGTCCATTTTTCCCATGTTAAATTTCCATAAGAAAGATTGATTTCGTCGGAAAAAAAGTTTGGCAACGGATAATGAGTGTACACGAGTATTTTCATGTTGGGGGACCCCCAAAGAACCGAAAAAACCTTATGTGGTAGGTGTGCCCTCAAAAAAAATTTTTTCCGTTTTTGTACCCCAGTTGTTGTCTGTAGTCCGCGGATTTGCACATATATGTTATATGTTCAGAGATGCGTAAGGTTAGGTCGTTATGATGTGTGTGTGTGTGTGTGTGTGTGTGTGTGTGTGTGTGTGTGTGTGTGTGTGTGTGTGTGTGTGTGTGTGTGTGTGTGTGTGTGTGTGTGTGTGTGTGTGTGTGTGTGTGTGTGTGTGTGTGTGTGTGTGTGTGTGTGTGTGTGTGTGTGTGTGTGTGTGTGTGTGTGTGTGTGTGTGTGTGTGTGTGTGTGTGTGTGTGTGTGTGTAGGTCACGTGACAGGAAGTCGCAACACCGGATGAGAGTCTGAAACTATGGAGAAAATTTAGAATCGGAAAGTGGACATAAAAAAATTCAGCTCTCTATATCTTTTAAACGAGATAATCTTTTTAAATAAAATCTTTTGATTTGTGTAGAGTAATGAAATGGCTTTCGATTAAGAGGGATATGTTATATAGTTGAAACTAACGCAATAGGTATATAAGTGCATTGATTTTCTCGTACATTCATTTCAATGTATATCATCGCGCGGTCACTCCTAAGGCTCTTCTATACTTGCCTTCGGAGTGCTCCCGCGCTCCTTGATATACCGCCTTCGCAGTTCCGGGTTCGGGGTTATGGCAATTCAAGTGGATGCCACTTGGTCTGAAAAACGCTCCAGCGACATTTCAACGACTGATTGATGCACTGTTTGGTCCAGAGATGGAACCACATGTGTTTGGTTACTTCGACGATATTATTATCGCCACAGAAACATTCGAGGAACACCAAAAATGGCTCGAGATGGTGTTAAAGAAAATTCGAGATGCTTAGCTGATAGTAAATTGGAAAAAGTATGCGCTCGGGTGCTCGAGGGTAAGATACCTAGGGTATATGTTGGATAAAGAGGGCTTAAGACCTGATCCAGAACGAATCGAGCCCATCTTAGAATACCAGGCCCCCAAAACCAAGAGGCAGTTAAGACGCTTCTTGGGAATGGTTGGGTGGTACTCGAGGTTTTTCGAGCAAGAAAGTGAGATCAAGCTGCCTTTGCTACAGCTGTTGAAGAAAAAGCAGGTATGGCAATGGAGTGGGGAACACCAAGAAGCGTTTGAACAACTGAAAATAGCACTGACCAAGGCACCAGTCTTAGCTCGGCCCGATTTCAGTCGAGAATTTATTGTGCAGTGTAATGCCAGCCAAGGAGCCATCGGAGCAGTATTAGCACAAGAATTTGAGGATGGAGAACACCCAATTGTAAATATTCATCAAGCCCTGACGAGTGCCAAGCGCAACTATTCCACAACAGAAAAGGAGTGCTTGACACTAGTATGGACCACTAAGAAGTTGCGGCCATACTTAGAGCCAGCCGAATAAAGCAGCCACGCCGAGGAGCTAGAGGAGATGCTGCTGGCGGATATGCAGCCCGAGGACAAGTGGAAAGTAGCCGCCTCCAAGGCGCCGCAATGCCTCAAAAGGACGGCTAAGCCCAAGGAGTTGTACCAATGGCTGCTACAAGGCAGTGACGAACCTGCATCTCCTTCCCCGCCGTATGATAAGAAGCGCTAACCCCAGCCCGTCACTTCATCTCCGGTTAATAAGTGGGTCGAGGGGACGGAAGAGTTCACAAAAGGAGTACCGAGGCATGTCGCCGAGTAACAGGAGGGTGAAAGGAAATTTATGCTCCTCTCCTTCATAGCTATCGAGCCATTTTCCGCCGAGGATCGGGAATGGGACGAGGATGAGTTCTCTCCACGGGTTCTTCAGAACGTGAACCATTGGCCGCGGGGGCGAGGATGCCCCATGCATTTTAACTCCCGTAGACTAGAAGGTCCCAGGGAAGAGCCACAACCGCGAGTCCAGGAGGAGAGCCAGCCGTTCGCCATGGACGAAATCGAGGAAGAGGTATGGCGCAGAGCCCAAGACCATGCGCGAAGTAGCGGCGGAACCACCAACTCCACAGGAGCCGATGGAGGAAGTGGTGGCGAAGACGACCAGGGAGGAGGGCCCGTCCGTGTTTGGACGGCTAGGCCGGGTCACATCATCGCCACGACGGCATGGAGGATCGCCCGATCGGTTCCCTAACCTGCGTGCGTGCCCGTCCCGAAGGGTGTTATTCGGGGACATCCGCCCCGTGCCATTGGATGGACGAGATCCTCCCCGCATGTTTTAACTGCAGGCAGGGTGGACACACGAGATTCAATTGTCGCGAACCACCCAGCTTATTTTGTTTTAACTGTGGCCGCCGAGGAACTACGTTAAGAGCGTGTCCGCGGTGCGAGGAGGCGCACCTTGAATACCTACGGGACCAAGGGAGAATGTCGAACCACCAGGGACGGAGCCGATCGGCCATCCAGCCGGCAGCCTTCATGACGCCTCGACGTGACCCACCAACATCCCAGTTGACGCCGCTGCCGATGCCACCGCCGACGCCACCGCCGACGCCAACTATTCCAAGGGTAAATGCCCCAGCATCCATAAGGGCTGCCTCAACAGGAGGGAGAGCTGCTGCGACGCCGGAAAACGTTGCTCCACCAGCCACACCGCGCCCAACGCTCCTGAAGTACTTCTCCTCCATACAACACCTCCCGGGGGATCTCCAGAAGACGTTGCTGCGGGCGTTCCTGGCTCAATAAACCCATGTGAGTATCCACACGTACAACAATCAATATACTCGGAGTAGTGATCAGGGGTCGAGTAAGCTGTAATTACAGGGTAATTGACGTCTTACGGGGGCGGGTATTATGACAGGGTCACACGCACATGCGAGCAGATGCCGCCGCGGCACGAGCACTCACTCGACAGGGCTGCCACATTGACATGCAGGATACTGGCATTGCCGCGGCGACGACGCACATACACTCGCACATACGAATACCGCCAGAGCGAGTACTGGCGTCAGGCGCGAGAAGGGGGTACACACACCAGGGCGTCGAGCGGCGCACCAAGCGGGGTTGGGAGCACGAGCCCTCTGGTCAGGTGGCAGACAACAGAATGGCGCGTGCGCTCTATCGCCGCGCAGGAAACTGCCACTGCCGCGGCGACGACGCGCGCGCGCAGGCACGTACGTACGCACACACACACTAGCTCTGCCCGGACACGGGGGACCGGCCGTGAGAGCACGCACTACGGAGAGAGAGGAACGCGGGACGAGAGACGCGCGAGCACGAGGCGAACACGAGCACGGTCGGCGAGAAATGAGCATGCGCACCGACGCGCGCGGAGGAGAGAGAGAGAGTGGGAGCGCGACACGGAGAGAGAGGGGCCGCGGCAATCCTACTGTGCGTAACACGTGCGCGAGCCTCGGAGAGAGAATAGATAGCATTAGCGGGCGGAAGGGGGACTATACTCTTAAGGGGGTTTCACCCAAAACGCCTTTTCTTAAAAATTTCTCTCAATTTTGACCAGGTGTTGATAATACTATTGTCTATAAGATATTTCTATCTAAAAACTCCCAGCGGTTTAGTTCTCGAGATATTAAACATCAAAGTCGCGCATTTTAACACAGCGCCTTATGGGACGGCCTGCGTGAAATGAACGTTTTCGTCTGTAACTCGAAAAGTTTTCTGAACAAGACATTCAAATCTGAGAAAGCCCAGCGGTCTCGTTCGTGAGATACGTTAATTGAAAGTACGGAATATCAGGTTAGATTTCATGCGCGCGTGAGACGCATGTACGGCGAGGGGACAGAGAGCGGGAGCGCCGCTGGCGCGCACGCTTACTGTGCACACACAGACAGGCGTCTCTCGGTGTCTGTGCTCAGTCCCGTAGCAAGCAACTCTCAACGCAGAAAGAGAGGGGGAGCGCATGCGAGAGCCTGTACGCGTCGCACGGGGCGCCGTGCTCTGTGGGTTCGGGCCTCGTTGGTGAGACCCCCTTAAAGTGAGTACGTTCGGAGAGCGCGCGCGTAAGATAGATGCGAGCGGAATACTGCGTGTTAGGGTCCGCGTCAATGACCGTCAAGAGCCAGGGGCCTGATTCTAAATTTGTCTCGACGTCGAGATACACCAAATCCGGAGCTGTAGACCAATCAGGGAGCTCCTTTAAAAAGAAAAGCAGTTGTCTCGAGGCCGAGACACATTTAGAATCAGGCCCCAGGTACGCGCAATAAACGGGAATTCGATCATGACTCGAGTCATCGCACGATAGAATAGGGTCAAAGGGGTCGAGGTTTGAAGCGCGCACGCACCAAGATGGCCAATTAAAGACCGCGCAGATTCGTGAAAAAGGGAAAAGGACCAATCAGGACTGGATGCGATAATGAAAAGGGACGCAAGCGAGGTGATGAGCTGCAGGGGGTCGGAGCGGTCGCTCTCTCTGATTCTAGCCGGTAAGGAAGCAAGGTCGCTGGGCACCATTAGAGTTACGACGGCGAATAGGAACCTTGAAGTAAGTAAGAAGGTATTCGTATGGTGACGGGTGATAAGGGGTGTGGTCCGAGGTCGTGGGTCGAGTTTCCGTGGGTCCCGATTGCGTTAGGCTGATCAGTCCAGTCAAGTATTCGCGGGGGATAAATGCGGTGTCGTGATCGAGGAATTCGTGTTCTAGGTGCTGACCAAGACGATCAGTGGAGGAGGAGCAGGCAACCGCCGCCTACGTAAATTTAATAAAGAGACCCTTTTACCTCTTACTCAGTCTTCTTTATTGGCGAGTGTTATAAATAACCTGTATGCGTGTCCTATTATTTTCGCGGTTTTCAGGTTGCGCGCGACAGTTATTGGCTTCGTCAGATAGCGGCGCGACGCCATTTTGTGAGCATCGGTGGTTCTCGTGTCGGAGTTGTTGGAGTTCAACGGTGGTTGTTGCTGATTCGTGGCTACTCCCTCATCGAGATATTAGTCGCAAGCCGTGGCGTGGCTCCGTAAGTATTAAAATAACGGAGAAAATAGTAGCAAAATATTTGCTCGAGTCTTAGTATTCATTATTCAGATCCTGTTAGTGGGTTTAAGCAAATACAACGTTATAGTTGAATAAAATGAAATATACAGTTATGCTTTGAGATGGTTATACTAAAACCTGGTTGAGATTGAAAGAAATTTTAAAATATCCAGTCGATAAAGAAGTTAGAAAGAATTTAGATAAATATTAATTTCATAACTTTATTCTAATTTTTAAGTTTTCTTAACAATAAATGCCATTTTCTAAGTACCTTATTTTAATAATTTTAAAAACTTCTGTACGCAGGGTTATAAACTTGGAGCTTGAGAGTTTTTTGAACATATTTTGACTGTATTTCCTGTAAAATTAAGCCAGCATTTTTAGTTTACTGCAAAAGAAAAAAAATTTTAAATTATTTATTATTTATAAATAATTTACATTATAAAAATAAAAATTTTGAACTTATCATGGCATATAATTGTAGTTTTTAGACTTATTAAACAGTAGTTTCAAGCTCCAACTGATTGAATATAATGGGTTACATAGAGAAGTTTTCAAAGCATGGCTATCTTTAGAACTATTATCAGCAATATCTATGGAAATAATGGGTTTTTTTACTTCAAACTTGGTAAAAGCTTATGTTTTCACATCCTAAATAAATGTGTAAAAAAAATAAAGTATAAAATTGAAATTATAATTTTTTTTCTACTTTTCAGTAACTACTACCTTTGAAACATCTTTTTAATCATTTTTTAAATAGAACTGAATAAGGTATTAAAAATAATTTTAGAAAACGATTAGGTGTTATGATATTCAGAAGATTTTTAAGATATTAGATTCATAAAAATAAAATATTTTAATATACTTATTGTAAAGGAAAATTATTCTTCGTCATTTTCCTCTCTCCCCGCATTCCCTCTGTATTTAGGCCAGTCAAATTAGTTTTTTCTCCAACATAAGCGTAACCCAGGGTTTTCAAGCGGAATTCTTGTAGGGGGATTCATCAGGTGCAATACCCCGGCGAGTGAGCCAAAACATTTTATCAGAAACATTTTTTAAACAACAAATTAATGATTGAAAAACCAGTTTTTTGACCACAGAAAAAAAACTATTGACTTTACCGAAAAAAGTTCTATATAAACTTTGTAGCTATTATAAAGATCTACAAAACGCGATTTCAAGATTTAAATTTAGTTAATATGTTTATCTGCAATTCCTAAAAAACCTCTGAAAATGACCATTTTAACGATTGTTTATTACTCCGTTAAAAAAGATGCTAGGCTCTTGATAACTCATTAAAGTATGGCTCTTATGATACCTAATAAGCAGTTAAAATTTCAGCTAAAAATATTTAATAGTTTTTGCTTAATTGCATTTATTTATTAGATTTTGGTCATGTTTGCGTCATTTTTTCTAAGCCGTGGGGCATCATATGAGGGTGCACTAAAGCGATTTTGAAAGATTAACATCTCTACTAATTGCTTAAAATCGCAAAATAAAAAAAAGTATTTTTTCCGTTATAAATAAATGGAATTGCGACTCTAGCATTTGTGGTAGATAATCGACAGTATGTTCGTTGGAAAGCTGGCATTTTTCCCAGAATTTTAAGCTGTCTCCAAACTCTCTAAGTGCTCTAGGAGCCTAGATAATTTTTTTTTTTGTAAAAATCGACGTGTCTTTAATTATTAATACGAGACCGGGCTGAAAAATCGAATTAATAGTTGTACTAACATAAAAAAATATTGCGTCACATTTATTGCAAAATTGCATTGTTACAAATAATTACAAAGGTGCGTGTCAAAAGTGGAAACAGCTACAGTGTCATGCAAAAAAAAACTGAGCATAGGAACTTCAAATCCGACGCGCTCGAAAATTTTTTGATATCTCCGTAAATAATTCACGTAAACACTTCATTTTTTTTTTAATTTGGGGTATCTCGCGAAAATATTAACATATGGCCTACTCATTTCCTCGAAAAAGTTTATTTAACATTCTTAAATAACAATAATTATTTTTATTAACTTCTTCTCTTTTTTCATAAATAAATAATTAATTAATTATAAATATGTTATTGGGTACATATTATTAATTTATTAAATAATCAATAATATATTCACTTTTATAAAAATTTTATTAAACATTTCAATATGTATTATGTCGGTATTTTTCGTTTTTTAGATTGTGGCACATCTGTGTGTGTTTCTTTATCATTTCTGGTTCTTCGTCATCTTCGTCTTCATCTTCTTGTTCATTATTAACGTCTGGCACATTTTCCATCGGTATTTGGATAATTCTTTCTAAAAGCTCTTCTTCTTGCTCATCATCGTTAATAGCTATGTCTGTTATGTCTTCTATGATCGTTTTTTCGACATTTGTACAACTTTCCCCATGACATGACGAACAGGTTTGCGAGCATCGTAGGCCATGTTTTCTAAATCTACATATTTCTTTTTTTGCATCCCGTCTCACACCTACAACTGTGAAAAGGTTCGGTTATATTTTTTATTTGTTAATAAAAGAAATATCGTTTATTATGTTGCAAAATTTATTTATATAAAACTTGGAGTCGTGATAAAATACATTTGATCATCGCCGCACACACAATAGTCACTATTCATACACAATCTCACGCAAACTAATGATTCTAAATATAATGACGAATGTGTCGTCGTGTCAAAATGCGCATCTAAGTTTCTTTTAAACCCCGCGACTCGAGTCGTATCTGTCGTATTGTGCTTCGCCAGTTACGACGACATGTTGAATTGGAGCGACGTCATAGATGACGGGTGGGCCTCAAATTACTCTGCGTCCAGAAGTATGCCGTTGAGTTGTTGCGCGTTATCCACGTCAGTTTGCTCGGGCGGCGATAACTGCACGCCGAGATGGTTTCGTCACATCTCCTTGGTGGTACTTTTCAAAAATGCCTATAGCACACTACGCATTAGCAATTCCTTCATCTTTTAATTTATTATCGCTTAAAACAGTACTCATCCCGACTGGGTAATTTGCTGCGACTGGCTCTCGGTAACCGCGTTACAAATGCGATACGATAGAATTGTCGCCCGACTGCGACACGCTTTACTGTATGAGTAAGGTAAGCGTTACTCGATCTTCGGCGTCTGGCCACGACGCCGATCACAAGCAGTCTGCCCGCTCGCAAATTCCTGCTCGCTAACGTACCGGCGTCTCTCTCTCTCGCACCAATTCTCGAACAATACTCATGCCCTATTGGCTTGTTACACGCATACACACATTTTCCTATTTTCCTTATTCATTACGTAAGCGTCCGTTACAATTCCTCCCCCTTTCGATGAGGGTCGTCATGAGTCATCGAAACTACTAACCATAAAATACATTATACTCGAAGTATCGATGTGCACATGTCTGCATCTAAGCTTAAAAAAGCGACGGTAACCTAAATACATCCATACTTTCACATCTCTTCCTCTCGTTCATTATCCTAACTGTTCGATTATAAACATCAAACTGAATGAATTCAGAGTGACCTCCCGTGTAAAAACAAAGTCTGGGCGAAGTCTTGCAGAAGTCTGGCTTGAAAAGTCTGGCCAAAGTCTCGCTGGTCGGACGATCCCAGACTTTTTGCTATACTTTTTATATTTTCTAATAAAAGTCTTGGAAAAATTCCCCAGACTTTATCCAAGATTTTTCACCAGACTTAGCATACTGCGTAAAAAGTCTGGGAAAAAATGCCCGGACTTCATCCAAGACTTTTTATCAGGCTTAGCATACAGCGCAAAAAGTCTTGGAAAAGTACCCAGACTTTATCCCAGACTTTTCGCCAGACTTTATGGTCCGCGTATGGAGGTTATACACGCCCGGCACCTCCCGCATGAAACCGATGCTCATAGTCTTCTGCTGCAATCCCGTGGTCACTGCTGTCATCATCGTCGTTGTCGCTGTCATCTGCAGATCTAATAATTTTTGGAAACACAAAAAGTCGGGCTTTGTAAAGCTCCAACCTACAAACCGAATTTCTCACAAAGCATCTCTGCTACAGCGCAAGTAAATATTTTATAGAAAATTGGAACTTATCTGATGTTATCTAGGTGTTGTCCATTATAGTTCCTCGTAAAAAATAGTTGCCATTACTCGGGATTCTGGACAAATTTTGTAATCTAAACGTGTATAGCAAGATAAACATATTTTGAAGTCCAAGCAACATGAATTCAACAACAATCGTGTGAACAATGTGAACATAGAGTATTCTGCAACTAGTTTTAAGTTATTTATGGACCTCAAAATATTTTCAGCTCGCTACATATTTTTGCTATTAAGTTCTTCTCTATGTATGTGTCTAAAGAAGGTGCAAAGATTTTCCACGAGGAACTGCAATGGACAACACCTAGATAATAATCAGATAAGTTCCAATTTTCTATAAAATATTTACTTGCACAGTAGAAGAGATACTTCTATTTGCAGGTTGGAGCTTTACAAAGCCCGACTCTTTGTGTCTCCAAAAATTAATAGATCTGCAGATGACAGCGACAACGATGATCATGATAGCAGCAGAAGACTATAAGCATCGGTTTCATGCGGGAGGTGCTGGACGTGTATAACCTCCATACGCGGACCATAAAGTCTAGCGAAAAGTCTGAGATAAAGTCTGGGCACTTTTCTAAGACTTTTTACGCAGTATGCTAAGTCTGGTGAAAACTCTTGGATAAAGTCTGGGGATTTTTCCAAGACTTTTATTAGAAAATATAAAAAGTCTGGGATTGTCCGACCTGCGAGACTTAGGCCAGACTTTTCAAGCCAGTCTTGTGCAAGACTTTGCCCAGACATTTTTTTACACGGGCTTGAGCGTTATCTTCTCATCCCGCGTTCCTATTTATACAATGATTATACAACTAAATTATACATATCTATATATATATATATATATATATATATATATATATATATATATATATATATATATATATATGTATATATATATATATATATATATATATACAGATTTTATTTATAATGAGAAATTGGGAACAAGATGGTATTTGTGCAGATTAAAGTGATTATACTTCCTTAATTATCGTTGGATCGCTCGGGTCGGCAATCTCAAAAGCATTTTTTCCAAACAGATGTATAATTTTATATGGTCCCTCATAAATATTAAAAACTTATAAATTACTTTTTGCGATACATTCAAAAGATACGGTACCTTTAGCAAGACTAAATCATCCAAGTTCAATTCTATACTGCGAGATTTCTTCTGTTGTCGGCAGCGCATGGCACATCACTCCTTAACAAGGGAAAATCTCTGCAAGTTTCTCTTTTAGCGCCTCTCCAAAGTGGAGAGCATATGGGACTTGCCCCGTGCTTTGATGAACGGTCAAATTTAGGCAATCCTTTACGAAGGACGCGTGTCGCGCTCATTTCGTATGGGTGTGCGCACAGAATGTCCTAAACAGCCTCCCGATTTCCCTCATCGTTCTCTTCACGGGGTTTGACTGTGGGTGTCTTATAGAAGAAAACAACGCAAGTACCCCCTCAGCTTCTAATTGCCTCTTCCAGCACGGCGAGGTAAGTTGTGTACCATGGTCGGACAATACCCGGCACGGCTTGCCTACAGTAGAAAAATAGCTCGCCCGTAACTTTTTTATACACATATTTGTGTCGTCGCGCGCTTAATGGGGTAAATTTTTACGTGTTTAGAAAAAACTCCTGAAATACAAATAAATATTTTACCTCCCCCCCCTCCCCCCGTTGACGTCGGCAGCGGCCCAAAAAAGTCTACCGAGGCTAAGTTGTTCGGACAATCTACTCGTAAAAATTCGCTTAACCCCCATACGATAATTTAAATACTTTACCCGCTGACATGTGTCACACGCGCGAGTTATGTGGCAGGCCCCGATGGATCACCAAGGAAAGGTAACACACATACAGGTAACACTCGCCAGAGTAAGTAATCGAACAAAGGGTGTTGATTAGAATAATGATTTATTAAAACGTCATTACAGGTTGGATGCCCGACAGAGACTGGCGATCGTCGATGCGAAGTGCAGTAAGAGAGTATAAAGAGAGTATATGTATAAAGTATATATGAAAAGTATATATTGCATCTTCATTGTCTTCTGGCTTCTCTTTGTCCATGCAGATTCCATTCGGAGCGATAAGGAGGCTGGCTGGCCGATGCGTCTAAGTACCTATGTGGTGACTCATATAACTCCTCCATGGCCAAGTTCAATGACGTCCTTTTTGGTAAGTTGCGGTCGTTGTTTCTTGACTTTTATTTTGTATATTAAGTAAACCGATGTAATCGTTATGAACAGCAATACTAATAATATAATTGAACTTGTAGACATGACGAATTCGGTTCTAATTTGATTAGAAACTGGCATCTTTAGTGTAGGTGATGTCAAAGTTTTTAGAGGTTCGAAATTCAACTGGTGGTCTTTGATAACTAAAGGTGAAATTAGGCTGGATTGTTCCATTTCACCAAGATTTTCGTCAAGTCGGCATCCCTGTATTTGTACATTATTTCCTTGTATTTCATATGTTCCTCGGATCATCAATTGGTCATTATCATGTTTAACCTTGATAGGATAATTACTCGATACTAGCGTTAAATTTTCAGATAATTTGTATGTCAATATTAAAGGTGGACTAATTGAAATGATAATCGGTTTGACTTTTTCCGTTATAATTTGTTGACATAAAAAGTCCTTTTCATACATCTGTCGGCATTTATTAGCGAATAGTTTTATGGATGACCCAGTCAAACTCCATGGTGTGGTGATAACTTCTGTCTGATTGTTGTAATTGATTATAGCAAGTCTTTGATGGAGTGAAAATTCGATAGGATTAAGGATAGGGATTTTGATGGTGTATACAATAAAATTTTGTGTGAATGCAATTGATCCCTGAGCAAAGCGAAAATCTAGCAAATTATGGTAGTGTAATATTAACTCTTTCTGAGAGTAGATTGCCAATAAATGTACACGTATATCCGATATTTGGTCATATGTTAACAATTCTAAGTCGAATATTTGTTCATTGAAAATAAATGATCTTTTAATTTTATTAAGTAATCCGGGAAAATGTTGCTCCTGGGTTATGAGGGTCATGATCGCTTCAAATAGATTTGATTGCAAAGTTTGATCATTTACAGTTTTCCACATGTCTTTTAAATTTTTATTAATTATATTTGTGTTGTTATTTATTTGTTTACTTATCGTATTTATTATGCTTATTGACTTATTTAAAGTAAATATATTTTCCTGCTGTTGATTTTGTAGAGAATTTAAGTAGTTGAATAAATAAACTCCTTCTTCTTGACCCAACGAACCAAATCTTTATTTAACTTAACCCAACGTTTCGGACATGTATTATGTCCCTTTTCAAGGCTACATAGAAATTTACAAGTTTTAATTTACAAGAAAATTTTTTTACACTTTTAAATGAATAACGATTTACACTGCTCACCTCTATCAATAAATTAATAGGTTTATAAAACCATCGTTAAAAAGTACGTAATAATGTCTCACAGAGACTCGTCTGCCGTCAGTTCTCGGAAATTTAAAGTCCAAACCGAGCGATAGCTCGTATTTATATTGTGCCCTCGAGTAGTGGGGAGCTGTTAGTGTATTTGTAAGCTAACGTAAACCTTTGATTTTATGTTTGTGTTTTTTCTTTTTTTCCAGCATTGAAAGTAATACATTTATATTATTTTTGTAACAATATTTTAAATTAGCAATGTCAGTTTTGCGATTTATGTTATTCGCAGTGGCATAAATATTTAGCATTTCTGAAAATTCTCGTTTGAATTTATTTTTCTCAACATCAAGAATCGAAACATTTTCAAAGTCGAAATTATGTTTTGTGTATTTGCAGTGCATGTATAAGGCAGATCTTTCGTCCGCATTTTTTATGCAATATTTATGTTCATAGCATCTTTTCTTTAGCGCTCTACCACTTTGTCCAACATACGCAGCATGACAATCATTACATTTTATTTTGTAAACAATACCGGTAACATCTGATTTTTTGATTGGATCTTTTCCTAATTTAACGAAACTTAGCTTGTTAGACATATTGTTTACATGCATGATACCATATTCTTTGCAAATCTTATTGATAGACTGTGATAAATTATTAACATAAGGAAGTATAATTAAAGGATTTTTTGTATAAGCTTTTGTAATATTATTACAGTTGTTACTATTAAAAATGTGACAAAGTCTTTTTTTAATATTTTTTTCAATAAACTGCAACGGAAATTTATTATTTAGAAGAAATTTCTTGACCAAAGTTAAATTATTGTTATGAAAAGAATAATTTAAAATATTGTTACAAAAATAATATAAATGTATTACTTTCAATGCTGGAAAAAAAGAAAAAAACACAAACATAAAATCAAAGGTTTACGTTAGCTTACAAATACACTAACAGCTCCCCACTACTCGAGGGCACAATATAAATACGAGCTATCGCTCGGTTTGGACTTTAAATTTCCGAGAACTGACGGCAGACGAGTCTCTGTGAGACATTATTACGTACTTTTTAACGATGGTTTTATAAACCTATTAATTTATTGATAGAGGTGAGCAGTGTAAATCGTTATTCATTTAAAAGTGTACAAAAATTTTCTTGTAAATTAAAACTTGTAAATTTCTATGTAGCCTTGAAAAGGGACATAATACATGTCCGAAACGTTGGGTTAAGTTAAATAAAGATTTGGTTCGTTGGGTCAAGAAGAAGGAGTTTATTTATTCAACAATCACCAATACGAACAATCCTCTAATCTTTCACAATTTAAGTAGTTGTTTATCTTTTCTAAATCGTTTGCATCTGGGTTCCCAAAAATATATTTTATTGCTGTGCCGTTTTTTAACGCTCTTTTCGTTCTCATGTTTGATGGCATTATTATCTGTAGATTCTGGTGTATTTCATTACATAGAATTTCGGCTTGCTTTAATAAACTTGATTCTCTTAATTCGCCTTGGTTAGATAATATTGTATAGCTAGCTTTTATATGTTTGAAAGTTTTCAAAAGCGTAGTAACGTCGATGTTGAAATGTAGGTAATGATAACTTCCAACTATTCTTCCAGTTCCTTGTTGGTAGTCGTAATGCATCTTATTTTGGTTGATTTCGCTACTCTCCACGAGCAGAGCTATGAGCATCAAGATTAGTGCCGTCTTCATTGTCCTGTAAAGAAGAAGTTTTTCTTATTCTTTTAGCACTTCTTAAATTGTATTGGCATTCTTGACCATGTATATAGCAACCTAACGAGGGGCCTTGTTGTGTCTCTACAAGTAATATTTTATATCGTGGTGCGGTTTTGTCGCGTTGTTGTTGATGGGTTTTCATATAAATTTCTTTATTTTCTAACGATTTGTCAGGACTATTAGGTAACTTTTGTTGCTCTTTTTGGTTTCCATATAGCGTGTCATAAAAAGGTAAAATTTCATTTTTTCTGATTTCATTATATCTTTCTATGATATCGGCATCGGGCTCGATAATGTGTTTCTGTAGTTCGTCATAAGGTCCATATAACAGTGTAAAAGGCGTATAGTTAGTTGTAGAGTGTATACTCTGATTGTATATTAAGAGAGCGGTGATCATAAGATTTTTCACTGTTTCTTTTGGATTTTGATTGGATAAAATACTTAATTTTTCCTTTAGGGTTGAATGCAGTCTTTCTATGGGTCCATTCGATGTATGTCCGTTTTCTACGGTAAACGCTGTCTTTTCAATTGAATCTTTGTTGACGGGTATTTGGTGGAAACCTTGTGCTAAATCTAATGTACTAAAGTAAGAACATTTGCCCAGATTTTCTAGAATGTCGTCCATTCTAGGTAATGGATATTTGTCTTCGATGGTGTTGCCGTTTAATTTACGATAATCTATTACCATTCTCCATTTTTTTCTTCCACTTGCATCTTCTTTCTTCGGAACTATCCATACGGGGGATGAGTAGGGCGAGTTGCTTGGTTGAATAATTTCTTCGTCTAACAGTTTTCTGATTTGAGTTTGAATTTCTTCTTTTAGATGGTATGGGTATCTAAAACTCTTTACATACATAGGGTGATCGTCCTTTGTTTTTATATTGTGTGAAACCGTAGAAGTCGCTGATAATTTTTTATTTTCATTGTAGAAACAGTCTTTGTACTTCTGGCATAGTGATGTAATTTTATATCTTTCTTCTTCGTTCATGTGATCAGTTCTTATCGGTAATTCTACTCCTTGATGATGATTCACTTCAACATTTTTATGATCGTCCGGTATATTTTTAAAGTAATTTATTTCAAATTTAGATGTGCTAAAAATTTGAGTTTTGTAATTAATATTCGCTTCCAAATTCTGCAAATCCTTATGTCCGATTAAACAATCGTACGTACAGTGCTATGTTGCTATTAAGAAAGTTATAGGTGTGTCGTCATCGTATTCACGTAATATAGGAAAGGTAAGCGCATATGTACCTTTCGTCGTTTTGTGCACCGATTTAATTTCGAATTCGTAAGGAAATATAAATTTTGGAAATAGTTTATATGCAATTTCTGGATTGATAATGGATGATGAGGCTCCAGAATCGATGAGAATTTTAAGAGGTGGATTTGTCGTTATTATGTGTGGTAATTAGGGTGAATTGCTAATCGAATTTAAATTTATCACGTCGGTTCTGTAGTATCGGGAGCCTGTTGAAAATTTTGGCAGTTATCACTCTCGTCGTTTTCTTGATTGAATTCTTCATGGTCTGGTACAGGTGAGTCATTTTGATAATTGATTGCTTCCTCTTCTCCTTGTTCTTGTTGATGATGCAACTCTTCAGCGATAAAGTTTGCTGGTCCTGTGCTCTTAAAGAAGTTCGTTCTTGGTTTAAAGTTATTTTGTGCCGGTGAATTATTTGATCTATTTGTTGGATTAACGCCTTGTTTGTTAGTATTTCTTGTACTGACTGACATTGGTGTTGGTTGGTAATTTTGTTGTCTTGGCAGATTATTATTATTTTGACCAAAATTGTTATTACAATAATTTGTGGGGATAAATCCAGGCTGTGTTTGTGCAAATGCGGGTGTCGGTTGCAAATAAAATGGATTTACATTTCTTGAAGTACTTGGTAAATTATTTGAAGGGTGAATAATTTTTGGATTACTATTAGTCGCAAATGGGTTTGTAGTTTTAGCATTGATTGTACCGAATACGTTGGGTTTAGGTTTGTTATCACGTTGTCGTGCGAAATTGAGGAAAGCACTTTGTTGTTCATGGTTGTCGTATTTACGACATTTTATTATACATGCCTCAACGTCGTCTAAATCAAAATGTAGCAAGTAAGAATGGTAAGGCTCTTTAATACCATTTATAAAAGTACTTTTGGCTACGTTTTCATAAAATGTATTTTTAATACTTATAACATTAGCGTCTCGATTATTTAACTGTATGTGTTCCTTCAATTTATTTAGCCTGCTTTTGATTTCGTCCGCTTATTTTTCGTAAGACTGATTTGTCAATTGATAACATACACTTAGTCTGTTAAATAGTAACTCCTCCGAATTTGGGTCACTGAATCTATTAACTAAGAGCGTTTTACATGCGGCATATGTAGCCGGGTTATTTGCCACTATTAGGTCTAGTGCTTCACCGCGAATCTTTGATTTGATTAATGCGAATAATGCCTCGTTTATTGCATTATCTGCAGTCGCTACATTTTCTACGAATTTGTCGCACGTTTGTATAAAGTGCGAAAGGAGTCTTGTACCTCCTTCATATATGGGGATCGCGTCGCGCCATATCGTAAGTCGCAATTTAAATTGTTCTAACGTAAGATTTTGTTGATTATCTCAGTTATTCTCCATTTTGCTTTATTTTTGATTACGCTTCACGTAAAATCAATTGCACTTAAAAGGATAGGGTTGGGTAGGATATAGGAAATTTCAAAGACTTACTAGTTCGTCTTTAATGATTTCGGGTGAATCTCTGCTTGCAGGTGGACTCCAATCTTGACGTAGTACGTTCCGTGATGATGGACGTTGAAACGCCAACTGCTTCCTCGCTGAAGATTTCCGTCACCAGGTTGAGGGAGAATCTGAGTTTTTGCAGCTTCACGGTCCTGTCTCCGCAGCGCCAGTTATGTGGCAGGCCCCGGTGGATCACCAAGGAAAGGTAACACACACACAGGTAACACTCGCCAGAGTAAGTAATCGAACAAAGGGTGTTGATTAGAATAATGATTTATTAAAACGTCGTTACAGGTTGGATGCCCGACAGAGACTGACGATCGTCGATGCGAAGTGCAGTAAGAGAGTATAAAGAGAGTATATGTATAAAGTATATATGAAAAGTATATATTGCATCTTCATTGTCTTTTGGCTTCTCTTTGTCCATGCAGATTCCATTCGGAGCGATAATGAGGCTGGCTGGCCGATGCGTCTAAGTACCTATGTCGTGACTCATATAACTCGCGCGTAAAGCATTTAACATCCTTCCGCATACCGCGCCACCAAAAAAATTGAGATACGTAATAAAACATCTTATACCCGCCCGCGTGCTCAAGCTGCGCGTGAATTGAAGTTAATTATGTCAAAATCAAAATCGCGGGTATCATTAATTTCCATTTATCATCATAATTTGTATTGTAGTGCAATATTTCTTTTTCAACTTTCACCTGCAAACTTGGATTTTCCCGCACCTTCTGTATCTTCACATCAGATTTTTGTAACTCACTGAGATTTTTCAACTGATCAAGCAACTCGGGTCGTATGCCCAGCTGACAAATAAAGGTTTATCTACATATATACAACGAATGTTCTCCGTATGACGAATCGAATTGGCGACGTTCCATAACAGATAATTGTCCGGGTTTACGTGAATGTTTTCTCGAGGAAAATTACGACTAAAGAAGTCGGCCACCGTATTGTCGACCCCTCTACAGTGCTCTATTTTAAAGGTAAATTCCTGCAATGCTAACGACCACCGGGTCAACCGCGCCGTGGTAAATGGAGTGGTCATCAAGAATGTCAATGCCTTATGATCCGTCACAATGTCGAACTCCACTTCCCATAGATATGTGCGAAATTTAAGTACCGAATAGATTATCGCTAAAAGCTCCTTTTCAGTGACAGTATACAGCTGTTCACAGCGTGTTAAAACGCAACTCACTAGTGACACGATAGGCACATCCCCGTCTTTATCGACCTGACATAATACGCTGCTTATCCCCACATCACTCGCATCTGTATGTAGCCTGAAACGCGTCCCGAAAAGGTAGTGACGTAAAGCAGCGGTATGTAAAAATTGCATTTTAATGGCTTTAAATGTCCTATCGTGCGAGTCCGTCCATCGTCACTCGGTATTTGCCCTAAGGATATCTCGGAATGGATCTACATAGTTGGCATATCGCGCCGTAAACCTCCTATGGAAGCCGCAAATTCCCAAAACGATTGTAATTGCTTTATATCAACCGGAGTGGGGAAAGTTTCTATCACCGCGAGTTTGTTGGGGTCAGGTCTAATCCCTTCTCGCGAAATAATAACTCTTAAGAATGGCACTTCTTCACGAAAATAGAGTGATTTTTCCAGGCTTAAAGTCATGTTAGCATTAATTAATCTTTTAAACAGATATTGCAAGATATTGAGGTGCTCGTCAAAAGTTCTTGCCGCGATAATAATATCATGGATGTACAATTTAACCACTTCAAGTAATTCTTGGCCCGGAGCTAAGCTTAATGCTCTAATAAACCCCGCACCGGTGTTCTTGAGTCCAAATGGAATTCTAGTAAATTGGTAAAGCGTACCCTCATGTAGGAAAGCAACATATTTACGCGATTCCTTGGCTAAGGATACCTACTAGTACCCACTCACCGAGTCCGTGGTGGACAGATGAGCCACCCCCTCAAATTCTTGCAATATATCTTCCATACGCGGCAGGCATACATTACCACTCTTTTTCGTCACTACCCGCAATGGGTTATAAAACTCGCTCGCGGACCGCTCAATTATCCCCAATTCTAGCATTCTATTTATTTCACGAGATACTGCGTTTTTGTGATGAATCGGAACCGGGTATGATTTTTTCACATAGGGTTTCACGACCGTTGGGGTAATCACATGTTCGTACACATGCGTGCACCTGGGGCTATCCGTAAGAAAACTTCCAACACCTTTTTACGCTGCTCCACTGAAAACGTTTCCAAATTATCTACATACTCTTCGATGCGCGCCTTCATACTCGACTCTTCATCCACGGTATTTTTTGAAAAATCGTCCGAACACGTTAAGTACCTGATTACACCTCCCCCATTCTCTTCTAAATTCTGTACCATATTAATCTCCTTCTCTTCCGCGGCCCGCTTAACTATTCGAACGCGACCGGTAAACATCTCGCGCTCTGTTTCATTTCTATCCATTGTCACTTGCCAACTCTTACTGTACCATATTATGTTATCTATTTGAATCATAGCGCACGGGCGTATTTCACAGTCTTTATGCACGCTTCGAAACTGTACTATTTCAGCCGGTAATCGTTCTCCACGTAAATAAATGGATTCCTCGTCCATGTAAATCCAAGCCTGAGCAGCTTTAAGCCAATCTACACTCACTAACATTTCCGTGGATAATTCTGGTACCACTAAGAACGGGTGCGTTATTTCGTACTTCCCGATAGCGAGACCGATCTAGACCTGCCTTTTAATCGTCGTGTGTTTTTTACCCACTGCTACATACACCATTAAGTTTGTTACCGGTAACTCTAATAAGTCAATGTTTTTTTATTTCTAAATAAAAATCCTCTGTCACGTAAGTAATTTCACTCCCACTATCTAATAAGATTGCTACCTTTTTATCTGCTATCTTCACGTGTATTCTCAAACTAGTCATTCGCGCTAACATTTCGCCCGCATTATTATTTTCATCGCTTACATCCCAGTATAAATTGTCTACCGTATTATATTCGTCTCTTCGAGTACTTATCGTCCTTAGATTAACATTTGCGAAATTTGCCCCCTCTTTATTTTGATCATTAGGATTACACGGTGGCTGAGAGCGTTCCGAGCTCGCTATATTTGTGTTTCCTCGCGCGTGCCAATTTGGCGCGGTCGAGGTATTGCTCACGTTGTTACTGTTTTGGGGTCTATGTACGTGATTATTTATATTATTCGAGCGACTTTCATACGATTGTTCCCGAGGAGAATAATCAAGTCGGGCTAGACTTTGCAAAATTTTATCTGTGTTTGCAGAATCAACGGTAGACAAAATTTCTTGCACTCTAGTAGGAAGCTGTTTTATTATAGTAAAATTCACTTCATAGGCCTCCGTTGTCGGAGTGACAAACCGTGCTACCCGTACCTGCTGCACGAAGTAATTTTGTAGCGAGCCATCCGAACTCCTAAACTTTTGACTTTGCCACTCGTCTTTGACTTTCATTCTGGCTTCAATAATATTAAAATTTATTAAGAAAATTTCCCGAAAATTATTATAACTTCTGAAAGGAATAGGTCGAGTGTCCATCCAAGTACGCGCCCTCCCGATCAATGCATCTTCAATCACTAGAAGTTTTTGTTCTTCGTGAATTATTCCTTTACGCTTAAAATACTTTTCGACCTTTTCTAAGAATTCTAGGGGGTTATCATTTTCTCCTCCAAACGTTGGTAGCGGAGCACTTACTTGCAGTGATTGAACTCGTTGCAATAAACCCACGAGTATGTTTTCATTTATTTGCTCGCGCATCTCTACAGTATCACGCGCCTCATCGTTGTTTCGCGCATTTTCGTCCGCGCGCCGATTGTTGTTATTTTGGGCGTTACTACCATTACCGTTATTTGCATCTGCGCAATTACCATTATTGTTCGCAATCTCACCATTATTCGGTACGCTTTGAAGATGGCGATTCTCGGCCACCATTCTTTGCAATTCGTTGCGTAGCACGTCATTTTCCTACCGCGTGGAATTCTGCACTGCGCGCAATCGCTCAAGCTCCTCTCTCAATTCATCCAGGTCTGGTTGTCTCGGCGGTTGTTCTTGTTACGGCGACGCTGGCGTGCGTTTGGCGGCATTTTGCGTGTAATAATAAAATTCTCTTTTGTATTATTTATTTTATTTTACTTTTTTCCAGCTAATAATGTACAACAATGATTGTATTCTATCTTTGCCACTAGTTGAGCGCCATTTGAAAAGGTTCGGCTATGTTTTTTATTTGTTAATAAAAGAAATATCGTTTATTATGTTGCAAAATGTATTTATATAAAATTTGGAGTCGAGATAAAATATATTTGATTGTCGTTGCACGCACAATAATCACCATTCATACACAATCTCACGCAAACTAACGATTCTAAATATAATGACGAATGCGTCGTCGTGTCAAAATGCGCGTCTAAGTTTCTTTTAAACCCTGCGACTTGAGTCGTACCTATCGTGTTGTGCTTCGGCAATTACCACGAGACGTTGAATTGGAGCGTCATGATAGATGACGGGTGGGCCTCAAATTACTCTCCGTCCAGAAGTATGCCCTTGAGTTGTTGCGCGTTGTCCACGTCAGTTTGCTCGGGCGGCGATAACCGTACGCCGAGAAGATTTCGTCACGTGTCCTTGGTGGTACTTTTCAGAAATGCCGACTGCGACACGCTTTATTGTATGAATAAGGTAAGCGTTGCTCGATCTTCGGCGTCTGTCCACGACGCTGATCACAAGCGGTCTGCCCGCTCGCGAATTCCTACTCGCTAACGTACCCGTCGTCTCTCTCTCCCTCCCACCAATTCTCAAACAATACTCATACCCTATTGGCTAGTTACACACATACAGATATTCCCTAGTTTCCCTATTCATTACATAAGCGTCCGTTACAACTGATTTTACAAAGTAATTCGTCTGGAATAAGCGGTTCCAGCATGAGTATTAGGTAGATCACATTTCCTCGCTCTTTCCAACCCCACGCTGTTGGATCCTTTTTGTAATCAAACCACTGTTGCAGTTGTAGCAACGTTCTATACGCGTGCTGCTTTGTCGCACCTTCGGTCGATGGTAAATTTTCTAATTTTAAAGAACCTTTCAACGCTGATTTTTGAAAGTTGAAAAACCGCTGCTCATGTAGATTCTCTTTGTCCTTTTTACTGCTATACATACGACTAACAAAATCATTAGCAGTCGCAGCTAAAACATTAGAACTCACGGTGGGATTATAAAAATCAAGTGCTTTTTGCTAGGACGACATCATTGAGAAACGTTTTTATAATTTTGTTTTTTCCTTGTTTGAAAAAATAAGACGTTGTGTCACATCTTGTAAAAGCATGCAGGAAACCTATCAGCTTTTGCAATTGAGGATATTTAAAGTTTTTGCTGTCATATATACAATCATTTATATTTCCTTTACTGGGTTTTAAGAAATAGACAGTATTAATATGTGTGTGCTGCGTTAAGATTACAAGTAAGTCGATGTCCTCTCCAATGATCCAAGTTGTACCGCTTACACTGCATTTTTCAGCAGTACTTACAATAAGAAAATCGGCATCTTCTTCCGCTACGACAGTAGTACATTTTTCTTTTTGAAAATCTTCGCATAATAATTTAATCAACCATTTTTTTATTTTTATTTTTGCTGAAAAATTTGTCTTGTGAAATTGTAATGATGGTATTTCTATTAAATTCTATTTCCCGTCCTAAATTTTTATTCTCTCTCCGTGACCTTTCGGCTGCTTTAGTACTTTTAACATTGATTCCCTCTGGGTATCCATCGAAAACTATGGTGAAATTCTTGCTATAATTATGAATTGTGTAATCAACATACTGTTTAATAATAAAATCAATCGATTTATTACCATTCCAGCGAACTTTATGCAAAAGAAAACCCCCATCAACCACATAAAAATCGTTTGGACCACGAGATATATCGGTAATCTTCGAAAAATTATCATAGAATGATGATTTTCATCCTTTCCGCATTCCGCTCTCGTCAAAAAGAGAAAGCGGATAAGGAGCAAGCTCATATTCTAAAAACTTTAACATATCTGTTTTATTTTGAATATTTAATGATATTCTCAGACGAAGAAGTGCTTGTTTTGAATAATTTGTTTAACCACGTAGAAAAATCAGAGTTCCATACGTTACCACAAAATGATGAGTTCAAAGAAATAAAAAACAAGTTTTTAAACAAATTACAATCGATAAAAGGAAACGGCCCAACTGCATGATTATGGATTCTTTATTTTAAAATGGTTGATCTGGCTAAAGAGTTCATTCGGGCTGAAAGAAGCGGAAATTGGTCAATGTATTTGTAGTGTGTTTAACAAATGCTGCCTTACTTTCATGCTAGTGGCCATAATCTGTACGTTAAAAGCAGCCATTAATATTTGCAAGATATGCGTAATCTTAAAAATATAATGGATGTCATGGAAAAATGCAGTGTAAGCGGTGCAACTTGGATTATTGGAGAGAACATCGACTTACTTTCAATCTTAACGCAACACACACCTATTAATACTGTCTATTTTTTAAAATCCGGTAAAGGAAATATAAATGATTGTATATATGATAGCAAAAGGTTTAAATATTCTCAATTGCAAAAGCTTATAGGTTTCCTGGATGCTTTCACAGGATGTGCCACGACGTCTTATTTTTTCAAACAAGGAAAAAACACAATTATAAAAACGTTTCTCAATACAGTACAGCAAAAAGCACTTGATTTTTATAATCCCACCAGAGTCCTCATGTTTTAGCTGTGACTACTAATGACTTTGGTAGTCGTATGTATAGCAGTAAAAAGGACAAAAAGAATCTACATGAGCAGCGGTTTTTCAACTTTCAAAAATCAGCATTGAAAGGTTCTTTAAAATTAGAAAATTTGCCATCGACCGAAGGTGCGACGGAGCATCACGCGTATAGAACGTACCTACAACTGCAACAATGGCTTGGTTACAAAAAGGATCCAACAGCGGGGGGTTGGAAAGAGCGAGGAAATGTGATCTACCCAATACACACGCTGGAACCACTTATTCCAGACGAATTACTTTGTAAAATCAGTTGTAGGTGTAAGACAGGGTGCAAAAAAAAACATGTAGCTGTAGAAAACATGGGCTACGATGCTCACAAATCTGTTCGTCATGTCATGGTGAAAGTTGTACAAATGTCGAAGAAACGATCATAGAAAACATGACAGACATAGCTATTAATGATGATGAGCAAGAAGAAGAGTTTTTAGAAAGAATTATTCGAATACCGATGGAAAATGTGCCAGACGTTAATAATGAAGAAGAAGATGAAGACAAGGATGACCAAGAACCACAGAACGTGATAAAGAAATACACGAAGATGTGCTACAATCTAAAGAACGAAAAATACGTTTAAAAATAATTAATAATAAATAAAAAACGACATAATATATGTTGAAATGTTTAGTCAAATTTGTATAAAAGTGAATATATTATTTATTATTTAATAAATTAATAATACGTAACCAATAACATATTTATAATTAATTAATTATTTATTTATGAAAAAAAGAGAAAAATTTAATAAAAATAATTATTGTTATTTAAGAATGTTAAATAAACCTTTTCGGGGAAATGAGTAGGGCATATGTTAATATTTTCGCGAGATACCCCAAATTAAAAAAAAAAATGAAGTGTTTACGTCAATTAGTTACCGAAATATCAAAAAATTTTCGAGCGCGTCGGAAGTTCCTGTGCTCAGTTTTTTTGCGTGACACTGTAGCTTTTCCCACTTTTGACACGCACCTTTATAATTATTTATAATAATGCAATTTTTCAATAAATGTGACGCAATATTTTTTTTATGTTAGTACAACTGTTAATTCGATTTTTCGGACCTGTCTCGTATTAATAATTACAGACACAGCGATTTTTACAAAAAAAAAAATCTCGGCTTCTAGAGCACTTATTGTTAGAGTTTGGAGACAGCTCAAAATTTCGGGAAAATGCCAGCTTTCTAACGAACCTACTGTTGATTATCTACGACAAATACTCAAGTTGCAAGTTCATTTATTTATAACGAAAAAAAATGATTTTTTTTTATTTTGCGATTTTAAACAATTAAATTAGAAAAAGTCGTTTATTTATTCATTGTTCGTGAAAGTAGAGATGTTAATCTTTCAAACGGACACGAGTGATACTAGCCTTGGAGCGGTACTCACGCAGACAATCGACGGCGAAGAGCGAGTTTTATGCTTCGCAAGCCGCACGATAACTCAGGCGGAACGGAATTATGCCGTCACGAAACGTGAATGCCTCGCAGTTTTGTGGGCGGTACGCAAGTTCCGTGCTTATGTCGAAGGCTATCACTTTAAGGTGATAACCGACTATATATAATCCCATCGGACGCTTAGCGCGGTGGGCGCTTGAAATGCAAGCGTACGATTATGACGTCGAACATCGTAAGGGGTCATTGAATCACGTGCCTGAGGCGCTCTCTCGCATATTTGAGGACGAGGAAGCGCCAGACCTCGCTGCGGTAGATGTCTCCGAAGAGACAGACGACGCCTGGTACAAACGCATGTTCGCCGCCGTCGGACAAAATCCCGGCGACTACCCGTGGTGGAAGATAGTTCACGGGCGTCTCTATAGCTACCGTCCGAATCACGCCACCGAAGATTTTCTCGAAGACGAGGACGCCTGGAAACTAGTGTTGCCAGTAGAGAAACGTGAGAAAGCGATGCAAGAGAGCCACACAGAACCTACTGCAGGCCGAGCGAAAACGCATGCGCGTGTCACTCTCTATTATTATTGGCCCTCGTTGCGCAAAGATGTCGCTGACTTTGTGCGGAACTGCATGATTTGTCAGTAGTGCAAAGTGCAGAGAGCACCATTTATGGTGGCACGGACCGAGTTGGCTCTGCGAGGAAGATTCAGGTTGGCCATCTCAAGCAACCTCTATTCAAGAGAACAACTTTCCAGAATTGAGGGCCAAGGTCACATTCACCGCAGCTAAGTCAAACTCAAGCAAATTGTGAGACATCATCGATCATTACTCATCATTCACTCAACTCATAAGAACCACTGGATGGGTAATGCTCGCATGTGATTGATTCAAGGCGAAAGGTAAAACTCACCATAAATCGAAACTCACTACTGATCTAATCAGCAAGGCAAAACCCTTCTGGATCAAGAAGATTCAGCAAGTTCATTTTCACTCAGAACTCATCATGCTGAAAAATTCTCAAGTCCCAAGAAATCATGTTTTCAACGGGATGACTGCTTACATAGACTCATCAGGAATTATTAGAGTAGGAGGTCGGCTACAAAAAACTCAGATGGATCATCACTCAAAACACCCAGCAATCTTACCATGTAGTTTCTCTTTATTTCTACTTTCTTTGGGGAGGGGAAAAGTCAGCTCACGCTAATCTAAATATCCGCAACTCGAAAAAATATAGAAAAAGAAACAAGAACCGTTTAATGCAGTTCTCCATTAGTTTCTCCCTCTATATTTCCTTTACTACGTAAAGGTGGTGTCATCCTGACAACACTTTCCATATATATAAACATCTATATTTACTTCAATAAAATAGAAGAAAATAGATAATAAATTTGGAAAGTGAAACAATCTAATAACCAATAAAAGATCCTCTGTTCGTCACATATTGTTTGTTGAATTTTTTATTAATTGGCGATATGTACTTTTCCAATGTAGAAATTTTGTTGTTATTTTATGAATAACAAGACGGTATCATATTTTTATATGATACCGTTTTTAACATTATAACATATGAAGAAACGATTGTAAAAAAATTTATTAATGTGACCAATTCTCGCGTCCAAAATCATAAAAAATAATTTTTTTTTTATTTGATATTTCAAATGTACATTGTGTTTGAAAAAAAAAATTCAGGAAGAAATATTCAAAAGTTTAGAAGTTACTTATATGCAAAATGCATTATTTGTTTAAAAAACTAAAAATTTTTATTTTCTAGTAAATTATTTGAAATACGGGCCCGGCCAAAATAAAAACAAAAAAACAAAAGAAAAATAAAAAATTAAATTAAAAAATTTGGAATTCACGTTTCGAGTATTCAAGTTATTCGAGTGCGCTACTGTCAGTCTGCTACTCCTCAGTTTACGTGTTTTGATGCGTCATCAACAACAAACAAGTGCGCGTTGAGGTTAGTTATACATACATGAATAAGAAGAGAACTATTGTATGTACAACTATTTTCAATATCTACAAATTACTTATAAGTGATATTAAAAAAATTGGAGAATCAAAAGCTGTAAGAGGCTTGTAAATTTTACGTAACGGTTAGTTGGCTCCTGCTTCATATTCTTTCTCTTCTTCTTTGCTGGTTGGAATGAAACGAAAATAATAACCGTATGCTTAATCTAGTGTAGTTTTATAATTTTAGCATGAATTATATAGATTATAAATAATTATAGCAATATTTAAATTAATAAATTAAGCAAATTATAGATACTTATGTATGTGTAACAGTTTTCGTACTGAGTTGTATTTTAATCATTGTTAACCAATTTGTATTGTAACGGGATGGCTAGTGGGGGAAAATCCCAACAAGCCACAGGCTAGCGATGCCCTAGAACGCGGTGCCGCGGGTGTCAGACTAAAATGACTTGCCCGGGGATCTGCTCCTGGAGTCCCGAAAACAACGCGAAGATCGCACACGAACTTTGCTTTCCAACTAATTGGATCGCTGAGTGAAAAGCGCGCGCTCGAAGAGTAAAGCACGCGGCCGCTATACTCAGATATGAAAACGACCGGCGGAGTCGTTTTCCCGCGGAGACGGCGGTATCCGGGAGAAGGACAGGTTGTAATGAACAACGCGACGAGTAACTAGATATCACAGTATATTAAAATCACTAATAACTACAAGCACAACGCACGTGCTGATTAGAACAAATATGAGTTAGTTCGCGCGCGACCGTTAAGATTCAAACGCGCGAACGATACGGCGCGCGGCGAAGCTGCTAATATCGCGCGCGGTGTTAAAGTACGGCGGGCTGACACGCACCCGCACGTATACGGCACAGAAAGCTTGCACGGAGCGATTTCCGTGCGAGCCTTTACAATAAACCCGCGAGAGGAGAGTAGAAAACTTACGTTAGGAAGGAGCAACCGGTGCACTCGGCTCTCTCTCGCTCTCTGTCGCTCGCACAGTAGATGCGCGCTATATCTCTCTCTCTCTTTCTTACTCGCTGTGTCGGGTCGGCAGGCGGGCTGGCTGCCGGCTCCTCGCTCGCAGTCTCGTTCTGCTCGTGGCACACGCGACGCGGTATCGCTCTCTCTCTTTCTCTGTCTCTCTTGCGCGCGCATACACTATTTGCGGCGCCTCCACTACACTCGCGGGGTCTAACAAAAACGATAGGATGGTGCGGATAAGTAAACTCACGAGAGACACGGGGGAGATGTTTCACGCGCGATGGCAGACACGAAGATGGCTGCCGTGACTCGCCTAAAGCCGTAGCAGCTTCGCGGGTACGCGACGGGCATATTACGCGTCGCAAGACCGTTCTAATCCGATCAGGATGCTCGCGCGCTCGCGCCCCCGGTGAGCATGCCTGCTCGGCGCGGGTAATTCGAATCTCGAATTACCTACCTCGCGCACGAGTTACACCCCCCCGCCAGACGCTGCTTAGGGGACCGCGAGCAGCTCTGCCATCCATGGCCGTCGTCGTACCTATACGTAGGGTGGTAAGGCTTTAATAGAAGGAGGTTCTAAAAGGGAATTAGGACGAATTGGAGTCACTGGATTTTCCTTTTTTTTTTAATTTTTATTAAAAAAACAAAAAAAACTCTTCGGGACTTAGCCCTCTTCAGCTGGCCCGGGAGTAAGTCCGGCGCCCCTTGTGGCGAGCTTGGTTAGGGCAGTGCTTCGACTTCTTTACCCCAAGCTCGTCACACATGAAGGACCGCGGAAGCGCCTGTGCATTTAACGCCTCCCGGGCCGCCTGCTCCTCTTCGAACGCCCTTTGGAGGCGCTCCTCTTCGCGTAGGAGACGACGCTGGGCCTCTTCTTTGGCCCGCCGCGCCGTCTCCTCCGCCTTTTCCCTGGCTCGCCTGGCCTCTTCCATGGACTCCTGCGCACGTGCCAGACGAGCCTCCTCCTCCTTCTGCAAGGCGGCGCGGCGCAGCCTGGCGGCCCTGGCCTCTGCGGCGGCCGCGAGCTCTTCTCGCCGGCCTTGGGCCATTCCGACCCATTTGCCGGCTTGCCGCTCGCCGGCTTCACCGTGGCACTGGAGAAAATCCTCCAGTGCGGCCAAGGCAGCGTCCTCCGCAGCGCGCGAGGACTTGCTGAGGCGCCGCGCCTCCTCTAGAGCCTGCTCCACCGGGACCCAGGCCGCACCAACTTCATGGGTCGGTGCTCCTTTTGGGGCCTGGGTCGGAGCATCTCCTCTTTTTCCTTTTGCAGCCCGAGCCGCGCCGGCGTCAGCTTCCGGCGCACAATGATGGGCTCGGGCCGCCTCCTCTTCGGGGACTCGGCCAGCACCAGTCGACTCGGCTGGTGCCTCTTCTTGAGGCTGGGTCCCGCTCTCCTCCCGTTGCTCCTTCGGGGGATGAGGTCGCTGGAGTGGGGACGGACCAGCGCCTGTGTCGGCCGGCCTTGAAGGTCCCATTCTGGGCTCCGGTGCCTCTATCTCCTCAATCGCTAAGGTGGAGGGTTCTACCACTGCTGGAGGTTTCAGCGTCACCACATCTATCCCCTCCACCACCTGCTCCAGGAAGTCGATGACGGCGGGGTCAGGTTGACACTGGATTAATCCAGCGATCACCCGCTTCGCCGTCTCCGCTACTTCTGGAGTCAGGCCTGGCATGTCCTGCAACAGGAAAATTGATCCCGGAAAGAGGTGAGTATGAGGATCGGAAAACAAGGACGAACATGGGTTAGTACGGACGGCACAATTTCTGGACGACACGATTAGCGCTTTTTGGACGCTCGGGTTCGACGGGGGCTAATTGGCCCGACAGGAGTAGGTGCAGGCTTCTTCTTCGAGCCCTTTGGCCTCCCTGGGCCTCGCTTGGACTCTGTTGGACCGACCACACGCGTAGGGCGGTCGTCGCTCGCACGCTTTCCTGGCCTAACTAATAGCGCGGTCTTACGAGGTGGACCGCGCCTCTTAGCCGTCGCCCGAGGCTGTACATTCCCCTGGCTAACTCAGTTGCCCGCTGGCACGTTACGTTCGGTTGAAGAGTCCCTCGGTGGTAGCGACTGGGCTACTTCTTGACTACTTTTGTCCAAGTAGTTCTTGGGCTCTTCTGCAGAGACGTATCGCTTGAGTTGCTGCGCATGGACGGGACTGATCGTTCGACCATCCTCGCCTTGGATCTCATAGGTGTTTTTGCCTAGAATATTCACAATCGTGTAGGGCCCCGCGTACTTCGGGGCTAATTTGGCAGAAATCCCCTCAGCTGCTGAGCATAGTACCTTATTCTCTCTCCATACACGATCGCCTAAACAGAATTCTGGAGGTCGACGATGAGCGTCATAATATTTGGCTTGTCTCGCCTGCTTCGCTTGCGCGTCGGCCGCCGATCGAACGTAAAATTCGCGGAGCTTGTCCATGCGTGCCACCCAATTATTTATCGCCTCTTGCTGCCTTTGCTCTTCGGCTAACCTGTCTTCCTCCCGCCTTAGTATTTTCGGTGGGTCAGGCTGTCGGCCGTAAATGAGCATGGCAGGACTTATTTTGGTGGAGCTGTATACGGCCGTATTGTACGCGAACGCCAGCTCGTTCAGATGTTCATCCCAGGACCGGTGATTCTCCTCAGCGTAAGACATGATCATGGTCTTCACCGTTCGGTTCACACGCTCGACGGGATTGGCTTGAGGGTGATATGGTGGTGTAAACGTGTGATGCACGTTTCTCTCCTTTAAGAATGCCTCTAATGGTGCATTCTTAAATTCAGTCCCATTATCGGAGAGAAACACCTCGGGGACTCCGAACCGCAGACATACTCGTTCGTTGAGCCCTTTTATCACCGATTTGCCATCTGCCCTTTTTATCGGAATTACTTCGATCCAGCGTGTTAACAGGTCCTGGAAGATGAGAATGTATTCGTGGCCGTGCTTGGTTTTAGGGTGGGGTCCCATAATGTCGCTGGCCACGATTTGCCATGGACGCTGTGTTATACGACGTCCCGTGAATCCTGCTGGAGCGCGCTGTTCGACTTTGCACTGCTGGCAAATTTGGCACTGGTTCACGTATCTGGCCACATCTCAAGACATGCGTGGCCAATAATACTTCCGCCTTACTCTCTCTAGAGTTTTCTCGCGGCCCAAGTGCCCAGCAGTTGGAAAGTCATGGCATTCTCTCAGTACTTCGCGTCGCTTTTCGTGAGGGACTGCTAACTTCCATGCATCGTCGTCGCCGAGAGATTCGTCTATGACTTCATTAGGATTGTACTTGTATAGTCTCCCCCCCGCCAGCTTGAACGTGGGGAAGTCTCGCGGCTGCTGTTGAACCTCTTTCACGATCTTGAGGTACCAGTGGTTGTTTGTATCGTGCTCGAGCTCTAACGCGGCGACAGCTGGCTCTTCTTCCACGAACATCCGTGAGAGGGCATCTGGGACATTGTTCAACGAGCCCTTTCGATGTTCGACCGTGAAACTGTGGTTCTGCAGCTCCAAAGCCCACTAGCTAACCTGCCGGTCGGGTTTTGGAGATCACGGAGCCACTTCAAGCTGCTATGGTCCGTGATAACCTTGAAGTCGTAGGTCTCTATATACGGATGGAACTTTTTAATTGCCCAGAGAATTGCTAGGCATTCTCGTTCCGTCACGCTATAATTCCTCTCGGCTGCGCTCCGAGTTCGACTCGCGAACTCTAGGACTCTTTCATCGCCGTCAATTATTTGGTATAGCACCGCTCCCAAACCTGTATCGCTTGCGTCAGTTTGCACACGAACTGCGCGTTAGATACCGGCCTGTGTAGAATCGGTGCAGAAGCTACTAGCGCTTTTAGCTTTTGGAAGGCCTCTGCTTGTGCCGTTGACCACTCATATTTCCGATCCTTTTTCGTTAATTCGGTCAGTGGTTCAGCAATTATGGCGAAGTTCGATAAAAACTTTCTATACCACGAGGCCATTCCTAAGAAGCGTCTCAGCTGACGGAGGTTTTTCGGTACCGGATACTCCATAATGGGCTTTATTTTCTCGGGGTCTGGCTTAAAACCATCTCTATTTACTATGACCCCGAGATATTGGACCTCATCGCGACAGAAGACGCTCTTCTCGCGATTTATTGTGAGGCCCGCGTCCTGTATCCTGTCCAGAACTCTTTTTAGTACCTCTTTATGCTCCTTGAATGTCTGTGTGACTATTATTATATCGTCGAGATACGAGTAAGCAAAAGGTTCGAGTTCGGGGCCGATGACTTTGTCAATCAGCCTCTGAAAGGACGCTCTGGCATACGAAAGACCGTAGGGCATTCTCGTAAATTGGAAAAGCCCTTTGCCTGGCACGGTGAAGGCCGTAGTCTCTTTGGACTCCGGGCTAAGTGGTATCTGGTGGTACGCACTGCTTAAATCCAACGTGATGTATCGCGCTTTCCGCAGTTTGCGCAAGATACTTTCCATGTATGGTAACGGGTACGCATCTGGCCTTGACGCTGCGTTCACTTTTCTGAAGTCCACGCAGAAACGGAACTTCCCGTTGGACTTTACCATTACCACTGGACTTGACCAGCCACTTGTCAAGGGTTCTATTATTCCCGCGACTAGCATTTCCTCCACCTGTTTGTGCATCTCTTCCTCGAGTTTCTGAGATACAGGGTAGTACTTCTGTTTAATGGGTCTTGTAGATCCGACGTCTATTGCATGCTCGATCCATGAAGTACACCCTAGTGGTGCCAGGCTGCTACCGATCAGCTGAGCTACTAAAGCTTCTACCTCTTTGCGCTGTTCTTCTGTTGGGTCCGCCAATCCTATAGCTGATACGGACACGGTGTTGTTTGCGGTTATGTGCGGCTACTTCTAACTTTACGCTTGCATCGTCATCCTTGAGATGCAGCGTGTTATCTGTGGGTTCTAAGACGGCGCTAAACTTCTTAATGAAGTTTACCCCCAAGTAGCACTCCGTATCTAGATCTGGCATTATTGCGACGCGCACTTCTTTGCACACGCCAGCCACGACCATGGGTAGATACACATAGCCAACCACTGCTATGCTTTGCCCGTTTGCCACCCGTGCCGTTAGGCCGCTGGCTGGGATTAACTCTTTTCCACAGGCCGTAGCGAGCTGTAGGCCTATGGAATTCATCCCAGTCCAGGAAGCTCCTGTATCGAAGAGTGCTCGTAGCCTGTAACCGGCTACACCTACTTGAAGCCACCATCGCGAGCAAGTTTCTTGGTTGACTTCATTCGGTTGAATCACGGGCACTTCTTCGCTCTCCACTCAGACGATTGGACCGAGTTACCCTCGGTCTCTGGTGAGAGAGCTGGGGGCGGGTATGTGGTCGTGCTTACCTGCCCCCCTGGCCATTTCCCTGTTGGTTTCCGGCAGCATTAGGCTTGTTGCCTCCCTTTTGCTCATATCCGGGTTCCCTTCGGTACTCTTGCCTTTGTGGAGGTCCATTATTTCATGGACTTTGCGGCCTAGCCTGGTGGGTCGAGCTACTACCCCCACTAGGCTGGTTCGTAATTTGCCCGCCCTCCCGCCGCCTATTTTCCCAGTTACCCTTCTTCTTAGGTTTTCTGGTTGGCGGCGGGCTAGGCTTTTGCCCCTTGTTCTCGTCGGTGCCTTTCTTTGTCAAGGCCGATAAGCATTCGGCCATGACCCGACGGAACATAGCCTCGAGGCTCTCTGGAGGCTCGTGCTGTTAGTGCCCCATCGCCGCCACGCTTGGATTCTGCTTTTTCCGCTGATCCGTGGGCAGCTCAGTTGGCACGTAGGCAAATTCTGGCATGTACGTGCGCTCGGGCGGTGGTGGCGAGTGATACACCTTATCTGCCGCGAGCGCTAATTCGGCTTCCCGGGCCAGGTCCAGGAGCCCTCGGTAATCCGTAATTTGATTTCGCATTACCTTCTTTTGCAGTTCTGGCCGCATGTTCCGGTACAACATGTCTAATTGTTGAGCGATGCTAGGTACCGGAACCAACTTTAGGATCATGGCTTGTAGATTTACCACGTAATCACGCGTAAGTTCATTTCTGCCTTGAGTCCTCGCGTTTACTTCCGCCATGACGCGCTGCTGATGTCCCCTGTCCCCGACATACATGTGCGTTATGGCCTCTATGAAATCTGGCCACGATCGCCATGTGTGGCGGTTATTCCGGTACCAGGTGGCTGCTACCCCAGTTAGGAGCTCTGACAACGACGAAAGCACCTTGTCGTGTATCAGATTAGCTAGAGTTCTGCATTCCTCTATTCTTGTTAGGAATAATAACTCGACGCTCTGCTCCTTTGAGGATCTTGAGAACCTGATGTGCCATTTTCGGACTATCTGGCCCACATCACGGTTCGTCTGCTGAGGCAAATACGTATGCCTCTCAGACGGGTCCTGGGTCGCACCATTCCTAGTCTGGCTCTGGGAAGAATTTCTGGTATTATTCCTCCCAGCCTCTGTTGGGGACTGGAGACTCGGGCTGCTGCTGTTAAACTCCGCATACGTGAACGTGTCTTGGAAGTTCACATGCGGTGATCCTCGTCTACGGCCCGTGCTTGGGGGTTGAACTCCCTCCAAGTGCGTACTTGAGGTTGGATGTCGAGCTCCTTGAAGTATTCGTACATTCTCTTTAAGCTCTTCAACCTCTTCGACGAGTGTTTTGATCACCGCCAGTAGCTGCTCCGATAATATATTGTCTCCGACTGCTATCCCGGCGGTTCGCGACTCACGCTGTCGCGGCCACTCTAGGTTTTGCGACTTCGACGGGTTTCGCGATTGCTGCCAGAACCCGTGCTGCCCATTTCGTGCTAACAACGACTCTTCTTCGTAGTTGCGCTGGTATTGTCGTTGTCTGCGCTGCTCTTCCAGGAGCACTTGCTGCCGCTGCTGCTGCTCCTGCTGCTCCTGCTGTTGCTGCCGTCGCTGCTGCTCCATCTGCTGTTGCTGCATTTGCTGCTGCTGCATTTGCTGCTGCTGCAGTTGTTGCTGTTGGAGCTGTTGCTGTCGAAGCTGTCCCTCGGCTTCAGCTGGAGATGTCCCGGTGGTTGTTGCAGAGCTCAATATCTCTGTCCCGGAATCCTCCTGGCCGTTTGCCTCTTCCGCTGGCTCCACCACTGCATTAAGTGCTTGTTGTGGAGCGTTCATCCTCCGAGACTCCGAGAGTTTCTGCATCACTATCGGGTCATCAAGGAGCGTTATGAACGGGTGCGGGTGGTCTGGGTCAGTATTGGGATCTACAATAGTCGACCCAGATTTGTTCATCAACGTTAAGTCGATGAACGCCCTTCGGGACTGCTCGCGTTTAGCAAACACTTGCTGCTCCGACAGCTCCGGCTCTGGCACGAAATCGGCGGCACTATAATCGCCCATAAGC
Organism: Torymus aiolomorphi; assembly: GCA_036365515.1. Classification (NCBI taxonomy): domain Eukaryota; kingdom Metazoa; phylum Arthropoda; class Insecta; order Hymenoptera; family Torymidae; genus Torymus; species Torymus aiolomorphi. The sequence continues at coordinate 218,715,134 of CM070873.1, read as the reverse complement.
CACTTGATCGCTGTCAGCATATTTACTGACTGCAGATCTGACTGCTGTAAACCAAGGGCTTGCATAGCCTCGTTTATTTCCTCTTCGGGCTGTGTATAGGCCCAATTGAGTATCGCAGATTCCGCAAATTGCGATGATCGGGCCATGGTGTCAATTGGCTGTGCACTTCCCCACGAACTTATTTTACTAGCGCGAGTAGTATTTGTATTGATGGCAGAGAGAGTTTGCCTATTCAACCCGTGAGCTAGCTTTTTCAACGCGAACCCGGGTTATTTTCTAAGAGCTACGGCGGTTGCTCTTAACCTCGATAACGCACGAGGGTTTCCCGTACGCGGCTCTAAAAGAACAAAAGCTATTTTTGTAATTAATTACTATTTGTAATTAATTACGCTCAACTACTCGCACTTGTAATTTTAAAATAAATATATGTGAAAATATATATATATATATATATATGTGTGTGTCATAACGGACAATAACACAAAAAAACACAAAAAAATAAATACAATTTTCACCTAAAAAAAATAAAAAACAATTTTAAAGTTCAAGGGGATTTTTACGCTCGAGTTTTTACTCGGGCTCACAGTCAACTTTTTGTTCCGAGAGTGCCTGCCGACTTTCTCTCGATTTTCTACTAACAGCACGAGAACAGAAAAAAAAAATTTATTTTTCGTCCACTAAAAATAATTCGTATCGAAAATACGAGAGGAGAAAAAAAAAATTTTCGAGTCGAGAAAAAAATTAATTAAAAAAATTAATTATCGCTTAAAAAAAAAAATTTTGTCGTTAAAAACAAATTAATTGTTATTAAAAAATTTTAATTGTTAAAAACAATTACCTAACGTACAAAAATTTCGCGATCAAGATCTCTCCTCGTCGGCACTCTAGGTCGAGGGTTATTGGCTATCGCTTGCCTAACCTCTCGACCGTACTCTTGCAACAGCACAGCTGTGTCACGCACACGCACACACGCGCCTACGAGCTGCGGCACGAAGAGCCTTTCTTTGCAGCTTATGCTCAGCTACGCTGCTGAGCTTCTTCGCGCCAAGCTTCGCCGCGTATCACGTACGCGCCGCGGGTCCTTCTCCACCCCCAAAACGTTGTGGCGCCAGTTGTAACGGGATGGCTAGTGGGGGAAAATCCCAACAAGCCACAGGCCAGCGATGCCCTAGAACACGGTGCCGCGGGTGTCAGACTAAAATGACTTGCCCGGAGATCTGCTCCTGGAATCCCGAAAACAACGCGAAGATCGCACACGAACTTCGCTTTCCAACTAATTGGATCGCTGAGTGAATAGCGCGCGCTCGAAGAGTAAAGGGCGCGGCCGCTATACTCAGATATGAAAACGACCGGCGGAGTCGTTTTCCCGCGGAGGCGGCGGTATCCGGGAGAAGGACAGGTTGTAATGAACAACGCGACGAGTAACTAGATATCACAATATATTAAAATCACTAATAACTACAAGCACAATGCACGTGCTGATTAGAACAAATATGAGTTAGTTCGCGCGCGACCGTTAAGATTCAAACGCGCGAACGATACGGCGCGCGGCGAAGCTGCTAATATCGCGCGCGGTGTTAAAGTACGGCGGGCTGACACGCACCCGCACGTACACGGCACAGAAAACTTGCACGGGGCGATTTCCGTGCGAGCCTTTACAATAAACCCGCGAGAGGAGAGTACAAAACTTACGTTAGGAAGGAGCAACCGGTGCACTCGGCTCTCTCTCGCTCTCTGTCGCTCGCACAGTAGATGCGCGCTATGTCTCTCTCTCTCTCTTACTCGCTGTGTCGGGTCGGCAGGCGGGCTGGTTGCCGGTTCCTCGCTCGCAGTCTCGTTCTGCTCGTGGCACACGCGACGCGGTATCGCTCTCTCTGTTTCTCTTGCGTGCGCATACACTATTTGCGACGCCTCCACTACACACGCGGGGTCTAACAAAAACGATAGGATGGCGCGGACAAGTAAACTCATGAGAGACACGGAGGAGATGTTTCACGCGCGATGGCAGACACGAAGATGGCTGCCGTGACTCGCCTAAAGCCGTAGCAGCTTCGCGGGTACGCGACGGGCATATTACGCGTCGCGAGACTGTTCTAATCCGATCAGGATGCTCACGCGCTCGCGCCCCCGGTGAGCATGCCTGCTCGGCGCGGGTAATTCGAATCTCGAATTACCTACCTCGCGCACGCGTTACAGTATATTATAACGGAGTTCCAGGATAAAATACGGAGAAAATAAGAATCTTGGTTCTCCGTATTCTACCGAACTCGTTTGGCTCTCGTTCCCGCGAATTCGTGCATCTCGAGCGTTTGTTGACATCGCTCGAACTATGTATTCGCGAGCTGCATGACTTTGACGGTTGCAAAGTCGCGCTCGATTCATTTTTGAGTCAGATTCTATCGGACCGTCGAACCGCGCGGACGCGAACGTAGATCGTCCCGAGAAAACAGTCACCGTACGATACACTGGTACAGCGCAGCGCCCGTCCACGTACCGTCCACGGAGAGCAGCGCACGTGAACAATCCGAGCCACTTCTTGGGTCTGAAGCGTCTGTAGATGCAGGCTGGATGTTAGGACTCGGCCTGAACACTCCGAAGTTGACCGGAGGATAAGGCCTGACGCAGGAGTGGATTCGTGAGCGAGCGATGAGGGGAGTGCACTCCTCTCCCGGTAAAGCTCTCTGTACTTCCCGCGCAGCGGTCTATTTGTGTATTTTTGACTCACAGCGGCGAGCGGCCGGTGATGCGTTCACCGGCCCAGCGAAAATAAATACATTGATCCGCCCGCGCCGAGCGGCGGATCCCGTCTTCTTGTCGACGCGCAACGCGACGCGTACTTATGTGTAAGGATTGTTTTAATAGACTTTGTTATTGTTTTCCTAAATAACTGAGGCTATTTTTTTATTTATCGACCTCAACCTAACCTTCTCCCAGATACCGCCGCCTCCGCGGGAAACGACTCCGCCGGTTGTTTTCATATCTGAGTCTAGCGGCCGCGCGCTTTACTCTTCGAGCGCGCGCTTTTCACTCAGCGATCCAATAAGTTGGAAAGCGAAATTCGCGTGCGATCTTTGCATTGTTTTCGGGATTCCAGGAGCAGATCCCCGGGCAAGTCATTTTAGTCTGACACCCGCGGCACCGTGTTCTAGGGCATCGCTGGCCTGTGGTTTTATGGAATTTTCCTGCATTAGCCATCCCGTTACAATATATATCTTACTATACTATATAGTTGTAAGCTGAATTGAGTCATTAACCCTCCGCGTCACTCTGTATGTACTACCCGGTACATGGGATATGGCCATCTTTGAAACTTGTTCAAGCATGTAAAATAATAAAAAATTGTTTTTTTTTTCAAAAAAAGCATGTTTTTTTATTTTTTCTTTTAAGAAAACAAAACTTCAATATATTTGGGCCTATTCGAGGGCAGTTTGTACATAAAATAACCTACTTCCACAAAAATTCTGATAGTCAAAGCTTTGATCGGTCTTTTTTTATCATCATTTTAAGGTTTTTAAGGAAATTTTATCACACTCGCATGAAATATACAATATTAATGATTGGTCCTACTTTTTACTGAGAAAATTTACTAACTTTTCTAAAAAAAATTGTTAATTTATATAAAATCCTCAAAGAGTAATTATCAATTGAAATTGCAAGAAAAATGCAAAAAATCATGAAAATTCAATTTTTGACCTCTGATATCTCCAAATCTATGGATCTAAAAAATCTGAAAAAATTCAGGGGTATCGAGAATAAGCTGTAAAACTTTTTCGGAGAGTTTTAAGAAGATTCATTTTTTGACCTTTCGATTTGACCGAGAATCAGGCATATATATATATTTTATTTTTATGTAGTTTTTTCTTTGTTCACCATAGTTTTATGATATTTATTTCTACATTCAACTGAATAAAAGGAAATAAAGCAAGACTGTAGACAAAATAAAATTTATTCTGTGAGTTAGAATAATGTAAAAATACATTATAGCAATGTAAGTCTATGTTTCTTGTTACATAAATATTCATCGTTTTGTAATTTATATGTATGTTTCTAACTTTTTATAGTTATTATCTGCTTGATTCGATCACAGTAAAATACGAGAATGAAGTTTTTATGATCTGTAAGAAAAAGGAAGTTAACTTATATCTATTTGTAAAATTATTCATTTTAGTTAAACATTATATAAATATATAAATATATTTACAGTAGTAAAGTTCTCCAAAGATAATGGAAAAATTAGGCATTTAATTAAACAAGGCTTCAAACTCCGTAAATACATCATTTTAACAAGTTTCTGAGTTTCAACAGAACCTTCAAACCAGCCAGAATTGGAACTGCAAATCGTTAAAAATAATTAGAAATGTTCTTTGCTAAAATATATTTTAACGCTATTAATATTTTAAATATATATCAAGTATGTATGTACAAAAAAAAAAATGTCTCATTGAGTAAACGAAATAAAATATCTAAAATAACTATTTCTATAAACATACTAATTACTTTCATATTTACATGCTTTTGTAAAGTTTATTATTGGAATCTATTAACAGCTGGCTGTGGAAACAGTAGCAAAATATATGAAATAATTCAGCCATCGTAAATACTGCAAAACGTACTACATAATTAAAGTCTCCCCATTTTATAAGAACCTAATAATAAAAATAATCTTGATTTAATTATTACATAGTATATATACCTTGGTATATCAGATTTTTTAAACTAATGTGATATTCGTTTATGCAATTAAAAAATTATTTAATTTCAGATTTCTACAGCATGTTGAACAAAGTGGGTCCTACAGGACCCATACGGTACGAAAGGGTTAATGATTTTTATCATCAATCCCTCATTACTAAGAGGGTTGGACACCTTTAAAATGAAAAAAATTGATTTTTCTCTTTTTACGTATTTGGATAAAAAATACATGTAGAAGTAGCACTAATTTGTTGAAATTTTGTTTTTGTTCTACAATTATAGACAAAACGCTAATACAAATATTATTAATTATTTATTTTTTGAAATTGCGTTTTTCCAATATCTTATAATATATAGAATTGGAAATTTGTTGTACTTTTGCTTCCTCCTAGAGGAATCTTTGTGATAGTGAACACAAATTTTTTTAAGATGTCTTAAGAATGGTGTTTAGCACATTTGGAATCGAAATCCACTATGTCCTTACGGATATCCAAAATGTCCTTACGGATGTGTGTGTGTACGTGTGGGTGTGGATGTAGGTGTGGGTGTGTGGGTGTGTGTGTGTGTGTCTGTGTGTGTGTGTGTCTGTGTGTGTGTGTATGTGTGTGTGCGCGCGCGCGTGTGTGTGTGTGTGTGTGTGTGTGTGTGTGTGTGTGTGTGTGTGTGTGTGTGTGTGTGTGTGTGTGTGTGTGTGTGTGTGTGTGTGTGTGTGTGTGTGTGTGTGTGTGTGTGTGTGTGTGTGTGTGTGTGTGTGTGTGGGTGTGTCAGGCGCGGATCCAGACTCCAGAGCTTTCCTTTGCCGGGCGGGGGGGAGGGGAGGGCGCAGTTGTTTGGCGACTTTTTATATGCACGGATCCAATAGTCTTCTTTCAGATGCACCGGTTATGTTACCGGTATTGGCAGACTGGTTTAGACTATACCACGATTATTCCATCTGGAATTCCAGACCCACAAACCGAAAATTCACAAAACATAAAATTTTAATTAGTAAACCAAAAATTGAATAAAACAATCGATAGCAATTTTTAATTGTATATCAATCTTGAAAAAAAAATATTATTAAAGAGAAAGGATAGTGTTAAAACAAGCACTCATGAACAGTCGGCGGGCAGATGTTTGACCATCTTCGGGCTGAAACGGCATATCTTATGTCTTTTCTTCACAGTATTAGCAATTACAGATAATATCAATGAATACGACACCCTCTGTTCATAAAATGCCAACTCAAATGCGAGTGCATGAAAATTCTAATTTATAATTTGGCGCAAGAAAATTCCAATTGAAAAATTTGGGCAACTGAAATCTAAATCAAAATTTCATGCAATAAAAGTACAACTTCCAAAAACATGCATTGAAATTCTTATTCACCGAGAATTCATTATAATGCTGACTCGCGCAAGAGTACATTAAAATGCTAATTTAAATATCTAAGCATTATAATTTCAATTCACGCGAACAATATGATGCTTACTCAAGAAACCATAAAAGATTTAAAAGTTTGCAACGGTTTAACATACTTAAATAAATGTTTCCAGCCATAATTTCATTTATATTAACTAAATTTTCGATAATATACGATGTAACGGGGCAGGTGTTGCGCGGTTGCTCGCTTCTTCTAAGCGGATTTGCCGATGAACCGCGCAGCAAAGATGTGAGGCGCGAGCACTTGCTCACGCCAACCCTCGGCGAAATTTCCTCACTCTCGCCTGCACACCGTCGCTCGCCGTCGACTGTCTTCGTCGGCAGCCGTACCTACCGGCGTTACAACGCGCGACTTCGCGCTCTCTCTCTCGTGCGTGCTACCTCAGCTGCTCAGTAATGCGCGAGTACTGTGTACTCGCGCCCGCGGAGGCCGGTGGTATTCTATACCGCCGCACCACCGACGTAGAAAAGGGAAGGGAAGGACACGTCAATCACACACGTACTCGAATCTAAAAAAGAACGTCTGTGAGTTTATTGCCCCTCGGGCGTAATAAATCCTGTACACACGGGCTCACGCAGTGTACGCGCCGACTCGGGTGGTGCGCCCGCGCACGCTACGTACGTGTGCGCGCGGTCGCATACACGTACTCGGAGAGACGACTCCGGCCGACGTAGGCCGATCGCCGCGGGCGATCGGCGCTCGCGCACGCGTCGGCGAGTCTCGCTCGCTCGCGCGGGTCTTGCTCCCCGGACGTACGTCGTCCGCGGGGGGAGCACGCTAGCGCCTGGCCAGAACTTACCTCGCAGCAACTTGCGACGCGGCGTGGACGACGCGCGCTGTAGTATGCCGCTTGTCGCCGGTGCTCGTCGGCAGTCTGTGCGGCAGCCCTCTTTCGCAGACTATCCATATTATGCAGGCGCTCCGCCCACGTATCCACAGCCTCGTGCTCTTGTTGCTCAAGGGCCTCGCGCTCTTGCTCGCGGCGAGCTGTCGCCGGGGGAAGTGGCTGTCTGCCGTAGTTGAGAGCAGCCGGGCTTGCGCCGGTCGAAGCGTGCACGGAGTTGTCCAATGAGAACATCAGGTCGAGCAGTTTCTGATCCCATTCGGCGTGAGATTCCTCGACGAACGCGACCAATCGGGTCTTTAACGTTCGATTCACCCTCTCCACGGGATTCGCCTGAGGATGATACGGCGGGGTAGTCGAGTGATGGACGCCGACATCGGTGAGGTTTGGGTGGGAGCTTGAAGGACTTTTCCGCGTCCACTGCAAGCTTCGCCTCCATTGCTAAATCAAGCAACGTTTCAATGTCCTCGAAGTCGCTTCGCCGAATGAGCTGCTGCAGTCGCGGCTTCATGTTCCGGTGTAGCATCCCCAGCTTGAAGTGAAGCGTTGACAGTGGCTCCATCTTCCGCATCATTGCTTCGAGGCACGTGACATAGTCGCGCACGGGCTCTTCTGGTCCTTGCGTCCGCAAAGCAACCTCGTTGCTGTACACGGTCGGTCATGCCACACCATTGCCGTATCCGGCGACAGAATTCCTCCCAGGTGATCCAGCTCGTCCTGTTGGATCGCACCCAGGTCCCGGCTACACCCGCGAATAGTTCCGGAAGGGCACTCAGTATCTCCTCTTCCGTAAGCTTGGCAAGTTCCCAATTTTCCTCGACTCGCTCGAGGAAGGTGTTGATGGTCTCGCCATGATCGCCAGCGAACTTAAATCCCCATCGGCGCACTACTTGGCCGACATCTCGAAGCCCGCCGCCTGTCGTGCGGTTCAATTCTTCGAACGACCCTGGCATCGACCTTCCTCTAGGTTCGCGCCGTATCTCAGAGTTAGTCGATTCAATTGGCTGGCTCTGTGATCCACCCCCCCCCCTCCAGGCGCCACCGAACCCGGTTCGGCGCGACAGCGGGGTAATAGGTGGCGGCGGCTTCTCATCCACCGGGAGCTGTCGTAGCCTTGAGGTAGGTTGCTGTATCGAGATCGGCAGCCCTCGTCCGCCAATGTCTAGCCGAGAGGCCAAGTCACATCGCTTCGGTGCTCTCCCGGCGGGTGCTGAGTAGAGTTGGCGGCCATGATCTGCGTCGATTCTTCAATTTGCCGAATTTTCTTGTCAACTGCGGCCATGTATACGGCCCAATCGGTTGGCACTTGCAGTGTCGTGCCGTCCGCCATTGACATTTCGAACGTTGCCGGTCCTTTCTTGGCTGTGACTCGTTCGCTCTCCTCAGCGTCTTGGCTGTTCGCGCCGTTTTGGAACGTCGTTTCATCGTCGCTGTCTACTCTGGTTGCGTTTGATGTCCATTCGCGACTGCGCTCGAGGTTTTTCTGGACTACCCCGTCCGTTTTTAAAATCTCGAGCGGATGCGGCTCGTCCGACGTGGAGTTTGCCCACGATATGTCATGTTCCGAGCCGGACGTTCGATCCAGGAACGTGCGGCGAGCATTTGCGCGTTCCACCCACGCGGAATGCTCGTCAGCGGCGGCTACGTCTTCAAAATCTTCTGGATCGTAGTCGCCGGCTAACCATTTGCTTATCCGTTCCAATTTCTGGAACGTTCCGCCGTTCCCTTTTAGTCCGAGGGCCTGGGTGTACCGCAGTGTCTCGTCTTTAGTGAGACATCTGCACCAATTATCAATCGCTTTGGCTGCAGACTCTCCCATCGTTGCGGTGATTTACAACAACCTCTCCCGGAGCATACCTGTGCGCGGCTAAACGAATACGCTCACGTATCAAATGGGCGCACCAAAAATACAACAAAAAAAATATACAAAGTAATTTTTCTCCTATCAGGTATACTCCGATCAAGTGCGTGTGTGTGTATATCCCGGTTCGACTCTCAGTTGTGGCTCACAATCTCTCTATCACTGCTGAGAGACGACGAACTGCTTCCTTCTGTCGCTTTTTCACTCTGCGGCAATGGTTGCCGAAAAGTAATTGAAAGAAAAAAACGAAAAACTGCTGAAACACGAAAAAGAAATAAAAAAAACAAAAAAAAATTGTTTAACTGTAGAGCAACGAGAAAAGAAAGGACAGGTTATTTTTTTTTCTTTTTTTTTCTTTTCTTCCTTCTAATCCTGTTTATCTGTTCTCTACCTCGTTAATTAATCCCTTAATTCGATAGTTATTCTCTTAACTAACGCGACAAAAGGAAGGGAAAGTGAAAGTTAAACTCTTGTCGTACCCTCAATATTTACTTTACTCTCACCTCTCACGTGCTGATCTTTTCCGGAGCAAGAAAATGTTTATTATTCGCACACACACACGCTTACACTCGTAGTTTATCGCGCGCTCGCGAAATTTTCGTGCGCGGCGCGTCGTGGTTATTCGTACCACCCGATTCTACGATCCGTAGAAAAACCAATTTGATTCAATCAATCTCGAATTTCTAAAAAAAACAAGAAGAAAAACCAAAACTTTCCCAATCTATTTCCCGCACGCTCGTCGGTGGCAGGTATTTGTGCTTCCACACGTTAAGGGCGCCAGTTGTAATGGGGCAGGTGTTGCGCGGTTGCTTGCTTCCTCTAAGCGGATTTGCCGATGAACGGCGCAGCAAAGATGTGAGGCGCGAGCACTTGCTCGTGCCAACCCTCGGCGAAATCTCCTCACTCTCGCCTGCGCGCTGTCGCTCGCCGTCGGCTGCCTTCGTCGGCAGCCGTACCTACCGGTGTTACAACGCGCGACTTCGCTGTCGCGCTCTCTCGCTCGCTCTCTCTCTCTCTCTCTCTCTCTCTCCCTCTCTCTCTCTCTCTCCCTCTCTCCCTCTCTCTCTCTCTCCCTCTCTCTATCTCTCTCTCTGTCTCGTGCGTGCTACCTCGGCTGCTCAGAAATGCGCGAGTACTGTGTACTCGCACCGCAGAGGCCGGTGGTATTCTATACCGCCGAGCCACCGACTAGGAAAAGGGATCAGGGTCGAAAAGGGAAGGGAAGGACACGTCAATCACACGCGTACTAGAATCTAAAAAAGAACGTCTGTGAGTTTATTGCCTCTCGGGCGTAATAAATCCTGTACACACGGCGCACACACAGTGTACGCGCCGACTCGGGTGGTGCGCCCGCGCACGCTACCTACGTGTGCGCGCGGTCGCACACACGTACTCGGAGAGACGACTCCGGCCGACGTAGGCCGATCGCCGCGCGCGATCGGCGCTCGCGCGGGTCTCGTTCCCGGGACGTACGTCGTCCGCGGGGGGAGCACGCTAGCGCCTGGCCAGGACTTACCTCGCAGAAACTTGCGACGCGGCGTGGACGAAGCCGCTCAGAGCAGGCCGCCGAGTATCTCGTCTCTCTCTCTCTCTCTCTCTCTTTCTCTCTTGCTCCGCTGTGTTGGCTGCCGGCGGCATCCCCTCTTCTCTCTCTCTCTCTCTCTCTCTCTCTCTCTCTCTCTCTCTCTCTCTCTCTCTCTCTCTTGTCGCTGTTCTGTCTGCCGGTGGGATCTCTCTCCCTCTATCTCTCGGCTGCACTGCTACGTGCGCTCTCTCTCCTTCTCTCCCGCTCGTACACTCTCGTGCCACTCGCCCTCTCGCACTCCTGCACCGTTGCAATACCTGGTGCACCGCACGACACACACGCGCGCTTCTCTCTCCACTCACTCACTCTCTCTCGGTGAAAAGCACACTCACGCGCACACGAGGGCAGGGAATAGCTCTCCGGGCTGTGGCCGAAACGATACTACCTGCCTGTTCCTTCGTCGGCCCGCGCGATCATCTCTCGGCCTTGCCCTTCGCGCAAGTTTGAGAGATGTTTACCTCTTACGTATTTGCGCGTGCCGTCGTGGTGTGCTGAGACTCGCCTCGAGTCTCATCAGCGCACACCGATACACACACACACACATGCGTGCACGCACACGTGCCGTCCGTTACAACGAATGATTAGATGTTATAATATTATATTTCTTTAAAAACTGCTTTTACATCCAAAATCTTTATCTTATTAGATTTTTCATAAGAATGGCTATTTCCCTACCTAAAAATTGAATGGAACATTTATTATTATTTTTCATTCGCAAAAATTTGCTTAGGCTATCATTCATATTTAAATTCAAAACTTTGTAAGATGATAGATTATTACATTGCGGAGTCTAATTATTATGTCCTTATAAATAATATTGTACAATAAATCGGTATATTTATTTTCATAGTATAATATTTTTTTTGTCGTGCACATAAAACAAAATCGATTAAATTGTAGAATTACTAGTATCAATCATTGAATCATTTTGAATAAAATAATTTCTAAACCCAAATATATGGGGGATACTAGGTCCACGCATGTTAGGGAATTACAGAGATGTACAACAGTAAACAAGACAATTATTTAAATAATTCTTGAACCCGAGCAGCCGCGGAATACAAGGTTTAAGCGGATATGCGAATTACGTAGACGTAATATAAGATTATTTAAATAATTTTTAAACCCAAGTAGGCGAGGGATGCGAGGTCTACGCATATAAGGAAATCAGGTAGACGTGCAACAATAGACAAAACAATTATTTAAAAAATTTTTAGACCCAAGTAGCAATCGAGCAATATGATTATTTAAATAATGTTTAAACCTAAGTAGCCGAGGGATACGAGGTCCATGCATATAAGGGAATCGCGTAGACGTGCAACAATAAGCAAATAATAACTTAAATAATTTTTAAACCAAGTAGCCGTACGATACGACGTCCACGCATATTAGGGAATAACGTAGACGTGCAACAATCAGCAATACGATTATTTAAATTATTCTTAAACCCAAGCAGCCAGGGGGTTACGAGGTTCACGCGTATATAAGAATTACGTAGACGTAAAATACGATTATTTAAATAATTTTTAAATCCAAGTAGGCAGGGAATACGAAGTCCACGCGTATATGAGAATTACGTAGACGTGCAATGCGATTATTTAAATAATAATAGTAGCCGGGGGATACGAGGTCCACGTATGTAAGGGAATCAGGTAGACGTGCCACAATAACCAAACAATTATTTAGATAATTTTTAAACCCAAGTAGGCGCGGGATACGAGGTCGACTCATGTAAGAAAATTACATAGACGTACAGCAGTAAGCAAGAAAATTATTTCAATAATTTTTAAACCCAAGCAGTCAGGGGATACGATGCCGACGCGTATATGAGAATTACGTAGACGTGCAATACGATTATTTAAATAATTTTTAAACCCAGGTAGCCGGGAAATACGAAGTCCACGCGTATATGAGATTTATGTAGACGTGCAATACGATGATTTAAATAATTTTTAAACCTAAGCAGCCGAAGGATACGAGGTCCACTCGTATATGAGAATTCCGTAGACGTGCATTAGGATTATTTAATAATGTTTTAACCCAAGTAGGCAGGGGATACGAGGTCCACGCATGTAAGGAAATTACAGATACGTACAACAGTAACCAAGAAAATTATGTAAATAATTTTTAAACCCAAGCAGTCAGGGGATACGAGGTCGACGCGTATATGAGAATTACGTAGACGTGCAATACGATTATTTAAATAATTTTTAAACCCAGGTAGCCGGGAAATACGAAGTCCACGCGTAATTGAGATTTATGTAGACGTGCAATACGATGATTTAAATAATTTTTAAACCCAAGTAGCCGGAGGATACGAGGTCCACTCGTATATGAGCATTCCGTAGACGTGCAATAGGATTATGTAATAATGTTTTAACCCAAGTAGATAGGGGATATGAGGTCCACGCATGTGAGGAAATTACAGAGACGTACAACAGTAACCAAGAAAATTATGTAAATAATTTTTAAACCTAAGTAGCCGGGGGATACGAGGTCCACGCATATTAGCGAATATGGTAGACGTGCAACAATAATCAAAACAATTATTTAAATAATTTTTGAACCCAAGATCGGAAAATACGGGGTGTACGCATATTAGGTAATTACGTACAAGTGCAAAAATCAGCAATACAATTGTTTAAATTATTCTTAAACCCAAGCAGCCGGGGAATACGAGGTTCACGCGTATATAAGAATTACGTAGACGTGCAATACGATTATTTAAACAATTTTTAAACCCAGGTAGCCGGGAAATACGAAGTCCACGCGTATATGAGAATTATGTAGACGTTCAATACGATTGTTAGAGTTTTATATGGCTAGGTGTGAACACAGAAAGAAAAGAACACAATCTAAAATACAAAAGGCACCTTTATTGATAAGGACACGTCCTGTCCGTAACAGAGACTCTGTAATACTAAGACATAAGAGCACTCTCTCCTGTAACGCATGGCGGCTCGTCCGCAGCACCACACCATATAACTATATATATCACAGGGGAGTGTATGTGTGAACATTCGTTATATTCTGACACTCCCTCTCGAATGCTTGACACCATAGACTCTCCAGCTCACCTGACGCATCCGTTGAATTTAATTATTTCGTGTGAACAAATACAAAATATATATATATAGATATGAGTAATTTTAGATGATATTCATAATTTTATTAGTTAAGTATCTATGTTAGAATATAAGGTACATTTATGTCGACGTATGAGAGAGAATGAATACGTAGCGCCATCTCGCGTATAGCGAGGCGCAAGCTAGCGAGAGCGAGCGGCCGAAGCGGGAGCTCACTCGTCCGCCGTCCTCTGCCAGGAGCAGTTGTAAAGAGAGAGAGCTGTACTCAAGTTAATAAAGTTCACCGTTGTTACTGTTCACAAGAGAGTGGCTTATTTGAAGAAGCCCTGTGTCCCATCCACTACTCATTTCCAAACATGGTAGCAGAGCGTGGTTGTTTGATTCTGACTCAATACAAACCTCGGTGAGTATTGTGGCAGCTTGCCGCAAGAACAAAGGAAGACGCATGAGCGTAAAAGAAGAATCTAAGGTAAAGTGTGAACACGTAAGTGAAACTAAAAGTGAAGAAGAGTTTTTCGAAATTGAGACTAAAGAGACTGAAAAGAAAGAAAACATGCAGGAAGTAAAAATACCGATTTTTGATGGACAAGAATACAAAAATTGGAAGAAACGCATATTAATGTTTCTAAAAATGAAAAAGTGTGAGATTGTAGTTACACGTGCAAAAGTGGAAGCAGACAAAGTTGATTGGGACGAAAAAGATGTGCAAGCTATTAATTATATTTATAGTGCGATTTCAAATAATCAAATGGAATTGATAAGTGACAAAGAAACGGCGTTTGATATTATGAGAAAATTTGATTGCACATATTTGAAAAAATCGACAGCTCTCCAGATAATGTGTAGAAATAAATTGGAAAATTTGAAGTTAAAAGATTTTAAAAACTCAACAGATTTCTTTAATGAATTTGAAAAATCAGTGAACGAATTGAAAGAAGCTGGTGCAAATGTGACAGAGAAAGAAAAGATGAATTACATGTTGAGGACATTGCCGGATTCGATGAGTCATATAGGAGATTTAATAGATGTAATAAAAGAAGAAGAACAAAACGTAGATTATGTGAAAAACAAAATTAAGATGGCTGAACAAAAACAAAAAAGTACAAGTGAAAATTCAAGATCAAACGCGTTTATGCTTGAAAAGGATAAATACCAAGAAAACAAAAAGACATGTTATGTATGTGGTGGTGACGGACACATACAGTATGAGTGCCCAACCAAAAACAATTCGTGGAATCGAGGGACGCCCCAGCGACGAAGCGGACAGAGTCGCGCGCCACAGAGAGGAGGGGGCAACGGCAGAGCCTACTCGCAACAGCGAGGAGGCGCGAGCGGGCGCGGAGCCTACCAACAGCGAGGATCGAGTTACAACCGGCGCGGCAGTGGCAGCTACGGACAGCGCGGCCGAGGCGCGCGAGGCAGTGATGACAACAGCAGCGGTCATCAAAATACCGAGAAGAGAGAACTGTTGAGTACTTCAGTAGAAATAAGGTCTGCGAATATTGAGAACGGTAATGTAAATGAAAGGGAAATAGAATGGATTTTAGACAGTGGTTGTACAGACCATGTCATAAATGATGACTATTATTTTAGTAAAGCGATTGTTTTAAAAGAACCGATTAATGTCAAAGTAGGAGATGGAAGAATTTTAAAAGCAACTAAAATCGGATATGTGAATAGTAAATTTAAAACTTTTAATGATAATGTGACATATATTGAATTGAAGAATGTTTTCTATGTTAAAGATATGGATAAGAATTTAATTAGTTTTGCTAAAGTAACTGATAAGTATAAAGTAGTATCTATCGGAGATAGTTCTAAAATTTACAATGATGATAATAAAGTAATTGCAATAGCTTGGAAAAACAATAGAGTCTATAAAATGACAAGTTATTTAGTAAAGAATATAGAGTCAAATATAGTAAGAAAAGATAATAGTAAAATGACATTAAAGGAAAAATGGCATAGAACTTTGGGACACGTTAATTTTAACTATTTGAATACGATGTGTAAAAATCATGTTTTACAGGGTTTGCCAAGTGAAATAGAATCAGATTATTTTAAATGTGCTACGTGTATTGAGAATAAAATGCACAACATTCCATTTGAAAACAAAAGAAAAAGAGCACAAGACATATTAGAAATAGTGCATACAGACTTAAATGGGCCACATTCTGAAGGTTATAAAGGGGAAAAATATTTTCTAACGTTTATTGATGATTTTAGCAAATTAGCCAAAGTTTATCCGATTAAGTCAAAAAGTGAAGTATATGACAAATTTATTGAATATATTAATTTAGTTGAGAATAAAACTGGAAAGAATATTAAAAAATTAAGATGTGACAATGGTACTGAATATTTAAATAAAGATATGTATAGATTATTTAGAGAAAAGGGAATTGAATTAGAAACATGTCCACCGTATGTACATGAGCTGAACGGTACCGCTGAAAGGTACAATAGGACGATTATGCATAGTGCTAGGTGTTTATTAGCTGAGTCTAAGGTGGAAAGAAGATTTTGGCCAGAAGTAGTCTGCGCCGCAGCATATTTAAAGAACAGGACAATAGCAAACACGTTAGAAAGGAATAAATCTCCTTATGAGATATTTTTTGTTGAAAAGCCAGATACTAAATATTTGAAATTGTACGGAAGTAAAGTATTTGTGAGAGTACCTGAAAGCAAAAGAAATTCGAAATGGGATAGAAAAGCAGATTTAGGAATTTTGATAGGTTATGATGTAACGGGGTATAGAGTTTTGATAGGAAATAGAGTTATTGTAGCTAGATACGTTGATGTTATAGAAGAAGATATAAAATGCATTGGGTTTAATGATATTGATGAAAGAAATGAAAACGATAATGACTTAATCCCTTCACCTACTTCGACCCTCGGGGAGAGTAGGAGAAGTAAAACTGATTTAGAAAATTTAAATGAAAATATAAATAACAATGGAAATGCTGATAATGAAGTAGAAGAAGTACCTGAAATAAGAAGATCACAAAGAACGATTACAAGACCTAGTAGATTTGATGATAATTATGTATATAGTGGATGTATTTATGTAAATTATTGTAGTGCAGATAGTCCTGTAAGCTTTAAAGAGGCTATTGAAAGTGATGAGTCTAATTTTTGGGTAGATGCTATGAACAAAGAAATGAATAGTTTAAAGAAAAATAAAACTTGGGAATTAGTCGAAAAACCAAAGAATGAAAAAGTGATAGACTTAAAATGGATTTATACTAAGAAAAGCGAAAACTTATATAAAGCTAGAATTGTTGTAAGAGGTTATCAACAGAAAGATGTGCTGGATGATATTTATTCTCCAGTAGCGAAAACGCAAACGTTGAAAGTATTATTATCATATTGTTGTCAAAATAGACTTTTAATTGAACAGATGGATGTAGAGACAGCGTTTTTAAATGGTAAAGTTAAGTCGAGAGTATTTGTTAAACAACCTGAAGGTTATGAGGATGGAACTGAAAGAGTGTGTATGTTGAATAAAGCATTGTATGGTCTGCGTGAGAGTCCGAGAGCGTGGTACGAGTGTTTGGATGATTATTTAAAATCATTAGGATTCGCGAGAAGCAAAAATGATTATTGTTTGTATACTTTGAAACAAAAGGATGAGATTATATATTTGATTATATTTGTAGACGATCTTTTGATTTGCTGTAAAAATAGACACAATTTAGATTTGATAAAAGGTTTACTCAAAGAAAGATTTCAGATGAAAGATTTAGGAAAAGTGAGTATGTATTTAGGAATTAATATTGAATATGATGAAAAGAAAAATGAGATGTCTTTAGATCAAGAAAAGTATATTGAATCACTAGCTAGAAAATATCAGATTGAAGAAGCTAAATTATATGAGACTCCTATGGAACAAAATTTGAAACTAGAACCTGCTCAAGAAATAAATGAGAATTTAAAATATAGAAATTTAATAGGAACACTTTTGTATATTAGTTCAGGAATTAGATTAGATGTGAGTTACAGTGTTAATTATTTAAGTAGATTCCAAAACTGTTACGATGAAACTCACTATAAATATGCATTAAGAATTTTAAAATATTTGTATTTGACTAAAGATTTAAAATTAAGTTACAAGAAAAATGATAAAGCAGATGTTCTTGAATGTTATGTTGATGCCGATTGGGCAGGAGATTGTAATGATAGAAAGTCAACGACTGGATATGTTATAAAGTTATTTGGTAATGTGATTCATTGGAAATCAAGGAAACAAGGAAGTGTAACGAAGTCTTCAACAGCTGCAGAGTATGTTGCACTGTCGGAAGCAGTAAGTGAAATTTTATTAATAAGAGATTTGTTAAATAGCTTTAATGTAGAAATTGAGAAACCAGTAAATGTTTATGAGGATAATTCAGGCGCTGTGATTATTGCCAAGTACGGTAATTTTACTAAAAAATCTAAGTACATCGAAGTACATTATCATTTTGTAAACGAGAATTATGAGAAAGGTTTAATTGATATTGTTAAGGTTAGTACAGAGAAAAATGTTGCAGATATTTTGACAAAGGCTCTTGGACGAGTAAGATTTGAAAATTTGAGAAGTTTATTGAATTTAATTTCAAGACTATTGTAATTGCGAGAAACATAAATGTAAGGAGGCGTGTTAGAATATAAGGTACATTTATGTCGACGTATGAGAGAGAATGAATACGTAGCGCCATCTCGCGTATAGCGAGGCGCAAGCTAGCGAGAGCGAGCGGCCGAAGCGGGAGCTCACTCGTCCGCCGTCCTCTGCCAGGAGCAGTTGTAAAGAGAGAGAGCTGTACTCAAGTTAACAAAGTTCACCGTTGTTACTGTTCACAAGAGAGTGGCTTATTTGAAGAAGCCCTGTGTCCCATCCACTACTCATTTCCAAACAATCTATGAGCTTCAAAGGGCAGAGGTTTGGTGAAAAGGTCGGCAATTTGTTCTCTAGAGCACACCCATTTTAATTTTACAATTTTTCTTTCTACGCATTCTTTGACATAGTGTCTTGTAATCTCAGCCATATGTCTTAATTTATTTCCTCCATTTACTTCTACAAAGGCGCCTGCAGCTTTATTATCGCTCTACAAAGTAATAGATAAAAGAGAGCTGTCTAGTATCAGCCTTATGGAGTTATAGATGGATATTACTTCTTGACATGCTTTACTCATAGTAACGTACTCCGCTTTACAAGTGGACAAAGCCACATAGGATTGTTTATGCGTTCGCCAGCATATAGCATCACCAAAAATTTTGACTACGAAGCCACAAGTAGTCCGTGCGTCCTTACAATCAGCAAAGCTCGCATCAGAGAATGTTTCCATACTGTCTCACTTGAATATCTTAAGCACAGACTTTTTGTTCCTTTTAAATATCGGAAAACTCTTCTTACCATCTTCCATTCCTTTTCAGTGGTGCTCACCTGATACTTACTTAAAACGTTTACAGCATAAGAGATATCCGGCCTGGTTGCATCCGCCAAGTAGAGTAGGCTACCCACATCTTCACGATACGGGACATTTTCTCTTGTTTTGGTTTGATTTAACAAATCATCATTGTACTCACATTCTCTTGTCTTTCTTTCCTGATTAAACATCTGGGTCGTTATCATGGGTGTTCTCTGAGAGAGCACCTATGATAACGACCTGTGATTCAGTAAAACCGAATCTTTCCAAAATTTTGTCGATATTATTTTTCTTGATTCAAGTCAATTATTCGTCTGTTACAATCTCGCCTGATTATTATACCTAGGAATTCCTTTGGATCATCAATTGTACTCATCTCAAATTCGACATTTAATTTAGTTTTCACCTCATTTAATTTTTCAGAGTTATTACTCGCTACTAGACTGTCATTGACATATAGTAATAAAATCAAGAACCTATTCTTTTCTCTTCAGGTAAACAAGCAAGGTTCTAAGTCAGAGTTTCTCAAGTTCATACTGAGAGCTGCTTGTGTGAATCTAACATTCTATCTTTTGGGACTAATCCGTAAGCCGTAAAGTGCCCTTTCAATTTTACACACCTTATTTTTACTATGTTTCTCAGTGAGTGGCATTACTTCGGGCAATTCCATATATATTTCCTCGTCTATAAACCCATTTAAAAAAGCAGTCTTAATATCTAATTGACAGACTTAAAAATTGTACTTATTAATTATCGCAATGACTGCTCTCACCAATGGCAATCTTGATACTGGGGCATGCGTTTCTCTCAATTCATAGCAGTTATTATCTTTGAAACCACGAATAACTAATCGCGCCTTAAAACTCATCTTATTATTTATATCAATTTTACGTTTAAACACCCACTTGGAATCTATTATATTTACTTTTTTGCCATCCCTCATTTTTTCCGGACGATCCACAATTTTCCACACCTTATTTTTGTTCATAGATTTAAGCTCTTCGTCAATAGCTTTTAACCATTTATCTTTCTCACCTGTTTGCATTGCTTCTTTATAATTTGTAGGATCTTTGTTGATATTTGCAAACAAAGCAAACAATAACTCGACATGATCCTCAATATACACACCTGAGCCTTGATCATGTGGAATGACAGAGAGTAAGGCTCTTATTTTGTGTTCCTCACCTATTGTTAATGTGCAGAAACTTGTATAATTTATATTCTCATCTACGTCAACTTTTCTTATTTTAGTTATTTGTTCAACTTTTCTCGGTTTCCCTCTTTTACGTCTGTTCTCTCCCTCCATTTCAAACTTCTCATCTCCATTTATCTCACCTTTATCAAATACAACAAACCACTCATTGTTGTTTAGATTTTCCTCCATTTTTGGAAAATTTAGTATATCATTTTTTCCATGCAAATCGCCATATACTAATTTCTCGTTGAATCGAACATTTCGGCTTTCATAAAATTTGCCTTCTTCAGGTTTGAGAAACAAGTAACCCGTAGGGGTATAACACTCCAGAATTACACGCTTTCCTTCAAACCTAAACTTTGGGCCTGTTTTTCTCTGAACTTTAATATATGCAACACAGTCGAATCTTTTAATCTGTTCAATTCTAAAACTATGTAGAGGTGCAAATTTTTCCAATGGAGTAATCATCTGATTAGATTTATGAGGAATACGATTGTAAGCATACACAGCAGCTGATAGTGCTAAGTCTCACATATTTTCGGGTAGCTTAGCATCATATATATAAGATCTCACCTTTTCCTGAATAGTTTGATTAAACCGCTCTAAAACTGCATTGTGTTCAGGTGTATCAGGGCTGGATAGCTGTAACTCTCCACCTAAGTTCTTAAGAACTTCTACAATGTACCCTCCTGTAAATTCGCTGCCTTGGTCAGTACGTAGATAGCATACTTTGGTATCACTGCCTAACAAGTTTCTGGTACTTCTCACAAACATCTCCAAACAATATCCTGTTTCACTTTTAGACTTCACAGGATAAGCCATCGATAGTCTGGAGAAGTCGTCTATGAAAACAGATATGAATCTGTATCATTTAGGGTAAGATGACGGAGAAATGGGACTCATTACATCAGAGTGTATAATTTAAAGGAGATGTGGCTCTGCTAGGTACAGAAGGAAATGGCAATGTTTTAAATTTAGCTATTGCACACACTTCACAATCTTTTATAACATCATCAAAACTCGCCTTATTTTTAATTCTTTATTATCTGGAAATTTAGTCTGCAAAGCTTTTAGATAAGCTACAGATGCATGACCGAACCGTACATGCCACAGCATTGCCTTATTTTCTTTATTAAATTTCTTATTGACAATTGACAAGGGTGTTTCTTTTTCACTCAAAATAGTGTAAGGCATTTTATCCACATCATGAATCTTATGATCCCACATAGTGGTGTCGAAATTGGAATGCTCATAATGTGTTTTTTTCTCCTTTTCAATTACTTCTTTCTCATCAGACTTGTGACTGTTCAATTCTTCATGCAGAAATTGATCTTTCTCTCCTGAAGTCTTTCCGGATTCATTCTCATCCGTCTTATCTAACTTTTCTAGAGTTTCAACATTAGGTTCGAGATTCCTTGCATGAACTTCTTTTTCTTTATCAAGCAATTTCCTTTTAGCAGTTACACTGCGTGTTACGTATTTTATCTCACCAGTATTTTCTGAGGCTAAATTAGCTAATATATATTTGTTTATAATTTGAGGCATATTTCCATTACTCTCATCAGTCTTATTTATTTCAAGTTCGATTAACCATTCAAGGGCGACTATACACACCTGATAAAAATACTTCATTAGAATGTAGATCAAAAATATCAATCTTTTTAAATATTATCTAGGTAATTGCCTAGGCCCGTGTCAGCAAATTTTCTTAAAGAGAGTAAATTTTCTTTAAGGTGCTTCAGCAAAAATAACTTTATCAATTTT
Source organism: Torymus aiolomorphi (assembly GCA_036365515.1). Taxonomy (NCBI): domain Eukaryota; kingdom Metazoa; phylum Arthropoda; class Insecta; order Hymenoptera; family Torymidae; genus Torymus; species Torymus aiolomorphi. Next base: position 218,693,282 of record CM070873.1, on the reverse strand, counting down.
TAATATATTACCATTTAATGTTTTAAAAATGATTTTTGAGTGTGTAAGGTATTCTGTCGCATCTGAATCAGCTAAGAACTTGGTTATGAATTTGTTTTTATCATTACGAGTCGGGTCTGTATACATTACTTCCGCGCCTTTAAGTGGGTTTTTGTTTATAAGTAAAGGAAACTCGAGTTTATCGCTAGCCATTATTAATATCAAAATCCAGCTTACCTTTATCAGAGGTTTTCTCAGTGGGTTGATCGGATTTCCCCTGAGTCTACTTATTATCGGTAGAATTTTGTTTATTGTTAAAACCTCCCTTTTCTCTACCTCTGTAACGACCCCTTTTGGCATTATTTGTATCGCTATTTTCAAACTTTCTCTTAGTAACTCGCCCTCGGTTACTTCTCTCGAATCCTCTGGAATTATTATTTGAATGTTTATACCTTGAATTTCCTCGGAAACTCCCTCCTTGCCTGTTGTCTGGTCTCGCTTGTACATTCGAACAATCTGGAGCCTTATGGTTTCCGATCTGATTAGAACGGTAGCACTTGATGCCCATGCCTTTATGAGGACAATTACGTCCAATGTATCCTTGTCCCTGGCATTCAAAACAACGAGTGTTTTCACGACTCGCAAAATTCGCCGTTCTCACCTGTGTTTGCTCGTCTGATTTTTCTCTGCCTCGTCCTGCATTACAATTAGTTTCAGTTCGTTATACGACGTTCTGCTACCTTTAGTTGTTTTAGGTATGAAATCGATTGTTTGAACACTTGGAACTGATATGACTGCATTGTAAAATTCATCCCTTTCCTCTTCTTCAGATACAGGTACTGCGCTTGAAGAGTTCTCATAATTTCTAATGGTATGTTCAAATTTATTACAGAAATCTGCAGCATTAATTTTGCCAATGACATACTGCATGCTGTATAGCTGCTTTCGTACAGTATGGGACGTTAATTAGTTTCACATTTTTTAATTTCTTTTAATTTTTCTAAAATCTCATCTGGCTTTTGCAAGTGCGTCACCTTAGAGTGATACCGTAGCTCTAAGTGATTAATCAGAATGTCATGCACCTTAAAACACTGTTCCTCAATAAGTTTCTCATCGGTTACACTTGAAGTTATTTTCTTGTCCACAACATGCAATAAGCCATTAGATCTCAGCTCTGAGAAAAAATAGTCGTAAAAGAGTTCAAATTTCATACTATTGTTTAATTTATAATCACGTTTAAAATTCGCACCTTTATTAACAATTTCCAATTTTATTGAATCTTTTAAACTCTTAGCTATACCATCCTGACCCAGAGCCGATTCATCTAACCTTAATTTATCAAATTTTTCTTTTACCAGCTTATCAACCTCTGCTTTTAGATATGCAGAATTCTCTTGTTTAAAGAACCGATTATCATTTCCAATATGCTCTCTTACCTCTCTTTCATCATCCTCGCCTTCAAATTGCAAACTCTCCTGAATTTCTTCGAGCTTAACTACCATGTCATTTACTCGGGTGATTTCTACTGCATAATCCTCGCGGATTATGGACATCAAATCGGTAAATTTTTTGTTCTGCTCGACTCTTTCACGCCTGCTTGCAGTTAACTCAACATTGACACTTTTCATTGTCTCTTTATATCATTCCATTGTGTCAGAGGAAACTTGGCAGAATCTGTTTACGGCTGAGATCAACTCACCCACCTTTGCTTCTTGATTTTCTAATCTCGCCAGTACTATAACATTAGATGTGGAATTATTATCATTATTTTCATCAGAGGATTTGGTTTTATTATTGGTAAATTGTTTATTTATGATTTTAGTTTTAGTAATGATCTTTTCATCATTTATTATTTTTGGCAAGGATTTAGCTGTCTTGGTAGTGTCGAGGGTACTTTTAAACTCCCCAAGTAAAGTGTCAGGAACCTTTATTTGATCCTCACCATCAGCGACCTCACCGCCTGTCTCATTCTGTCTGATCAGCTAGTACTTTCTCTTCGCACCACTTTACCAGGCCTTCCCATTGAGTCGGAGTAAGCATCCTCTTCCCTGTATATTGTTACACTCACACACAGATACAATAATTAATAATAACCATAATTACAAAAGAATAACATATAACTTTATTTAAGATCATAAGCACACACAATAAAACATGTTATCAACAACAACGTCTCGAATCAACTAACTAACTCGAATCGAGAACAACAAACTAGTCGCTTGGCAACGCTTTTGTTCTTATGTTCGATGATGGTAGATGAACACATAACAATATTAAAGAGAAGAAGCAATATAGTACAGGTTTATATATATATATATATATAAACTTGTATAACGTTAGTTCCCAGGACCCCATGTTACTGTATACCTATACGTGACTAAAGAAATAATGTCTCTTATCGGGGCTGATGTCCTCAAAACTGACGTTAAACATATGTAGATTCAGGGACTGTCCCCAAAACTAACAAATGTCCCCGAAACCAACGTTAAACATCTGGAATGTCCTGGAAACTAACATAAAACATAAATATATATATATATATACCAAGAGCAAAATGTTAAGAAATCAGTTGACTGAACACAAGTATGGCTGACTTCAAAACGAACAGGTATACAAGGATCCGAATACAAGATCTCTTCCATGCCTGTCCTAGGAGAGCTTAGGCATGAGATACCGAACACAAGCACGCACTCTCAACTCAACCCAGAGTCTTTCGGATGCTAAGAATAAGTGCAAATACAAATTGTGTAAATATATGCCGGCTTATAATACACTTGGACTTTTAATTGCATACAAGCATTGTCTATGATTACATGTATACCCTCGCCTTAACTCACCAATTTCATAGAAATTTCCTGACGAGAGATTAAGAGTCAACGACTCGTTATTGACCTCCAAGGTCACATTTTCATCAGTGTGGATCTCATTCAATTTGAAAGTGCATGTAAGGTATTTCCAGAGATTCAACAGCACACAATTTTCTGAAAATGTTTTACTTTAGATTAGTCCAACCGGTTGATTTTTATTTACTAATGTTTTAAATACCTCGCCAGAATCGAATACATTTCGTTTTCTCATCCGTGCGCAACTATCTAACAATTTATTTTTCACACTTTAAGCATGTTTAAATAGTATACATATATACACACACAAACGTATATATAACGAGCGAGTATGTGCGTCAAGGAAGACAATCTCATACAAGGGGAAAGAAAACTCGTGCAGAGAATCGAGAGGGAACATGTGCTTCTGCACATGCGCGTCGCGCACACGCCGACGAACGAGACAACAAGAAACGGCAACTAGTTTACGTTTCTTCGCCTTTACATACGCGCCTTATTTATCAAGTTACCAGATTTTCACAATTATATATACGTCCCGTATACGTCCTTACAGAACACACGCACCAAACATGAAACAACATTTTAATGTACACGCCCGAAACTCTCCATCTGTTATAAATCTCATCCATCCGTACGCTGTATCAGCATATTATATTTCGGACCTTTGTGCGAGCGAGACATACGCACCAGTCACGCATACACACATCGTTTTATGCGATCCCCGCGGTAGCCGCTGCACACGCACACGAACACAGACGCCCGACGCGGCTCGCTAGGAGAGTGTCATCCTCACACTGAAAAAGAGTTAGGGTGCTGCAAGCGCCGCGTGTGGCTGAATAGCTGCGTTCAGGTTTTGAGTAGACTTTGCTCTGATTTTAGCGCAGTATACGTCCTAAAATGAAGATCGCCGACTACACTGAAAAAAGGTTAGGGCAGCCGCCGCGCTCCGTGTAGGAACACACGTGCACTATAGGAGAAGAGCAACGGGTACGGTATAGTTGGGCTATGCGCGCTCGAAAAAGAGGGGCAGCTGGCACCCCAGGCGCGTGGATCTGAAAGGAGCACTGGTTTCCCGCCTTACCGCGGATAGCCCGTGCACCGCGCTGGCGCTTATGTTGCGCGAAATCGGGCAGCATATGCCCCAAACCGAGCGGACAGGGGATGCGCTTCGAATAGAGCGGCTGGTGTCCGCTAGCGGGCAGCTGGTGCGCTAACCTTTTTTTAATGCACTCCGACGATCGTCTCTCTCTCCTTTTCTCTCCGCTTGCCACTTCCGCGGCACATACCGAGCGCGCATGGCCAGCGCACGCCCGCCGGTTCCCGGAAAAATAAAAACACGTTCGGTTGCAGGGCAAGCAAGCATGTCGAGACACGCTATCCAAACTCTTGCGCACAAAACCCTTTTGAGTTTTCCAACGATTCTTAACGCCATTGTTGCTACCACGCAACACACGCGAATATTCAAATTTTTACCACACGTTTATCATTAACTCACTTGATTTTTAAAAAGATTTCGCTCACTAGATTCAACGCATCCGAATTTCAACGCTCCCGCATTTCAATTGCTTTTTCACATTCACGTGAAACTTTGTAAACAATAAGGCTTATTACCTGCTGTCTTCCCGCTCCATGAAACCTACGAGTGATACTTCACCCTGTTCATCCATCTCTCTCGCCTTTAGCATGCTCGCCTTTGTATGTACCTACAAATTCCTTGATCACTCAGGATAACCCACCAGAGAAAACTCATCGTCACCAGCACACCCGAATATAAATTTTCAACGTTTATTGTTTATTGAAGCTACACTTTACGCAGTGGAAACAGTTCAGGGACCATAACCTGTTAGAGTTTTATATGGCTAGGTGTGAACACAGAAAGAAAAAAACACAGTCTAAAATACAAAAGGAATCTTTATTGATAAGGACACGTCCTGTCCGTAACAGAGACTCTGTGATGCTAAAACATGAGAGCGCTCTCTCCTGTAACGCAAGGGGGCGGTATATATCACATGGGAGTGTATGTGTGAGCATTCGTTATATTCTGACAACGATGATTTAAATAATTTTTAAACCCAAGTAGCCGGAGGATACGAGGTCCAGGCGTATATGAGAATTCCGTAGACGTGCAATACAATTATTTAATAATGTTTTAACCAAGGTAGGCGGGGGATACGAGGTCCATGCAGATTAGCGAATTACGTAGAAGTGCAACAATAAGCGAAACAATAATTTAAATAATTTTTAAACCGAAGTAGGCGGGGGTTACAAGGTCCACTCATGTAAGGGAATCACATAGACGTTCAACAGTAAGCAAGGCAATTATTTAACCAATTTTTAAACCCAAACAGCCAGGGCATACGAGGTCGACGCGTATATGAGAATTACGTTGACTTGCAATACGATTATTTAAATAATTTTTAAACCAAGTAGCAGGGGGATGCGAGGTATACGCATATTAGGGAATAACGTAGAAATGCAACAATTAGCAATACGATTATTTAAATAATTTATAAATCTAAGTAGCCGGGGGATATGAGGTCTACTCATGTAAGGAAATTACATAGATGTACAACGGCAAGCAAGACAATTATTTAAATAGTTTTTAAACCCAAGTAGCTGGGGAATACAAGGTCCACGCAGATAAGGGAATTACCTAGACGTGCAACAATAAGAAAAAACTAGGGGGGCCGAGCCCCCCTGCGTGTCTTCGACACACGTACCTCCCCGCCCCCTCACATACCTGCTCATCGCTTCGCTCGTCGCCCGCCCCCTCCCTATGTAAAAACGAAGTTTTTACATAATAGGCACGACCGCAATACTCCAGAGAAACATTGCCGAATTCGTAATATTTTGTTTTCACCATTTATTCATAAGTATAAATATAGTAGTTAATAAATATATATGAAATGTGTAAATAACTTTTTAATTAGTCTATGATGCGTATAAATTTATTAAGAATTAATTGATATGATCGAAGTGCACATAGGAATATTAAATATAAGTATCATGATTGCAGGTATATTTAAAATTAAAAAACATGGTTTTCATAATTTATATCGAAATATAAAATTCTTTTTATTTTTATTTATGAAAACGTTAAATAGAAAAAAAGTTTTGTTCAATGTTATCCCCAACTTATGTATTTGAAATTTTTGTGTATAGTCAAATCCTGTTGAATTATGTGAAGAAAACTATTGTTTCATTGCTCTCGATTAATAAAAAAACATTAAAGTTGAATTTCATGCAGTTCTAACGAAAGGTGGGGACTCTTATAGCTGCTCGCGGGTGTTCCTAACTGCATATACCTTTACAATCTCAATTACGAAAAAATACTCGCGGCACATCATGCACACATACACTGATACCTCGAAAAGGAGAAAAACAGAAGAAAAAAGCTCAACACTCATGCATTTGGCAACGGCAGTCTGGCATATAGCGCTGCGTGCATGAGTACTATTGCAGCAGCCGTAATGGCTACCGCGACTATATAGGCTGCGCGACATTGGAAAAACGCATGCGACCCGCTTGACCGCGAGCGCTCCCTGTGTATACCTAAGATATATATTGACATATCTATACCTGTATAATGGATCGCGCGCGCTTTCTGCTACTGCTCTAGCCCTATAGTAAGTAGTGCGGACTGCGGCGTGGCGCATACGTGCGTGTGTCTATGGTACGTGTGTGATTTCAACAATCGCGTCGTCTAGCTCCCGGCGTTCCCAGCGATGACAGCGGCTGCTGTAGTATGCCGCCCTGGTGAATTTCGTCTCTTTCATCATGTTCGCCAATCGCCGGTTGGTGATAATTTGTCGGAGACAGGAAGGCAGTGTGTAACAGCCAGAGCAGATTTATTAGTAAGCCTTTTCTCGTTCCTAACCTCTCTGATGGATGAGCTGATAGTACTTTCTCTTGTTGCAGGTATCTGGCAGCAGGAGGAGTATAAACAACGAGCACTGCTACAGACTATTTCTTGGGTGTGGAAATGTTGTCTGGCTCATCTATTTATTAGCTATATGTGATTTTTAGATGCTCAACTATCCATGTTTGGCTTTTATTCGGATGACTATGTGTACAGTGAATTTGCTGCTTGTGTCTTCAGCGACTCTCAGGCTGGAGCTATTTCCAGCAGTGAAACGACTGAAGGTTTTCACTAGTCCTTCCCTTCTGGTTGTTACAGGTAGTTGGTGCAGCGAGTGAACTACGACCATTGCTGCAGACGTTTCTTTTTATGGTAATGTTTTATGGTAATGTGTGATGACACATTACCATAAATATTACCGTAAATACAGTAAATAGATGTATTTACTAGTCATATGTGGTTTTTAGGTGCCAACTCTTCTCACTTGCCTTCCAGAGTAGTGGCTGATCTGCTATTAATGTGCTTCGTAGGCTGAGGCAGTCCCTGACATTGAGACACAATTGACGGTCTCTGTCAGTACTTTCCTCCCAGATGGTGGAGTTACTGATATAGCGGATGGCTGTTAGTTAGATGATTCTCAGCAGACTGGCATCTGTGGAGTAGTGCCAGCCTAGACCGTCCAGCCATATTTTGCTACTTCTGCAGCTCTATCAATGACCTTCGAGTGTTAGTGCTCTAGAGTGTGAGGGGATAGGTATGGGTAATAAGGAACTGGGGGATATCATGAAAGTGCTGGGTGTGTGGTTAAATGTGATACAGGTAGATAGTTGTCGCTGGTAATATTAGCTTGTCTGGTTAATTTCTAAGTTTGGTCAGGGTGTAAGAATTCGCCTCAGGGTATCTGTTGTATTAAAATACATCATTATGTATTTTGCAGGCTTCTCAGTGAGACTTGCCTATTTAATAGTTTTCTGCCACACTGTAAGACTGATAGAGTCAGCTAGATGCATTGCATTCTCTATACATTGAAATTTACCATATTACAAAATCTATAGCACATACATTACACAAGTTTTTTTTTGTAAATATGATATTACTTTAAAATGTTCTTATATAATATTAGACAATTTTGATTCTTTTAGTTTAATCGCTTAGGTCCTGTGAACATAGTTAACAGGTTAAGCTGTGTAATCTTATATCAAATTTCTCAAATTTGTTATCAAAACAGTAAGATAACATAATTATATATATTTACTAACCCAATTTTTATACATTTTTCTAATGTTAATTCTACTATATACTAAGTTCTCTAAATCATTTGACAAGGAATTATAAGTTCTGACAGCTTCTATGTAGAAGTTTTTGTTAGTTATTGTTTTATTTTTTTTATTCGTATCTGTATAATTTTATTTTTGATATTAATTATTAGTCTCTGATATCTTATACTTTTTATTTTTCATAATCATAGAAAACGGACTCATCGCAAAATAATTATTCAATATTAGAGCATTTTTCAATCACAAAAGTATATTTTTTTTATTTAATTTTAAAGATTCTATTTTTGTAAATTTTGTAATGGTCTTAGACTATTCATGTATAAACCACCCTAAGCTATTGTCACATAATTTTTAATGTTATTCAAAAGAGTGTAATATAGTATCAAAAACGTTTTAGTTTGCATAATATTTTCCTTTTCTGTAAAACAAGGAAAGTAGATCTTTCGTTTCTTCAATTATTCTTTCAATGTGGATCCCATTGAATATTGTAATCAAATGTAATTTTGTATCTTATTATTATGTTTTTGTAATTATATTATCTTTGGAATGTCATGTCGATTTTTCCGATCTTATTTACAGCTATTGTGTCGAATATTTCCATGTCAAATCGAATTCTGTTAAATAATAAGCGAAAATTCACTATACTAGTTGTATTGAGGTCTTAGAAATCGTGTTTATAGGTTTACATGATCCAGATATGACTGTGCATAAAAATATCAATTGAGAATAAGTTTTGTTTAAACATTATCTATATCCTTCGTATTTAAGTTTTATTGAAAGTCAAATCTTTGTTTATAATTATATGAGCTTTTGAATGTTTTATTGATTTTTTCGATCTTATTTACAGCTATTGTATTTAATATTTGTGTCAAATCGTATTCTGTTAAATAATAAGCGAAACTTGACTATATTAAGTGTATTGAAGCTTTAAAAAATCATGTTTATACGTTTAGATGATTCAGAAATAATTGTACATGAAAATGTTAAATGGAAAAATGTTTTGTTTTAGATTATAATTCACAATTTTTACATTCTTACATTACCATATTTCCGTTAAGTTACATCCTGAGACGCTATAGCCGAAAATACTTCATCATGTTGATTTTATGTATATTTAAGCCTTTAAAATATATTTTATCGCATTATCTAATTAGGAATTGATTGTACATGAAATGTTAAACAGGAAACGTTTTGTTTTGTTATAGTCTACAATTGTTACATGTATAATTTGTGTGAAGAATGATTCTGTCAAGTTATAGCCGAAAATCGTCCATTTTATGTATATTTTAGCGTTTAAAATCGTTTTTATAAGTGTAACTCATCAGGAGTTGATTTCATATGAAAATGTTAAATGGGAAAAGGTTTTGTTTTATTATAATCTACAACTTTTGTATTTAATATTTTTGTGTAAAATCAAATCCTGTCAAGTTATAGCCGAAAATCATCCATTTTATGTATTTTTTAGCGTTTAAAATCGTTTTTATAAGCATAACTCATCAGGAGTTGATATTATACAAAAATGTTGAATAGGAAAAAGTTTTGTTTTGTTATAATCTACAACTTTTGTATTTGACATTTTTATGTAAAATCAAATCCTGTCAAGTTATAGCCGAAAATCATCCATTTTACCGATCATCCATCCACCGATGAAATCGGTGGAAAATTCATTGAGATAATCAGGTAACTTAATTACATACGGACGTACAGACATACATACATAACTGAAAACCCTTAAAACGCACTCACTCTTAGCGGAAAATGGTTTTTACACATTAAATTTTCAGTATTTGAATTCTTACAATTTTCACTCTGGTGAAATTATAAGGCTCTCTCGAGTAGCGGTCGTGCCTAAAAATTAGGTGAATAAATTTTAACCCAAGTAGGCCGGGGATAAGGGGCCCATGCAGATAAGGGAACTACGTAGACGTGCAACAATAAGAACAACAATAATTTAAATAATTTTTAACCCAAGTAGCTGGGGGATATTAGGTCTACTCATGTAATGAAATTATATAGATGTACAACAGCAAGAAAGACAATTATTTAAATAATTTTTAGATCAAGTAGCAGGGGGATACGAGGTCTAGGCATCTTAGGGAATAACGTAGAAGTGCAACAATCAGTAATATGATTATTTAAATAATTTATTATTTAAATAATAAGTAGCTAATACTAAGTAGCCGGAGGATATAAGGTCTACTCATGTAAGGAGATTACATAGATGTACAGCAGCAAGCAAGACAATTATTTAAATAATTTTTTAACCCAAGTAGACCGGCAATAATAAGAAAAAGAAATTAGGTGAATAAATTTTAACCCAAGTAGGCAAGGGATAAGAGGCCCACGCAGATAAGGGAATTACGTAGACGTGCAACAATAAGAACAACAATAATTTAAATAATTTTTTAACCCAAGTAGGTGGAGGATAAAAGTCCCAAGCATATTAGGGAGTAACGTGGAAGTGCAATAATCAGCAATACGATTATTTAAATAAATTTTAAACGTAAGTAGCTAGGTATACGATTTCCAGATATGAGAATTAAGTAGACGAGCAATATGATTATTTAATAATATATTATGCAATATGTTCGTAAAATCTAATTATACACACTAGTAGCGATTAAAGGCACGGGTGACCGGCAAAGCCGGACACGAGTGCTTTCCGGTCGCTACTAGTGTGTAAAATCATACTCGCGTGCTGCATACGATATTTTTTGACATAGTTGTATAAAATTCGATTTAGACTGTTTCTTATGTGTATGCATTTTTACGCATACTATGTGTAAAAATGCATTTTATACATATTATGCGCAAAATTCAATTTTACACACTGTTTTCCGTGTGCATGCATTTTTACGGATAGTATGTTTGAAAATGTATTTCATACACGAAAAACAGTGTGTAAAATCGAATTTTACACATACTATGTCAAAAATAATTTTTAAACCCAAGTAACCGGGGGACACAAGGTCCACGTATATACGGGAGTTACGTAAATGTGCGAAGTAAGCGAGACGATTATCTAAATAATTTATATAAACTCAAGTAAGCGGGAGATGTGATGTCCACGCACATAAGAGTGCCAGGTTATAGAATTTAAAAATTTTTCTAATAGAAGTCTTACTTACTGTCGCATGTTGACATAACTCCAATATGTGCGTTAACACTGCGACCCCTACCTACTTGGATTCAAAACTTATTTAATAGTATATATACTCAGGCGGCTTGCTCGTACTCGCTTCGCTCGTGCTCCCAAACGCCGCCCTCGTGCGCTATTGGCAAATTTTACACACGAGTTGCTCATACTATTTTTTATCATGAATACGTGAATGCGTGGATGCGTGTTTTGGGCGGAGGACGGGAGGGTTGGGGGGGGGGCCCTTCAGTCAGAAAATATTTATGTCGTATTATTAAGTAAGAAAACCTAACCTAAAAAGGAAAATATTTATTCAATTTATGAAGATTCTTTGTTTATTAAAATATTAAAATACAAAACATTAATACAGGCTAAATTAATAAACTTTTAAGTATAATATTATTAACATTTTTGGTATTTCAAATATACTAGATTTATCTCACTTAAATTGAAATTAACATTTTTTGTTGTCTTCGAGGACAAGTGTTAAATTATTGCAATTAGATATTTGCAAATTGATCGTTTTATTGGCTGCTGATGGCCTTAACTGGATGTTGTCTTGTTTGATTGCAATATCAATATTTTCTTTTGTGAGACTTGCATGTTGTTCATAAGCTGGTCTTTTTTCTTCAGGAGCTAATATACTAGAAGCAATCATTTTCCCAATTTTTCTTTTATTGCCCATCGACTCTTCTATGTAACCTTCGGCAACTTGATCACTTTTCCATCCTCCATGTCGTTTAATGTCTTGCCTACTAGCCCCAGCATCAGCTAATAAAGTAGTAGAGATCCTGCGGAAAGTGTGACCAGTATAAGTTTCTGGATTATCGAGTTTCAAAAAAGTTGCTGCTACTTTTGGCATTGCTCCAATAGTGTTTATGCCAATTGGCTGTTTACTATATTTACCATTACGTAAGCTTAAAAAAAATCTTCTACTTTCAGTTTCTTTTGGACGTAACTTAGCATACTTTTTGTAAATATGATAAAACTCATTAGTTACAACAAATGTTCTTGGCTTGTCATTTTTAGTAACTAGAACATTTACAACGACCATATCTTCTTTATCTTTAACGTTGTCAATTGTTAGATCACATAATTCATGCTCCTTGCAATCCAAAAATTAAAGCTACCTAAAAATGACAATATATATGTATATATATTAATATTAATTAATTACTTATTAATAGTATACAAGTTAAGCGTTTTGATATTATACCTTTACAGCTAAGAATTGATCATCTGGTGCTTCTTTCAAGAATTTTTGAACAGGTTCCAGAACATTTGCTTTTTTGGGAACATATCCTTTTGAATTACATTTTAAAAATTGCACTATTTTTCCATAATCATGGATATTAATATTATGCATTGCTTGCACTACACTCTTGAGCATTGAATACTGCGACCATAAAGTGTTTGGTGCATTTGATTCTGCCAATTCATCAAAATATGCTAAGAATACTGTATCAGCAAAACTTGTAATATTTTTGCTCTTTCTCCAAGACATAAAGTTGTTATAAGCAGCTATGTACTTTGGTTTAGATTTATACGGTAGCAACTTATCGGTTGCTTTTGCAGCTCTATTCAATATATCTTGAGGAATGTACTCACACTGTGTCGTATCAGGTTGTGTTTGCGAAAATAGCAAAGGGCTGCTGCTGAAGGTTGCTGGAGGATTACTAATATCTGATAAAACTTTGTTATTCTCTGCTTTTGCAGTTGCGTCTAGTGGATCATTCAGTTGGCTTTGAAAAGATAATAATGAGCCGCTCGTACTAGGCAAACTGTTATAAGTAGCAGCATTGCTAACATTTGACAAAATTTTTTCACGTTCTTCTCCACTACTGTCTGGATCGCTATCTGATACAATGAATTTTGTTTGTTGATTCACTGAAAATAGGTTTTGAGGTTAGATGCTGAGATTTTACTTTTGATATTGCGTGTGTATACATATAAAGAAATTGTGTATCACGAAATGTACAATTTTATTGGTTGTGTTTATTATTTTTATACTTACTCATTCTTTTCTTAGCAAAATCTCAGAAATCTCAGCTAGTGTTATACCTTTACACGGTAATTGATCTGTCGCTGATTAAACAGTTCGTCATTTGACTGTAGCGTGACTGTTTATTCACTGCACATCGAGGGCGCTGCGTCTCGAGTAGCACTGAGTGTATGTAAGGAGGAGGTATGTGTATGTAAGGAGACTAGTGCGCAGCCGCCACCTCTAGCAGCGTGCGATATGAGAAAATATCGCACACGTGCGATATTGGCTACTTATCCACACGTAAAACCGTTACGATATAGCCCACTTTTCACGCATGAATGATAAAAATAATCGTATTGCACGTCTACGTAATTCTCATATACGCGTGAACCTCGTATTCCCTGACTTCTTGGGTTTAAAAATTATTTAAATAATTGTTGCGCTTATTGTTGCACTACGACGTAATTCTCTAATATGTGTGTGCATCTTATCCCCAGCCTACATGGGTTTAAAAATTATTTATATAATCGCATTGCATGTTTGCATAATTCTTATATACGGGTGCACCGCGTATCGCCCAGCTGCTTGGGTTTAAAATTTATTGAAATAATCGTATTGCACGTCTACGTATTTCTCATATACGCGTGGACCTCGTATACCCCGGCCTACTTTGTTTTAAAAATTATTTAAATTATTGTTGTGCTTATTGTTGCACTTCTACGTAATTCCCTAGTATGCGTGGACCTCGTATCCTCCGGATAGTTAGATTTAAAAGTTATTTCAATAATCGTATTACTAATGGTTGCACTTCTACGTTATTCCCTAATATTCGTGAGCATTGTATCCCCCGGCTACTTGGGTTTAAAAATTATTTAAATAATCGTATTGTACGTCTACGTAATTCTCATATACGCATGGATCTCGTATCCCCCGGCTGCTTAGGTTTGAAAATTATTTAAATAATTGTCTTTCTTACTGTTATGCGTATATGTAATTCCCTTACATGAGTGGACCTCGTATCCCCCGCCTACTTAGGTCTAAATAGTATATTTCGATACAGGGGGCGCTAAAGCGATATTAAAAACTTACAGAATGTGTAAAATCGCATTTTACACATACTGTATCGAAAAATTATTTAAATCATTGTTGCGCTTATTGTTCCACTTCTACGTAATTCCTTAATATGCGTGGACCTCGTATCCACCGGCTACTTGGGTTGAGAAGTTATTTAAATAATTGTATTGCACGTCCACGTAATTCTCATATACGCGTGGACCTCGTATCCCCTGGCTGCTTGGGTTTAAAAATTATTTAAATAATTTTCTTAGATACTGTTGTACGTCTTTGTAATTCCCCTACATGCATGGACCTCGTATCCCTCGCCTACTTGGTCTAAAAATTGTTTAAATGATTGTTGTGCTTATTATTGCACTTCTACGTAATTCTCATATACGTGTGGATTGCGTATTCCCCGGCTACATGGGCTTGAAAGTTACTTAAATAATCTTATTGCACGTCTACGTAATTCTCATATACGCGCGGACCTTGCATACCCTGGCTGCTTGGGTTTAATAATTATTTAAATAATTGTCTTGTTTACTGTTGTACTCTGTAATTTCCTTACATGCGTTGGTCTTGTCCCCCCGTCTATTTTGATTTAAAAATTATTTAAATAATCGTGTCGCACTTTTACGTATGTGCTCTTTGTTCTCTCGTATGTACTCTTTGTATTCCCGTATGTCCTCTTTGTACTCTCTATATTTTCTTCTTTTAAGGGAGTACAAGATAGCACAATAGAGTACAAGAGAGTACATGAGAGTACAAGAGACTATTTTAAGAGTACTTTTTGTGCACATTGAAGTACTTAGCCCCTCGATAAATGTTGTTTAATTGCATACATTTTATGAATAGGCGGCGTCGATCTGATCACTTGATCTAGACTATTAAAAAAAAATATTAAAAAGGTGTCTTTCGAGATATATGTTTTTATGTTTTTTCGAGGTCAAAACCTGAAAGTTATCAAAAAGAAATGTCAACACGAGAAAGCTGACGATAAAATCCGTCGAAAACGTATGCTCTTTCCGCTCTGGGAGAACTGAGCTGAAACGCCTCATTATATAATTTAAAAACGTAATAAAACTTAATACTTATTAGATTTATTTAACATATATTTAACTGCATCAAAATTAAGGTAGCCAAAACATTCTAGGAGCTGTTCACATGAAGATGAGCTCAACATGCGTGCGTTTGCTTAAATAAAAAAAAAATCACCGCCAACAATAAAGGTAGCATAAAGTATATGCGAGCAGACGGACTCTCGTAGACGAGCTTCGCACGCATACTTTTGCTTTTACTGCGTGAAATTAGTTTGCGTGCCTCCACTTTCCTGCCTTGAACTCCCTTCTCCTACCTACTTACTTGGGTTTAGAAATAATTTTATCGACAATTTTATAGGTAGTCTGCCTCCATACTTCCACGTTTCTGCGTGAAACTTGCTTCCCCGCCTATTTGGGTATAGAAATTATTTTATTCAAAATGATTCAATGATTGAAATCACGTTGTTTATTATTTACCTGTAACAGTGCCTTATTAATTAATTACTAAATGACAAAATGAATTCAAATTTTAACAGATTACAGCTATTTATATTCTGCATTATCATGATTCTTCTCAAAAAAATTGACCATTTAGTTTAGGAGTTATAAGCTTTTAAAAAAAAAACACGTTTTTGATAATAACAAAAGAACCGTGATAGCTACAGAAAATTTTTTTTTTTAGAAAATATAGGTATTTTAATACTCTTTCGAATGCTATCCATTTGATTCAGATATCTCGATTTTTGATTAAAAAAAAAGCAAAAATCAATTTAGAGAAAATCGAAAATTCGAAATAAAATAAAAACGCATCGGTGAATCAAAAAACGAATTTTTGACCCGCCATCACACAAAAAAAACAAAAAAATGAGACCTGTCCGGACAAAATCGATCGAGTAGAAGCTGAGATCCAGGCGTACACACACATGCACACGCTACGCACACGCACACGTACACGCACACACACACACACACACACACACACACACACACACACACACACACACACACCTACCTGTGTCGAGTTGCTAGTCTCGCATTAGGCACCTCCCCAGGTGGCGGATAGGGGAAAGCTCGTCAGATATGAAGGGCACCAGGGAAATAAAATACTCGGGGCAGACCAAAACTAGCTAGGGGAAGGCACCCCAAATAATAAACCAACTATGGTAAATGTGCAACAAAACATTTTACCCCAAGCGGGTATCCTCAACAATGAGGAGAATCCCGCCACCGATTCCGATCGGGTGAAAGCCCTGGTGGTCGGTGCTCGCCCCACGGATTTTTTTTGGTGGGGGCAGAAGCACGTTGTGGCCTATCAGGCTGGTGCAGAAGGGGTGGACCGCTTGGCCCTTACTGCATCTCAAAAGACGAGCGAAGACGCAAAGATGGAAGTAGTGTAAGAAATGAATATAGTACCCCAAGTGGGTACCCCCATTAAAAGGGAGAATCCCACCGTCGATTCCGATCGGATGAAAGCCCCGGTGATCGGCGCAGGCCCCACGGATTTTGGGGGGGGGGGGGGGGGGGGGCACATACACTACCCGAAAAATGAGGAGACCTTCACGCGGCTTAGTGCAGATATCGAGTCGCTCGTGAAGTTTATCTTAAAAAAGAAGAACCGCCATACAGAGCTTAAGAAAATGGCCAGGAGCACCGCTAGAGCGCTCAAGGAGTATGCCAAAGTCCGACAAAAGGAAGGTTCGGTACAGGCGGCGCGACCAGCTAAGGATGAAGCGGTACAAACTTCGCCCCTCTTCCGTAAAGAAGGCGCGCCGCGGGTGCCTCCAAATCGCGAGAAGCCGATAGCCAAGGAGGGAAAGAAACAAAGAACCCAGAGTGGCAGTCCCAACCAACAACAACAGCACCTGAGCAGCAGTGCATGGACGCTGGCTGGACGACTGTGGGGAAAAGAAGAAAACCAAAAGGAAGACCGGGGATGTGAGCAAGCGTAAAATGCCAATCGCACAACCGAAGGCCGGGCTCAGACCTGCCCGACCCGATGCCTTTAAAATTAAGGCATCCGGAGAAATGTCGTATGTCGACATCATTCGTAGGGTTAAAGGCGCGCCGGACCTGAAAGAGCTCGAGGAAAGGGTCACGCGCATTAGGCGCACTCGAGCAGGAGAACTACTACTAGAGCTCGGAAAATCTGGTGCTGCAACTCAAGAGCTTCAGGTAAAAGCCTTGTCCACCTTGAAGGGATCAGCTGAAGTGCTAACGCTGACCCATAAGGAATCCTAATCATCAAGGACATGGATGAGACTACTACCACTGAAGTCGCCCAGACTATCACCGTGGTGACTGGGTCACAAGCAATAACCCCCGAGTGTATCAAACTTAGGAAAGCTTATAGTGGCACCCAAGTAGCCACTGTCCTACTTCCCATCGCAGAAGCAAAAAAGCTACTGCAAAGTGGAAAGCTAGCTCAGAATTGGCTGGGTGAACTGCAGGGTACGGCGGAGACAAGCACCATCGCGATGCTTTAGATGCCATGAAAACGGACATATAGCGAAGGACTGCAAAAGCACGGTTGATCTGTCAGCGAAATGTTTCCGGTGCAGAAGAGAGGGTCACAAAGCAGTGGATTGCATGGCCCATAACAATGAGAAGCCGGCGGAGAACGTGACAACAAACAACAACAATGGCTAGAGTACTCCAAATCAACCTGAACCATTGTCTGGTGGCTCAGGACCTGCTCCTACAGCTGGTCCGAGAAGAGAAGGCCGACATTGTCATAGTCAGTAAGGAGTACAGGGATTTTAACGAACCAAACTGGATTCGGGATACCACCAGCAAGGCTGCCATCTGGGTATGCGGAAATCTCCATATATCCAACAAAATAGACCCCCTCTGCCCGAATTCACCTGGGTGAAGGTAGCAGGTATACGACTGTACAGTTGCTATTTCCCACCCAGCGATGACATCGAAGACTTCTCAAGATCCTTGGATGCCGTCGTAGCCAGTGCTAGCACCTTCCGACTACCAGTAATGATTGGGAGGGACTTTAACTCATGGGCGACCGAATGGGGCAGCGTGAAGACTAACCAGTGTGGATGTATGCTCCTCGAGGCCTTCGCAATTTTGGAACTTGAGATCGCTAACACAGGGAAAACGCCGACCTACTCTAAGGGAGGCAAGACATTTATAGTCGATCTGACCTTCGTCAATTCTAGATTGGTGGGAGAGGGGCTCGGCTCGCGAGTGAGCGATCGGTACAAGGGCAGCAATCATCAATCCCTAGTATATAAGCTCCAGCTGACCAGCAGAACGGCAGGCACGGAAAATCTGAAGATAAAAGAGAGATGGGCACCATCTACCTTCGATAGAGAGGTATTTCTCTGCTCCCTAGAGGGAGCATTGTTGGAAGGAACCGCAGAGGAAAAAGCTCGAAGCCTCTCACGAGCCATAGCAGCGGCCTACGACGCCTCAATGTCCACAAAGTCTAACCCCCGGGGACGTCCACCAGTCTATTGGTGGAGCGAGGACATTGCAGCAATACGCTCAGAGTGCCTTAGAGCTAGGAGGCTGCACCAGCGAGCTGCTCGCAGGCACAGGTATGAAGAACTTCGTGCGGCCTATGAGAGAAAAAGAAGAGAGCTCAAGACTGCCATCAAAATGGCCAAAAGAAAGTGCTGGAGGGAACTGTGCGAGGAGGCGGATAGTAACTCCTGGGGCGACCGTACAAAATGGTCATGAACAAGATCAAGCCGAGGGGCCCTAACGTACCAACCTGCCCAGTTTTTCTGGACAGGGTAGTTTGCCACCTGTTCCCAGAGCACCGGGAAGGTGATAGACAGCGCAACCGAGCTGCCAGGCGTCACGAAAGCCGAGGTGGTGATGTCCGCCAAGAAGATCTCCATCCGGAAAGCTCCAGGACCTAACGGATTCCCAGGCTTGGCCATAAAAACCGCAGCGCTGAATGTTCCCCACATCTTTGTGGACACATTCAATGCATGTTTACAGGAAGGAATCTTCCGGGCACAGTGGAAGGTGCAAAGGCTGGTACTCCTCGCTAAAGGGAAGAAACCCGCCGAGGAGGTATAAAGTGCCAGGCTGGACACGGCGATACTAAAGGCAGATGGCCTATCCGATAACCAGTTCGGCTTCCGGAAAGGTCGCTCAACTATTGATGCCATCGACCAAGTGATAGCGCTAGCTTCGGACGTCATCAGCGGCAGCCGGATTATAAAGCGAATGTGTGCTGTCATTTGCCTAGATATCCGAAATGCGTTTAACTCGGCCAGGTGGGATTACATCATGGAGTCTTTAGAGAGACTAAAGGCACCGTAGGGTTATCTCAAGCTACGTGGGAAACCGAATCCTGCTCTACGACACCGATGATGGTACGCACTCCTACGAAATCACAGGAGGCGTGCCGCAGGGCTCAGTCCTGGGGCCCCCTGGCTGGAACGTCCTACATGACGGACTACTTAGGTAATCGCTCCCAGAGGGGGCTTCGATGGTGGCCTTCGCTGACGGCGCTGGGCTGATCGTCGTAGCGAAGAGTATCGAGAAGATCCAACACATTGGAGATGAGGCTATCGAGGTGGTAGCTGGCTGGCTGAGCGACCACGGACTGAGTCTGGCGGCAGAGAAAACGGAGGCGGTGCTGATCTTACGAACAAAAAAGAGGAAGTATGCCACCTTTACGGTCGAAGACAAAAAGATTAGGACGGTAGGCACTATTAAATATCTTAGGGTTATGATAGATGCGCGACTGACGTTCAAGGAGTACCTCGTAAACGCTGGGTTAAAGGCAGCTGGAGTGGTACGCGCCCTGGCGGGTATTATGCCCAACACAGGAGGACCGAAGCCGCCGCGATGGGTTCTCCTCTCTACGGTGGTGAGCTCCGTAATACTATACGGTGCCCCAATCTGGGCAGAGGCTATGAGTAGCCATATAAGCTACGGAGCCACTTGCCGTCGGGCCTACCGAACGGCCACGTTAAGGGTGGCCCGTGCCTACCGTACCGTGTCGGGCATCGCTCTCTCGGTGATTCCGGAACTTCCTCCCGTAGACCTTCTGGCAAACGAGAGAGCCATTAAGTACCGTGAAGGCAGGCACGCCGAAGAAGACGACGTGGGCCAGAGGCACCGCCATGGCCAACTGTCTAGGAGGGCAAGTGAGGAGTGGCAGCATCGATGGGATCTGGCAGAAGAAGGCCGATGGACCCAACGAGTCCTCCCAGATGTTGAGAAGTGGATTGGCAGGAGACATGGTTTCCTCACCTTCCACCTCACACAGGTGTTTACCAGACACGGCTGCTTCCGCAGCTACTTACACTGCATCCGCGTATACTATAGCGCGCAGTGCCCGGTATGCCTTAGAGTTGACGAGGGCGTGGAGCATGTACTGTTCGTGTGCCCTAGGTTCCGAGATGAGAGGGATCGGTTCCGCGCCTCGTGCGAGGATCCCCTGACGCCGGAGGACATCGGCCAGTGTATGCTCGCCTCGCAGGAGGGCTGGGACGCAGTGGTTACACTTGCCACGTCTATCGTCGGGAGGCTGAACTCCATCCGGAGGGCGGAAGAGAGAGGAGAAAGCGTGGATAGCGCGGACAGGTGAAGTGGTGCCGGGTGGCGCTGAGGAGGGCCTTTGAGGCAGAAGCTGCTACCGCGAAGTAATGCCTTCCGGCGGTTTCCACGGTAGCAGTAAAAGGCGAAGGGGCTTTAGTGGGTAAATCCTGGCATGTCAACGCCAGGGGAGACCCACATACGGGGAGTACGTGTCTCCCTATGGTGCCTAAAGCAGTTTCCCGTCGCCTCCGAAAAACCGCTGCCAATTCATTGGCCTGTAGCTTCCTCAACCGTAATTTGTTGATTCCTTTAATTAATTTTTAATAACAAAATTTATAATTTTTTACAAAATTTATTGCATAATTATAATTAAATTCATTTATGAATATTAAAAATTGTTAATTTTTAAATTTATTTATTTATTTATTATTTATTTATATGAAATTTATATAAATTTTGAGCTGATAAATAAAGTTATCATTTGAAATAGAAGTAATATATTTATATTTTATAATAAAACAAATAGCTATCACGGTTGCTTTGTTATTAACAAAAACGTGTTTTTTTTATATTTCATAATTCATATTTTTTAAGAAAAAAAAAAATTATAGCTATCATTGTTCTTTTATTATTAACAAAAACGTGTTTTTTAAAAACACGTTTTTGTTTTTGATGATAACTAAAGAACCGTGATAGAAAATTAATTTTTTTTAGAGAATATAGGTATTTTAATTCTCTTTCGAATGCCATCCACCACATTCAGATACATATAGCCGTTCTCGAGAAATTACGATTTTTAAAAAATGTCAACAAATTTTTAACCTCAAATATCTCTGAAATTTATGGACGAATCATTTGCCCAAAGAACTCGACCGAGAACTATAAAAAAATCTACCTCTAAAAGGAATTTTGAAGCCATTAAGTCAATTTTATTCTTGTAATCGTTGGACATACAAAACTGATTTTTTTCATTTTTCAATTTTTTACTCAAAATGTAGCCTACAGAATGTATTCAAATTTTAACAGATTATAGCTATTTATATTCTGTATTATCATGATTTTTCTCAAAAAAATTGACCGTTAAGTTTAGGAGTTATAAGCTTCTAAAAAAAAAACACGTTTTTGTTAATAAAAAAAGAACCGTGATAACTATAAACTTTTTTTTTTAGAAAATATAGGTATTTTAATTCTCTTTCGAACCCTACCCATCAGATTCGAATAACTCGATCCTATCATTAAAAAAAATCAAAAAACAGTTTTGAGAAAATCGAAAATTTGAAAAAAACAAAAACGCATCGCCCCAATCACAAAACGGATTTTTGACCCGCCAACACGCAAAAAAAAAACAAGAAAATGAGACCTATCCGGTCAAAATCGACCGAGTAGAAGCTAAGATCCAGGCGTACACACACACACACACACACACACACACACACACACACACACACACACACACACACACAGACATTTTTTAAAAACCATGTATTTTGATTCCTAACACCTCGGAACACAATTATAACATGTTTTTACAACAACTCAAAAATTTACTATCACAAAGCTTCCTCTAGGAGGAAGCAAAACACACACACACACACACACACACACACAACCACCCCCACACCCACCCACACGCACGCACGAACACATACACACATACAGCCATACAGATATTTTTCAAAGATAATGTATTTTGATTCCTCACACCTCGAAAAACAATTATAACATGTTTTTACAATAACTCAAAAAATTACTATCACAAAGCTTCCTCTAGGTGGAAGCAATTCTGACTCAGAAACCTCAAAAATATCGAAATTAATCAAAATCTTTGATTTGAAAATTTTCACCGTTACGTCAAAAATATCGAAATTAATCAAAATCTTTGATTCGGAAATGTTCACCGTTACAAAGCTTTCTCTTTGAGAAAGTAATACTATACTATGAAAATAAATATACCGATTTACACTATATTGCTTCCTCTTAGAGGAAGTTTTGTGATAGTAATTTTTTGAGTTCACGGCCAAAGCTTTATAGACAACCCAGCGGCAAGTCTCTGATGACGGCTACTAGATCATCACTGATGAGTCCAATCTAGTAGCCTGGACGAAACACTTCGATTGATTTCTTTGACTACAATAAGATATTAACTTATTGTTTTTCGTAATTTTGACAATTTTTTTCATTGGGCCTTTAATTAAAAAGGACACTCGCGAAAAACTTGCCCGTATTACCCATTAGCAGCATTACTTACATGAAATCTTGATCGGGCATTAGCTTCATAAATTTATATTATATTATACGGTGTTTGGGTTAATTATACACCGATAGATGGAGCCTCCTTTTCCACTAGTGAAAAAGGTGGCTTAGTCTATAAAGCTTTGGCCGTGACAACCCAGCGGCAAGTGTCTGATGACGGCTACTAGATCATCACTGATGAGTCCAATCTAGTAGCCTGGACGAAACACTTCGATTGATTTCTTTGACTACAATAAGATATTAACTTATTGTTTTTCGTAATTTTGACAAATTTTTTTCATTGGGCCTTTAATTAAAAAGGACACTCGCGAAAAACTTGCCCGTATTACCCATTAGCAGCATTACTTACATATTATAACATCTATAAAAACTACAAAAGAATATATAAAAAAAAATTAATTACGGAGTCTTTAGGTGAGAAAAACGATTTTTTTTTACTTTTCCATCAACTTTGACGCAAAAAATGAAGTTCATGCATTAAGAAACCGCTTATAAAAATATTTTTCCCAAATTCTACAATAAAAAAGCTTTAATTTGCCGTAAGACTCATCAATTTATCTTGATTTGATCAAGAGATATTTGATTTTTGGACAAATATTTCCATTTTCGCACACTGTGCGCCGATGCGAGCGTGTTGTATACCTGCTTTTGTTTTGTAGTAGCCATTTATTATTTTTAATGTTAGAACCTTTTTCTTACATGGAAAATTTCAGAAAGAGCACACAAATATGGACAGGCATACTACTAGAGACAAGTACCCAATGTGTGAAATTTCGCAAAGAAAATATAATTTGAAGTAAAGGTTATTTAGGAATTTTAAAAGGTTTTGACGATAATATTACAATCAATTATTATTTTATTTATTTTTCACACATCATTTTAAAAAAACTCATACCTATTATTTTATTCATATTTTATGCATAATTTAAAAACTGATAGTTTTTAATCTTCATAAATTGTTGCAAAAATTATAAATTTTGTTATTAAAAATTCATTAAAGGAATAAGCAAATTAAGTTTAAGGAAGCCACGGGCCAATGATTTGGCAGCGGTTTGTAAGAAGATAATAATCGGTCTCCATAATGTAATAATCTATCATCTTACGAAGATTTGAATTCAAATATGAATGATCGCCTAAGCAAATTTTTGCGAATAAAATATAATAATAAATTTTCCTTTCAATTTTTAGGTAGGGAAATAGCCATTCTTATGAAAAATCCAATAAGATAAAGATTTTGGATGTAAAAGCAGTTTTTAACCCTTAAACGGCCAAAACGCCACTAGCGGTGCACTGCTCTTCGACGGCCAATAACTAATACTATTCGACACTAGATAAAATTGAGATACATACATTTTTATTAAGGTCTCCTCTTTTCGATGGTGCGAATGAAATTCTCCAAAAAATTTATTTATTATTCCAAAATGCAGTTTAAACAAGAAAAAACGTGATTTTTCGTATCTATTTTGCTTCCTCCTAGAGGAAGCTTTGTGATAGTAATTTTTTGAGTTGTTGTAAACACATGTTCTAAGTGGTATTGGAGGTGTTAGGAACCAAAATACATGATTTTTGAAAACTGTCTGTATGGATGTGTGTGTGTGTGTGTGTGTGTGTGTGTGTGTATGTGTATGTGTATGTGTGTGTGTGTGTGTGTGTTTTTTTTTTTTGAGGAGGAGGAGGAGGTTAGGAAAAATGCATTTACGCATACGAGATGTTATGTAGGACTCGACCATTTCTGGCAATACCTACTAAAACCCCCTGCTGTTGTTCTATAGCAGGGCCTCCCCCCGACTGTAATTCCCACCGCGGAAACCGCCGTTAGGCATTACTTCGCGGAGGGCAGTCGCAGCCTCTACGGCCCTCTACCCCGCCTGGTCCTCTGTGAGACGGCTTTCTCTTCTTTCTTCTTCTCGCCTTATGGAGTTCAATCTGTCCACCACCTCGGTGACGAGACCAATCACAGCATCCCATCCTCTCTGTGAAGAGAGTAAGCATCTCCCGATGCCCTCGGGAGTTAGGGGACCTTCCCATAAGGCCTGAAACCTTTCTCTCTCTTCCCGAAACCTGGGGCATACGAACAAAGCGTGTCCAACGTCCTCATCACTTTCAGGACATGTTGGGCACTCCGCGCTTTCGTACACTCCAATTCTCTTCAGGTAGATGCGAAAGCAGCCATGCCCAGTTAGTACCTGGGTGAGATGAAAGGTCACGAGTCCGTGTCTCCTCTCCGTCCACTCCACGACACATGGAATAATGCGATGGGTCCACCGACCTTTATCTGCTATATCCCATCGGCGCTGCCACTCTTCTACAGTCTTCCTGGACCATCGGTTTTGACGTGGTCCCTGATCAAGTTCGCCCTCCTCTTTTATCACTCCTCCACGATACACCTCAGCTCTCTCACATGCCATTAGGTCCAAGGGTGGCAGTCCGGTGACTACCGAGAGAGCGATGTCTGACACGGTACGGTAGGCGCAGGCCACTCTCAGCACGATTGTCCTGCAGGCCCTTCGGCAAGCTGCACCATAGCTTGGGTTACTACGTATAGCATTAGCCCAGATGGGGGCTCCGTATAGAATCACGGAATAAACCACCGATGAAAGAAGCAACCGTCGTGGCTGCTTCGGCCCTCCTATGTTTGGCATGATGCTTGCGAGTGCTCGAGCCACTTTTGATGCCTTTAATCCTGCGTTCCTAAGGTGGTTTTTGAACGACATCCGCGTATCTATTGTAATTCCTAGGTACTTCATGGTGTCCCCTGTCTTGATCTTCTCGTCGTTGACCGTGAAAGTGGCGTAGACTCTCTTTTTTGTTCTGGCAATGAGCACTGCCTCGGTCTTTTCGGCAGCAAGACTGAGTCCATGGTCGCTCAGCCAATCTCCTACTACCTCGATTGCCGTATCTCCGAGGTATTGCACATCTTCGATGGTTTTCCCAACGATAATGAGAGCAATATCATCTGCGTAAGCTACTATCGACACCCCATGTGGGAGCAGTTGCCTAAGCAATCCGTCGTACATGATGTTCCAGATTGGGGATCCTAGTACAGAGCCCTGTGGCACGCCTCCTGTGATCTTATAAGAATGCATACCGTCGTCGGTATCATAGAGAAGCGTGCGGTCAGTTAGGTAACTCGAGATTACTCTTCGAAGGTACAGTGGCACGCTTAGGTCTTCCAATGCGAGCATGATTTTATCCCACCTGGCCGTGTTAAACGCGTTCCGTACATCTAAACCAATTATAGCACACATGCGTTTTGTGCACCGGCTACCACTAACGGCGTTCTCAGCTACTGACACCACCCTATCGATAGCATCGATCGTTGATCGACCCTTTCTAAAGCCGAATTGGTTATCAGACAAGCCGCCGATCTTTTGTATAGCTGCCTCCAGTCTGACGGATATGATACGTTCAAACAATTTTCCGACTATATCCAACATGCAGAGTGGTCGATACGCGGATGGTTCATCCGGAGGTTTATTTCCCTTAGGAAGGAGTACCAACCTCTGTATCTTCCACTGTGTCGGGAATATTCCTTCACTTAGGCATGCATTGAAAGTGTCCTTGAATATGCAAGGAACTTCTAGAGCTGCAGTCTTTATAGCTAAACCAGGAACGCCGTCCAGTCTTGGGGCCTTTCTTATGGCAATCTTTTTGGCCGCTATCTTCACTTCTGATTCGGTGACTGCTATTGGCTCGGCTGTACCGATTCTTTTCGTTAGACCAGTGCCATGTTGCCGTTCCTGGTGTTGTGGGAATAAATTTTGGACTACTCTATCAAGAAAGGTTGGACAGGAGGGAGCATTGGTGCCTCTGGGATTGATTTTATTTATGACCGTTTTGTACGGCCGTCCCCACGGGTCACTGTCCACTTCCTCGCAGAAGTCCTGCCAACACTTTCTTTTGGTTGTCTTGATGGCAATTTTCATCTCTTTCCTCTTTTGCTCATATCTAGTTGTTAATTGATCATACAGCGGTCCACGGACTGCTCTTTGGTGCAGCCTCCTAGCACGAAGACACTCTTTACGTATTACCGCAATCTCCTTGTTCCACCAGTAGACTGGTAAGCGTCCCTGGTGGTTCGTCCTTGTGGACATCGAGGCATCGCATGCCGCTGTGATTCCTCACACCTCGAAAAACAATTATAACATGTTTTTACAATAACTCAAAAAATTACTATCACAAAGCTTCCTCTAGGTGGAAGCAATTCTGACTCAGAAACCTCAAAAATATCGAAATTAATCAAAATCTTTGATTTGAAATTTTTCACCGTTACCTCAAAAATATCGAAATTAATTAACATCTTTGATTCGGAAATGTTCACCGTTACAAAGCTTTCTCTTTGAGAAAGTAATACTATACTATGAAAATAAATATACCGATTTACACTATATTGCTTCCTCTTAGAGGAAGTTTTGTGATAGTAATTTTTTGAGTTATTATAAAAACATGTTATAATTGTTTTTCGAGGTGTTAGAAATCAAAATACATGATTTCTAAAATGTCTGTATGGATGTGTGTGTGTGTGTGTGTGTGTGTGTGTGTGTGTGTGTGTGTGTGTGTGTGTGTGTGTGTGTGTGTGTGTGTGTGTGTGTGTGTGTGTGTGTACATAGCTGGATCTCAGCTTCTACTCGATCGATTTTAATCAGACAGGTCTCATTTTTTTTTGTTTTTTTTGTGTGATGGCGGGTCAAAAATCGGTATTCGATTGGTCTGGTTCGTTTTTGTTTTATTTCGAATTTTCGATTTTCTCAAAATTTATTTTTGATTTTTTTAATGATCGGATTTAAATTTTTAAATCGGTTGGGTAGCATTCGAAAGAGCGTAAAAAACCTATAATTTAAAAAAAAAATTCTCTAGCTATCACGGTTCTCTTGTTATTGATAAAAATGTGTTTTTTTTTTAAAGCCTGTAACTCACAAACTAAACGGTCCATTTTTTTGAGAAAAATCACGATAATGCACAATATAAATAGCTATAATCTGTAAAAATTTGAATCCATTTCTTTGGTTAGTTTTTGAGTAAAAAATTGAAAAATGAAAAAAAACGCTTTCTCTATGCCCGACGTTTACGGAAGTAAAATTGACTTAATCGCTTCAAAATTCCTTGTAGAGGTAGATTTTGTATAGTTCTCGGTCGAGTTCTTTGGGCAAAATATTTGGTCTAAAAATTTCAGAGATATTTGAGATTAAAAGTTTTTTAACCTTTTTTTCAAATCGTAATTTCTCGAGAACGGCTCTATGTATCTGGATCGGATGGGTAGCATTCAAAAGATAATTAAAATACCTGTATTTAAAAAAAAATTTTATTCCTAGCTTGTAGCGGTTCGTTTGTTATTAACAAAAACAAAAACCTGCTTTTTTTAAAAAAAGGTTATCAACAGGATGTACCTGAATTTATTATGGACATTTCAAACAAATATCATCTTTTAAATTTTGTTATAAAACACCAAATAATTACAAAAATAAGTTGCTCTATTTGTAAATATGCAAAAACAGAAACTACGGATAACATAATTATCACATTAGCGATAGCACAAGTAAATCAATCCTACAAAACATAATTAATTATAATTTAAATAATTGGACAACATTAGATTCTGAATGCAATAAATTTAAAGTGAAAATGCAACAAAAAATTAATGTGAAAATTGAAGAAAAAAAATTTTAATTTTACAATTACTATTATTTACAATGAATGAAACAAACAATATAGTCAAACTGAATAAATGTAAAATAACAAATATTTCTACCACGAATGTAAATATTGATGACAAAATATATAAAGTTTCGAATGCAATATTCCATCATGGTAATAGCATTTATGAAGGACATTATACAAATATGTTACGAAAAAATAATAAATGGATAAAAGTAGATGATTTAAAGGTAAAAGAACAAAGTTGGCCCAAATACAGTAAAGATTTATATGTTATTTTCCTAGAAGAGACATGATAATATATTCTTGAATTATTTATTATTTTTTCACTAATAATAAAATAAATGAAAGCAAAAGTGGATTAGGCCTTCTTGCATAATATTATTTTAAAAAATAATTTCAATAATATAAATTAAGTGTAAAGTTAAGGCGAAATATACATATTATATTATGCAAATGGGGGCACCACTAAATACAAGGTTTTATTATTTTTTTAAATGTTTAAATTAATTTGTAAAATTTATATATCTCATATAATATTATTTTATATTATTTTTATTTAATATTATTTATGTATTATTTTTATTTAAATAATTCATTTCAAATAAATCATATTTTCTAACATATAAAACCTTGTTTTCAGAAAATATAAACGCATAAATTAATTTTCGTAATACTATGCGTAAAATAAGCGAATATATTTATGATTTACGGGCATAAAGTTGAAATTTATGCTTAGTGGGAGTAAATTAAAAATATTAAAATATTTATTTACGTACTATAAGCGTAAAATTAAATTTTTCATCAGCAACCCATACACATATTCGCGTTTTACTTTATGTTTAGGTCTAATATAACAAAAAGTAATGATCGCAAAACGAGCGTAAAGCGGACGTAAAGTTCAACTTTACGCTCTTGTAACAAAAACTAATATTAATCTCAAAATACAAAAGCTTTATATTTTCTTTAAGAAAAACGCGCCATCATATCAACCGCTAGGTGGTGTGGAAATGATATCAAAACAATAAATAGACGATAATAACGTATATTTTCCATGCATATGTTTCTAAGCCGAAGGCGATGACGAACGATGAGCGTTGAATTTTTGATTAATAAATGGAAAATAAATGGAAAATTCTCAAAGACAAATAAATTTTTTTAACTTTGAAAATTTTTTAATAAAGCTATAACAAAATTTTCTGCTTTTTTTAATAAAAACACAAGTTTTTTTTAAATAACTTTTTTTATCAAAAGAAATAAAGGTAATCTCTTGAAAATTTAACTAAATAATAATATATTGTAATAAATAATTGTAATAATTGGTTAAAATTTCAAATTGATCAAATATTCTCTGAGATATTAGTATTAAAAAACATTCAAAAAAATTTTTAATCTCGAATATCTGGTCGTGATGATCATTTTTTTGTTTTTTTTGTGGGCGATGAATTTTTTTTTTTGTAAAATATAAAATTGTATAATAATAATTGCTTTTTAATGATAAAAAATAGAAAGAGTCAAAATAGAAAGTCACAGACCATTTAACATAGTCTCACCGTACAAAATAAAGTATTAAATTTTAAATATTGGAATTAAAAATAAATTAAAGGAATCAGTAAATTAAGTTTGAGGAAGCTACGTGTCAATGAATTGGCAGCGGTTTTTTTTGTGATCGATTTTTCAAAGGTTTTCCAGTCTGTAATAAACCTGGGATCCAACTAAGCGGTGGAATAAATGTTTAAACTTTGAGAATCTATGGTTCAAAGATCGATTTTTTGTTTTAGTATTTTCAAAATGGCACCTTAATGACAAAATTTTTTCAAAACATTCATGAATTTTTTTACAATAAACGATACTCTTTTCGAAAAAATTCCCCAGAGTAAAAAGTTCTTAGAATTAGCCAAGGAATACGCCTGAATTTTTTCGAAGCGTTTTGAGCAATTTTTTTCAATTTTGCATATAAACAATTTTTGCTAAATTCAAAAATTTGCCAAAAAAGCTTCGAAAAAATTCAAGCATATTCCTTGGCTAGTTCTAAAAACTTTTTACCCTTGAGAATTTTTTCGAGAAGTGCACCGTTTTTCAATAAAAAATTCCCAATGATTCCGTAATCTTTATCTCACTTCCACATCCAAATCGCACCTTCACTGCATTTTCATTCTGAGAATTTTCGAATACATCAAACAGCAAAAAAATGCCTAAGCGCAAAGACCCAGAAATTTCAGCAAACTTTGAATCGGAATCGGATTCCGATGAAAATGATGAACGTATCATCATACCTAATCCAGATTACTCTGGCTCTGATGGAGATTATTCGTTGGGTGACGAGAATTCGTGATCGGAATTTTCCGTACCGAATGTATCATATAGATCTACTTTTCATAGTTACATAGAATCTCAAAAACAATTGGAACCAAATCACGTTTTTTCATGGAGTACCGGAGAAAAAGTTCGCTCTGGCAATGTAGATGATCAAGTTTTTCTGACTGATGCTGTACGGAAAAAAATATTATCTATATCACCTGTGGAATTATTTGAATGCTTTTTCTCCAGAGAAATAAAAAACTATATCATTGAAGCTAGCCAACAAAACGGCTTACAAATATTTATAGAAGAATTAAACACTTTTATAGGTATATTAGTGCTGTCATCATACAATGTCCGACATAATCAAGAAGAGTATTGGGAAACTAACCCTCTTGTAAAATGCTCTCCTGTAGCTTTAGCAATGAGCCGCAATAGATTTCGTGAAATCAAATCAAAAATAAAATTTTAAAACGATAAAGATAAGGCATGGAGAGTTCGTAAAATATTAAATTTATTCAGGCAAAATATTCAACAATTTGGCTTTTTCTCAACTGCTCTTTCAGTTGATGAAATGATGGTTCGATTTTTTGGTCGTACGTGCGTAAAACAGTATCTGCCTTGCAAACCTGATCGATATGAGATAAAGCTCTGGGGTTTATGTGCAGCCAATGGATATCTATTCAATTTAGACATTTATTGTGGCAAAAATGATCCAAGCATTGGAATAAAATTATTGGCATGTGCACTTGGCTCCAGAGTTGTTATGCAAATGGTCAATCCACTTCTCAATGGGCTTTCAAAAAAAAATTATCTCATTATCATCTCTATTTTGATAATTTTTTTACCAACCCAGATTTACTCATTCATCTGAATAAATGTGGTTTACGATCAACAGGAACTGTCCGTAAAGACAGAGTGAAACAAAAACATGAATTTGCAAAAAAAGATCCGCGACGAACGTACATAGTAAGTCATGATCGCAACAGTGGGATGCATTTTATCAGTGTGATAGACTCAAAATAAGTCTCTATTCTTTCCACAGTTGGTAGTGTCACACCCATAACACCAGTGAAAAGATTTTCACGAACTGCTTAAGAGAAAATAGAACTAGAATTTCCTCATGCTTTTTCTTTATATAATAAATACATGGGAGGGGTAGATTTGCACGATTTCAGGTGTAAAAAAGCTTCTCCATCTATTAGTTCAAAGAAATGGACTTTTAAAATTTTTTCACGAATAATAGAATCATCAATTACAAATGCTACAGTAATTTGGAAAATTTGCAATAAGAATGATAAAGCTAAATTGAAAACAAAAGATTTTTGTAAAGAAATTAGCAGAAAATATTTGTCGCAATCGAAATTAGACGATTTCAAAACTCACAGATACGAATCACGAACAAGAGGATTATGTAATAATGAACAATGCCGCCAGAGGACTACTAGATTTTGCATTGATTGCAACATGTATTGCTGCTTACATTGTTTCTCAATATCACACTCTGAAACAGCAGGATCAAAATGATTTCAATTGATTGATATTTCTAAAAAAATCTCACTAAAAAAAAATAAAAAATGTAAAAAAAATTTATAAAATCACTGAAAAAAAAGGGACTATCGATACTCCTCGACCTCCACGTTGGTGATAGTTGGGCAACGTAAACTTTGTTTGCGACAGACAGAGGATATATATACACGGAAAAAAATTAACGACTGGAAAAGCACTTATGATACAAGACTGGTTCGTTAAATAAGAATTAGTGACACGACAGCTCTGAATTTTGAGCGCGTAAAGCTTGTTGTCAAAAGTGCCGAAAAAGATAGAAGACCATCGCTGTTTTAGCACTCGCTCCGAACAGAACAAGCTCGTTGTGTTTAATGCCGGATGGGATATTTCGAGAGAGCACGTCCAGCTCGAAACAAGTATACGTGAATCATCTTACCGTTACATGATACTTTGAACTATGGATATTTTTTTTTTGAAAAACGAAGCACTTTTCGGAAAAATTCTCAGGGTAAAAGGTTTTTAGAATTAGTCTAGGAATACGCCTGAATTTTTTCGAAGCGTTTTGAGCAAAATTTTGAATTTAGCAAAAACTGTTTATATGCAAAATTGAAAAATATGCTCAAAACGCTTCGAAAAAATTCAGGCGCATTCCTTGGCTAATTCTAAGAACTTTTTACTCTTGAGAATTTTTTCGAAAAGGGCATGGTTTATTGTAAAAGAATTCATGAATG
Source organism: Torymus aiolomorphi (assembly GCA_036365515.1). NCBI lineage: Eukaryota > Metazoa > Arthropoda > Insecta > Hymenoptera > Torymidae > Torymus > Torymus aiolomorphi. The sequence goes on along the minus strand of CM070873.1, from coordinate 218,660,145 downwards.
TTTTCAAAAACATTTTTCCATTAAGGCGCCATTTTGAAAATACTAAAACGAAAAATCAATCTTTGAACCATGGATTCTCAAAGTTTAGACATTTATTCCACCGCTTAGTCGGGTTCCAGATTTATTACAGACTGGAAAACCTTTGAAAAATCGATCACAAAAAAAAAATAGGTACGAAAAATCACGTTTTTTTTTGTTTAAACTGCATTTTGGAATAATAAATAAATTTTTTGGAGAATTTCATTGGCACCATCGAAAAGAGGAGATCTCAAGCAATAAAAATGCATGTGTCTCAATTTTTTCTAGTGTTGAATAGTATTAGTTATTGGCCGTCGAAGAGCAGTGTACCGGTAGTGGCGTTTTGGCCGTTTAAGGGTTTAAGGGTTAAAGAAATATAATATTATAAAATCTAATCATTCGTATATTATCGAAAATTCAGTTAATATATTGTAAATAAAATTATGACTTGAAACATTTATTTACGTTTGTTAAATAGTTGCGAACTTTAAAATCTTTTATGGTCTCTTGAGGAAGCATTATATTGTACATTCGCGTGAATTGGAATTATAATGCGTGGATATTTGAATTAGTATATAGTAGAGGTCCACGTAGAAGAGGGGTAAGGGAATAGCTAAGGGACGTAAGGTTCACGCAAAAAGGGAGTTACGCAGATATGTGATAGTAAACAAGTGGATTAATAAAAAACGTCTTATACCCAAAAAGCCAGGGGACGCGAGGTCCTCGTAAAAAAGGGAGTTCGCTGAGATGTGACAGTAAGCAAGTCAATTATTTAAAATGTTCTTAAAGCCAAATCGCTGGAACCCGCGACTGTCACGCAAAAAGGGAGTTGGGCAGATGTACGGCAGTGAGCGAGTGGATTAATGAAACAAGCCTTAAACTCAATAGCCAGAGGACGCTAGGTCGATGCAGAAAAGGGAATTATGCAGACGTGCGACAGTAAGCGAATGGATTAATAAAAAAAGCCTTAAACTCAAATAGCCGGGGGACGCGAGGACCATGTAAAAGAGGATGGCAAGCAGAAATGCGGCAGTAAGCGAGTGGATTAATACCAAAAGTCTTAAACCCAAATAGCTAACGGACGCGAGGTTTACCGAAAAAGGGAGTTACGTGTGAAAGTAAGCAAGTGGATTAATAAAAATGTCTTGAACCCAAATAGCCTGAGGAGGCAAGGTCCGTGAGAAAAATGGGAGTTGCAGAGCCGTCCGTCAGTCAACGAATTGATTGTTTAAAAAAATCTGCGTAATTGCGTAACTTCAGTAACTACACCCTTTTTGTCGTAGACCTCAAACATCTCAGATATTTGTGTTGAACACATTTTGAAATAATTCCCTCTCTTACTGTCGAACATCTGTGTGGTATCCTCTTCTATGTAGACCTCGCGTCCTCCAGCAATTTGAGTTTAAGCCTTTTTTTATAAACGACTCGCTTACTGTCGCATATCTGCGTAACTCCCATTTTTTAGTGGAATTTTATACAAAATATTTTACACAAAATTGAAATTATACAGGAGATTCATATTTAACACAAAATTTGTAACAGTGCATCTGTGTACAGTTTACGTAAAATTCTTAAGTTTTGGTTATGGGTTTTTTCTTTTTATTGAAATGTTTTTTCCCATCCCGTACACATCTAGATAAGTCTTTCACATAGAATTCACGGCCCCGTCTATTTAAGTTTTAGAAATTTATTGTAGTTAAAAATTGTCTTTGGGCCGTTGGGGGGGATCGCCCCCATCGCTCTGGATCCACGTCTGGTGTGCGTGCGCGCGTGCGCGTGTGTGTGTGTGTGTGTGTGTGTGTTTATTTAGGTAAATGGTCGAAAATCGTCCATTGCCGGGGGAAGAACGTTTCGCACCATGTTGGCACAGTGGCAGTATACTTTGGGGAGTGCGACGGACTTCAGTGCGAAAATCCACTGCCATGGTTTAAGAGCTCTCTTTGTACAGCATTCCAAGAGAAGCCTAAATTGGTTAGTTAGCCGGACCGATCTGTATCCCTCCGGGGAGAATTTAATTCTCCGATAGTTCAAAATGTCCTCTCTGTAGGTACGGCTTTTGTGAACCATTATCTTTCTTCGACCGCCGTCACCGACGATGGAGAATGTATGGCACTGGGCGTTGTTGAGATCACAGGTGGTCGTCTGATTAAACCATTTAATACCCAGGGTATATTCCTCCAAGAAATTTTTATTTTGCTTTCTCAAAGAGGAAGCTATGCAACGGTGAAAATTTTCAAATCAAAGATTTTGATGAATTTTGATGTTTTTCAGGTTCCTGAGTCAGAATAATGGATTTTAAAAAAATGTATGTATGTATGTATGTATGTATGTTTCTTTTTGTGGGCGTGGGGGAAACAAGCTCCCCAGCCAGTGGCCCTACGACACCGGAACCCCACCGGCATCGTGTGAGCATTCCTTCAGTGGGGCCCGTTCAGATCCACTGGACCCGTCGCCGTTGCTGTCGTTATCCCTACTCCACCACCCCAGTAAGAGACAAGGGGACTCACGTTAAACAGGCACCCCAGTGAGAGGCAAGGGGACTCACGTTAAACTAGCACCCCAATGAGAGGCAAGCGGGCTCACGTTAAACAAGCACCCCAGTGAAAGGCAAGGGGACTCACGTTAAACAAGCACCCCACTGAGAGTCAAGGGGATTCACGTTAAACTAGCACCCCAGTGAGAGGCAAGGGGACTCACGATAAACAAGCACCTCAGTGAGAGGCAAGGGGACTCACGTAAACCAGCCCCCCAGTGAGAGGAAAGGGGACTCACGTTAAACAAGCATCCCAGTGAGAGGCAAGGTGACTCACGTAAACAAGCACCTCAGTAGGAGGGAAGGGGACTCACGTTAAACAGGCACCCCAGTGAGAGGCAAGAGGACTCTCGTTAAACAAGCACCGCAGTGAGAGGCAAGGGGGCTCACGTTAAACAAGCACCCCAGTGAGAGGCAAGGGGACTCACGTTAAACAAGCACCCCAGTGAGAGGCAAGCGGACTCACGTTAAACTAGCACCCCAATGAGAGGCAAGCGGACTCACGTTAAACAAGCACCCCAGTGAGAGGCAAGGGGAGTCACGTAAACAAGCACCCCAGTGAGAGGTAAGGGGACTCACGTTAAAAAAGCACCCCAGTGAAAGGCAAGGGGACTCACGTTAAAAAAGCACCCCAGTGAGAGGCAAGGGGACTCACGTAAACAAGCACCCGAAAGGAAACAGTCCTTACTACGTCCGCGTCGTTGTTTCTGGGTAACGCTAAAAGTAAGGACCCAGTATTATCAAAAAGAGCTTAAAGCCAATAGAGCAATGTTGCTGGAACTTCTGTAGATAAGTGACCGCGAAAACTCCCAGGATAGTATTTTTAGCGATTTTCATGGAAATTGGAAAATTGACCCCACTTAAAGCGATTCAATCTCCATGTGATACTCCGGCGTCGCATCTGACTTCGAATTTATAATCAGCAACTCCTGAAGCTCTCAGAATGTGTTTTTAGTGATTTTCATAGTGATTCAAAATGACCTCATTTGGGATATTTCAGCCTCCATGCGGTACCATCGCATCGCACCCCACAGAAACCTAACATCATATTCACAATTGGCGACCACAAAAATTTCTTAATTGTTTGGGTTTATCAAGGCTTGTTCTGCTTGAGACAACTATGAAATTTCGCGTTCTGACCAATTTTTAAGCATTTGACCTTGATTTAACCTTGTGGAGGTTACAAAAAATGTTTAAAGAACGGTTTTGGACGTAAAATTTCCCGCTCTATCCGATTTCGACATCAGAAATAGGGGTTCTAATTTGAAAAAAATGATCTTAACCTTGAAATGACCTTGAAAAATGATCTCAAGGTCAAATTGAAGGTGACCAAAAGTTGACCCCCATCGCCACGAACAATTCTCATCTGAACCATTTTTCTGTATCTGGCCTGCATTCGGAGATATTTGGCTGCATAGATTAAAATGAGATACCGTGTATATTAAAAAAAAAAATTATTTTGCAATATAGTTTTTGAATTAAATTTAGAAGAGTCGAATAAAAATAGATTAGAAGACAGTAATTTCAAGTTTATTCAAAAGCTAAATCACATAGAATGAATGTTTTTAATATCCACACGTTATATTTATAATGGTTGATTTTTTAATAAATCAGTTTTTTTTTTTTGTAAACTAAAATCGTGATATTAGTAATGGATCCACTTTACTGAATTAAGATTTACTTATGAATTCTAATTTGCTAACTTGAATAAAGACAATATCACAATTTTTAATTAAAAAAAAAAAGTAAATCTAGTGGTGATGTAATTGTAATTATTTGGCTACTCGAAGTTGCTATTCTGAAAACCATCATAAACGCTCTACAAGTATTGCGTATAAAATAGCCGCCACGTCATGAGAGAAGTTAGCAGTTAGCAAAATACATAGGGCCAGTGCTAGGAGAGGAGAGCGCTTATAAGTCTGCAGGCTAGGGGTCATTCTTCTCCGGGTTTTGTCGTAGAGAAGATCAGTTAGTATTGCGCGTGAAGGGATGCCCTACTTCCAAGTGTGTGTTGTGTGTGTGCCATGTGCGTATTCTTGGGTGGGCATGAGGTGGTGGTGGATGTACTTATCAATATGTGCAGTGGTGGCAAGTCACTAAAATTGCAGAATATGTATACTTACCACAAATCCAGTGATACTCAGAAGAGTCACGATTATAAATAGTCCTATACCAAAGAGAACAGAAAACGTATCACTGAAGAAGTCTATTAAACTATAATTTTAACATACTTGTTATAATATAATAAAAACAAAATCAATGAATCATACACATTTTGTATCATGCTTACTCAATAATATTTGAATGTAACTTAGCACAGTCAGCAATTACTTCATACATTTGTTTATCTAATGGTTCATCAGTCGCTCTATTTTTCAAAGAATTTTCTAGTCTCTGACTATAAAATAAGATACGTAATAGTTAGAAAAGAGTATGTAAGAATAATAAATTTAAATATACTAGCAAGTTCAAGCGCGCTGCGCGCGCTCTCTTCCTTTGCCTTCAATTATGCAATTAATATTGAAATGTTATGAATTTAAAATTTATTTACTTTTTTATTGAAACTTGAATTCTATTGATTTTAGTTTATTCCTACAATACAAAAATTTGAAGGTTAGAAATTTTACTGTAATCAGAACAGTATTCATAATCTTTCATTATTAACTGCAAATAAAATTTGAATACTTTTTTGTTATACAACACCAAATTATAAGTCATTAATATTATATATGACTTATACATTTAGTTTAAATATTTGATAATCTCAAACTTTGTGGGTTTTACTTGTACCACTTAGGTAAAATCTTAAGCGAAAAGCTAACGTCACCGTCTATCAATTACAAGCTCCATTTAAACGAACTCGACCAATCGCAAAGGTTTTATTTGGAATTCAAATTTCTGTCATCACTTTTTTAAGAGAGGATATATACTTTTATATACAGCTGTATGGAGATATTACCGTTGAATTTAAGTCTGAAGAGATTTTTAAAGTTATAAATATTTTTTTAATACTATTTTTTTTTCACTAATTGATATAGTAGTCTTTGTTACAAGAGGGTACAGTTGATTTTTACGCCCAACGTGATCGTCGGCGGTTGCTGGTGTAAAGTTGAATTTTATGCTTAGTGAGCGTAAAGTGAAAACATTTTTCACCCCCTACCCCAACCCTTGCGATATGACCTCAAGAAAGTATTTTATTTCAATAACTAGCGTTAAGGACTCTCCTACCTTTAGCAAAAAGCAGCCAACAATTTAGAATTGTTATATATGTATTATTCCTTAACTTAAAAGAAGATTACATGAATATTTTCAGTATTTTTCATCGCGCATTTTTTTGGAGAAAATAATTCTTGAAAAACGAGTTTTTAACATAGGCTCTTACGGAAGATTGAGGTTATGTGTTCTTTAAACATAAAAATCCCTTAAAAAAACAGATATAAAGTTAAAAAATCTTTATTTGAATAGAAAAAAACCGCTGCCAATTCATTGGCACGTAGCTTCCTCAAACTTAATTTACTGATTCCTTTAATTAATTTTTAATTCCAATATTTAAAATTTAATACTTCAGAAAGACAGAAATAACAAAACTCCAACATAATTTATTCAAATTTTTATAGATTATGCATTTCCACAAAATTTCACATACATAAAATATATATCACAATTGCCTATAAATTTGCAACTGATATTTAGAGCTCTATGTATTTGGATGTAATTTATAGCATTCGAAACATAATTAAATTACCTACATTTTCTAAAAAAAATTAATTTTCTAGCTATCACGGTTCTTTTGTTATTAACAGAAATGTAAAAATTTTAAAATTAAAAAAAAAATGAGTTTTGGATGTTCAACTATTACGATAGTAAAATTGTCTTATTCGCTTCAAAATTCATTGTACAGGTATATTATTGATAGTTCTCGGCAGAGTTTTTTTGGCAAAATGATTGGTTCATAATTTTCAGAGATATTATAAAATAAATTATCTTTTTATAAATTAAATTAAATTTAATTATAAACTAAATTAAAAAAAAATTATAAATTAATCCTCAAGAAATAGATTTTAAAAATGTCTAGAAAAATTTTAACCTCAAATATCTCTGAAATTTATGAACCAATCACTTTGCCAAAAGAAGTCATCCGAGAACTATCAATAATTTTACTCTTGTAAATAGTTGAACATATAATAGTACATTTCGATACTAGTGCGAGGATTTGATTTTCCCCTCGTGTGACTGTTTGCACCCGAGCGAAGCGAGGGTGAAAAGGTCACACGAGGAGAAAATCAACTTCTCACACAAGTGTCGAACCGTATTTTTTGACACGACGTGCGAGAAGTGAGATTTTTGCACGCATCGTTTAACGCAGCGTGCGAGAAATCGAACTTCTCGCACGGAGTTTCAAAAACTCATTTTTTTTTCATTTTTCAATGTTTACGTTTTTGTTAATAACAAAAGAACCGTGATAGCTAGAGAATTAATTTTTTTTAGAAAATATAGGTAATTTAATTCGCTTTCGAATACCACCCACCCCATTTAGATACATAGAGCTGTTCTCGAGAAATTACGATTTAAAAAAAATTTGAAAAAAATTTTAACCTCAAATATCTTCGAAATTTATGGATCAATCCTTTTTCCCAAAGAACTCACTCGATTGGTATACAAAATCTATCCCTACAAAGAATTTCGAAGTGATTAAGCCAATTTTACTATAGTTATTGAACGACAAAAAAAATCACTTTTTTTTATAAATTGTTTTTTTTCTCAAAAAATAATGAATAAAAAAACCTAAAAATTTAGTAAGTTATAGTACTTAATATCCTTTATAACCAAAAAAATATTCATGTTAATATCTTTTTTTAATTTCGAAATATAACCTATTTACAAAAAATTACGTTTTTATTAATAACTTATGACGAAATATAGCTACCGACTTTTTTTTTTAAATTGTAGATAATTTTATCCTACACACAGAGAATTCATGATATATAAACAATATTTGTTCTAAATATTAAAAAAATCGAAAAAAAAAATTTTGAAAATAAAGAAATGGCTATAAAAAAAAATTAAATTTTACAAAAATAGAATATTGACCCCAATTGTGGAAGCAAAATCTAAAAAAATGATCACTCTCCCGTTAAAATCGGTCGAGTAGATCATAAGATATCAGCGTATACGGACACACACACACATCCATACGGACATTTTCTAAAAATAGTGTATTTCGATTCCAAATTTGCTAAATAACATTTCTAACACATTATCTCATAAACTTTTTTTTTACTATCACAAAGCTTCCTCTATGAGGAAGCAATAATCAAAGAATAAAAACGCAGAAGGATCTTGGTCGCTTGTCAGGCATTTGGAAAAGAAGTAAGCGAAAACGTAAACAAAAGGCCGAGTTCGTAGGCTGCATGACATGATGTAGCGTTCTTAAAGATGCAAATTCACGTAGCGAGAAAATCGCCACGATTGGTGGTCACGTGACCATTCGCTGTTCGCTAGAGAGTAATAGCTTTTACTTTAATTTTTTTAACTTTTAACGATATTCGCTGAATTAGTTTTAAATCCCTGTTTTGAGCACATTTGAAAAGTATGAAAAGTACCGAAATTTTGAATTGTGACAGAGTTAAAAAATGAATGAAGACCAGGTATTTAATTCTTTTTTATTATTTTTTTATATTCATATATTCATGTGTCATCATAACCTCAAAGTGACAAATCTGAATTTTACTATTATAATATTTTAGAATTTAGTATTGTATTCATGCGGAATATGTGCAGGGCAACTAACATTTGAAGATATCGAAGCTCATAAATGCTCATAAGCTTATACAGCGTGTCCAAAAAGTCTGGAAACACCCAAATAATTTCTCAGCTGAATTACTATTGGAAAATGTTAAGGTCGCCTTTGTAGTAATTTTTTACGAGGAATCCAATGGTGACCTTGGATTCGACCTTGGACCTCATTTTTGAGGTTATTTCAAGGTCAACCTCATTTTTTTAAATGGTAACCCCTATTTTTTATAGCGGAATCTGAAAGAGCGGAAAATTTTACGTCCGGATATGTATTAAGGTATGAGGTTGAGGTTACCCCCAGAGGTCAAATTGAGGTCAAAGTATGATTTCTTAAAAATTTCGCGAGTTCAGTGGTAAAACAAAACAAACAAAGGTAAGGTTTGGTAAGTTCGAACGAAGACTTGAAGGTGACCTCTGATTCGACCTTGAACCTCATTTTGAGCCTCATTTTTGAGGTTATTTCGAGGTCAACCTCATTTTTTTAAATGGTAACCCCTATTTTTTTAGCGGAATCGGAAAGAGTGTGAAACTTTACGTCCAAACATGTACTCAGAACATAGTTCAAGAAGGACCTTGACGTTCATTTGAAGGTCATTTAAACTTAATGACGGTCTGATCTTGTGTAAACTTTTTATCACACTGAGCGAGGTTAATTCTTTAGTAGTTTTCAACGAGAAATCTAATGGTGACCTTGACATTGTCCTTAAAAGTCATGTCAAGTTCAATTTTTTTACATTTAGCGTTACCCAGGAACAACGACGTGGACGTAGTAAAATCTATTCCCTTTGGGGTGCTTGATTTATGTGAGTCCCCTTGCCTCTCACGATGGGGTGCTTGATTTACGTGAGTCCCCTTGCCTCTCACGATGGGGCGCTTGATTTACGTGAGTCCCCTTGCCTCTCACGATGGGGTGCTTGATTTACGTGAGTCCCCTTGCCTCTCACGATGGGGCGCTTGATTTACGTGAGTCCCCTTGCCTCTCACATTTGATTTTTTTAAACAGTATAACATCTTATTTCAAGTGCTCGAACTGTTCTCCATTCATTTCTTGACAGTAACCTAATCGATGATAGAAAGCACCAACAGCATTTTCAATCATTTCAGTAGGAATGAGAGCTGATTCATCAATGATCCTTTCACGTAATTCATCTAAGTTTAAGGGTTTTATTTTGAATACACGATCCTTCAGATAACCCCAATAGAAATAATCTAGAGGCGTTAAATCGGGGGACCTAGCTGGCCATTCAATTGCACCTCTTCGTCCTATCCATCGATTAATGAATACTGTATCTAAGTATGTGCGAACGTTTCGTGCATAATGAGCTGCTGCACCGTCCTGTTGATACCATGTGTTATTAAAGTCCTCTCCAGCTATTTCTCTTATAGCAGGAACAATTTGATTCCGCAACATAGTTTCATACTTTTCTGCATTTAAATTGCCATCAATAAAAAATGGTCCTATAATCCTATTATTTAATATTCCAGCCCAGACATTTAATTTTTGTGGATATTGTGACTTGGCTTCTCTTGCCCAATGAGGGTTTTCAACTGCCCAATATCTACAGTTATGCCTATTTACGCTTGAGTCAAGTTGAAATGTAGCTTCATCTGAGAAGACTATATTTGATGGAAAATTTGGATTTTGTACGATGCGTGCCATCATATCATCACAGAATTCAACGCGACGATCGAAATCATCTTCATTTAACTTGTGTATTAGCGTTACTTTAAATGGATGGAACTTCTCTCTCTTTAGTATGCTATGAATAGATGATTTACTTATTTCGTGCACTTGAGCAGCTCTACGAACGGAAGTATGCGGATCTTCGGTGAATGTTAACACAACATCTAAAGATTTCTCTTCGTTACCTGCTGACATGGGTCTGCCTGATCGAGGTAAATCGCTGATAGTGCCGGTATTTTCAAACCTTCTAACAGTTTTTTGAACTGTTGAAAATGATAGTGGAGTTCCACCAACCCTAAATGAAGCATTAAAAATATCTCTTACGGCCCTATAAGATCGCTGCATGTCTCCCCAACCTCTCATCATGAGAATCGTTATTCTTTCTCTATCAGTGAGTTTGTTCATTTTTATTACTCTTCGTAGTAGACCTTATCCAAAAATACTTTTTGAGTTGAAAATAAAAAGAACTTTTAATTTTCAAAAAATATGTTTGAAAGATGACCAACCCTTTTCTGTGGTGGTTATGGAATGAATAATAGTTTATTGTCACTCTAACCATACGAAAAATAACAAGTAACAATGTTCAATATTTAAACGCTTCAAAAAATTTTACAATGAATCAGCTCTCATTCCTACTGAAATGATCAAAAATACTGTTGGTGTTTTCGATCATCGATTAGGTTACTATCAAAAAGTGGATGGAAAATAATTCGAGCACTTGAAATAAGATGTTAGACTGTTTAAAAAATTAAAAAGTTTACACAAGATCAGACCGTCATTAAGTTTAAATGACCTTCAAATGAACGTCAAGGTCCTTCTTGAACTATGTTCTGAGTACATGTTTGGACGTAAAGTTTCACACTCTTTCCGATTCCGCTAAAAAAATAGGGGTTACCATTTAAAAAAATTAGGTTGACCTCGAAATAACCTCAAAAATGAGGCTCAAAATGAGGTTCAAGGTCGAATCAGAGGTCACCTTCAAGTCTTCGTTCGAACTTACCAAACCTTACCTTTGTTTGTTTTGTTTTACCACTGAACTCGCGAAATTTTTAAGAAATCATACTTTGACCTCAATTTGACCTCTGGGAGCAACCTCAACCTCATACCTTAATACATATCCGGACATAAAATTTTCCGCTCTTTCAGATTCCGCTATAAAAAATAGGGGTTACCATTTAAAAAAATGAGGTTGACCTTGAAATAACCTCAAAAATGAGGTCCAAGGTCGAATCCAAGGTCACCATTGGATTCCTCGTAAAAAATTACTACAAAGGCGACCTTAACATTTTCCAATAGTAATTCAGCTGAGAAATTATTTGGGTGTTTCCAGACTTTTTGGACACGCTGTATAAACAAACGATATTAATTCTATTCGCGCCGAATCATGCGCTAAGTTGTTGCGATTGGTTTTGTTTTCGCTGCAGCTCAATCGCCGTGAATCGCGTCGAAAAAATTGCTGTATGAAAATGCACCTTAAGGATCGGGCTATGCCCGCAACCATTCTCTTTTTTTTACTCCTTTCTATCTCGAAAGCTTAAATTTTATAAGGCAATTTTTTTTTAATTTTAATTCTCGGCATTTAAAAAGAACGGATTTGAGCTCCTTTTTGACACAGTGTTTATTAAAAACACGGCAAGTATAAGTATAGCGATGTTTTTTTTCGCTCACGGGCGACAGGCGGCCATTGTTGTTGTGCGCGCACTCCCGCCTCGGCAGTCTCGACACACGACGCTTAGCTGACGCATGTCAAAGCAGGGCCGCGCTACTTCACGCATCATACCATCAGATGTACGTGTCGCTCGCTGTGCTACATCACGGAAGGCGAGCCTAAAACTTCAAAGTTTGGTGCGAGTACTGAAGGACTTATGTCGAGGAGCGCACAGTCCTCTCTCTCTCTCTCTCTCTCTCTCTCTCTCTCTCTCTCTCTCTCTCTCTCTCTCTCTCTCTCTCTCTCTCTCTCTCTCTCTCTCTCTCTCTCTCTCTCTCTCTCTCTCTCTCTCTCTCTCTCTCTCTCTCTCTCTCAGGACCATCAGGTAGAGAAGCTGCGCGTCTTGGTCGATTCTTGTGTCTTCTCCGGTTTCTCGGACAAGCAGATTCAGACGCCCGAGATCCTCATGTGGAAGTGCAATTCGAATCCCTTCAGCAATGTGTACATTGCCGATTGTCTGATAACGCTGCGAATGGCCTACCTCTAGTAAAAAAATTTACTAAGATTTATACCTAATAGTTTTCCTAATATAAATTCGTTAAAAAAAATGCTACTATATGTATATATTATGTGTATATAATATGTGTATATAATATGTGTATATAATATGTGTATATATAATATGTTCTACTCACACGATTTCCTGACAAGTAAATACCATGTACATACGATTTCCTGATAAGTAAATACCATGTACACACGATTTCCTGACAAGTAAATACCATGTACATAAAACAGGAGATGTGGAGATGTCAGCAGAAATATATCTATTATCTCACCGCTGTTCCTCTGGTAATGCAATAAATTTTTCGTTAGCCCATGTGCTTTGATATAATTTTGATGCTTCCGCAAATTTTCTTCGTGCAAACGGTTCAAGCTACCAGTATTATTAAATTGTAGGTTCTGTATAAGCGCCGAATTTCCGCACCTAGAAAAATAAACATAAAAATTCACAAAGTATTTGCTCGGACAATTTGATTAAATTTCATTAAAAATTTTATGATTGCAATGCGCAGGTATGAATGAAAAATGATACAAATATTAAGGTTAAAAGGTTATTTTATTATACAGCATTTCTACGAATTTCTACGAGTATTATCTATAAAAAAAGACGTATCTGATGATGATGGATTTCCTTTCCGTGGATCTGCAACTGTCGCTTCCTTAAAGATGTTAATTTTGAGTGCATTAATTAGTGCGTTTGCAGTATGAGCGACGTTCAAAAATATTTCATCATCATATACTTAGGCGAGAATAAACTTACTGACAGAAACAAAAAGACTATCGATATCGATTTACGGTCATGGTAAACAGCTTTACGTAAGTTCTTTGTTTTCGCTGCAATGACGAATAATTTGCAACGGTCTTACCTAAGAATATTATTGACCTTATGCACTTAAAATTAGTATCTTCAAGGAAGCGACAGTTGTAGTCCACGAAAACGAAATCCATCATCATCAGATAAATCTTTTTTTATAGATAATACTCGTAGAAATTCGTAGAAATACTGTATAATAAACTAACCTTTTAACCTTAATATTTGTATCATTTTTCATTCATACCTGCATTGCAATCATAAAATTTTTAATGAAATTTAATCAAATTGCCCGAGCAAATACTTTGTGAATTTTTATGTTTATTTTTTTAGGTGCGGAAATTCGGCGCTTATTCAGAACCTACAATTCAATAATACTGGCAGCTTGAACGGTTTGCACGAAGAAAATTTGCGGAAGCATCAAAATTATTTCAAAGCACATGGGCTAACGAAAAATTTATAGCATTACCAGAGGAACAGCGGTGGGATTATAGATATATTTCTGCTGGCATTTCCCCGTCTCCTGTTTTGTGCACATGGTATTTACTTGTCAGGAAATCGTGTGAGTAGAGCATATTGTATACACATAATATATACACATAGTAGCATTTTTTTAACGAATTTATATTAGAAAAATTATTAGGTATAATTCTTAGTAAATTTTTTTAATAGAGGCCGGCCACTCGCAGTGTAATCAGACAGTCGGCCATGTACACATTGCTGAGGGGATTCGAATTGTACTCCCACATGAAGGTCTCAGGCGTCTGAATCTGCTTGTCCGAGAAACCGGAGAAGGCACAAGAATTGACCAAGATGCGCAGCTTCTCTACCTGATTGTCCCGAACGCAGAGAGAGCGAGAGAGAGAGAGAGAAAGGGAGAGAGGACTGTGCGCTTCTTGACATAAGTCCCTCAGTATTCGCGCCAAACTTTTTTTGGCTGAAGTTTACCTGAACTTTTGCTAAACATTATTTGTCATAATTATTTTCTGATATGAAATTTGGCCAAAGTTGGGATAAAGTTTCCCCAAACTTGTATTGACTGACTTGAAGTTTCGCCAAAGTTTCGATTCAGTTCCCCAAAAGTTACTAGCTTACTTGTCAAAGGTTTGGATAAAGTTTCGCTATACTTTACCTTAACATTTGTATGTTTATTTATTAAGTTTGGGATTTTATTATTTCCCAAACTTAGCGCAACTATTCATAAATTTCGGGGATGGAAAACTACCGCTGTACTTTGGCCAAACGAAATTTTTTTTACGCGGGGGGCTATCCTCTTCGATGCTCATAGTTATCATTATGATTTAAATGTTGTCTTTAATGTACACTTATAATACTTATAAGTTATAGAATTTGAATAGACATTCAAATGTTATCATTCAGGCGCTATCCTGTTCGATGTTCATAGTTATCACTTATAACGATTGCTGGGGATCAGGGCAACCGCGGGTGAGAAACCCTACTAGGCAGCAGGTTTCCGCCAAGTGACAAATACACAATACTCTTATTATAACACTAACGCAAATAATGGTCGGAATCGTAAGGTTTAACTACTGCTGTACTCTTTATTGAGAAAAAATGAAATGAACTATAACAGCTACTATACAAAATGTCTAGGGCGCCAGGTACGCGCGCGTTCGTACTGATAAACTACCAACTTGCGCGATTCAGAGAGCACGATTGCTCCGGAACAGACGTTCCTCCTAATGCAGCTCAAGCTACACGCACCTATCCTTCGTTCGACGCAACTACTCGCGAGGGAATTCGAAATAACGGTAGCTTTAGCTACACACAAAGCAAGTGGGTTCGAGATACAAACCGTCGCGGCGCGAGCGCACACATACGCGGGTATTTCGGCGATAGGAAGGAAAACACAGGGGACTTACTGTGGTCGCAGCGGCCAGGAGAGCTGAATCACGGCGGTCACTCTCTCTTTCTCTCGCTCGATCTCGCTCTCTTCCTCTCGGTTGCTGTCCGGCTCGTCTTCGGCGTCGAAGGCGAGGAAACGGCTGCTGCAGCAGTGGAAGGAGCGGGGTCAGGGTACCGGCACACACTCACACACTCGGTCGGCACTCTCGGCTCTCGATGCTGTCGACACGCGCGCGGCGGAGCAAGTGCCGGCAGGCAGCCGGCCGACTCCGGGCTGTTCCGGCTTCGGGCTGGTTCGCCCGTGCTCGGGCTCCTTCGGCCGCCTGCTGCCAATCACGGCTCGCAGCAGCTTCTCGGCAGCGGTGGTGGCAACAGCGCTCTGGCTCCATCGTAGAGGCGGTGGCAACAGCGAGGCGCACTCCCTCCTCGACGACGACGGGTATGGCTCGAGCTTCTGCTGCTGCTGACCGCAGCTTGTAGGGTCGGCAGGGCAGTGGGGCGGGAGGGAATATCATTCGGGAGCGGGCGGACGCGTGTGTGCACGATTTTCGCGTGGCTTTCCAGGGACGTGACCGGCACTACGTCACAACTTCCCCCACCCTTAACCGAAGTAGTCGGTAGACTATCCTCGTCGTTAATTTCTTATCACCCTAACTAACTTATTCTAGGCTGGCCGGTACCAGCTACGACGGTGGGGAGTATTTGTTTCTGCTACTAGGTCCTCCTGGACTGGGCTGCTCGCAATAACTGTGTCAGTGTACGCGCTGTTGGTATCTCCTAACTAGCGCGACCTGGCCCCAAAATACAAATACAATAACAAGATAAAAAAAAACCGTTTCCCTTGCTCGCCTACCGACATTCACCCGTCACTCCTACATCTTTCATTCACTCTAGAAAAAAACAAACAATAAGATAAGATTGAAAACTCACCTGGCCGCTCCCCTTACTACAGCTCTCAAGAGCAGTACTCTGGCAGTCTTTTACGTCCAATCTGATGCTAAAAAACGGTTATCGCGGTTGCGTCAGCTGTGAGCTTCAGGAATTTACTTATTGCTAAAAGTATCGATTCCTGGGGTGGCCTAATTCGTGATTCTACAACTATTAACTCGATGCAAGCTTGAGCTTTGGCAAGGTGAGGTAGAATCGGAAGGAATACGGGAAAATAACTTCAACACAATAGATTTTTGAGGCTGGCTTTATGCACTTCGGCACCCAAAAAAAAAATCTTACAAACGCAACTTCATAACAGAGATAAATGCACGGAGACTTCTAGGCCTCTACCTAGCACGGCGGCAGCTCGTCGAGCTGCAAACGCTCTCTCTCCAGCTCCTGTAGCCGGCGACGGCCCCAGTCGTCGCAACACGAGGGGCATGTGGCGATGGTGCAGCCGCTCCTCTCACACATGCGGCAAAACCGCCTCCTCGGCTGCTGGCAGTCCACCCAGCTGTGGCCGAACCTGCCGCAGTTCCAACAGCCCGGGCGACTGCTACCAGCTCGGTACGAGGGTAGCGTCACCACTTGCTGGGACCTCGCTGGTGGCCCTGTGATGCACGCCAGCTGCAGGTATCCCGGCGGGGGCGGACATCTAGTCGGCGAGGGCGAGCTGAGTGGCGAGTATGACGGGCAGCTTGACGGCGGGCTAGGTGGCGGAGTGTCACGTCTCGGCGGCGGCGGCGTTGACTGCGGCGGGCGTGCAGCTTCTTGCCGTGTCGAGTCGGTTGGCGCCGGGTTAGGTGGCCGAAAGCCCCGGCCCCTGCCGAAGGCGCGGCCGACTCCCTCCAGCGGTGCGGACCTTCCCTGGCCGCCCTCTCTTCCTGGCCGGGAGGATCTCCTGCTGGCGCCGGATCCATGCACCCGCGTGGCCGATCAGCAGCGCGGGAAGGCCCGAGTACGCCGGCTTCTCGTCGTCGCTGCTCCAGTCCATCTGAAACATTTGGAGTTTCGCGTTGAGCTACAGCTGGTTCACGTGGAGGCATGAAATGCTTAAGGTCGTTCACATGTACTTTAGTTGTGCGATTCATGTGAAGATCCTTTACTAAGTACACTACCGACAACAGGACTTTGATCACTTCTACCGGTCCTACGAACTTAGGTGCGTGTTTCGCCGCGAAACGATCTTCAGCGGAAGATAAAACGTGATTACGCCGTCGCACTAAGTTTCCTACTTGATAGTGTACTTCCCTGCGTTTCCTATTGTAATACTTAGCCTGTGTAGCTGTAGCCTTGTCCAAGTGACGTCGAACCAAGTCATGCAACGCTGGTAGTCTACTGCTTCGAGTTTTCCACCTTTCTAAGTCCGGGGGAAGGATTGGCTGCGGATCTTCCAGATGGTTGCGGAGAAGGATAGAGGGAGTAGGGTTTCAACCGAAATTCATGAACGACGAAGAAACTCCTAACGACGAATGAACAGCGGTGTTCATTACGTATCCTAACTCAACCAGATGGAGATCCCAATCGCTATGATCTCCCTTTAAAAAACTACTGATCATAGCTCGAAGGTTCCTGTTGACGCGCTCAACAGGGTTGGCCTGTGCATGGTATGGTGGAATAGTGGATTGCACTATTCCATACTCCATCAACCGATCCGTCACCATCTTGTTTGCAAATTCGGTGTCGTTATCGATGAGGAGTACACGCGGACAACCCCAACGATTCATTATCAGCTCGTCGAGGGCCTTCAAAACTGACTTGGCGTCTGCTTTCCTCAAAGGCTTCAGCTCGACGTACCTCGTAAATAAGTCTTCGAACACGATGACATATTTATTTCCACTTTTTGATGGAGGTTTAGGACCCATAATATCGGCAGCCACAACGATCCACGGCCCTTCGAGATTACGCTCCGTCATCAAACCTGCTGGCGCCTGTTGCGAACTTTTATGAGCTTGGCACTCTTGACACTAAACTACATAGCTACAGACGTCTCGATGATACCCTGGCCAATAATAATAATTAGCAACTTTTGCGAAAGTCTTTTCTACTCCCATGTGTCCAGCTTGCGGAGTGTCGTGAGCTTCCGCTAGAACTTTCGCGCGATCTCCTACTGGGAGCGCCAATTTCCAAGCATCCATATCCGGCAGTAAAGGGTCGATGTTTTTGTTCGGTCGATGCGCATAGAGAAGTCCATGAACTACTTTCCAATCTGGATACCTTGTTGAATTTCTCTTGACATTCTTCAGTTTCTCCTGGTACCATGGATCTCCTTCCGTGCTGCTTGCTACAGCGGCGATTTCGTAGGTACCTTCCTACGCTCGTGACAACGCATCGGGAACTTTGTGTAGTGCTCCTTTCCTGTGAACGAAATCGATATTGTACATTTGCAGCGCTGTGTTCCGTCGCGCAAGTCGGCCAGTAGGGTCGCGGAGGTTGTTTAACCATAGCAAGCTATGGTGATCGGTGATCACCGTGAACTTTTCTCCTTGCAAATATCCTCTCAACCTCTGGACAGACCATAAAACGGCGAGACACTCCTTCTCGGTGACGGTGTAGTTCCGTTCCGCTCGAGAAAGAGTCCTCCTAACAAAATAAATGGGATGATCTTCTCCATTAAAAACTTGTGTGAGCACTCCTGCGATGGCGTAGTCGCTGGCGTCTGTTTGCAGCGAAAACGGCAGTGACAAGTCAGGCCGTGCTAAAACTGGAGCCTGAGTGAGTGCTAGCTTCAGCTTTTCGGACGCCTCCTGCTGCTCCTCTGCCCAATGCCATCACACGTCTTTCTTCAATAGCTTCGATAACAGAGCTTTATATTCCGCTAATCGAGCTATAAACCTAGAGTACCAGCCTATCATGCCCAAAAATTGTCGTAATTGCTTAAGATTCATGGGTGCTGGATACTCAAGAAGCGGGCGTACTTTGTCGTCATCCACCTTCAGACCGTCTTCATTTACAATGTATCCGAGATACTTCACTTCTGCACAGCAGAATTCCGACTTTTTGAGATTGATCTGAAGGTTTGCTTTCTTCAATGCTTCGAGAACTACTTCTAACCACCTTATATGTTCTTCGAAGGTTGGCGCGATGATGATCACATCATCTAAGTAAGCAAACACATACGGCTCCCACTCCGTTTTGATGAGTTCATCCATGATGCGTTAAAATACAGCCGGTGCATTGGTTAATCCATACGGGAGTCGTAGAAACTGAAACATCCCTCGCCCTGGCACCGAAAACGCGGTAGCTTCTCTGCATCTAGGATCCAATGGAATTTGGTGATAAGCTTGACTTAAATCTAATTTGCTGATATACTTAACTGTTCTGAGCTTGTCGAGGATGTCATTCATCTTCCTCAGCGAATAGGCTAAAGCTTTTGTCACCTTATTCACTCGCTTATAATCTATACAAAATCGAAACGTATCCGACGACTTAGGTACTAATACGGGGCAACTTCTCCATGGCCCGTCTGAAGGCTCAATAATACCTTTAGCTAACATTCGATCCACTTCATCCCACGCAGCCTTCAACATTTTCTGCGAGTATTTCCTCGGCGCATCTCGAATCGGCTCGTGCCTTTGGATATCGATGAAGTGTGGTTTCACATTTGCCAATCCCAACGTTGCAGAGGTCGGAGGAATCAAACGTTGTTTGATTTCATCAATTTTCAACTGCTGCTCCACCGTAGCTCTGCTCAAGCCACCAATACTCGCTAGAGCTAGAAAGCTAGTGGAATCGTGCCCATACGGATAAAATTGGCGCACTATACCTCTCGGAGTTGACCAAGTATCATTTCCGTAATTGATCTTCAGCTTAAAGCGACGTTTGAAGTCGATTCCGAGAATGTACTCATACTGAAGGTCATCCGATACGCGAAAAGGCATAGAGTGCTTCATTTCATCGAGCGAGATTTCTACCTTCAAAATACCTTGTACCGGTACTGTGCTACCATCGGCGATGTGCGCAGCGGACGAAAGAGGCTCCAGCTTCTCGGCAAACTTGGCGCTGAGGCCATTTCCAAGGTATGAGCATCCGGCTCCGCTGTCCAACAACGCCAACAGCTTCATACCATTTATTGAAGAAGAGGCGCGGCTCGATGCTTCCTATTGGACTGCTCATAATCAACGATTCAGGAGCTAGCACTTGACACTTTGTAGCTTCCGGAGCGACTTCATCGGGGATAGCTGCAGCTTTAGACTTATCGCAGTCCCCAACGATTTTCGCTTCATTTATAGGAGTCACTATCTTGGAAGGCGGAGGAGAGTCGACTCCTCTACTCTCTTCGTTCACTCGTTTCCCGCTTTAGCATTGCACTTGGCGCAAGTTCTCACCGTGGCATTGGGCGCGCCACAGTTTCGACGCACTGACGCATTGACGTGCTCTCTGCGCCAATGTCCCCCTTGTCCACAGCGAAAGCAAGGCTCTCGCTCCTTACGCCGCTGCATATCCTCGAGCTTCAGCTTCGGCGGAACAACTTGGATCGTGACAGGCTCTGGCGGCGGTGGCTCAACCTTCACGTTGTTTGCTGGGCGTCCTTGACTCAGACTTCGCCGATCCGTTCCTTTATTGAACGGTTTCCTCTGCTCTGGCTTCCCCGTTCGATCACTACGCTTGGTAGCTGTAGCATGTGGAGGCGAGGACACTGGAGCAATATCCAGCGGCGGCGCATCGATGAGCTGCTTCTCCCTCGTTGCTAGCGGTTCAATCATGACTACTTTCCCTGAACGAGGAGTTTTTGGCGGAACATACGCCGACGAAGGGAAAAATGATTCTGCGAGCGAAGGTGGTGGCTTGTAAGCTCGATCCTGAGCTTGACGAAGTTCTTCCTTCTTACCAAGTTTCTGCAATTCGGGAAAGTCTCGAAATCTTTTCTATCAAACCTCATTCGATATGAGGGATGCAGCTTTTGGTAGACTCGGTCCAGCTGTTCATGCAACGTCAGCGGTGGCTTCAGCTGATCGAGTAAATCTCTCACCTTGCACAAAGACGTTGAGATCGACTCACTTGGTCCTTGAGTGCGACCCTCCAATTCTTTGCGAAGCCTTTCTTGCACATCCTCGAAGCTATATTGCAAGCGGAAGGCTTCAACGAGATATCATATGATTTCCAGAATTTATATTCTCTTCGAAACCATTGCCATACGTCTTCATCTAAAACTGAAGATAACGCTTTAATAATCTTCTCGAGATTTAACTCATAAGCTTCTTTACACCGAGTTAAATCCGCTAAGAAGCCCTTCGGGTTCTTTTTCCGATCACCTTTGAACGTAATGTGCCACTTTACAAACAATTCCGTGGTAAGTTTTTCCCTTGTGAGAGATGATCGTTCAAAGGCGGAATTATCCATATAGTGTCCCAGAATAGAGAAATCAGGTCTCCTTGGAGCCGGTGGATGAGGCGGAACTATCCTCGGTAGAGCGACGGGCTGATACGAAGGTCCATACATCTGCGGCCCCGACGGTGGCATACCATGGCTCCCTTCAGCTACAGGTGAAAACGGTACAGAAGTAGCCGGATTTTACTGAATTGGAGCTGAATATCCTGAATTTGGCTGAGGCCAGGCCGAGTACTGCGGAAAATATCCAGGATCCGCGTGATACGATGTTGACGACAGGTAGGGTCTGGTAGAGACATTTGCCGTCGGCAGCGGCACATCTGACAAGCTAGGATTAACTTCCCTCCGTGGCATGTGACTGTGTATATACACTGGCGCATCTCGAAGGTCTGGCTGACCACTCGACGAAAATCCGGGTAGACTGTGCGACGACGTCGCTGAACTATACTGCACATTAGCTTGATTCACCACACCACTTCGCGAACTACACTGTACACTGTTCGGTTGCACCCCACTAGAATAACCTAAACGTTCACTTTCAGACACTGGCACTAAAAAATCCGTCGGTTCGCGACGATTAAACCTTAAGCTCGGAGCAGAAACTGAAGGCAAGGGTGCAGTTGTGGAACTGCCCGTGCTGCTAGCTGAAGCAGCCGAGACTCCGATGTTGCACTCTGAGATATTTGGCACCTGAAGAAACGATGTTCGCTCCCTTGCTGCGTTCCTTGGCTCGCGAACAGACACTGTCCCTGGCCTCGAATTTGGACGACATGAGTTCGAGATGTGTGTGGTGTCGGTTAAATCCATACTGCTGTTTCTTATTCCACTGGTATTGTGGTTGCGAGGAGAGCTTAATGGAAAAACAGTCGACTGAGCCCGGGATTGAGGTCCTTCTCGGCTTCTAGCTACAAACTCATCTGGCGGCACGATACTGACTCTGCGGCCCGACGGCACCTGAGTACGCTCCGCTTCAGCTAAACCTCCGACACTATTCACTCCCCCGGACGTCCCTGGAGCTTCTACATCGAAGTGAATTTGCGACACATAATTTCGCGAGGGCTCGCACATCGATAATGGGTCGCGGAAACGTCCCATTGATTGGCCCGTCGGCAGCGGAGAATGCATTCGCAGCGTGCCTTGTCCGACGGACGCGTTGCTCTGTGCGAGGGATGAGTCGCGTGTTGACTCGTGCGCCGAAACTTGTTGCTCGTCACGATCCAGCGACCACAGTCCGGCATCTCGTCCGAATTGACGACGCATGTAGTACCGTTGCAGCCGATCGCGCACTATCATCGCATCAGCTTCCACGTTTAACCCTCGCTGATGCGCCAAAAGGATTACTGTTCCGTCTGGCATCCGGTTAATGGTGTCACGCAGTGCTCGCTGTCCCACCTCTGGGTCAGCGCACATCAAATCATCGCCCTCCAAGCTGATGGTAACTAAGCTGCCGTGCGAAGCATCCATTTTCTTACGAACTCGCAAAATAAGGCAAACAGAATACATCGCGAGTCTCAGTTAGCTTCTGCTCTTTTAGCCCTGCAATTGCACTACTGCTCAGCTCAAGCTAAATGACGATAAGTAATTTACAACGATTACTAACTAAATGCACTCAAAAAGCAATAAATTACGTGCGCAAACAGAGCAGTAAACCACAAAGGTTATATGCAACAGGCAGTGTGAGCAGAAGTTAAGCTGTAAGCGAGAAGAAACAACTAACTGTTTGAAAATGAATTCTCTCGTGGAGCGAAGCAACTCGAATAACTTTAACTACTCGAACGCTCTCACTGGTAGCGATACTAATTCTAATTTTTTCTAAGAAAAAATCTACCACGTATTTAATTTCCAATAAGTTACTGCTAAAGAACCAACCGAAATTCCCAAGCCTACTAGAGATGGTAACCTACTACTAATTTACTTTCTAGGGGTCGACACTATTTATTACTATCAGGCTAAGCGAACTCTACAGCGAACAGTTTTTGAAATAAATACGCGCGAATTGAATATTTCGACTATTCAGCAAAATTCGAAATACTCTACAAAGCCAAGCCTCGCTCGAGCACTCTGTCGAAGGTCGGCAAAATTCAAAATAAAGTCTCCCTCGGGTAACCAAACAATACCCGAAGGCTCGAAAATTTTCCACAACGCGACGCTTACGTAGGCCGGAAATGATGAAAGGAATTTTTTTAGATTAGAGCCTGAACGATCAAATTTCTATTAATATTTATTTAATTTATAAGTATTATTAAATAATATGAAAGCCCATATGAGAATCATCGAAAATATAATAACAAATATTATATGGTTGCATATATAGCATTATGTCATAGTAATAACTATATGAGCATCGAACAGGATAACGCCTGATTACATTTTTATTTCTATTTAACTCAAATAACATATAAGGGAGCGTCCGCCAGAAACCAGCCAGCGGGCGCGCGGGACGCATTTTTCATGCAAAACACGCTCTGTTCAACTCGCTCGTAATCGTATTCTGAGGCTCTCAGAAAAAAAAACAAAAGATATATATCGATAGATTTTTTCCTGCTCTTTCCAATGGTGCTATTGTTTTTACTCCGAAACTTTTTCTTCTGGTCGAAAATTCAAGTTGAAAGTTCAGAGACATTTTTCTCAAAGTATATCATGTTTTTTTCTCAAAATGCATATGACCATTCAAAAGTACAAGTCTTAAGCTACAAAACCCTAAATTTTCAAATTGGAGAAATGAAGGGCTCAAAAGTAACAAGATTAAAAAGATAGCGGTGAGTGGCCGCGCGTGCTCTTCGCGCTGCGCTCGGACGCGCCGCACGCTCGGGCTTGGTATAATGAGCTCGTAATCGTATTTTGAGTCTCTCAGAAAAAAACAAAAGATATATATCGATAGATTTTTTCCTGCTCTTTCCAATGGTGCTATTCTTTTTACTCCCAAACACTTTCTTCTGGTCGAAAATTCGAGTGAAAAGTTCAGAACCATTTTTCTTAAAGTATAACATGTTGTTCTTCACAATGCATAGCACCATTCGAAAGTACAAGTTATAAGCTACAAACCCCTACATTTTAAAGTTGGAGAAACGTAGAGCTCAAAAGTAATAAGATTAAGAAGACAGCGGCGAGTGACTGCGCAAACTTTTTGCGCTGGACCCGAGTGTGCTTTTATAAACGTAGTGCATATTTTCGTTGTTTCCTATTAAAAGCATTACACAATGTTTTATCAGTGCATCATATATTACGTTTTAAATATATTAATTTTTTATTTAAACCTTAATTCTTTTATTTTTATTTGCGATTATTTTTATTGGTCTTTTCACGATACTCATGTTTTTCTTAATTCGAGTTTTAGAGGGTTCGGCTTTTTTAACTGGTGGATATAATTGAGAATCTTTGGATGTTGAAAATCGTTTTAGTTCTAACTTTTTAGTGTTAGCTAATAATCTAACACAGTGAAACGATTGAGTTCCAGGCACTTTTTTCGCTGAATCTAGCCTTTGTCTTAATTTATCTGTAGCCTTAGCAATCTTTTGATGAAAAAAAGCACAAAATATTTTCAAAGTTTTTAGTCGCCCACTGGTAAAGATCTTGTGGCGTCAATATATAATTATCGGATACTTTCCGCAAACTTGCTCGCCTAGCATTATTTTTTATGGAAGCACCGATTCCATCGCATGCATTTTTTCCGTGAGCAGTCGCATGAAAGTGCCATTCAGCTTCAACGGAAAAATCTTCATAATGATGAAAAAGATTCTGAAAATTATGTTTATTTTTAAAATGTTGTGCAGCTCCATCAGTAAAGTAAATGATATTTTTAACGAAATCAAAAGATTTTTTAAGGTAATCGATTATAATTTCTTGAATTAGGTAAACTGCCACAGTATCATGAATTAAGTTGTCTGAAAAAACCGCCATACTTTTGTGTTCAATTTTAGAATCTGAACCTTTGTAGTAAATAATTATTGTTGCCAAACTACATTGATTATTATTATAGTGGAATGATTGTGCCGCATCTTGTGCAATGAACGCATAGTTTTCCGAAAAATCTAGGGAAATTAAAAATTCTCCTTTGCTTAAGGATTCTCGTAAGATTTGAAAATAAGATGACTGCTATTTGGAAATTAAAGAATGAGTTTTGAGTTTATGTAAAAGAGGAAAAAAGATATCAGTAAATAAAGAACTAGAAAAAATTTCAGTTTGCAATGTTGATCTATCAGTAGTTTTCCACATTTGAAATTTTATTTCATTAACTTTCAAGTATTTTATTACCTTTCAAGAAATAGTTCAAGTTCCGTTTTTAGAGGTTCAATACCAGGACAATTTTGACACATATTTAAGTAACATTTCGCTGTTGGTGTTTTACAAACTATTTCAGCTATACAATCTTTGTAAGTATCCATTTTATCAAAAGAAACTCCTGAATTTCTTAAACCAGCTAAGAGGAGTTTGACGTTTTGATGATAAATGCACACACACACTGAATGCGTACCACTAGCACCAGCTAAAACACAATATTTAGGGCGACATTCGGCAAATTTAGTGAATCCTATTTTTGATTCGGGATACTGTTGTTTATACTTTAAATATAACTCTCTAAGATTGTACAAAACAAGTCGTTTCTGAACATAGGTCTTTGTGCCATCATCATTTCGTATACGCTTATTATCTTTATAACTTGGCATGATTCTACTATTATCGTCATTTTGATACAAAAGTTTTACTTCGTTTACAGTATCACATAATATGTTTCGGTTTCCCCTTTTATCAACTAAAAGGGATTGATTATCTGACAAATATTTTGTTACAAGCCAACGGGATGAATTAGAAAAATTAGCAACTTTACGAGAACTCCAGTTTTTTGGGAGTAATTTTAAAAGCAACATTTTTTCATTTTTCGACAAATTATCATCGTTAAACAATTTTTGTAAATTAGAAATAATTTCTCTAGATTCTTCCATTGACACTACATTTTCTTCCTCAATTTTCGCATCAAATTTTAATCGACAAGAATCACATATTTTATCTTTATCTTGTAAGTTCGGAAAACGAGCTTTCATTTTTTCAGAAACAAATCTCAGTTTAGATGAATGCTTTGCTTCATCAAAAGGGTTACAACAGCGATTGAAAATCTTTGACATTTTAAAGTTTTTTTTATTATGAAAATAATAAATATTGAGAAAGAAAACATTTTCAGTGGGTGATAAATACCTTCCAAGGAGCTTTTTTAAGTATTGGGAACGACTCTGTAGTCCCTCTAGTGGCAGAAATGATAACAAGTGAAAATGATGCAACGATTAAAGTATAATAGATATATTATACGCATACAGAGGCGCGTCCAAGAGCAGAACAGATTTCACGCGGCCGCTCGCCGCTGTCTTTTCAATCTTATTACTTTTGAGCTCTACGTTTCTCCAACTTGAAAATGTAAGGTTTTGTAGCTTATAACTTATACTTTCGAATGGTGCTATGCATTTTAAAGAATAACATATTATACTTTAAGAAAAATGGTTCTGAACTTTCCACTCGAATTTCCGACCAGAAGAAAGTGTTTGGGAGTAAAAAGAATAGCACCATTGGAAAGAGCAGGAAAAAATCTATCGATATATGTCTTTTGTTTTTTTCTGAGAGACTCAAAATACGATTACGAGCTCATTATACCAAGCCCGAGCGTGCGGCGCGTCCGAGCGCAGCGCGAAGAGCACGCGCGGCCACTCACCGCTGCTTTTTAATCTTGTTACTTTTGAGCCCTTCATTTCTCCAATTTGAAAATTTAGGGTTTTGTAGCTTAAGACTTGTACTTTTGAATGGTCATATGCATTTTGAAAAAAACATGATATACTTTGAGAAAAATGTCTCTGAACTTTCAACTTGAATTTTCGACCAGAAGAAAAAGTTTCGGAGTAAAAACAATTGGAAAGAGCAGGAAAAAATCTATCGATATGTATCTTTTGTTTTTTTCTGAGAGACTCAGAATACGATTACGAGCGAGTTGAACAGAACGTGTTTTGCATGAAAAATGCGTCCCGCGCGCCCGCTGGCTGGTTTCTGGCGGACGCTCCCTTATATGTTATTTGAGTTAAATAGAAATAAAAATGTAATCAGGCGTTATCCTGTTGCTCATATAGTTATTACTATGACATAATGCTATATATGCAACCATATAATATTTGTTATTATATTTTCGATGATTCTCATGTGGGCTTTCATATTATTTAATAATACTTATAAATTAAACAAATATTAATAGAAATTTGATCGTTCAGGCTCTGTCCTGTCGACATCCGCAGTTATTACTATCTATTTAAAACAAATTTTAATTTATGTAAACTTATACTTGTAAGTTACTTCCATATTCATTAAAATTTAAAGTACAAGTTTACTTCGTTTGAAGATCATTTTTTTGTATGCTGTTTTTGGAAACTTTTCAGTTTTGCGAAATCATTATATTAATAAAAATTTCGCGTTCAGACCCTATCCTATCCGCAATTTTTAGTGATGACTTTTAGTTTATATTCTATATAATTCAATTATTTGAATTGGAATCTAGCCTTTAATCTAGTGTACCTCGATGCACAAAATAATATTATCTTCAGAAGATTCGATTCTTTCATAAACATTAAAAAATGTGACTTCGACATTCGTAGTGCGTGCGCGTGTGTTTTTGTTTTATTTCGAATTTTCGATTTTCTCAAAATTTATTCTTGCTTTTTTTAATGGTAGGATCTAGATATTTTAATCTGATGGGTAGCATTCGAAAGAGAATTAAAATACCTATATTTTCTAAAAAAAACTTCTAGCTATCACGGTTCTTTTGTTATTAACAGAAACGTAGAAATTGAAAAATGAAAAAAATAAGTTTTGTATGTCCAACGATTACGGGAGTTAAATTGTCTCAATCGCTTCAAAATTTTTTGTAGAGGTAGATTTTGAATAGTTTTCGGTCGAGTTCTTTGGGCAAAATGATTAGTCCATAAATTACAGAGATATTTGAAGTTAAAATTTTTTTAATCTCTTTTTTTCAAATCGTAATTTCTCGAGAACGGCTCTATGTATTTGAATCGGATGGGTAGCATTCTAAAGAGAATTATAATACCTATATTTTCTAAAAAAAAAAGTTTCTAGCTACCACGGTTCTTTTGTTATTAACAAAAATGTTTTTTTTTTAATGCTTATAACTCTTATAACTCCCAAAATAAACGGTCAATTTTTTTGAGAAAAATCATGATAGTACAAAATGTAAATAGCTATAATCTGTAAAAATTTGTATTCATTCTGTTCATACTTCACAAATGAATTTAATTATAATTATGTAATAAATTGTTGTAATAGGTTGATGTTGCAAAAATTATAAATTTTGTTATTAAAAATTAATTCAAGGAATCAGCAAATTAAGTTTAAGGAAGCCACGGGCCAATGATTTGGCAGCGGTTTTTTAATAGAAATAGATGCCTGCAACACACGTTTGCGTATAATAATTTTTAAAAAATATCAAGTCCTGGTTTTTGGGAATTAAGATTGTGTAATTTAACGGCCAGTGTGGAAAGTCATGCCTGATAGAAAGTCATGCCTGATTTTTGAAGAGAAATCGATGGCTGCCACGCACATTTGCGTATGATAATTTTCCAAAAACTTCAAGCAGTCCAGGCTAATGAAAAGCCGAAAAAGACCTCGAGTTCTGGTTTTGGACCACAATATTGGCGAAATGTCTATAGCTAATTAAAGCTCATGCCTATTTTTTTAATTGAAATCGATGGTTGCAAACCACATTTGCATATGGTTTGTTTTCCATAGTGATTAAGCAATCAGTTATAATGAAAAACCAAAGAGGTCCGTGTCTTGAGATTTAACCATATTTTTTCCATCTTCGAAACGGCAAAAATACAAGACTAATCAAAACATTTTTCATTTTAGTCATATGCTAGTCTAATGTTTAATTGGCAATGGGCAGTGTCCTTACGGGCGTTTAGCGCCCCGCCGGACTAACACATTTTCATCTAAACTTTTGCTGAAATTTGTAATTTTGTTATATGAAGTTCTTCCAAAGTTGGAATTAAGTTACCCCAAACATTGGCAAAACTTCATATAAAAAATCATCATCGCTAACAAAGGTTGGGAAAAGTTTACCTCAACTTTTGCCAAAGTTTGTAACAATTATATTTTGATATGAAGTTTTGCCAAAGTTGAGATTAAGTTACCTCAAATTAATTAGATTCGTTTGTTTTATAAGATTGGGAAATTCTCATTTTCCAAATTTGGCGAAACTATCTGTAAACTTCGGAAACAACAAACATTGGAACAACTTTCGCCAAACAAAAATTTTATTTACATGGGCACCTATGTAACAAGTGAACTTTAGAATCATTAAGTACTAATCCCCATTTTATCCGAGTGTAAATCGCTTCTTGATGAATTTAAAACTTCGTCATTCGGCTTTTTCTCAATTTCATTCGAGATTCGAGATCAACTTGAAGATTCGAGGCAGAAATATATTATCACAAACGCTCAAATTTTATAAGGGATGCGCGTCTTCTAAAACGTGAGATCGACTACTCATTTCTGGCCAAAAATGTATACAGTAAATGAAAATAGGATGTAAATATCTTGATATTGAATTAGTTATTGCGTCACAGTTACAATTTGTTCATGTGTGTACGATTGCAATAATAATATAATTTTCCTTTAAAAGGTAATAGGAAGGGAACCCCTCTTGCATGAAAATTTAGTTAAGACCTCACATGTGTGTTTCTGTCTACGTGTATTGGCAGTCAAGACAATGCTTGTATTAATTTTCTTTAAAAGTAAGAAATATTATATCTGGTCTGTGAAAAATTTTTAAAGAGAAAGACATGTTTAACTTAAGCCATCACATGTATGCTTATTACAAGCCCGCAGAAAGGCAGAGTCAGAACTCAGAAAATAACGCGCACATACGCGGCACGAGCTCATCTACGGTCGAATCTCCGCGCGCTACGGATAATACGACGCGATGTGACTCGCACTGGCGCCATCTCTGGACGCCTCCGCAAATTGCCACCATTTCTAAACATTGCTCGCTAGTAGGGTTGGTCACTGACAATGGTCACTCGATGATTCTGAACTGCACCGAATGGCTATCTTTAGAGCACGGCGAGCGAGAACTGCACTATGCGGATAATTTCAGAGTGGTCGAGCGAGCACAGCGAGCAGAAACTGTAGAGTGAGTCGAGGCTAGGTCACTTGGAATGTTTACATTAGTTTATTCTGTATGCACGTGTAAGGAGTTTATCAAAGAATTTTCTTATTATTTCGTAAAACAAGATGGAGAAAATGTATTTCTACATTTATCAGATAAGTATAAACATTTTTCCTTTTTTGTAAAATATAAAGAAATTTGATTCTTTGTATTCTTTTTGTATATGTTTCAGCTTATTTATATATTTGCGGTTATTTATAGTAAAATTTGTTAAATCTACATAGCCGGGGGATGCAATGTCCACTCAAATAGGGGAGCTAAGTAGACGGGCGACAGTATGGAAAAGATTATTCAAAAAATTTTGAAACCCAAGTAGCCGGGGGATGGGAGGTCGACGCATATAAAGGACTTACGCAAACTTGCGACAGTAAGGAAGACGATTATTTAAAAAATTTTTAAAGTGAAATAGCGGGGGACATGAGGTCCAAGTAAATAAGGGAATTACGTAAGGTAAAGTACCCGAATGCAGGACAAATTAAAAATGGGACCGTAATCGGGACAGCAGTGAAATAACTACTATAAAATGTTAATAGGGTAACGGCATTTCTTTGTTAGCATTATTTGTGATACTATGTATGCACGTCAATTTTGTCATAATTTACTCTTTTAATTGATTGCAAACAGCATCCAAACTTTTCGAGGTTATATTTCAGTAGCGTTAGAAGTCAAATCTTTGTCTAACTTTAGGCGCCTCATAAGTAGTTCCCAATACCCGAAAGCGGAACACATTTTAAAGTATTGTCCCGACATAGGCTTCGAGTAACGTCCCGATTTAGGTCCCAGCTCGACATAGAGTGTCCAGGAATAGCAGTCGTACACATGTTTTATTCAATCTTATTTATTAGAAAAAAGTATTTAAATAGGTTTATTTTTGTATAGATTAGTAAGATAGATTGTGTATGAATGATTAGATTAAAAAGTTTTTAAAAATTTTGGTTGTCGTTTCTGAAAACACCGTTAGATGTGCAGTAATAAGTGAGACGATTATTTGAATAATTCCTCAACCTAAATAGCCGAGGGACGCGAGGTTCACGTAAATAAGGGAATGACGTAGACGTGCGACTGTAAGCGAAACGATTATTTACAGAACTTTTAAACCCAAGTAGCTAGGAGAGACGAGGTCGACGCATATAGGTTACATAGACATGCGACACTAAGCAAGAGACGATTATTTCAAAAATTCTTAAACTTAAATAACCGGGTGATGCGAGATCCATGTAAGTAAGGGAGTTACGTGGACGTGCGACAATAAGCGAAGCGATTATTTAAGAAATTTTTAAACCTAAATAGCCGGGGAGCGTGAGGTCCACACAACTAAGCGAGTTATGTAGACGTGCGACAGGAAGCATAATGATTATTTAAAAAATTTATAAACCCAAGTATAACTAGGGGACGCGATATCGACGCCCATAAGGGAGTTACGTAGACGTGCGGCAGTAAGCGAGACTCAATTGGAAAAATTCTTGAATCTAAATAGGAGAGGGGGTTCTAACAACTTTTGTCGAAAAGTTCTGAAGAAATGGATCTGCCCATATACATTATAATCCATTTTTTTTCCATCTACACGCAAAATTGGATTGGAAGCCGGACCATCAGAGACCATTACCTACCTACACTACAAGCAAAGGCTGTCGTTGGAGCCATCATCTTACTGATATATTAAGGATGTTCAATGGTTAAAGCAAAGTTAACAGAAGTCTTTGAAATTTTAATATATTATTACTTAGATAAAATAAAAGTAGCTTGAATTTTTTCAATATTTTATACTGCGAGCATTTTTTCGAGAAAAAAATTCGTGAAAATCGAGTTTTTAACATAGTTTTTAACTCTTATGGGAGAGTGAAATTATGAGACCTTGGAACATAAAAATCTCTTATAAAAAGTTAAGATATTAGGTTAAAAGACCTTTATTTGAATAGAAAAATAATCAAAGAATAAAAACGTAGAGGGATCTTGACCGCTTACAGGGTATTTGGGAAAGATGTAGGTGAGAACGTAAACAAAACACCGAGTTCGTCGGCTGCGCGAGGAGGTGCGCGGTGAGTGGGGAGCGCCCGCGGGGATAGAGGGGACGTCCCGCGCCTCGCCCCGCAGCATGATACCATTGAACATCCTTAAAGTAATACATTGTTAAGACCTTTTTTCCGTAAACCGATCATACCTATACCCAAAAATGTACCTTTTATGTGGGATATATTCTTGGTTGATGGTACACATTTTTTGGGACAATATTTGAGCAAGTTTTAGAAACACTTTTAGGGACACTTTTCACAAAAATTCGATTACATTAGTATTTTCTAGATATATTCATATTATTTGAAACAAACATTTTAAAAAAACTCAAAGAACCTTAAGATAGTTTGAATGCCCAGCATTGATCAACAGCTAGATATGTTGCACCGGAACTTGTGGTCAGAAATGTAAAAGATGGTATTGCGCTAACCATTTACGAGTTATCGGGAAGCCGAATTAGCACTCGAGGTGGATAAAGGATATCACTCGCCAATGCGACCCGAGTACACGAAAAATATTTTGCATGCATAAGGATGGTAGCTTGGCTGTGCCGCACAATTCCGGCACCAGATTTCAG
The DNA here is from genome assembly GCA_036365515.1 of Torymus aiolomorphi. Taxonomy (NCBI): domain Eukaryota; kingdom Metazoa; phylum Arthropoda; class Insecta; order Hymenoptera; family Torymidae; genus Torymus; species Torymus aiolomorphi. The sequence goes on along the minus strand of CM070873.1, from coordinate 218,627,157 downwards.
GTGCCAAGCTATCGTGGTCGTCGAGGCCAACGATGCACGCTTCATGTATGTGGCGCTGCCTCGTATTAAACAGTAGCGCCACCCATGCGCCACGAGGCGAGCTACCAACAACAACACGGGCTATTGCGGCGTGTGAATTTCCGTTCCGCGGCACAGCGATTGCGAATTCTCTTGTGTATAGGAGGCCCGGCTCTTTTTCTGGCATTACACTTGCATTTTTTGCTGTGCAATAATTATTCGTAAGAGAGGTCAAAGTTCTCTTTCAATGTAAATATATGCATACATAGCTTATATTTTACTTGCTTTGTTTCGAAAAATTAGTCTCAATTTTATAATGCAGATCACGATGTAAACCAAGAAAATTTTTTTACTTTAAGTCAAAAAAACATTGATAGTATTATACCTGAAACTGAGCTTGAAAATAGAGTCATTTTTAAAAGCAATTTTAAAGATGCACTGTGTGAAAGAATACTAATTATTCAGCTATTCACAAGTTACAGATAATGTAATTTTTATTGCCTTCATTTGATTAATATCTTCTAACCTTTTCTTTATGCGTTTTTATTAGTGTTAGAATAATTATCCGTGACAACCGTATTTATGTATTAAGCGTAAGTATACTTTTTTTATCAACAAAACAGGTACAAAAAAAGCAATTCTTATTGAATAGCGCGCGTTACGCTATACAGTGATAGCCACCGCGGCGCACAGTAAGTCGGCACCGTCTTTTTCGGTGCCGATGCAGCAGCCTTCTTAGCGGTGCGATAGCATCGTGCGGAACAGTGTCGCTCAGCCTGATGCGCGGTGAGTTTGGGCAATAATAACACGATGCCTCCCGAGCATCGTCCCTACATGTGCAAAATGTTTTTCGTGTACACATATATGTATATGTGCAACTGCAGAAAGTTTTCCCTAAACGAAAAAAAAAAAATTGGAGGCACACCTCTGTAATAAATTTTTTTTGTACTATAGGTCATGCAATAGATGAAACAATGTTGGACCCTAAGAAAACGGTCTCGTGAAACTGTTTTAATGACAACAATATATTATGCACCTAAGGAATAAAGTAGGCTATTGACCCTTGGGAAGGACTTGCTACCGGAGCAATGCGAGGGAAGCCACTCGCGGGTGTCAATAGCCCTCATTGCACACGGGTGCAATATACAGTGTATATTGCACTGTGTGTACACACACACACACACACACACACACACACACACACACACACACACACACACACACACACACACACACACACACACACACACACACACACACACACACAGACACACACACACACACACACACACACACTCACACACACACACACACACACACACACACACACACACACACACACACACATTAATTACCATTAGCATCATTATAAATTAATTTGCAAACAAAATTTTCAATTTTCAAATCTCTTTAAAATATGGTTGGAAAAATACGATGCTGTTACTTGACTCTTGGAGTGGTCTTGTGATAGAGTTATAGAAGAGACGACACCGAATAAGAAAATTATAAACGTTAAAAAAATACCAACAGCAAAAACAGGAAAAATTCAGCCACTTGATGAATATGGGTTTCGCACATGGAAAAACTTTGACCGGCAGTTTTCAGATACTGTTATATTAATGAATTATGATTTGACTTTACATGAAAGAAATGATATTATTAAACTTCAGTCATTAGTCCACAATCAACTATCTTCACCAAGATATACTAATCTTTTTAAATATTCCTGGTTCAAGAGTGGTTACATCACTGAAAAACCAGCAGAATTTGACAATCCGGTTTTTTACAGTTTTGAAGATTCGTGCAATACGCATTGTGAAATAGAAGGATGTAGAAACGAAGCTATTATACGTTGCGGTTGATGTAAGAAATCATTATGTTTCAAGCACTTTTACGAAGAATATCATTATTGTAAGCAATATATACAGTAAATAAAACTTGATTTTTTTCATTTTTTCTAATTCGAAGCAAAATGTATTACAATGCCTTATATGATAAGTACATTACTGTCACAATATATTTAAAAATAATATCATTGAGATTTTACAGAATTTTTTTATTTTAATTTAAATTCACAAAATATCAAATCAGTTCTATTGAAAATTGAGTGTGTTTTGAAATATATAAATATTTTTCGAGATCAATCTCCGAATTACATCGTAAAGAATACCAAAGAACTTTTATTTATTATGGGTTGATTTTTCCGTTTCAAGGTGAATTAAAAAATCGCCTTAAAGAGATTAATTTATTATTGTATTAAATCAATGGAAATAACTTTCCAATTATTATTTATTAAATTTGATTCTTTTTCACAATAATATACGTGAAAAAAGGTAAAATTCTCAGTTTTGAGTGAGATAGTCGTTCGTAGTATTAATGTGGAATATTAAATAAGCGGACGCTGAAGAACAACATTTGTTAATATTGGCGTTTATTAACTTGCCGACGTTTCGGGAGTTTCGGGTTACTCCCCTCTTCAGGGCTACAATATAGTTTACAAATAGTCAGTTACAAAAAAATAAATTAGGTATGAAGTTGTAGAAAAATATAAATAATAGAATACCATTTTTAATAAATTACGTCACATTAAAGTTCGTCAAAGATTTTTGAGTTCGAACGGGATCTCGGTACGGAAAGAAAAGGCCAAACTGTGAAAAAGTGTACGGATATTGAATTTAGTTAGTAATACTATGGAAAATTAGGAAAACTTGTTTTGTCTGCACAATTGAACTTACGCCAAACTCTGTCCTCTCCCCTCATTATTGCTCCGCTACTCCTGTTGTTGGTAATTGGCGTGCGGAACAATACTGGAGGGAAATCGCAAAAGTCTGACGAAATTAAGGGGATGCCTTACTCGTACTATTACCGACCGAGCAATTCACACAGTTTCAAGCTGATTAAAAATAAAATACGTCGAATCACAAAAAATCAAGAGAACTCTCTTCTGTGTTTTTTAACGTTAAATTTAATTTCGTTCAAAGTTTTTGAAAAAACGGCTTGATATTTCGACTCCAAACTTTGACTGGATGATAGAACGTTAAAAAACACAGAAGAGAGTTCTCTTGATTTTTTGTGATTCGACGTATTTTATTTTTAATCAGCTTGAAACTGTGTGAATTGCTCGGTCGGTAATAGTACGAGTAAGGCATCCCCTTAAGAAGCTATTGACTTTAAGGAGGGTGGGGGAAGGGGAGAGAGGTAGGAGGCGTACGGAACGGTAGGGGGAAGGCGGCTATACTCAGTCTGTCTTATCCAGAGAAATGAGTAGAAATAGAGCAAAATGTGGAAGCGAATCTCATCGAATAGAATATGGAAATAAATAGTTAGGAAAATTAAAAGCATCTGATTAGCCGGTACAATATTGTTTTATAAGATATATCGTTTTTTTATACGAATTTTTTAGGAAATTTAAATCTTGAATGCAGTTAAGGGTATTGTCATGAAAGTAAATGTTTAACATTTCTGAAAAGGAGCGTTTGTAAAAATTCTTCTCCGTGTCTAAAATGTTAACTTTTCCGAAGTCGATTTTGTGTCTCGTTTTTTCCACATGTGTCGCTAGAGCAGATTTTTCTGAGCATTGTTTAACGGCTCTAATATGCTCATTAGTCCGAGTCTTTAGTTTCCGTTTACTCATGCGTATGTATGTAGAAGTACAATCATGGCATTTTATTTGATAAACAATACCACTCGTATGCATCTTATCTAAACGGTCTTTGCCTAAGGTTATTAAATTGTTGAATTTGTTTACGGATTGGTATATGAAGATCGTGTTATGTTTATGTAGGATGCGATTGATTTTTGGAGTGAGATGCTTGATGAAAGGAAGGACTATTTTGTTTTTTAGAAATACAGAGCGGGGAGTTTTTTCTTTAGTGTGTATGTTCTTAGCGATGACTTTGAGACGTTTGGAAATATATCTGTTAATAATGTTTGAGGGATAGTTATTACAGAAAAGATAGTACTTGACAATTTTTAAGTTTTCTGTGTGGAACTGCGAGTCTGAGAGTTTTATAGCTTTGTCAGCTAAACTATATATTATGGCTATTTTCTGCGTTTCTGGGTGGTGAGATAGATAGTTTATATATCTTCCTGAAGCTGTACTTTTTCTTGTTTTGTCTACTGCCTTGCAGTGCGCCATTTTGAAATACTTGCCTCTGCGAGACCGATTAACGGAACTCCGATTTGCTTTCGAGATTTGGAGCTTCACTAGATATTGTAATTATAGCCTGCCTTTGGGCCTTGTGTGTTCGAGAAAGTTCCGTAATTAAAATATTAGCCTAAGTGATACATATTGAAAATACTCTTGTTTTCCTCCATATACGTTGCATGAGAAATTTTGAGTGTAAAGTGTTTTGTCTTTGTGATTGTCCGGACGTGAGAAAACTCCTGCCGTCAGAAGTCGCTCCTCTGCCTTGGAGCTGCCGAGCAAAACTTAATTCTCTGTAGGTAACATATTCCATTGGTGAATCCATTTAGTGAGGGGCACTGCTCACTCAAGTTACTGTTAAACTTTATAAAATTTACAGTGCCTGGCACCCAGTAAATCGCGTAATGCCTTCAGCATTGCGATTCATAATAAATTTATTTCAATTTGCCGATTAACAATTAGTCCTAAATTTCACCTGCCTTTTTTTGGCCATTTTCAATTTATTTATCCACCAAAAATATAACGGGAGAAATTAGTTAACTCCCACATAGCTAACTCTCCTCCCCATTATAGTGTAAACAAATCATTGTAAAAAAATTTCATAGCTTTAGGTGTACTAGACCGCTAAATTGAACTTAATGAGCCCTTACATATATTATTCCAAAGTAAAATTCAAACAATAAAAAATTCTGTGTAAATTTTTATCAATATATAATATATAAGATCTAATTCAAAAGATATTATCAAAACTAGCTGTAAAAAAATACAGTATGTGGGAGCGTCCAGCAGAAACGGGCCACCGAGCGCGCGCGGTGCCTTTTTTCGCGTAAAAGGCGCTCTGTTTAACTCGCTCATTATCGTATGCTGCGTCTTCGAAAAAAAGACCAAGGACCTATATCGATAGATTTTTTTCTGCTCTTTCCAATTGCGCCATTGTTTTTATTGCGAAACGCGCTCTTCCGGACGAAAACTCGAGTTGAATATATTGAAAGCCATTTTTCTCAAAGTATATCGTGTTTTTTCTCAAAATAAACTACACCATTGGAAAGTACAACTCTTAAGCTTCAAAACCCTATCTTGGAGAAGTTGGAGAAATAAAGGGTTTAAAAGTAACAACATGAAAAAGACAGCGCCGAGGGTCCGCGCGAGCCCCTCGCGCCCGTGCGTACGGCACGTTTAAGTGCACGCTCTATTCAATTCGCTAATAATCGTGTACCAAGTCTCTGAAAAAAGAACTAAGGACATATATCGATAGATTTTTTTCTGCTCTTTCCAATGGTGCTATTATTTTTATTCCGAAATGCTTCCTTCTAGTTGAAAATTCCATTTGAATGTTTAAACTCTATTTTTTCAATAACATATCAGTCTTTTCTTCAAAATGAATTATATTCTTCAAAAGTACAAGTCTTAAACTATAAAATATTATATTTTTAAGTTGAAACATGAAAAGTTCAAAAATAGTAAGATCAAAAAGACAGCGGCTGCCCGAACTTTTTACGCTATGCTCAAGGGCGGATTAATACACGCGATGTGCTATTTCGCCCTTTCTTTTTTATAAATATAAAATGTTTTGTAACTTACAATGCCAATGCGTGGACATAATTTTGTGGATCTAGTTGTAACAGTTAGTATAATATTACAATGAACTTTGTTCATTTATATAACAAAATTTGAAAAACATAATATATTAAACATAAAAATATCCATGAACGCACTGAAAGCAGTGAAACAGAAATTTAAAATAACCTTATAGATTGTTTAATCTGGCATAACAATATTACCTTTCGGAAGCATTTCGGAATACAAATAATAGCACCATTGGAAAGAGCAGGAAGAAATCTATCGATATATGTCCTTAGTTCTTTTTTCAGAGACTTGGTACACGATTAGAGTTGATAAAGGCACCCTCCATTGTTAATGTGAAAAATAGTAATATATATGGGATCCTGTGAGGGCCAATACGTAGAAAGAAAACACAATTGTAGCTTGTGCGACGTTTCGTCAGCTTAATTACTGACCTCTTCAGGCACAACAAAAAATCTATGCTAATAAAGTCATCTTTTATTAACATAGATTTTTTGTTGTGCCTGAAGAGGTCAGTAATCAAGCTGACGAATCGTCGCACAAGCTACAATTGTGTTTTCTTTCTACGTATTGGCCCTCACAGGATCCCATATATATTACTATTTTTCACATTGGTACACGATTATTAGCGAATTGAATAGAGCGTGCACTTAAACGTGCCGTACGCGCGGACCCTCGGCGCTGTCTTTTTCATGTTGTTACTTTTAAACCCTTTATTTCTCCAACTTTTCCAAGATAGGGTTTTGAAGCTTAAGAGTTGTACTTTCCAATGGTGTAGTTTATTTTGAAAAAAAACATGATATACTTTGAGAAAAATGGCTTTCAATATTCAACTCGAGTTTTCGTCCGGAAGAAAGCGTTTCGCAATAAAAACAATGGCACCATTGGAAAGAGCAGGACAAAATCTATCGATATAGGTCCTTGGTTTTTTTTCAAAGACGCAGCATACGATTATGAACGAGTTAAACAGAGCGCCTTTTACGCGAAAAAAGGCACCGCGCGCGCTCGGTGGCCCGTTTCTGCTGGACGCTCCCATATACGATTATAATAAGGCATGATAAATTAAAAATCCAGTATACTTATACCCAAGAATTGTGAACATTCCACAAAAGTGCTGAACCGAATTTGCCAGAAATATATCTATTCCGAGAAGGGGGACAATGCCTAAGAATGTCGTTAAACAAGCATGCGTTAAAATAGAATAAAAATATTTGTCTTCATCAATGTACAGTTGAACTCTATATAATGGTGCTCTTGGTCTCGATTCATTTAATGGTTTTATGTAGTCCAATACAATTGGTATGAATGGAGAAATACTATATATTACTAGTACGCCATAAATGGAAACTTCAAGATATATAATTATTATTGATATGTTTAATATAGACCAAAAATTTAATATAAATAAAGATGTTCTATTTTTACCAATATACATCCACGTAAAGATTTTGCCTATATCCATGTAATCTGTTAATATTCTTCTTTCCATTTTATTGGATAAACTCTCCCAATCTTCGTGAATTCTTTCTAGGATATATTTAATCTGTAATCAAACTAGGTTATGTTTTACAGTTGCATCACCTCATATATTTCAATACTTAATAGTGTAGATGAATACTCTGTTTTAGATTTATATTTCTTTACACAAAGGAAACTTTACAAATTTTTATAAATTGTTTAAACAAATTTTTGTCTTTTATAGTTGAATAACAATCCTTGATCACTTTATGTAGAAGGCGAACTCGGCAAAACCTATTTTTTGTAGTAAAGCCCAAAAAGTATTTTTAATCTATTACCTTGAACAAAAAATTTTGTTTATGTTTGTTGAAGGTTACAGCAAAAAAGCTATGAAGTTTTCAAAGCGTGAAAAAGGTAAAAAAGAAATTTTTCTGTCCTCAGGCCACAAAATGAGTATTTTGCATCCCGTATAGAAGCAGCAAAATACTAAATGTAAGGTCTAGGCTGCCAAATACATGTAGTATTTTGCGGCCTCTATAAAGGACGCAAAATACTCATTTTTTTTTATTATAGTCATATTACAGCTAATATTATTTTACAAAATTTTATAGGTTAGACTGTTGTTTTTTCTACAAAATATCTACTATGCAATAGAATTACATCCCAGAAAGTATTTATTGCATTTAAATGAAGTTATTACATATATCACATTCGATGTTAAAAGCTATTACGCCTGTCAAATAATTGTTGCTCATACTACTTGTATGGGCATGGTCATTCATTCGACACTATTTACAGTTCAATAATAACTACTAAAAATAGTTTTACTATACAAAAGTAATAAATATGTTTAATATTTAATATTAAAATATTGTAATATTGTAACAATGAAGAGCGGATCTTCTATATTCCAGTTTTTGTTTTACTCATTCACTGTATATGACATACATAAAAAATTATATAATCACACATTTCTGTTCTATACAAAGACCTTAAAAAACTGAATATATTACTTTTATAAATTATAAATATTTTTCAGTAGTTAGATTTATACGGTAAATGTTACAAAACAAAATGAAGGTAGGTAGCAAGCACAGCATAGCATGGTTTAATTAATTTTTTTATTCATTTATTCGCTATATTTACACATTTATATTTTTACCATATTTACATGAAGGCGTCGCTTCGAAGCGTAGCTTACGAAGACTGAACGCAGACTCCCTTCCCGCAGTTTATCGCGTCTTCATATTTCTATTCTACTACGCCTTTCCGCGATTTCCCGCGTTTACATATTTTTATTCTACCGCACTTTCTCGAGGACTCCCGCATTTCCATATTTCTATTCTACCGCGCTTTCTGGCAGATTCCCGCGATTCCATATTTCCATTCTACCTATTCTCCAATCTCGACCTTACGTCCTATATTTCTCATTCCATATTTCCATAACTCGGTCAGTAAATTCAAAGTAGCTTTACGAAGAATGACTCTTTATCCCCTTTATAATATTTATCTTCCCACTCTTTACAAATATTTTTCTATATTACAATAACGCAGGCCCACAAAAAAATAAAATGTGTCTGGTTCTGGGATGGAGACTACTTTTTTCTTATGTATTTTTTTCCGCTAAATCCGAATTCGTTATTAAAAATAGGGGTTCGGCCATAAGTTTTTAAGATAACCTCAAAAAACTGTCTAAAAGCAGGGTTTCTGTGGTAAAAATTTGAGAAGAACAAAAACATTATTTCCTTCACATCAAAAACACTTTGTTTTTATGTACTTTCGCCTGCTGAATCCGAATGTGCTATGGAAAAAGAGGTTTGACCGACGGGTTTCGGAGATAACCTCAAAAAACTGCTCAAAAATCTCATGCACAAGAACTAAATTGGCTTACGCTTGCGTATACGTTTGTCATCGAACGACCTATGCAAAGGATTTCTACGCCGCTTTTTAGGCACGACCGCTACTCAGGAGAGCCTTATATTTTCACCAGAGTGAAAATTGTAACTCCCCGAAAACTAGCAATTTACTGTATAAAAACTATTTTCCGCCAAGAAATAGTTCATTTTAGGCGTTTTCTATGATGTACGTATGTATGTACGTTCGTATGTAATCAAGTTTATGGATTATCTCAGGGAATTTTCGATGGATTTCATCGTGATTGCGGGAAAATACTCCTCTAATTATACCTAAGTGCTGGTCCCTTGACCAGAAAGATCGATGAAAAACGTTCAAATGCGAGCACAAAGAAATATCTAAAAAAATCGATTTTTAAGCCTAATGTCTAGAAAACTTAATTTTAAGCTAATATCTACAGGTCTATCTGCTAAAACTAATTAAAATACACATTTTTTCTGTTGAAGACTTTTCTCTAAGAGAAATATTTACCAAGATAACTGCGAAAAACGGCAAAAAAGGTCAAAAATGGTCGATTCTTGACTATAACTTGACAGAATTTGATTTTACACAAAAATGTTAAATACAAAAGTTGTAGATTATAATAATACAAAACTTTTTCCCATTTAACATTTTCATATAAAACCAACTCCCGATGAGTTACACTTATAAAAACGATTTTAAACGCTAAAATACACATAAAATGGACGATTTTCGGCTATAACTTGTCAGGATTTGATTTTTCGCAAAAATATTAAATACAAAAGTTGTAGATAATATTGAAACAAAATTTTTTCCTACTTAAAATTTTTTTGTAAAATCAACTCCTGACGAGTTAATCTTATAAAAACTATTTTAAACGCCAAAAAATACATATAAAATGGACGATTTTCGACTGTAACTTGACAGTATTTAATTTTACACAAAAATATTCAATACATAAGTTATAGATAATAGTTAAACAAAACTTTTTCCCATTTAAGATTTTCATGTAAAATAAATACCTGACGAGTTAAATCTATAGAAACGATTTTAAACGCCAAAATATACATAAAATAGACAATTTTTGTTTATCGTACAAAGAATTGATTTCCAATAGAACTCTTAAATACAAAGGATATCGTTTAAATACCAATAAAAAAACTAAAACAATAACTAACAAAAACTGTTACATAAAAGCTGTCAAATCTTAAATTTCTTGTCATGATCTAGAGAACTTAGTATACAAGGCGTCTCATTTTAATCGCCCCAGGCAAATATCTCGAAAAGTAAGGGAGATGGAAAAAAACTTTAAATACAAAAGTTGTAGGGTTCAAAGGGGGTCAGCTAATGGTAACAACGACCTTGACCTTGAACTCTATTTTCAAGGTTATTTCAAGGTCAAAGTGATTTTTTTAAATTGGAACCCCTACTTTTGACCCCGGAAATGGAAAGAGCGGAAAATTATACGTTCAGAAAGGTCTGATATATTGGGGTTTCAAAGACATTTTAAGATCAACCAACCAATTTAATGAGGTCGATCTGGGAATACCTCTAGGAAGTACAAAATTGACCTTGACGTTCAAGGTCATTTTAAGCTAAGTCGATTTTATAAAATGGAACTCCTTATTTTTGACCCCGGAAATGGAAAGAGCGGAAGATTTTCCGTCCGTATATGACCTTGACCTTGACTTTAACCGTGATCTGGCAGGTTATTTTTTTTTTTTTGAATCCCCTTATTTTTTACCTCAGAAATGGAAAGAGAAGAAAATTTTACGTTCAGATATGTATCGTCATATGGTATCAAAATTGATCCTTTGGGGTCAATTAAGGGGATTTTTAAAAAAATCGACTTAACCTTAAATAACCTTCAAGGTCACGGTTGAGGTCAGGGTCGAGGTCAAGGTCACATTCGGATGTAAAATCTACCGCTCTTTCCATTTCCGGGGTCAAAAATAAGGGGTTCCATTTTATAAAATCGACTTACCTTAAACTGACCTTGAACGTTAAGGTTAATTTTGTCCTTCCTAGAGGTATTCCCAGGTCGACCTCATTAAATTGGCTGGTTGACCTTAAAATGACTTTGACAGTCCAACATATCAGACCTTTCTGAACGTAAAATTTTCCGTTCTTTCCATTTCCGCGGTCAAAAGTAGGGGTTCCCATTTAAAAAAATCACTTTGACCTTGAAATAACCTTGAAAATAGAGTTCAAGGTCAAGGTCGTTGTTACCATTAGCTGACCCCCTTTGAACCCTACAACTTTGGTATTTAAAGTTTTTTTCCATCTCCCTTACTTTTCAAGATATTTGGCTGGGGCGATTAAAATGAGACACCTTGTATAGTAAAATCAAAATTAGAAATAGGGGGGCCAACCCCCCGCCCCCCACACATACCTGCTCCTCGCTTCGCTCGTCGCCCACCCCCTCCCTATGTAAAAACTTCGTTTTTACATAATAGGCACGACCGCAATGCTCAGAAAAACTTTATAATTTTATTATTGCATTAATTTTAATACCTATTTTCATTGTTATTATCATTAGAATACACATAAATACATCTCTGTAGTAAAATTTAAATGAAAATTATGCATTTACTATTACATATTTATTATTTTTTGTAGGAAATTTGCCTTTTAATTCTTCAGATATAGATATATGAAGATAACTTTTCAAATAGTCTGTGATTCATATAAATTAATGAAGTATTATTAATTGATATGATTAAAGTATACATAGGAATATTAAATGTATAAGTACTATGATTGCAATTATATTTAAAATTAAAAACATTGTTTTCATAGTTTCTATTCGAATTATAATGATAATTTTTATTTTTATTTATGCAAATGTTCAATAGAAAAAAAGTTTTATTTCAATGTTATCCACAACTTTTGTACTTGAAATTTTTGTGTTAAGTAAAATGCTTTTGAATAATATAAGAAAAAATACCGTTTCATTACTCCCGATTAATGCAAAAATATAAAGTTAAATTTTACACAGTTTTAACGAAAACTGTAGACTAATCGCTCACTGGTATTCGTATACTTATACATATATCGTATATAATCTCAATTACGAAAAAATACTCGAGGTACATGCACACATACACTAATACCGCGAATAGGAGAAAAACAAAAAAAAGAAAACCCAACACTGGTGCATTCGGCAATGGTAATCTGTTTTGGTGCTGCCTGCGTGCAGAGTACAGGAGCCGTAACCGTAACGGCTATCTCGGCTATAGGCTGAGGCTATATATGCTCACGTGACCGTAAGCGCTCCCTGTATATAAGATATGGTATATCTATATATCTATATATATATATATATGTGGATCGCGCATGTCGGTCTCTATAGTATTTTCTTCTCAGATGGCTATTAGATAATTCTGAGCACACTGGCATTCATGCAGTAGTGCCCACCCTGGGCCATCCAGCCTCATTTTGCAGTTTCCCCAGCTCTACAATGATCTTCAAATGTTAGTGCTTTAGAATGTGAGGGGATAGATAATTAGGAACTGGGGGATATCATAAAAGTGCTGTGTGTGTGGGGTTAGATGCGATACCGGTAAGCAGTTGTCGCTGGTCATATTAGCTCATCTAGTTAATTTCTAAGTTTAGTCAGGGTATAAAAACTCATTTCAAGGTATCTATTGTATATATAAGTGAGTCTTGCATATTTAATAGTTTTCATTTTTATTCTTTATACATATTGAACTTTACTATACTACAAAATCTATAACACATACATTACATTTTTATGTAATATGATATTACTTTAACATGTACTTTTATAATATTAGACAATTTTGTTTCTCTTAGTTCAATCGCTTAGGTTCTGTGAACATAATTAACAGGTTAAGCTGTGTAATTTTATATGAAATTTCTATTTGTTATCAAAACAGAAAGATAACATAATTATAGATTTTTAACCACGCAATTTTTAAACATTTTTCTAATTTTGATTTTACTATATACTAAGTTCTCTAGATCATGACAAGAAATTGTAAGATTTGACAGCTTTTATGTAACAGTTTTTGTTAGTTATTGTTTTAGTTTTTTTATTGGTATTTAAACGATATCCTTTGTATTTAAGAGTTCTATTGGAAATGAATTCTTTGTACGATAAGCAAAAATTGTCTATTTTATGTATATTTTGGCTTTTAAAATCGTTTTGAGAGATTTAACTCGTCAGGTATTTATTTTACATGAAAATCTTAAATGGGAAAAAGTTTTGTATTATTATTTTATTTTTTCTATTATCTATAACTTATGTATTGAATATTTTTGTGTAAAATTAAATACTGTCAAGTTACAGTCGAAAATCGTCCATTTTATATGTATTTTTTGGCGTTTAAAATAGTTTTTATAAGATTAACTCGTCAGGAGTTGATTTTACAAAAAAATATTAAGTGGGAAAAAGGTTTGTTTCAATATTATCTACAACTTTTGTACTTAATATTTTTGCGAAAAATCAAATCCTGACAAGTTATAATCGAAAATCGTCCATTTTATGTGTATTGTGGCGTTTAAAATCGTTTTTATGAGTGTAACTCATCGGGAGTTGATTTTATATGAAAATGTTAAATGGGAAAAAGTTTTGTTTCATTATGATCTATAACTTTTATATTTAACATTTTTGTGTAAAATTAAATCCTGTCAAGTTATAGTCAAAAATCGTCCATTTTATGTATATTTATGCGTTTAAAATCGTTTTTATAAGTTGTAACGGCAGGCGCGCTGTGTGTGTGTATGTGCGCGAATACGGAGCTCGGATCGAGCCGATCCTCGATGCACGGTATACACACAGGTAGTTGACCGAAAACATAAACATACAGCGGCCTTGGAGAAGGCAAGGCCGACAATTGCGGCATGAGGACTCGCAAACAGAGTCGGGCTTGTCCTCGTATTTCTCCGGGGGCTTGCGTGTGTGTGTGTAGTTGCTCGCACGTGCAGCTGTGCGAAAAGTACCGAGCGTAACTACGACACACAATGAGCCCCGAAATGAAAACTCGCGACAACCTTGCGCGAGGGGGAAGGAAAGCGAGAGACACACTGTTAAAAGGATTTGCATTAAATTTAATGAACATGTAAATGAAGCAAATTTCAAGTATGTAAATTAAAACCAAATTAATGAAATTACCTGAAAATAAATGTACAAATAACTGAAAATTAATACAAATCTGCATTACAATTAAGGTAAATCTGCATTACAATTAATGCAAGTTTGCATTAAAATTAATGCAGATCTGCATTACAATGTATGAAAAATTGATGGAAATCTGCATTGTAATTAATGAAAATCCGCATTACAATTAATGCAAGTTTGCATTAAAATTTATGCAAATTTACATTATAATTAATGCAAATCTGCATTACATTTAATGCAAATCTGCATTACAATTTATGCAAATCTGTAATGTACTGTAAATGTACTGGAAAATTTCATCGCTGCACATTAAAAAAAATCCCGTAAACTGGAATTTCAATTGAATGAATATTTGAAATTTCTAGCAAAAGACGTTATACTAATAAAATTTTACTTGAAAACATTATTTACTTTGTTGAAAAATATTTTTTTCTTTTATTCAACAAATTATTTTTTTATTTTGCGAAAATAAAAAATTTTTAGAAAATGTAATAGTGCTACACAGTTTGTAGTGGAAATTATTTATTTTGATTCAAATTTTATTATATATTTTGCTTACCTCACTTTTTTTAATTCCAGCAACAATGTTAATTTATTCATATAACTTTTTAATATTATAAATTTTCGCATTTTCATTAAAGAACTTGTAACTTTTAATTAATCGCATTTTTATTATCGCAGAAAAAAACTTACATAAAATTTTCGACCTAACCGGGAATCGAACCCGCAAACCTTGGGTTACTACGCACGCACGCTATCCGTTACGCTATCGCTCGCTTGAAGAAGTTTGACATTTTCATCTACATAAGGTGCATTATCCATATTAATACAATTGATATTACATTTTGACTAACTAAAATATTAATGGCTTTTAAGAATTATTTATTTAAACAATATTTTAAGTAAACGAGTTCGATTTTATGTAAACTTAATTAAATTGATGTGAAATACCGACATAATTTTTGAACGTGTACATCTTATGCAAATACTAATAGAATTACTCAAAAAAATTTAAGAGTATAGTATTTACCTATATGGAGCGCCTGACAATCCTGTTTTTCAAAAAAAAAAAAAAAAAAATAGAAATTATTTAATTAAATAAAAACCGCAATGCCGGTAAGTAGGAATCTGCATTTGTATAATTTTGATCTAGTTTTTAAACGAGCATATCTGATGGAAATGCTAATAAAATCACTCAAAAAAATTTCTGAGCATAGTATTTACATATACGGAGCGCTTGACAAAATTGTTTTTCTAAATAAACGTCTGAATATTAATTTCATTATTTAATAAATTAACTTTTCAAACATTGATTTAGCAAAACACAATTTTCACGCCCTCCGAATATACAAATACTATACTCAAAAAATTTTTTCGAGCGATTCTATTAGTACTGTCATGAGATATACTCTTTGAAAAAATTGGATCAAAATGACAAAAATGCAGATTCCTACTTATTGACATTACAATTTTTATTTAATTAAAAAATTCCAAAACATTTATTTGGAAAAACACAATTTTCACGCCTTTCGTATATGTAAATACTATACTCAGAATTTTTCTGAAGCGATTCTATTAGTACTGTCATGAGATTTTCTTAAAATAAATTTAAACTAGATGCGATAAAAAATTTCTTTTTGATACTAAAATTTAAGGCATACTTAATTGTAATTCAATGTAAATATTCATTAAAGTTAACACATTTCCTGTAAAAAGTATATAAATTTTATGTAGATGCATTAAATTTGTCTTGCTTTAACAGTAATCTCTTTATGCCCTTGCATAGTAGTATTTATGAAAATGTTTATAAAATTAAAAGAACAATAACTTAAATGTAATTCTCAGTACTGGAATAGACTTTCTTGTTATATGTCATGAAATTTCATGTAAAATTAGTTAAATTTTTAATATCATCACATTAATTTTAATGCACGTGAACTGTATTATTTATGCGGATGCCCTGGTAGAAAATAACCCAACCAAAATGGCTTAACTGCAACTGTTGGTTAATCTTTTTGGCCAACGAATAACAAAAATATTAACGAACGGTTGGCCAGTGGATGGTGAACTATCGATAATTAAAAGCATCGAATGCGTGGACTAGGTCTTTGGGGTGGCCGATGATGGACTCTTATAGGTGGTGCGCTCCGTAGTTTTATGCGTTAAGATCTCAGGGTGAATCTAATACGTGGCCCAGGTGTTCGGGGTAGCCGATGACGATGTATAGGTGGTGCACTCCGTAGTTTTTTGCATCTAGGTGTCGGAATGCATTCTATGTGTGGTCTAAGTAGTCTGTGTAGCCGATGACTGAGTCTAGGTGGTGCGCACCGTAGGTTTGTAGCTCTAGGTGTTGGAACTTATCGAATGCGTCGTCTAGGTGTTCTGGGTGACCGATTACGGAGTCTTGGTAGTGCGCACCGTAGGTTTTTGGCTGTAGGTGTTGGATCTCATCGAATGCGTCTTTTAGATGTTCGGGGTAGCCGATGACGATGTCTAGGTAGTGCGCTCCGTAGTTTTTTTGCATTTAGGTGTTGGAACACATCGAATGCGTGGTCTAAGTCTTTGGGGTAGCCAATTACGGAGTCTAGGTGGTGCGCACCGTAGGTTCTTGGCTGTAGGTGTTGGATCTTATCGAATACGTGGCCCAGATGTTCGGGGTAGCCGAAAACGATGTCTAGGTGGTGCGCTCCGTAGTTTTTTGCATCTAGGTGCTGGAACACATCGAATGCGCGGTCTAGGTCTTTGGGATAGCCGATTACGGAGTCTAGGTGGTGCGCACCGTAGGTTCTTGGCTACAGGTGTTGGATCTTATCGAATACGTGCCCCAGCTGCTCGGGTAGCCGAAAACGATGTCTAGGTGGGGCGCTCCGTAGTTTTTGCATCTAGGTGTTGGAACACATCGAATGCGTGGTCTAGGTCTTTGGAAGAGCTGATCATGCGTTTAGGTGGTGCGCTCTATAGTTTTTTGGCTCCAGGTGTTGGAACACATCGCAAACGTGGTGGACGAGGAAAACTACGGAGAGCATTACCTAGACACCGTCATCGGCTACCCCGACCACCTAGACCACGCATGGAATGCATTCCGACACGTAGACGCAAAAACTACGGAGTACACCACCTAGACATCGTCATCGGCTACCCCGAACACCAGGGCCACGTATTCGATGAGATCCAACACCTACAGCCAAGAACCTACGGTGCGCACTACCTGACTCCGTAATCGACTACCCCAAAGACCTAGACCACGCATTCGATGTGTTCCAACATCTAGATGCAAAAACTACGGAGCGCACCACCTAGACATCGTCATCGGCTACCCCGAACACCTAGACGACACATGGAATGAATTTCGACACCTAGATGCAAAAACTACGGAGCGCACCATCTAGACTTCGTAATCGGTCACCCTGAACACCTAGACGACGCATTCGATGAGATCCAACATCTACAGTCAAAAACCTACGGTGCACACCACCTAGACTGCGTAATCGGCTACCCCGATCACCTAGACCACGTATGGGATGCATTCCGACACCTAGATGCAGAAAACTACGGAGCGCACCACGTAGACTTCGTAATCGATCACCCTGACCACCTAGACGACGTATTCGATGAGTTCTAACACCTACAGCCACAAACCTACGGCGCGCACCACCTAGACTCTATCATCGGCCACCATTTTGCGAAGCTAATGAGCCATTTATTTGTATCAAGAAATCAATTTTCTTATTATAACATTTATTGGCCAACCGCAAGGCTTATTCCGTGATGAAATAAGCGGTAATTATTACCGACCATTGGTTAAATGGTTGGCCAAACCTTTGCGATTTGGTGAACGGATGGTGAACGGTTGGTTAGCATTTCTATCAGGGTGGTAAAGAAATTCCATGGATCGCTAGTCAAATGTAGTGCTCAGAACTGGAATATCCTTTTTCATTTTGTCATAAAATTTCATGTAAAGTTTATTAAATTTTTAATATCATCACATTAATTTTAATGCACGTGAACTATATTATATTTATGCGAATGTGAATGAAATTCAATGGATCGTTACTCAAATTTAATGCTCAGTACTGGAAAAGCCTTTTTCATTTTATGTCATGAAATTTCATGTGAAGTTTATTAAATTTGTTTCATATTCACATTAATTTTAATGCACGTGAACCGCATGATTTGTGTTTATGTACATGAAGTTTAAAGCATGGTACTTTAAATTTAATGAACATTAGTTGATTTAATTATTCGTATAATGTAATGAAATATTATGAAATGTAATTAAATTTCGTTATCTTCAACATTAATTTTAATGCACGTGAACTGTAATTTTTATCATCATGTTCATTAAACTTTGTGCATAAGACATTAATTTTAATTTACACTCGTAATTTTCATGCAATACAGATATTTCATGTACTCGTACAATAATTTCTATGTACAGGTACAATAATTTTAATGTACTTTCATTAATATTGTATGGATTTACATTAATTTTATGGTAGATGTGCATAAAATGATATTTAAGTTACAAATTCATGAAAATTAATGCACGAGTGTACATTAAAGGTGCATTAAATTTAATGATATTTTTAACAGTGCAGAGCCCGGCAGTATCGCTTCTGCTGTAGCTTAGGCAGCTGCTCGATTCCCGTGCGCGAAGACTTGGAGAGAGAGAGAGAGAGAGTCGGAGTGTAGTGCACGAGGATCACGGCAGCCAGTGCAGTGTAGTGCACGAGAGGGAGAGACAGCGAGTGAGCAGTCCGATAGTGCAGCGAAGGAGAGAGACGCAGCGCGGCGCCGAGAGCCGCGTTCCCTCGTGGCTGAGAGAGAGGGAGAGAGAGCCACGCTTAACCACGGCCGTGAGTGCAAGTGAGAGAAAGAGAGAGGGAGCATCGCGGCCGAAGCCAGCTACGGCCGAGCCGACTCGCGGGAGCGAGAGAGAGAGAGCCTCGCGGCCGAGAGAGAGAGAGAGAGAGAGACGCAAGGGGCGCGCAAGCCCGCACCGGCGCCCGCCTTCACGCCGAGACTACTGAGGAAGTAAGTCCTGGCCAGGCGAGCGCGCGCTTCCCCCGCGGACGACGAGCGTCCAGGAAGCGGAGACGGGCGAGCGAGCGGGGCTGCCGACGCGGCGCGAGCCACTTTTGCGCGTACGTGTGTGCGGCAGAGCACATACGTACTTCGCGTGCGCGGGCGCACCACCCGAACCGGCGCGTACTAATAGCACGCGCCGTAATAAACGAATGTAATTTGCGGATAGCATCCAGGGGCGTTAAGAAGAAATTCTTTTATATTAAAGTTAACTTGCTTTTTACTTGTTCGCATATTATTTTCCGCATCCTACTTTCAATTCCCTATTCGGTGGCACGGTGAAGAATACCGCCGGCCCCCGCGGTCGCGAGTACGTAGTACTCGCGTGATACTGACAAGGAAAGTACCCGAACTGTCAAATTCAAAAAAATTCCAAACCCGTATTAAAAAGTAGACCTCCATGCGAGATTCACGAAACCATTTTTTTTTATCGGCTGAAAAGCGCTTTATAAGCGTTAAAATCAGCCCTAAAGTTTACCCCCAAGAAACGTTTTTTTGATATATCTCGGCTTCTACTTAACTTCTTTTAACGAAACAAAATGGAGAGATTTTCTTATTAAAAAGCCAAGAAATCCGTGGTAGTATGAACATTAAGGGTTGCATCCCTTATTTTTTAGAGGGTAAAATTGTGTTTTTTTAAGAATAATTTTTGTTGTGAGAATTCATAAAATAATTAAAAATAGGTCAAAACATTATTTTTATTTATTTATTTATTTAACCAGAAAAGTTACAATGCAGTTTACAAAGTAAAATCTATTAGAGGTAAACATTGTTACCTGTACAATAGTCTGGTTGCATACAACTAATACTATATCTATAACTTAAAACTAACAGATTACTCATTCGAGTAACATAAACATTTTCAAAAACTTTATTTCATTTAACAATTTATATATTCTATAAATAAAATCCGCCAAAACGTAATATTATAATCTTCATTTTTCCAAAAGTAAACAGTGAAAATGATATGAAGTTGTGCGTAATGTTACAATTAAATGTTATTATCGAAAGAGCTTTTGTTTTAATTTGTACTTAATTGTACTCTTCTTATAATTTAAAATTTTGAGATCATTAGGCAATTCGTTAAATACCCTCATAGCTTCTACCAGACTATCTTTATCACTAATAGCTTTGGTCATTTTAGGTAGTTGTAGTGATTTTTTTCTAGTATTGCGTTTTATTGTAAGAAAAGCATCTTTTAGATTATTATAATGATAGCATAAGGATTCTAGAGTGAACATTTGTTCTATTTTTAGCGGAGTGTTGTGCACCTGGAATTTATTTGTGGCAATGATTTTGAGCAATTTATTTTGGATTTGTTGTATTATTTTAATTTCTGTACTACAAACACCCAACCAAGCAATGATGCCATAGTTTATAACATTATGAAAGAAGGAGTAATAAATAATCATCAATGTGTTTGTATCCATAATTTTTCTTAGCTTTGCGAGTATAAATATTAAATATTTTGTTCTGTTAATTAAATATTTAATGTGACTATCCCATTTCATATTAAAGTCGAAAATTAATCCCAAGTACTTGTAACATTCTGTTCTAGTTATTTGCTGATTTTGTATATTTATATTTACATTAATTGGGACACTATCACGATAGTTACCGAAAGTTATAAACTTAGTTTTTTGTATATTTAGGGATAGCTTATTTAAAGCAAGCCATTCCGCCGCTTGATCTAGTAGTTTGTTTATTCTATCCTGCGCCATTGACCACGTGTCTTCACTAGAAATGATGACAGTGTCATCAGCGTAGGACAAAATAGACCCTTCCGGCATATCTCTCAATAGATCGTTTACATATAATATAAAAAGTATCGGTCCTAATATTGTTCCCTGTGGCACCCCACAAGATACGTATTTGTATTCACTTATTTGGTTTTGTATTCGAACTTTTTGTTGTCTATCAGAGAGATAGCTTTTGAACAAAAGTAAGACCTTTCCTCTTATTCCATAACGTTCTAATTTGCTAAGTAATATGTCATGGTTAACAGTATCGAACGCTTTTGCCAGATCTAAAAAAGTAGCAATAATACGTTTGCTTTTATCTAGATTTTGATAGATTTTATGTGTTATGTAGTTAAGTGCATCCGCCGTACCTTTGTTTTTAACAAAGCCATATTGGTGTTCAGAAAGTATTTGATGTTTTTCCAAAAAAGTATAAAGTCTGTTATAAAGTATTTTTTCAAAAATTTTGGCAATATTGGATATTAGAGATATTGGTCTGTAGTTAGAAATGCATGATTTGCTTCCAGCTTTGTGGATAGGGACAACTTCGGCACTTTTGAGATTATCTGGCCAGATAGACTTTTCAATACTCAAGTTGTATATATGTTCTAAAGGAATAATTATGTAGTTTGCTAACATCTTTAAAATTTTTGTATTTATATTATCTACACCTCCAGCTTTGTTTTTCATGTTACGTATAATTGTATTTATTTCAAGTGCATCAGCGGGTTCTAAAAACATTGATTTGTTATTTGGTTTAGGCATATTCAATCTTTTATTTGTAGGTTGTATAATTTTTTTACTTACTTCAGATCCTACTTCACAAAAATACTTATTCATAACATTAGCGATTTCCCTTTGATCTTCTAGTTTTTTATTGTCTTGATCGTAAATATTAGTTATATTATTTGATTGCACTTTGTTTTTTCCTAATTTCTTATTTATTAAGTTCCACAGTTGTCTAGGATTGTTGTCACATTTTTTAAACGTTTCGAAGTCAAATTTGTGTTTGGCATCTTTAATAATCTTATCTAATATTTTACAATAGTCCCTGTATTCTTTTTTTGCGGATTCACTAGTTGGGTTTCTTTTAAAAATGTTATATAAAGTTTCTTTAGTTTTACATGATATTATGATTGCGTTTGTGATCCATATCTTTCTAGGGATTATATTTTTTTGTTTATTTTGTTTTTGTGAAAAAGTTGCCTTCTCAACACATCCATTCACTAGTTCAACTAATAACTCTGAGGCAGAGTTAGGATTTTGTATAGTCAAAATCGAATTCCAGTCTATGCTTCTAGCTACGTTAATTAGTTTTTTATAATTTATGGTTTTATTGTTCTGCTTTCTTGAGTCGCTATGTATTATATGATCGAAAGTTAAAAACAAAGGGTAGTGATCAGTAAATGGAGTAGTTATTTTGTAGGCTTTTGTTGTTAGATTTTTACTTTTTAGATACATATTATCGATACATGAACCCCCGAAGATATTTTCTGGGTCTGGTCGTGTGACTCCAAGGAAACATGGGGTATACTCATGTTCTAAAAGATGATTCAAAAAATCTTGGCTTAAAGTCATGTCATATGCACTATCAAGAGATTTGCTCATTATATTAATATTGAAGTCTCCGATTAACCAATGATTTTTACTGTTTATATAATTCATAATGTATTTTTTACACTCAAAATAAATTCTGTTTTCGAGATGTCATGGCATCTGTAGACAGCCGAGATTATTAACTCATCTTTATTTTTTAGTCTAATTCTGGAACATAGAAAACTAACTCTATCAATTACTATTGTTTCTGTGTCTTCAAATATTTTACTATTTATATATACAAGAACCCCGTCGTTTTGGTTAATTCTACTATTATTATAAAAAATTTTGTAATTAGGTAATTGATATTGTTTATAGTTTTCCAGTTTTCTAGTCTCTGTACAAACAATTACACATGGTTTAACATACAGACTCTCAATAATAATTTCTAGATTTTTTAGATTAGCATTTATGCTTCTTATATTTACATACATAATTAGATTATTTTGGCCTGTTAGATTATTGTTGAGAGTCTGCATGTTAGCGCAGCTACATTCACGTTGTAAGAAGTTTTCAATGTCTTGTTGGACTTGATCCATTATCATTTAGCGATTCTCTTGAAGACTGCAAGCCCAAGGGGGCAATGGATAAAACAGATTGACTCATTGGCATTGCAGTAACAGTATGTGGCTGTGTTTGATTAGTTGTAATTTTGATGTTTTCTACTTTACCGATGAGTCTGGGTACATAAGGCCTCACTGGGTAATCTGTCATATCTATATCTCGGTTGATTTTACCTTTTAAGATTTTGCATTTCTCACTGTCATTCGCCATGTGGTTAACCTCAAAATTCGTTTTATATTTAGTGTTGCTGTAGAAACAATTTACACATGTGAAATTATCTTTTATTTGACATTGTGCTGATATATGAGATCCTGCACATTTTAAACATGTTAAGTCATTAGAGCACTTATTTAAATTATGTCCAAAACGTCCACACTTGTAACATGGCTTGATATTTATTAAGTCATATATTTTACAGTTTTGATATCCTACGTAGATTTTATTATTATAACATTCTCTTATTATCTTGTATATCTCCGAAGGAACTTCAATAATAGCTGTTATTGTATTATTTTTGGTATTTTTATAAGTACTTAACACTACACATTTTCCATCACAGTCTTTAAAATTTCTTGTGTTGATGTCACTTTCTAATTCTTCATCATTCATATTTTCAAAATTGTCTATACCCACCACCTTTATTTTCGGTTTAGAGATGCTTTCTGTTCCTATTTTACACTTATCCGACATTTTACTACTTAAAATTTTGGCTGCTTTATTGGTACTATCTTCGTTAAGGCAGTTAATGTTGATTTCCTTGTTATTTTTTACCTGTAAACTTTTCGTCTTGATTGTTTTTTCTTTCGTTAAATAGTGGGTAACCCTTTTTTAATTTTGTTTATGTCGTCGTCCTCATTTTTCATTTGAATAATTATTTTCGGTATGCGTTTTTTAAGGGTTTACTGTTAATTGTAGCTTCAGCATACGTTTTCTTGTTAGTTGTTACTTCTGAGTTTACTTTTTTCTTTTTCAGCATTTAGAAGTTCCCTGAGTAAATAATTTTTCTCTTGTAGTTCCTTGTTAAGTTCTCTTAATAGAGTTGTTTCAATTTTTAAATTTTCCAGTTCAGTGTTATTATCAAAGATTGTTTCATTATGAGGGTCTTCAACGTTAGTACTATTGGCAGCTGCAATTTCATCTAGTATTTCTTTTTGTATTACCTCTTTTCGTGTAGCTTTTATTTCCGCTATTATCAATTTTACATCGTCACTCAAGGTATCCACGTTGAAATTTGAGGTTAGTTTCAGATGCGCATGCTTCGGGCATACTGCCAAGAATTCACCAATTCTTTTTGTGTTTTTCAATCTATCAAAACAACTAAAGTGGTAAGGATCCTCACAAAAAAAACAAACTATCGCACCAAATCTGGCACTAGAATGACACTTATAATATTTATCAGGCGGCTTACCGGCGGGGGCTGTATGCTGCCCCGCCATTTTTTTACGTTACCAACTACTTATTTTTACCAACTACAATAAATAACAGTTGGTGTTTTTGGGCATTCTTCGCGAAACAACCCCTTAAGAGGTGGTAAACCACCCCTAACACAAATGAATTAGGTATATTTTTTTGATCATTAAAAATATTACTTATGTCGACTGCAATTTACTATCAACTGATAAGAATTTTTCCATCGGTCTTACAGTCTTACAAATTAATTTAAAATAATTAATATTTATGGCAGTCAGATTGCCCTTGTTTATAATCACCCCCGCAGAATCTGAAATAAAAACTTAATTAAAACCTGAAAAAAACTTTGTTAGCAAAGGACGATCTGACTGCCCCCCACCACCACCACCTTGTCCAACGTTTCGAGCCCGCTCCGGCTCCTCCTCAGGGACTGAATATATATATTATTTTGGCAATTATTTTTTTCCTTAAAATGGATTCTTGAAGTCGTTAATCGGAATCCACAGTTAGATCCACAATAAAAATTTGAAAATAGTGAATTCAATATGGCAAAAATTTTTTAGAAATATTTTAAATTCTACGAAAAGTAGTATGTAGACCCCCTAGCGGAAATTATATTATGTAAATAAGTGTATAATAATGTAACAATGTTTTGTTATGTTATTCTATTATTTATTATTATTTTATCATACACTTGTTTATCGTACGATAAACATAACAGTTGGTGATAACAGTTGGTGTGTTTGGGCATTCTTCGCGAAACAACCCCTTAAGAGGTGGTAAACCACCCCTAACACAAATGAATTAGGTATATTTTTTTGGCAATTATTTTTTTCCTTAAAATGGGTTCTTGAAGTCGTTAATCGGAATCCACAGTTAGATCCACAATAAAAATTTGAAAATAGTGAATTCAATATGGCGAAAAATTTTTTAGAAATATTTTAAATTCCACGAAAAATAGTATGTAGATCCCCTAGCGGAAATTATATTATGTAAATAAGTGTATAATAATGTAACAATGTTTTGTTATGTTATTCTATAATTTCCGCTAGGGGGTCTACATACTATTTTTCATGGAATTTAAAATATTTCTAAAAAATTTTTCGCCATATTGAATTCACTATTTTCAAATTTTTATTGTGGATCTAACTGTGGATTCCGATTAACGACTTCAAGAACCCATTTTAAGGAAAAAAATAATTGCCAAAAAAATATACCTAATTCATTTGTGTTAGGGGTGGTTTACCACCTCTTAAGGGGTTGTTTCGCGAAGAATGCCCAAACACACCAACTGTTATTTATTGTAGTTGGTAAAAATAATGTTTTGACCTATTTTTAATTATTTTATGAATTCTCACAACAAAAATTATTCTTAAAAAAATACAATTTCACCCTCTAAAAAATAAGGGATGCAACCCTTAATGTTCATACTACCACGGATTTCTTGGCTTTTTAATAAGAAACTCTTTCCATTTTGTTTCGTTAAAAAAAGTTAAGTAGAAGCCGAGATATATCAAAAAAACGTTTCTTGGGGGTAAACTTTAGGGGTGATTTTAACCCTTATAAAGCGCTTCTCAGCCGATAAAAAAAATGGTTTCGTGAATCTCGCGTGGAGGTCTACTTTTTAATATGGGTTTGAAATTTTTTTGAATTTGACAGTTCGGGTACTTTCCTTGTGAGTAGCTGGGGCAGCACGCTCGAGAGAGAGAGCGCGACGACGAAGTCGCGCGCTGTAACGGAGCGAAAAGGCGCGGCTGCTGCCGAAAGCAGCCGACGGCGAGCAACAGCAAGGAGCTGACAGGCTGCTAATCACCTAGGGTTGGCACGAGTAAGTGCTCACGCCTGCCGTGATCGGCGGCGTTGCTGCGCCGTTGATCGGCAAGTCCGCGTTGAGATATAGCGCATCGAGGACAGCTTTTAGCCCGTTACAAAGTGTAACTCATCAGGAGTTGATTTTATATGAAAATGTTAAATGGGAAAAAGTTTTATATTATTATAATCTACAACTTTTGTATTTAAAATTTTCGTGTAAAATCAAATCCTGTCAAGTTATAGTCAAAAATCGTCTATTTTATGTGAATTTTGGCGTTTAAAATCGTTTTTATGAGTGTAACTCATCGCATCAATAAATAGTGCTGCTAACATTTCATCAATTTTTAAGAGTAAAGAAAAACTTGGAAATCTTTTTATACTACCAGCTACGTATATAGGTAGTCTAAGGTATATACAACAACATTATCAGGATGCTATGGCAATAATGAGAAACACAGGAAGATCTGATTTATTTATAACAGTTACATGTAATCCTAAATGGAAAGAACTCAAAGAAATTTTAATAAATTTTCCACAAAACACAACTCCAAATGACATTCCCAATTTTACTGTTCGGTTATTTCATGTAAAATTAATGTTATTAATTGATGATATAATTAAACATCAAATATTTGGTAATGTTATATCATATATTTATACCATAGAATTTCAAAAACGAGGCCTTCCTCATGCACATATTCTCATAATATTACACCCAAACAATAAATTACTATCTCCTGAAAAAATTGATCAATATCTGCAGAAATTCCATCTATAAATGATGACGAAGAATTACATAAATTAGTTATTAAACATATGCTTCATGGCCCTCATACTAATAATTCACCATGTGTTGAGAAAAATAAACCAATATGTAAAAAAAAATTTCCAAAACCATTCACTGATTTTACAAAATTTCAAAAAAATGGTTATCCTGAATATATGAGAAAAAATAATATTTCAGAGAATTTAACATACAAAATTAAAAATAACCAAAAATAAGTTCCCGTAGATAATTCTATGGTTGTACCATATAATAATTTTTTATTAAAAAAATATAAATGTCACATAAATGTTGAGTATTGTGCTTCTATTCAAAGTATAAAGTATATTTTTAATTATATTCATAAAGGTTGTGACAAAGCACTTTGTAAATTAAAAAAAAAAATATAGGTAATGAAACAGATACACATGATGAAATTACTCAATTTATAGATGGTAGATATTTGAGTCCCATGGAAGCAGCATGGAGATTACAAGAATTTCCTTTATGTGGTAGAAGTCACACCGTAATACGTCTAGCAATTCACACCGAAAATAAACAAAATATAATTTTCGAAGAAAATAAAGAGGAAAAAGCTTTAGATAACTGGAAAACTACATTAACTTCGTGGTTTGAATTAAATAAATAATATACCAAAATATTATATTTTTAAGAATAAAACTTGGATAAAACGTCAACGAGAACTAAAACATTTTGCTATAGGACGTTTAAATGTAGTATCTCCAAGAGATATTAAAAGATTTCATTTAAAATTAATTTTAAATCGTGTTAAAGGTGCAACATCTTTTGAAGAATTACGTACATTTGAAAATAAAACATATAATACTTACAAAGAAACAGCAATACAAATGGGTCTAATCGAAGATGATTTACAGATTGACAAAATTTTTGAAGAAGCTTGTAATATAATGTTACCTGTTCAATTGCGTAAATTTTTTACTTGGTTTTTAATAACAGATAACATTAATGGTAATACTATTTGGACAAAATTTAATAAATATTTTACAGAAGATTTTGACAATAATAAAAATAACCGAGCTCTTCATCATATAAATGAAATTTTAAAAGTTGAAGAAATGTCTTGTAAAGATTTTGGATTACCTGAACCTGATGAAATTTTCGATACAAATAATGAAAATAATAAAGAAAATATTTTATTCTGTAAACAAATGTTTAATAATTACTATAGTCAATTAAACACAGATCAATAAACAATTTTTACACAAATATTAAATAATGAACATAAAATTAACTTTATTGATCGTCCTGGAGGTTCAGGTAAAACGTTTTTATATAAAACTTTAATTTATTATTTTTTGTCAATAGAACAAAAAATTATATCAATGGCTTGGACTGGTATAGCATCTATACTATTACCAAAAGGTATAACCAGTCATAAAACTTTTAGATTACCTTTAGATTTAAACAATATTGAAAGTGCATTTTTAAAATTTGAATCAGATAACAAAAAATTTCGTGAAGTTTTTGCGATTATTTGGGATGAAGCGTCAATGATTCCACGTAAAGCTTTAGAAATTGTTGATAAAACTTTACAAGATGTTTGTAATAATAATCTACCATTCGGAGGAAAATTATTAATTTTAGGAGGTGACTTTAGACAAATTCTCCCTGTTGTTAAAAATGGTTGTAGAAGCACAATAATTCAAGAAACAATAAAATATTCAAATCTTTGATCATTATTTAATATAATGTATTTGAAAACAAATATCCGTTCAAAAGATATCATGTTTGCTTCATTTTTATTAGATATTGGAGAAGGTAAATTTAATTCATTTGTTATACCTAATAGTTTTAAAACAAACGATGTTTGTTTTAAAATATATGAAAATATAAATTGTAGTATACCAATTAATAGTTATATTAACATCACACAATGAAGATGCAAATATTTTAAATAATAAAATTTTATAACTATTAAATACTGAAGAAAATACGTATTATAGTTTAGATTATGCTACTCATAAAGATGTAGATTTATCTGATGATAACATCCATATTAATTACCCGATTGAAACTTTAAACAATATACGTGAAGGACTACCACCACATAAATTAAAACTTAAAATAAATACTATTGTAATGTTAATAAGAAATTTAAGTATTAACGATGGATTATGTAATGAAACACGATTAAAAATTACTAAATTATTTAAATACAACATAGAAGCAGAAATAATAACAGGTGAAAACTCTGGAAACATAGTTTTTATTGCTCGAATTACATTAAACACTGGCAATTCTTCATCATTACCATTTATTTTATATAGAAAACAATTTCCTTTAATATTAGCGTTTACTATGACTATTAATAAATCACAAGGTCAAAGTTTTGATAGTGTTGGAATATATATTAGAAGACCATTATTTTCTCATGGTCAATTATATGTAGCATTATCAAGATGTAAAACCCAGATAAAATATTTATTGAAAATAATTCCGAAAATAAAGAAGAAATTATAAATATCGTTTGGAAAGAAATTTTAGATAATTAATTTTCAAAAATTTTTCTTTTTAGAATATGTCGACTACACAGAACGAAAGTAAATTATAAAAAACAACAATATATTTATTCGTTATTCAATAATAATAATAAATACATAATAAATTATTAGTTTTAGACTATTTAGAATATGAACAAAATTATATGGAATACATGATTAATTTAGAATCAGATAAAATTATTGAAAAAGATAAATTAAAAAAACTAAATCATCAGTAAAAAAAACAAGAAAACAACAGAACAATAAAAATACAAAACTCAAAATTGGAAAACTTAAAGTTGACAAAATTTTAGAAGAATTTAAAAATCTTTCTTTACAATAACACAGGCACACAAAAAAAAAGTGGTCTGTTACTGAGACTTGACATACCCCCTCTTATGCATTTTGACGCGCTGAATCCGAATCCGACGCCAGAATTGCGCCATCATCCCTCAGTTTTTTTTAAATCGTGTAAAACCACCCCTAAATCGAAAAATCCGGGATATTCCGCTTTTAACGTTGGAAAAATTTTTATAAACTGCCTAAAAATTGCTGCAGATCTAAAGCTATACACATTTTGAGGCGCTGAATCCGAATCCAAAGGCAGATTCGTGCCATTACCCCTCAGTTCTTTTTAAATCGTGGAAAACCACCCCTAAATCGAAAAATCCAGAAATTCCGCTTTTAACATTAGGAAAATTTGAATAAACTGCCTAAAAATGACTGCAGATCTGGAGCTATACACATTTTGAGGCGCTAAATCCGAATCCAAAGGCAGATTTGTGCCATCACCGCTCAGTGTTTTTTAAATCGTGGAAAACCACCCCTAAATTGAAAAATCCGGAATATTCCGCTTTTAACGTTGGGCAAATTGGTATAAACTGCCTAAAAATGACTGCAGGCTGGAGCTATACACATTTTGAGGCGCTAAATCCGAATCTAAAGGCAGATTTGTGCCATCACCCCTCAGCTCTTTTTAAATCGTGGAAAACCACCCCTAAATTGAAAAAGCCGGAATATTCCGCTTTTAACATTGGGCAAATTGGTATAAACTGCCTAAAAATGACTGCAAATCTACTGCTATACATATTTTGAGGCACTGAATCCGAATTCGAAACGAGATTTACGACATTCCCTCTCTTTTTTTTCAATCACGGAAAACCACCCCTAACATAGAAAAATTCGAAAAATTCAGCTTTTGACCCTTTCTCAAACCCGGAACCCTTGAACTTATAACCCTTAAACCCTAAAACTTGAAACCTTCAACGCTTAAACTGAACCCTTAAATCCTGAACCCATAAATCCTGAATCCCTTAAACCTGAACCATTAAATCCTGAACTCCTTAACCCTGAATCCTTTAATTCCAAACCCTAAAATCCTTAAACATTAAACCCACAATGCTTTAACCCTCAATCGTTTAAACCCTTAACCGTTGAACCCTGAACTCTTGAACCCTTAAAATCTTAGATCCTGAACCCTTAAGCCCTCAACCCATGAACGATGAACCACTAAACTCCGAACCCTTATATGGTCAAGAAGAAATGCGCTCAATCCTATCCGAATCCAAAGGCAGATTTATGCCATCACCCCTTAGTTCTTTTTAAATCGTGGAAAACCACCCCTTAATCGAAATATCTGGAATATTCCGCTTTTAACATTAGGCAAATTTGTATATGCCAATATAGGCAACATCGAAAAATTCGAAAAATTCAGCTTTTACCCTTTTAACTTTTAAACCCTGAACACTTAAACTTATAACCTTTAAACCCGAAACCTTAAAACGCTTAACGCTTTAACCTGGAACCTTTAAACCCATACCCCATAAATCCTGAGCCCCAAAGCAAAGTCTAAAGGCAGTTTTGCTGCATAATGGAAATAAATACGCAAGCATCCCAATAGCTCATTCCACGAAACTAAAAGAAAGTTATGAAAATATGAAGTATGTCCTAGAGAAAATAAATCATATCCATCATATTAGGACAACAGTAAGGTTTTACAAAGTTTCCGTGCTTTCTATGTTTATGGGACAGCGGAGATCGCATAAATCATTACAGGAAGAGAGAATGGCCAAAAAGAAATGCGCTTAATCCAGGTACTTACAACGTGCTTCAAGAACCATTGCTCGATCCATTAAAAATCCTTCTTCCTCCACTGCACATTAAACTTGGTTTAATGAAGCAGTTTACTAAAGCATTAGATAAAGAAGGGGCATGTTTCCAATACTTGTCAGATCATTTTCCAGGTCTCAGTAACGCTAAAATAAAAGCAGGAATTTTTGACGGCCCTCAAATTCGAAGAATGTTTCGAGATCCTAATTTCATCAACACAATGAACGAAACAGAAAAGTTAGCATGGCTCAGTTTTCAAAGTATTGCTGAAATTTTTTAGGTAATCAGAAAAGTCAGGAATATGAACAAATTGTTTCAGATTTATTCGATAACTACGAACGTTTAGGTTGTTTGATGAGTGTGAAATTACATTTTTTGCACGCCCATTTGCAATACTTTCTTGAAAACATAGGTGACTACAGCGAAGAGCAAGGTGAGCGATTTCACGAAGACCTTATAGAAATGGAGAGGAGATATCAAGGCACTTGAGGTATTAATATGATGGCTGACTACTGCAAGATGTTGGAAAGAGAAACTAATCCAGGTGATACAAAAAGATCCAGAAATCCTTTACACAGGTCATTTGAGGATAAAAGAACCCGCTATAAGCGAAAAAGAGAAAATTGAATTAGTTTTTTAAAGACGCAAGGTTTAATGGTTGAGGGTTTAAGAGCTGAGGGTTTCAGTTTTCACTTTTTAAGGGTTTTAAGGGACAGTTAATGGTTTGAGGGTTGATGCTTTAAGGGTTCAGAGTTTAATGGTTCATCGTTCAAGGGTTTACGGGTTGAGGGCTTAAGGGATCAGGATCTGAGGGTTTATGGGTTTAAGAGTTCAGGGTTCAACGGTTAAGAGTTTAAAAGGTTGAGGATTAAAGGGCTATGGGTTCAATGTTTAAGGATTCTAGAGTTGGGGATTAAAGGATTCAGGGTTAAAGGGTTCAGGATTAAAGGGTTTTAGCGTTGAGGGCTTCAAGGTTTAGGGTTGAAGAGTTATAAGTTCAAGGGTTCAGGGTTTAGGGGTTGAAAGGGTCAAAAGCTGAATTTTTCGAATTTTTCGATGTAGGGGTGGTTTTCCGTGATTGAAAAAAAAGTAGAGGGAAGGTAGTAAATCTCGTTTCGAATTCGGATTCAGTGCCTCAAAGTATGTATAGCAGTAGATCTGCAGTCATTTTTAGGCAGTTTGTACTAATTTGCCCAATGTTAAAAGCGGAATATTCCGGATTTTTCAATTTAGGGGTGGTTTTCCACGATTTAAAAAACACTGAGCGGTGATGGCACAAATCTGCATTTGGATTCGGATTCAGCGCCTCAAAATGTGTATAGCTTTAGATCTGCAGTAATTTTTAGGCAGTTTTCACAAATTTTCCCAACGTTAAAAGCGGAATATACCGGATTTTTGGATTTAGGGGTGGTTTTCCACGATTTAAAAAGAACTGAGGGGTGATGGCACAAATCTGCTTTTGGATTCGGATTCAGCGCCTCAAAATGTGTATAGCTTTAGATGTGCAGTAATTTTTAGGCAGTTTATAAAAATTTTCCCAACGTTAAAAGCGGAATATCCCGGATTTTTCGATTTAGGGGTGGTTTTACACGATTTAAAAAAAACTGAGGGGTGATGGCGCAATTCTGGCTTCGGATTCGGATTCAGCGCGTCAAAATGCATAAGAAGGGGTATGTCAAGTCTCAGTAACAGACCACTTTTTTTTTATGTGCCTGTGTAATCTATTCTTTCGTTTCAGAAATTAAGAATTAAGAACTACTCTTAAGTGTTACATTTGTATAAACTATCATCCATACAAAATATGAAAAATACCATATTAATACAACATATGAAAAATATCTACGTTGAAAATAAATAAATTATTTACTTGTCAAAATTGGGGGGTTGACGAGCGGAGCGAGTAGGGGGGTACCCCCTAGTATATATATATATATATATATAGAATTATCATATCTTATATATCAGGGAGCGCTCACAGTCACGTGGGTCGCATGCGTTTTTCCGCTAGTGCGATCGCACTATGCACAGCCTATAGCCGAGATGGCCGTTACGGCTGATGTAAGTACTCTGCACGCACGCAGCACCAAGCCAGATTACCATTGACGAATGCACCAGTGTTGAGTTTTCTCTTTTTGTTTTTCTCCTATTTGCGGTATTAGTGTATGTGTGCATGTGTGTATATGTATAAGTTATACGAACATCAGTGAGCGATTAGTCTACAGTTTTCGTTAAACTGTGTAAAATTTATCTTTATATTTTTGTATTAATCGGGAGTAGTGAAACGGTATTTTTCCTTATGTTATTCAAAAGCATTTTACTTAACACAAAAATTTCAAATACAAAAGTTGTTGATAACATTGAAATAAAACTTTTTTTCTATTCAACATTTGCATAAATAAAAATAAAAACTATTATTATAATTCAAATAGAAATAATGAAAACAATGTTTTTAATTTTAAATATAATTTCAATCATAGTACTTATATATTTAATATTCCTATGCGTACTTTAATCATATCAATTAATAATACTTAATTAATTTACATGAATCATAGACTATTTGAAAAGTTATCTGCTTATATCTATATTTGTAGAATTATAAGGAAAATATTCTACAAAAAAATAATAAATATGTAATAGTAACCCTACTGAAAAAGCCCACATGGGACCCACATGGGACGCATGTGAGAACTATGTGGGTCCTATGTGGGACCCTTGTGGGTCCTAGTGGGATCCATGTGGGAACCATGTGGGACCCATGTGGGTCCCACATGACCAAGCTAAAAAAAATAGTAAAAACTAAATTTAAATGTTAAAATATTTATTCGCACATTTTATCATTTAAGTATCACATATAATATGCGAGAGAAACATTAAATTTAGAAATTAAAAATTTTTTGCAGACGATGGGAATCGAACACGCGACCCTTGGCACGGTAGTCGGACGCTCTAACCACCTACCTATGAAAGACTAACTCCAGTTGGTCTTTTCGAAAGTGATACATAATCTATACTACGATGTACGCGTTATTCAATGGCTTTTTTTTATTAATCGATAATAAAATTTAATATAGTTACTTAATACAAAAATATAATAAATAAATAATAATAATTTTTGTTCTTCATGAATAAAGGAAATATGAAAAGGGTGTACATATAAATCTCTACCATACCGACATTGTTATTTAATTTTAATTACTATAACCCTGCGAACTTTTTTTTTAAATTAATGCGATTTTCTGTTTTTCATAATCCATCCAAACAATACGTCTTGATACAAAAGGTAACTCATCTCATTATTGATTAGATTATTTTTTTAATTAAATTTAAAAATACGTATTGCTGAACAATAATTAAGAAAATTTTTAAGCTGAAATAAAAAAAAATTGTAACCTCAAGCCATTGAATAACGCGTACATCGTAGTATTAGCTTATGTATCATTTTCGAAAAGACCAGCTGGAAGTCTTTCATAGGTGAGTGGTTAGAGCGTCCGACTACCATGCCAAGGGTCGCATGTTCGATCCCATCGTCTGCAAAAAATTTTTAATTTCTAAATTTAATGGTTTTCTCGCATATTATATGTGATACTTAAATGATAAAATGTGCAAATAAAAATATTAACATTTAAATTTATTTTTTATTAATTTTTGTTAGTTTGGTTATGTGGGACCCACATGGGACCCACATGGTTCCCATGTGTTTCCTACATGGGTTCTACATGGTTCCCAATGGGATTCCGCAGCAATTTCTCACATGGGTCCCACATGGTTCCCACATGGTTCCCACTAGGACCCACAAGGGTCCCACATGGGACCCACATAGTTCCCACATGCGTTCCATGTGGGTCCCATGTGGGCTTTTTCAGTAGGGAAATGCGTAATTTCCATTTAAATTTTACTGCAGAGATGTATTTATGTGTGTTCTAATGATAATAACGATGACAATAAGTATTACAATTAATGCAATAATAAAATTATAAGGTTTTTCTGAGCATTGCGGTCGTGTCTATTATGTAAAAACGAAGTTTTACAGAGCAGGTGTGTGTGGGGGCGGGGGGGCTGGCGTACCGAAGGCACGCAGGGGGGCGCAGCCCCCCTAGTTGTTATTAGATTGTACACCTCTTTTTAGCATCCAGCAATAGTCCGCCATCATGTCACGCTCCATTTTCCTTGCCACCTACGTTCAAATTCCTTCATGTCCTGATGAAATCTTTCACCTTGCTCTTCACTGAAGTCCCCAAGGTTTGGTGGAAATTCATCAATGTGCGAATCGAGAAAGTGAAGTTTCAAATTCATTAAGCAATCTAAACTTTTGAAGTTTTCTATCATAGTTTCTACGATGCTCTTATAGTTCTCATCTTTATTATTACTAAGAAATTTGGTTGCAACATCTTTGAAGCTCAACCAGGCTAACTTCTCGATATCATTCATACTTTTAACAAACTCTTCCTCCCTGAACATTTTGCGAATTTGAGATCCATCAAAGATACCTTCCTTCAATTTAACCAGAGTTACATTCTTAAAGATGCTTTCTAAGTATCTCAAGCAGCGCCCTTCTTTATCGAGAGCTTTAACAAATTGTTTCATCAGTCCTAATTTGATATGTAGAGGAGGTAAAAGAATTTTACTAGGATCCACAAGAGGACGCTTGATGACATTGCTGAAACCTGAAGTGAGTGATGGCCTCGCTGGCCATACTTTTACATTATAGTGTTTTGCTCTATTTCGACTGCCAAACATGCATAAATAGCATGGGTACTTGGTAAAATCTGATTGTTGACCTAGTATCATGGTCAATATTTTCAGGTCTCCGCAAATTAACCATTCGTGCTCGCTATACTTTATTTTATTTAAAACCTTGTCGATGTTACAGTATTCTTCTTTGAGTTCAGTTGAATGGGCCAATGGCAACTGAGCCAGCACGTTCGTATTGTGAAGAAGAACTGCCTTTAGACTTCGCTTGGATGAATCGATGAATATCCTCCATTCTTCTGGCTTGTATAAATTTGGTTGGAACTCATCAATAAGTCCTTGTACATCCGTACAGTACACTAGATCAGATTCGCCAGTGAAGTATTCCGAAACGCTTCTTCTCGGTTTCGATAAAATGTGACGTCTACGCCCTGTTCTAATACGTTATAAGACTTCAATTGTCAGGCCATTAATTTAACTGCATCTTTCGCTAATCCTGCATTCCTAAACATGTCATTCAGTTCAGCTTGAAAGATCTTTTTTTGGCTTTTCTCTCTACCGACGGGAACGTACTCCTCATCACTGTCCGAAGACAGTTCTTCTTCAGTCTCGTCGGTTTCACTTTTTGCTTTCGTCAATGATTCACTTTCGTCAGTATCATCTTCTCTGTGGACATTGAGATTTTTTACTTCTTCTTGTACCACCATCAACTTGCATATCATCCATTCCTTGTATAAAGCTGTCTCATAAAGCCTCATCTATCAAACTTTCGACTAAATGCTTCTGTGGACGAACGACACTAGTCACTGTTGCATACAATATTTTTTCTAAACGCACCTTATTTATCCTACTTACATTTGTCATGCAAAAGTAACAGTCACTTTTGTCCAATGGTTTTTTCCAAATTGCTGGTTTCAGAAATTTTAATTTACTTTTACCTTCAGTTTTTTCGAATTTATTTAACATTTTGTAAGAAATATACTCTCTGGAATTCAGCCTACGAAAATAACTTGAAACAACGGCAGGCTGAAGATAAATCTGAATATTGTTGTATCTCTAAAAGCTGAAGACTGGGAATATTCGAATAGATATTACGTTGAGTTAAATTTGGTGATAAGAAAGTCAATGAAAAGAACAATACAGTCTGATAAGGGCTTGAATCTTCAAATGGAAAGAATCTCATGCACTTCACGTATTTGCAGTGTTATCTCGTGTACATTGTTTCCTTTACTTAGTAACTTTAAAATTTATTTACCGAATTCTGCATATGTATCCTCTGATCCTGCTGCCACGGAAGACACTGGAACGATGACAACTGCCCGAAGGGGATGTGTAGAATGATTCGCTTCCAAACTTCCGTGGTAACCAAGTCAGCGAGGCGCGCTGTCCTGCAGGGTAACGCTAGAACGCGAGGATGATGCCATAGTGTGTCCGACGACGAGTTGACACTGCCCTCGTCAAAGTCGGAAAGCCCTCGTACTTAGGCCTGCGGAGGTACGAGGGAGAGCGGACTCACCTGCGATTGGGACATGAGTTCTATCGTGCGGGTTTTTCAATAAATTTATGGGTACCAAAACTAATTTCAATAAAATTGACATTCCTTCGGGATCTAACCAACAGGTTGATCACGACTGTGAAGGTGATTCCGAAAGTTATTGCTACATTTGTGCGGAATACGTGTGGAAAAACATAAGAAGCATATTGCTGAAAGAGTTAAAGATTTATTCAAAGCATGCTTTGGAGTAGAAATATCCCAGCAAAATTCGACCTGGATTCCGTACATTATATGTGCTAATTGTTACAAAATGTTAGATAATTTCGAAAAAACTGAAGGTAAAAGTAAATTAAAATTTGTAAAACCAGCTATTTGGAAAAAACCATTGGACAAAAGTGGCTTACTTTTGCATGACAAATGTAAGTGGGATAAATAAGATGCATTCAGAAAAAATATTGCATGCAACAGTATCTAGTGTCGTTCGTCCACAGAAGCATTTAGTCGAAAGTTTGATAGATGAGGCTTCACGAGACAGCTTTATACAAGAAATGGATGGTATGCACGTTGATGGTGGTACAGAAGAAGAAGTAGAAAATCTCAATGTCCACAGAGAAGATGATACTGACGAAAGTGAATCATTGACGAAAGCAGAAAGTGAAACCGACGAGAGTGAAGAAGAACAGTGATGAGGAGTACGTTCCCGTCGGTAGAGAGAAAAACCAAAAAAAGATCTCTCAAGCTCAACTGAATGACGTGTTTAGGAATGCAGGATTAGCAAAAGATGCAGTTGAATTAATGGCCTCACAATTAAAGTCTTAAAACGTATTAGAACAGGGCGTAAACGTCACATTTTATCGAAACCGAGAAGAAGCGTTTCGGAAATACTTCACTGGCGAATCTGATCTAGTGTACTGTACGGATGTACAAGGACTTATTGATGAGGTCCAACCAAATTTAAACAAGCCAGAAGAATGGAGGTTATTCATTGATTCATCCAAGCAAAGCCTAAAGGCAGTTCTCCTTCATAATACGAACGTGCTGGCTTAGTTGCCATTGGCCCATTTAACTGAACTCAAAGAAGAATACTGTAACATCGAAAAGGTTTTAAATAAAATAAAGTATAGTGAGCACGAATGGTTAATTTGCGGAGACCTGAAAATATTGATCATGATACTGGATCAACAATCAGGTTTTACCAAGTACCCATGCTATTTATGCATGTTTGACAGTCGAGATAGAGCAAAACACTATAATGTAAAAGTATGGCCAGCGAGGCCATTACGCAATTCAGGTTCCAGCAATATCATCAAGCGTCCTTTTGTGGATCCTAGCAAAATTCTTTTACCTCCTCTGGATATCAAATTAGGACTGATGAAACAATTTCTTAAAGCTCTCGATAAAGAAGGGCGCTGCTTCAGATACTTAGAAAGCATCTTTAAGAATGTAACTCTGGTTAAATTGAAGGAAGGTATCTTTGATGGACCTCAAATTCGCAAAATGTTCAGGGAGGAAGAGTTTGTTAAAAGTATGAATGATATCGAGAAGGCAGCCTGGTTGAGCTTCAAAGATGTTGCAACCACATTTCTTGGTAATAATAAAGATGCGAATTATAAGAGCATCGTAGAAACTATAGTAGAAAACTTCAAAAGTTTAGGTTGCTTAATGAATTTGAAATTCCACTTTCTCGATTCGCACATTGATCAATTTCCACCAAACCTTGGGACTTCAGTAAAGAACAAGGTGAAAGATTTCATCAGGACATAAAAGAATTTGAGCTTAGGTGGCAAGGAAAATGGAGCGTGAACATGATGGCGGACTATTGTTGGATGCTAAAAAGAGATGTACAATCTAATAACGAAAAGCGGCGTAGAAATCCTTTGCACAGGTCGTTCGATGACAAACGTATACGCAAGCGTAAGCCAATTTAGTTCTTATGCATGAGATTTTTGAGCAGTTTTTTGAGGTTATTTCCGAAACCCGTCGGTCAAACCTCTTTTTCCATAGTAAATTCGGATTCAGCAGGCCAAAGTACATAAAAACAAAGTGCTTCTGATGTGAAGGAAATAATGTTTTTGATATTCTCAAGTTCTTATCACAGAACCCCTATTTTTAATGACGAATTCGGATTCAGCGGAAAAAAATACATAAGAAAAAAGTAGTCTCCATCCCAGAACCAGGCACATTTTTTTGTGGGCCTGTGTAATCGTTCGTCGCATGCTTATCGTTGGATGAACATTTTTTCATTCCAGACAACTTTTAATGCCCTGAAAAATACGTAAATTTGTGCGAATTCCCATAAGACTCCAGGTTAAATTACTTAAACGAAAACATCAATATCTTGCTTCCTAGGTACCTTTTGGTTCGATAAATTTAACTGAGTTATTTTAAGAATTATACTAACCAGTCCTTCAAATTTTATTAAAATCTGCTTTCTTATTCAAAATCGAGAGAATTCCTTTAAGCTATTCCTTAAACGGTTATTTGTAATATATTTTATTTTAATAGAAGAAATGGTTATGTAGGACGATTGGCGAAGGATACCACTTTAAATAAAAATCCGACGCGTCTGTTAATAGTACCGCAAAGGTGACGTTGGAAACTTTTTTCGTTTCAATAAAAAAAAGAAGTAATGTATGAAAATCAAGGAGCGCGGGAGCGTTCCGAAGACAATTATAGAAGAAGCCTAAAGAAGCGACCCGTGCTACATATACATTGAAATGGGTGTACGAAAAATTCAATGCGCTTTTGCGTATATTGCGTTAGTTTTTACTATATAACATATCCCTCTTAATCGAAAGCCATTTCATTGCTCTACTCAATTCAAAAGATTTTATTTAAAAAGATTATCTCGTTCAAAAGATATAGAGAGCTGAATTTTTTGTATCTGCTGTTTCCTTTCCGAACTTTTCTTCTCGTTATTCCGATATCCGGTTTGCAGCTCTTACGACACTTCCGGTTGTCGTCTATTTTACGCTTGTATATCTATATATATTTATATATATATATAGTACATATACACACCCGTATCTGGTCGACGCCTAACCTTACATATAACATATCAGTATTTTTATATAAAAATGTTATCATTTAATGAGTTAGTTAATAATAATATATTTCAAAGATCTCAAGAAATCAACTAATTATGAGAAGAATTATGTGTATCAATCAACGGAGAAAATAACTTTTATTAGTTAGATAAGTATTTATTATATATATATATATATATATATATATATATATATATATATATATATATATATATATATATATATATGAACTCTTCTTTGTTAAAAACTAGTTTTTAACAGTGATCGATTTACTTGGTAATAATCCTTACATTTTCTGATATACTCTGTAAAAATAAAAACAAGATTTCACAAAGTAACAATACTTATTATAAACTTAATGATTTATAACTTTATAATAAAAGTTTGCTACTTATCTGATTATAACATATTGCTATTGCCCATTGATATTCACAGCTGCTTATATAGGTTATATTTTTCCGATCAAATCCAAAATGAAATAATCTGTATATGTATCTGTATATATATATATATATATATATATATATATATATATATACTTTATATATCGATTTACTTGGTAATAATCCTTACATTTTCTGATATACTCTGTAAAAATAAAAACAAGATTTCACAAAGTAACAATACTTATTATAAACTTAATGATTTATAACTTTATAATAAAAGTTTGCTACTTATCTGATTATAACATATTGCTATTGCCCATTGATATTCACAGCTGCTTATATAGGTTATATTTTTCCGATCAAATCCAAAATGAAATAATCTGTATATGTATCTGTATATATATATATAAATATAACCTATATAAGCAGCTGTGAATATCAATGGGCAATAGCAATATGTTATAATCAGATAAGTAGCAAACTTTTATTATAAAGTTATAAATCATTAAGTTTATAATAAGTATTGTTACTTTGTGAAATCTTGTTTTTATTTTTACAGAGTATATCAGAAAATGTAAGGATTATTACCAAGTAAATCGATATATAAAGTATATATATATATATATATATATATATATATATATATATATATATATATATATATATATATATATATATATATATATATATATATATATATATATATATATATATATATATATATATATATATATATATATATATATATATATATATATATATATACAGATACATATACAGATTATTTCATTTTGGATTTGATCGGAAAAATATAACCTATATAAGCAGCTGTGAATATCAATGGGCAATAGCAATATGTTATAATCAGATAAGTAGCAAACTTTTATTATAAAGTTATAAATCATTAAGTTTATAATAAGTATTGTTACTTTGTGAAATCTTGTTTTTATTTTTACAGAGTATATCAGAAAATGTAAGGATTATTACCAAGTAAATCGATCACTGTTAAAAAATAGTTTTTAACAAAGAAGAGTTCATTAATTATAATTAATTATTCAAGTTCATCGAAAAAGTAGGGTAGGCTAACCAAATCTTCTGTATGTCCATGAGTCTCAAGAAATTTTTAAATCTTCAAGTGGATTGGAAAATAACCTATGTAAGCAGCTGTGAATATCAATGGGCAATAGCAATATATTATAATCAGATAAGTAGCAAACTTTTATTATGAAGTTATAAATCAATAAAGTTTAT
Source organism: Torymus aiolomorphi (assembly GCA_036365515.1). NCBI lineage: Eukaryota > Metazoa > Arthropoda > Insecta > Hymenoptera > Torymidae > Torymus > Torymus aiolomorphi. The sequence goes on along the minus strand of CM070873.1, from coordinate 218,584,461 downwards.
AATAAATATTATTACTTTATGAAATCTTGTTTTTATTTTTACAGAATATATCAGAAAATGTAAGGATATTACCAAGTAAATAGATAACTGTTAAAAAATATTTTTTAACAAGGAAGAATTCATTAATTATTATCTTACAGATATTATACCAGAAGATTTTTTTCTACTCATTTTGGAAATATGGAGATATATGTAATATAGCCAATAATGTTGAGTTCTAATTGTGTACTGTCTGAAAAATCTAATTTTGAATTAACAAAAATGAACGAGTGCCCTCATGACTCTGGTGGTTATTTTATTATTAATGGACAAGAACAAGTTATTTTAATACAAGAACAGACGCTTAAGAATAGAATAATTTATATTAAAGAAGATATAGTAAGAATATAGTACTATTCAAGAAAGAAAAACCAAACCAATATTATTATGGAAGAGCAGGCAAATACTATTTACGACACAATATTTTTCAAGATGTATCTATATATTCTCATCATGAAAATTTTTTATATGAGATATAATTTTAGAAGAATGTTAAAAATTTGTCTTCATATTTGACAGAGCAAATAGAGTACGTGGATGTCAATGAAGAAAATGACAGTTTCATTGCTTTCAATGAATCACACATAAAACAAACAACAACTAAGATGTTTATTTAGACAGTATTGGACTCAAAGTACGAAAGAAGTATTATGTTTTGAAGTAAGTTTTTCAAAATAAGAAAAGAAAATTGTGATTTTCATAGATCGTCTATCTAGTTGAAAATTATATTGATAATATAAATGTTGTGATTATTAGAAAATGAGATCTAATCAGTGTTTTGTGTAATAAATAAAATAAAATACCAATATGATGTGTTACATGAAGTGCATATATAATCAAATTTTATTGATAACAAATAACATAGTGATTAAAAAATGGCATCTAATCAGTATTTTGCGTAATATAAAAAAATAAAATACCGGTAAAATGTGTTGCATGAAGTATTATATCAAATTTTAAAACTTCTACTTAAAATCAGTTTGAAATGTTTTGAAAATAGCTCAAGTATGTATTACTATAAGTATGTATAAGTAATTACGTGTTATGAGGTTCATCAACTTCATAATACGCTTTTGCAGAGAAGAAAATATTGCTCAGTGATACACGAGGTTATAAATATACAATATAATTTGCAGTGTTTTGTGTAATAATAAATAAAATATAGTATGACGTGTTACATGAAGTGTTTATAATCAAATTTTACAACTTATATTAAAAATGAGTTTCAAATGTTTTGAGAATAGAACAAGTGTTTATTGAATAATTATGTATTATGAGGCTCATAATTTTCATAATAAGTTTTTGCATAGAAGAAAATATTGCTGAGTGACATGTGAGGTTATAAATATACAATATAATTTGTGATGCTGATTTGAAATATTGGTCTGAGCCTTGGTTTAAAAAGCATCTGTCATCTTCAAAAAACTTAGTCGATATCAGTGCTGTGCTGTTCTACATATTTATTCAAGTGCCAATAAAAAGATTATACCTAATCAACATGGGAATACTGAAAAAAGTAAAAATGATATGTTATTGTGAAAATTTCAACGAATAAAAGTGCTCAGTTAATCTAATATATGATTTCTCACCATGGGAGACGTCAAAATGTTTCAGAGTTCTTAGTAAATATTTTTCTAGACAAGATTCAGATAATAATTTCAAAAAGTTTTATCTATACAAGAATGTCAAGAAATCTTTTATTCTCAGTGATTCTTAGTTCAGAAACTGGTTGCATTTTTAATTTTACAAGATTATGTGTGGCAATGATGGGTTATTAATTTAAGTAGTTTCAATAATAATTTCAAGAATTTATATCTCTACTATAAAAGAATATCGAGAAAGCTTTTTTTCTCACATTTTACAAGTCGTGTAGCAATGATGAGTTATTAATACAAGTGGTCTAATCCAATCTACTGAAATCTGTATAAATCCACCCGGATCCAGCTGGATTTCCCATGTGACATAGATCCAACTGGGTTTCCTAGCTGGATATTTTTGACCGGGTTCTAGTGATAATTTCAACAAATCCAAGTGTTGAGAATAATATAATTAATTATTGGCTCATGGTGCCAATAATTAATTGCGAAGCTACAAAAATAATTAATGATATTATCATATAGCAGTCTTATAGTAGAACTAATTTAAGGCTTTACTAATCAATTTCTAGTCCAAAAAAATGAAAATACTTATAATATGCTCTGAAAAAAAATTATAAAAATATGAACTAAAAGCTTCGTTTTAAGATCTAATTTGTTCAAAAAGATATCGATCCCTTTAGTATTTATGTAATTTATCTTCTTAATAATAATCTATGAAAGTATAAAATAAGGTATGTATATAAGTTTTTCCTGCAAACTGAAAACATAAAAAGAATGATATTTTCATATGACTTTACAATAATTAATAGTATTGTTAAATTATCATCATACCTAAGAATATACGCGTTTGATTATATTATTTCAAAAAATTTTACTAATGTAATCATTTTTCCAGCTCCTTGAAGAAACATTCAAATTTAAAACTTTTGTGAATAACAATACTATCATTTACTAATGATATTAAAAATATACTATGCTATAATAAACCCTCATAATGTTATCACGCTGTGTAATTATTATTTTCTCTTAAAAAGTTGTGAAATATATCTAAAAAACATTTTACAAAAGTTTAAACTAAGACAAGTATTAGTCTCTCCCGCCCTCCCTCCCTTTATCTCTCTCTCTCTCTCTCTCTCTCTCTCTCTCTCTCTCTCTCTCTCTCTCTCTCTCTCTCTCTCTCTCTCTCTCGCTCAACTTCCGTGAAACTGAGTATCAAAAACTTTAATGAGAGCTTAAATATATTTTTAAAACAATCAACACGTTTTTTAAAAGCTATTTTTTAAGTACATTAAATTCTAACAACACAATTTGTCTAGTCCTTTTATTTCTTTTAGTCTCATCTATTCAATAAGGACTCTCTACAAATGGTAATAATTTTTTTTATGACTGTATAAACTCTCTCCCTCCTTCTCCTTCCCACCCCACTCTCTCTCTCCCTCCCTCCCTCTCAACATCCGTTAACCTGAGTACCAAAAACTTTAATGAGAGCTTAAATATTTTTTTTAAAACAATCAACACGTTTTTTAAAAGCTAATTTTTTAAGTACATTCTATAACAACATAATTTGTCTAGTCTTCTTAATTCTTCTACTCTCTTCTATTCAATAAGCACTCTTTACAAATAGTAATAATTTTTTTCATGACTGTAGAAATAATAATATTGCTAATGTAAAACTTTCTACGAAAGTATAAAATAAGGCAAGTATACACGTTTTTTCTGGATAATCTATAAAAAACAACACAATTTGTCTAGTCCTTTTATTTCTTCGAATCTCATCTATTCAATAAGCACTCTCTACAAATGGTAATAATTTTTTTCATGACTGTACAAATAATCTATAAAATAATAATATTTATGATTTTGTAAAAGAAATCAAATAAATACGAATGAAAAAGTCTTAATTCTCTGAGTCATTGTATGCTGAACAAATTATATGTAAGTAAGTACATTCAAATTGTTCACTGCAAATCAAACAAACGAAAGTTGTGAAATCAATTGTCGATAGTCAAGTAATGCAAATAACTCTCGGAAACTACTGTATGACTGTTCTCAGAAATATATTCAAATTTGTTCATCTTTCTGAGCTATACAAATTAAACACAAGAAAGTACTGAAATCAATTTATTGTAGTCAAGTACCGGCCATAAGTTAACTTGACTGACATAATAGAACTTTTCGTATCTAGCGTGTAAAATTACATTTTACGCCCACATTGTAACTTCAAAATTATTCAGCCAGTGGGCATAAAATACTACTTAGCGTCCAAGAGGCCCAATAGCTCATATACTCTTACAAAACTTTATAGAACCTACGCACTTTACGCCCGTGTGGGCGAAAATTATTTTAATTATATAACTATAATGCCTTCTCTTTATTTCTAAAATTCATAAGAATTTTTTTAGATATTTACGAAAAGTCAAAGCCTATATAAAAAAATTACGTAGTTAGCAACACATCACTATTTTTCATGATTCTTTCTCAATTTTGAACTTTCTATAATATTACGCACCTTGGGAGGAAAAGAGAAGTCTAGAGCTGCTCTAGCAGGGGTGGTCCTCAGATCTCCCACACATACTTGGCGGGCCCGACGATTTGCAGTCTACCATTTTTTAATCACTATGTTATTTGTTATCAATAAAATTTGATTATATATGCACTTCATACAACACATCATATTGGTATTTTATTTTATTTATTACACAAAACATATCTATTACAACTCGCCTTGAAACCAAGAATGTTACTTATTTTTTGACAAAGGTGGGGGGTTGACGAGCGGAACGAGTAGGGGGGGTACCCTCCTAGTGTGTGTATGTGTGTTTGTGTATATATACAGGGTGTCTCATTTCAAAACCACCAAGCAAATATCTCGAAAAGTAAGGGAGATGGAAAAAAACTTTGAATACAAAAATTATAGGGTTCAGAGGGGGCCAACTGATGGTAACGTTGATCATAACCTTGAGGTCAAGGATCAAGCTCATTTGACGGTCAAAACGATTTTTTTATTTGGAAACTCCCACTTTTGACCTCGTAAATGGAAAGAGCAGACAATTTTACGTTCAGATATGTCCTTATATCAAGGTTATTGTCAAGGTCATGGTCAAAATCCAAATCAATCAACGTATACAAAAATTTCGAAAATTACGCATACGAGAAAAAGTTTTAAATACAGAAGTTGCATGTTCAGAGAGACAAAGTGGTGGTGACCTTGACCATGACGTTAAGGTCATGGATGATGTCATTTGAACGTCAAATCGATTTTTTTAAACGGGAACCCCCACTTTTGACCTCGTAAATGGAAAAAGCGCGTAATTTTACATTCAGATATGACCTTGGGTCGAAGTCATGGTCAAAGTTTTGGTCAGTTTCTGGCAAGTTAAGGCAATATAAATGGTGTTTTAAATATTTGAGAGACATTGACAATTAGCACTGGTCATTGAGGTGATTGAAGGTTACACCAGCTTGGTGCTAGTCATGTGTGGTAATTGACGGTCGCACCTACTCGGCACTATTAGAATTGTTACCTGTTCTCCATATTCTTGATTAAAAATATCAATTTTCATGAAGAGATACTATTTGACCTTAAAATGACCTTACTATATCATTTTGGGGTCAAAATTACCGGGGAAAGTAACCGTCCTCTCTATCCCACAGTGATGTTAAAGAAATCCGCACATGGCTACTTTCTTTTAATCGATTCGTTTGGATGCATTGATTGATTTGGATTTTGACCATGACCTTGACCCAAGCTCATATCTCAACGTAAAATCTTCCGCTCTTTCTATCCTTGACCTTGCCTTAACTGGCCGGATCATCCCTATCCTTGCCTTGACTGGTCAGGTCATCCCCGACCTTGGCTTAACTTGCCGGAAACTGACCATAACTTTGACCATGACCTTGACCAAAGGTCATATCTGAATGTAAAATTTTCCGCTTTTTCCATTTACGAGGTCAAAAGTGAGGGGTTCCCATATAAAAAAATCGATTTGACCTTCAAATGATCTTGATCCTTGACCTCAAGGTTATGATCAAAGTTACTATCAGTTGGCCCACTCTGAACCCTACAACTTTTGTATTCAAAGTTTTTTTCCATCTCCCTTAGTTTTCGAGATATTTGCGTGGTCTGTTTAAAATGGGACACCGTGTATATATATATATATATATCTTCCTATATTATATAGTTGTTTCAGAAAACTGACCGATCAGCCCCCTCGCCCCCTCGCCCCCCTCATCCCCCCTCACTATCCCTCACCACCTCAAAACACCATTAGAATACGTCTCTATATATGAGTTTTAGACTTTCCAAAGGCCCCTCAATTCCCCCTCGCCCCCTCGTCCCCTCCCCCAATTTCCCCCTCATACCCCCCCTCAGCCCCCCCTCAATTCACCCCCTCAATTCCCAACATCGTTCCCCTCGATTTTCTTTTAATAAAGGGAATAGGTATAAACAAAAGAATAGTTTTCACTTTTATAGATTGTTCCCTTTATTAAAAGAAAAAAAGAGTGTTAATAGTCAAAGGCTTCCTCTCACTAGCATATTTTATTATAAAGGGAATAAGCATAAGCAAAAGAATAGTTTTCCACGTCACTATGGAGGTACTATTCATAGACGCGTTGGATTTATACTTTGATATATTTCTTTTAATAAAGGGAATAGGTACGTAAGGACAGATTCGAAGAGACAGAGACGTAGAGACAGGGATGTATAGACAGAGACGTAGAGACAGAGACGTAGAGTCAGGCTAGCAGAAACAAAGTCATAGAGACCGAGTCGGAGAGACAGAGACATAGAGGCAAAGACGAAGAGACAGAGACGTAGAGATAGACAAATGCATAGAGACAGAGACGTAAAGACAGAGTCGGAGAGACAGAGACATAGAGGTAAAGTCGGAGAGACAGAGACGTGGAGATGGATACGTGGAGGTTGAAACGAAGAGACAGAGTTGGAGAGACAGAGACATTGAGACAGAGTCGAAGAGACAGAGGTACTAACCAGTTCTTCAAATTTTGTTCTGATTCAAAATCGAGAGAACTCCCTTAAGCTATTCCTTAAACGATTATTTGTAATATAAAGGGAATAGGTATAAACAAAAGAATAGTTTTCACTGTTATAGATTGTTGAAAAGAGTGTTAATAGTCAAAGGCTTTCTCTCATTGGAATATTTTATTATAAAGGGAATAAGCATGGATATATATAATACTTTTGTATGTCATCTTCATACGTGTCTATATACGTCCTTATATGAACATTTATCGTCGTCGGGGGTTGACGAGCGGAGCGAGTAGGGGGGCACTCCCCCTAGTATATATATATATATATATATATATACACACACACACACACACACACACACACACACACACACACACACACACACACACACACACACACACACGGTGTCCCATTTTAAACAGACCACGCAAATATATCTTAAAGGGAGATGGAAAAAAACTTTGTATACAAAAGTTGTAGGGTTCGGAGGGGGCCAACTGACGGTGACTTTGACCATGACCTTGAGGTCAAGGATGAATGTCATTTGAAGGTGAAATCGATTTTTTTAAATAGGAACTCCCACTTTTGACCTCGTAAATAAAAAGAGCGGAAAATTTTACGTTCATATATGACCTTCGGTCAAGGTCATGGTCAAGGTCATGGTGAAGATCTAAATCAATCAATGCATCCGTACATTCCGAAAACTTTGCAAAGTAGAAAAAAACATTAAATACAAAATTTGTATAATTCGGAGGGGGCCAACTGATGGGACCTTGACCGTGACCATGACCCAAGGTCACATCTGAACGTAAAATTTCCCGCTCTTTCCATTTGCGAGGTCAAAAGTGGGAGTTCCCATTTGAAAAAATCGATTTGATCTTCAAATGACCTTCATCCTTGACTTCAAGGTCATGGTCAAGGTCACTATAAGTTGGCCCTCTCCAAACCATACAAATTTTGTATTTAATGTTTTTTTCTAGTTTGCAAAGTTTACGGAATGAACGGATGCATTGATTGATTTAGATCTTCACCATGACCTTGACCATGACCTAGACCCAAGGTCATATCTGAACGTAAAATTTTCCGCTCTTTCCATTTACAAGGTCAAAAGTGGGAGTTCCCATTTGAAAAAGTCGATTTGACCTTCAAATGACCTTCATCCTTGACCTCAAGGTCATGGTCATGGTCACCGTCAGTCGGCCCCGTCCAAACGCTACAACTTTTGTATACAAAGTTTGTTTCCATCTCCCTTACTTTTCGAGATATTTGCGTGGTCTGTTTAAAATGGGACACCGTGTATGTACATATATTATATGTAAACAATTTATTTTAATGCTATACAATGTTGAAAAAAAATATCAGGTACTGAATTTTACTCCCGAATAACTTGCCGTTAATCCCCTGCATGAACATATCATATGAGATCTCATATGAGAATTTCGGACATCAGATCATATATGAGATCTCTTATGAGATCTCGTAATACATAAAATTGCAAATGACATCTCATATGATATCTCATATGAGATCTCGTATGATGATATTTTCATGCAAGCCCTTAAAACACAATAAAAAATAATTGTTTTCGCATTTATAAGTGAGCTTAAAAAAATTTATCTTAAATAATTATATTGCCATACTTTTACCTTATTTTGTTGAATTAATGTACCAAAAAAAAATACGCATATACCAAGATTGTAAAAAATGGGAGGTATACTTTCGATTGCACCATCAAAGTCACGTCGATCTTCGATGATCTTGATAATCTGTAATATTTATAATTTTTTGCTGTTACAATACAAGGATCGTGTTATCGATTTATATCGTACGTTTTTCATAAATATTTTGTTTTATTTATAGAATCTTGCATGACTATAAAAATATTAATAACACAAGCCCACAAAGTAAAGAAGTGGTTTGCACGATGGAGATAGATTATTATTATTTTGGCCCATTGAGGCAGAATATGACCTCAGTTTTGGTTATTGGTCAGCAGGACTTTAAGATATCGTCATTTTAACAGTTTTTAGATGTATTCATAGCAACGTCAAACAATTTTTTTAAGGATTTGATCAGTAGTATTATAGAGTATTAGTCATCTGCTATAGAATCCATTTTAAATCATCTAAATACAATTTTTCTTCTTTGAGAAATAGCAAAATCAAAATTTGCAGTTATTATATGTCAAAGAAGGAAAAATCATATTCATACCCTACTGAAAATATTTATGTGATTAATCACGTGATTAAACACGTGATTTAACAAGTGAAAAAACATGGAGTTTATCATGTGTTTTACCACGCGTTTTTTCACATGTTAAATCACGTGTTTAATAACGTAATAAATTACTTGATTTTTTCGAACCGATTTGGCATGTGGTTTAACACGTGATAAATCATGTGATAAAACAAAATTTGTCATATAACAATAAAGAAGCTCTTATTTTTAATACTTTAATGAATAATTGTAACACCTTGACCCAAATAGCAAGGGAATGTTTTATAAAATAATAAAAACTTCTTTGAAGAAAGCCCTTGTCGGTACGGCCAAGCGGTCACCCCCATCCACTTATTAGTTGCGCTGAATGTTGCTTAACTTCAATGAACGGATGACCATGCACCCAATGATCCCTCCAACAGTGCCTCTGACCTGCTGTTTTTATAAAAGCATTAAGGTGATGAGAAACCCTAATTTCAATATTTTTGTCAAGCGCTCATATATATATATATAATCATATGAACATGGACTTATACTGACAGCAATGTATAAGACCACGTGACCCGTCTGCACCAGTGTAATACCGTTTATACAAGTGTCTGCACAAGTCTTGCGTGACTAAAGAAATAATCTCTCTATTTATGCTGACGTCTGCATAAGTCGGTCTCTGTCTGCATAAGTCTATTTCAATTCCGGAAAGTGTCTGTATTACTAGCATTTCATATATTTATATTTATATATACATATATTTTTTCTTCTTCTTCTTTTCTCTCGTCGATCAGCTGTTTTGTTCCGACTGCTGCTCTGTTATGATTGGTCAACAAGCTCCTATGAGTATCATATATTATACATAAATATGATGTATACTCGAAGAGAGGGAGAGAGAGAGAGAGAAAGAGAGAAAGAAAGAAAGAAAGAAAGAGAAAGAAAGAGAAAGTATACATAACAACAATATATATAACACTAACAAAACTGTGACTCTACAAAATAGCCTCAAAATATCGTATGTCCTATATGGTATTTTTAAATATACGTATAATTAGGTAAAGAAAAAGATATGAATTTCAATCAGCTGATGGCATGAGCATACTTTTATACATAGATAAGTATTATAATATATATATATATATATATATATATATATATATATATATATATATATATATATGTTTGAGAATTCCATAATTTATAATGAGGACATGCTGTGGGTGTTTACAAAATAACTTGAGAGCCAAACACTTCAGTCAATTAAACTTCAATATATTATAAAACTGTCCATAAAATTAACTCTATTACATAATTGTCGATATAAAAGTTGTTTCAAGAATAAGTATAAAATGTGTGAGATGTTACAATTAAATAGTTGAGTGTATGACTGTTACAATAATTGATTGAGTGTATGAGTGTTACAATTTGAGTGTCTGAGTTTTACTGTGTGAGTGTGGGTGAGTTTGCTGAGTTACACGTTACGAATCACTGATGAGAGTAACCATGCAATAAACACCACAATCAATTATTATTGAGTTTATTGTGGTTGAGTTTTCAATGAGAAGACACGATTAGGTATTACTGACCTAATCGTGCCTGAGTATTTCCTAAGTATACCGCGTGGCTATGCTTTCCGTATAGCAGCGCACCCTTGTATAAAATGGCCGCATGTAATTGAGTTGTTACCTTCTCATATGTAGAGGTTATATTAATCCTTACGCTGATGAGTTGGTCGAGTGATGGTGATTCCGCAACAAAGATGAGCAGTTGAGAAGAGCCGTATGTTGAGCATGATGATTAAAGTGAGACAGCCGGTGAGGTGAGTGTGAGGATGCGAAGCAGCCGATGAGAGAGGCCATATCAGCAATCCTGTTGAGTTTGGCGTAGCAGTTGCTGAGATGTGTCGCCTCGTTACTAGCTAGATGCAGCAAGCCGTCTTGGGTTGCGCATTGCGACACAACCCTGCCGTAAGGAGTTGCCACATGAGAAGGTCCGGGTGAGAAGCTGCCTCGTGGTGTGCTCAACGCATCGAGCACCGGTGAGAAAAATGCCGCATGAGTATCATGTGTGAGAAGTTTCCGTGTGAGAACACTAGTGAAGCCTCCTCCTTGAGAGCAGCCTCCAAAGTGCAGAAGATGCCGCTTGAGTATCACCGCCGTGTGAGAATCACTGCCGCACTAGAAGATGCCACACGAGCAGTCCAAGCATTTCGTGGCAAGCACGCAATCGACTATACCGTGTGAGAACTGCTGCTGTATGATCGTAGCCGCGTGAGCCGATGCCGCATGACATCCATGTGGAGAGAGTGAGAAAGATCACACCTGAGTCCATCCGATGAGAATTGCCGAGGATGTCCGCACTGAATCTCCACGTGGCCCACCGCTACAGGAGTGGAGCCTGAGAAGATCAAGAATGCCACACTTAAGTCCATCCGGTGTGAGAGCTGCCGAACTTGTACACTGAAACTCTCCACGAGGCCGACCGTTTCAGAGCGAGAGTTTGACCAGATTGAGCGAGAATACCGTGAGAGGCGGCCATGCGGCCTCATGGCGAGCACGCCGTTCAGGATTTTACCGACAGACTGAATGAGCACTTCCGTCTTCTTCCTCGCCTCGTTGTTCCCGGGAAGTGAGTCAAATCACCGTCTCTCTCATTTACATGTGTAAGCATGAGAGAGACAGCATGATTTTTGCCATACCCGGCTAATCAGTATAGCGATTCAGCTGTTCCGCAGAGAACAGCTGCTGAGTGCTGCCATCGCGCGGCCGCCTGCTGAGTTATCGCTCAGTCGCGCAACCGCGGGAAATTCAAAACTTGATATTTCCCAAACAATATATTATATATATATATATATATACATATATATATATATATATATATATATATATATATATATATATATATATATATATATATATATATATATATATATATATATATATATGTATATATATTATATATATTTATCTCAAAGGTAACTTATGCGGACGCATCCTTAATGGGAACGGTACTTATGCGGACTTTCATCGACTTGTGCAGACATTTTTTAGTGTCTACATAGAGAGAGAATTATTTCTTTAGTCAAGCGTAACTTGTGCAGACACGGGTCTAATGGAAACGATACTTATGCGGATAACTTACGTAAACGGATTGGGACTTATGCGGATGAGTCTACATATGTACCTATACATCTGTTTATATATATATATATATATATATATATATATATATATATATATATATATATATATATATATATATATTTATGTTTTATGTTAGTTTCCAGGACATTCCAGATGTTTAACGTTGGTTTCGGGGACATTTGTTTGTTTTGGGGACAGTCCCTGAATCTACATATGTTTAACGTCAGTTTTGAGGACATCGGCCCCCATAAGAGACATTATTTCTTTAGTCACGTATAGGTATACAGTAACATGGGGTCCTGGGAACTAACGTTATACAAGTTTATATATATATATGTTTGTAAATTGGTACTTTTGAGGAGATGTGAACCTTTCGCTCAGAGTTCGGACAATGTGACTAAAGAAATAATGACCCTCGGGTTACCGACTCTGGGAAAAGGGGGTATAGATTTCTCCTCAAAAGTCACGATTCTTGCTTTGAATTTGAGGAGTCTCTTCAAAATGCCGACATCTCTTCAAAAGTACCGATCTATACGTTGATATCTCTTCAAATATACCAATTCCCATAGTTATGATATATATATATATATATATATATATATATATATATATATATATATATATATATATATATATATATATATATATATATATATATATATATATATATATAAAGACCTATACACGTTATTTCTGGTAATCTACAGGGTCCTATAGTTTATCTCTTCAGAGTTCCCTATATAAGCGCGTGACTAAAGAAATAATATCCCTGGGGTTATTGACTCTAGACGCGTCCCAGAAATAACGCTTACGTACAGAAAAATTTCCGGGACGTCCCGGAAAAAACAGCGCGTCCCGGAAATAACAGCGATGTACAGTGTAAACGTCCCGGAACGAACCGTTGCAGATAAATATATATATATGGGTCAAAAAATACTTTTTTAAAAATCCGTGCGCACGGGGTCCCCGATTTTTCTGGTTTTGAGATATTTTATAGAACTTATCAAAAAAATGATCTCTGCCAATTTTTAGGGTCCAATATTCAAAATTGACGTCAGGAGCTCGTCATGAAGGTGCAAAAAAGGTCATTTCTTATGCGTTTTTTGGTGTTTGTCAAACTTTTTTTAAATAAGTTCATTCATATCAATTTGCAATTTATCAGTGGGTTTTTTCTTCGCCTTGACTTGAACTTTACAGATATATTTTTTTCGAAAACCAAAATTTACGTATACATATCCAAATTACCACATTGCTCAAGTCACCTTTTTGACATTTTAACGATACTTTAAAGCGATTTTTCGTGCATTAGTTACAATCGCACCCCAATCTATCCAAGGGCTTTCGAAAGGGGGTGAAAAAACCTTTCTATTTCACTGGGACATCATAAAAAAATGTTTAAAAATACAGTGCGTGTGTTAGTTTGAATTTCACAGATTTTGAAAAAATATCCATTTTTACGAAATTCAAACCAGTGGGAAATTTTTGTAGCAACTTTTATTTGGCTGAAAACTATTGGAAAGTGTTCTTAAAACATACCTGAAAGAAGTCTAATTGAACCGAGCATGGATATTAAACGATTTCCTATTGATTCGAGCTGATGAATTATGATATTTTTTCAATTTCGGTGTCTAAATTACTAAGCACTTTCTGCATTTCTAGACCATTTCCTTAAACTTTTAGGATAATTAAAGGAATTTTTGCATTATTGATTAAAATATACTTCTGAAGTCTTTAATAAAGCTTTGTGAGATACATCTATGTGGTCTTAAAGCAGATACAGCGGTTTGAAGTTTAGAAAAAGAAATGGTACCATAAGATAAAATGCCTATTCTTTTACCCGCCGCAGCGCCCAGGTCTGTATAATAAATAATACTTTAAATTACTAAAATAATACTCTTAATTACTTAATATAATATTTTGATTAATGTAAATATGTAAGTCAAAACTGTAGCTTAATTGGTCCACAGTAGCTTGAGGTACAGCCTTAAAAAATTGTAAAATTGGTTATTTTCTGCTATTTATAGTTCAGTTTTACAATTTTGCTAGATTTGAAATTGAGAGAGGCACATAAATTTTGTGCTATAGTTTATAATAGCTATGTAAGGTATACCAGGAACTATGTTAATTTTCCCTGCATATGTAGGTATAGAAACAATGTATTTTATTATTCACTGTAACCAGTTTCTATTGCGTATGGAAACCCTCATTTTCGCGCTATCTTCCTTCGTGAAAGGGATAGTGGCAGTGGCAGTATCTTTTTCCCTTTCGAATTAGTGCAGTTCACATATGTAAAGGAGTGTCTACATCAAGTGCCGTGTGCCATGTACTGTCTACAGTGTCACGAGTAAAAAAAAATGTTGTCGAACATCTATTAATCGATGTAACCACAGATTAAATAGAACCGTGTTCTGAGGCTAGATTGTCGATCTGTGGTTGCATTAGATTATTAGACGTTCGACATTTTTTTTACTTGGAAGATTCATACATTGTGTCCGGTAAACGGCATACGGCGTATAACATGGACACTCCTTTCAGGATTCAACTGTGCGAGAGAGAAAGAAATCCCGTCGCTATCGGCTATCCCTCTCTTTTTCTAATGTCGATCCCTCTCATTGGATGCACAGTCTATCTTTCAAGTCTATGATGCTAACCGACTGTGTTCATGTGGTATACGGAAACTCATTTATAACTGTTAAACTGTTATTATTTCGACTATTTAGATAGAAAAATTTGGAAGATTTACACTGAAGGCAAAATTTAAGGTTAATATTAAATTTTTATTGTTTAAACTGTTATTTAAAATAACAGTAATTGAAGACTTCTATGGAAAAAAGGTGTATCTCAGAAAATCACACTATATTTATTGTTAATGACTTGAATTATTTAGATCATGAGGATATAGAAAACTTAAAAACAGTTTATGATAAGAATTTCACTTCTCAACATAAACTATGTAGGACTTGTGGTATTCGAATGAAATCAGATATTTTAGAGTACAGAAATCAAGTCAGGACAGTTACAACTTTATCAGATGAGAGTAAAGAAAATTCTAGTCAGAATAGCATTAAATCAACAAATGAAAGTACGCCAATATCAGAATTTTGTACAAATAGTCAGAACAAAAGAAACCTTGATACAATTCTTGATACTTTTAACATTGCTCCTTTTAAACGCCAAAAGATGAATGATAATGTACTTGTAAAGGAAAGTATTAGTATTATACAGAATGTCACGAAACAGACCTCAGAAGCGTTTGAGAAAGTTTATAATATAAAATTGTCAGAATTTAAAAATATAAAAGAAATGAGTGATAAAAGTTTGTGGTTTAGAAGTATGATTTCAGATAAATGTATATTCTGGCTCTGGCGTTACTTACAGGTCCAGGATTTTAAGGGATTTTGATAATCAGAGTCTCAAAATGTTCGTATTTTATCTCTTCATTAACTGAAAAGTTGTGTGAATTTAAATTTATATGTTTCGTATTTCACCTGATGTTAAGGAAGATATTGTTAAATATTATTTGGATGATTATAATAGCATAAATTATAGCGAAATAAAGGAATGTGTAACAGTAAAAGTTCCTGGCCAACCTTCAACATCAGTGCAGAAAAGAATATTGATCTATGATCTGAAAGATTTATATCAAAATTGGATAAAGGACACCAGATGCGATATAATTCCCTGCTTATCTTTTTTCTCTCAGCTGAGACCTAAAGAATATGTTTTTGTTGAAGATCCAGGAACGCACAATATATGCGTATGTTTTGTACATCAAAATATGAAATTAAAACTTGCATCTATGAATGTGAAAAAAAGTTACAAAGAAGTAATTGAAGTTGGAGTATACTCCATGGAAAACCCTGATTGCATGTTTCACAAATGTATCCAATGTCCAAATAAGGATGGGATACGTAAATTATTATTTAGTACTGAAATTGACAGCAATAGGTATATAAAATACAGCAACTGGATATCTACATCTATATCTAGTAAAAACTCGGAGGGCTCATCAAGTACCCGAGTGATTTTATAAGATTTTGAAAAGCCTTTCGAAGAGTTTCTTGATGACATATGTAATGACATATGGGCTATAATTTATTTATTTATTTATTTATTAAACCAGAGTAAGTACATAGGTATTACAATAATATCAATATACATTTTTACATTACATGCGTAACCCAGCAGAGGAAGTATTTCCTGTATGCTGGTCTGGTGACTTAAACTAACTTAAAACTAAATTGAAATATTGTCCCTGATTGTTTGTCGATCTTGTATCCCCGTAGCTAGCAGCTACGGAGTCAAGTCGACAACCACACATTTATTATAACTGAGCATCATTTTATTTCATGCAAACAAAAAGATAATTATGCTCACTTCAGGCAACATTTGGACAATGATACTGGACTATTAGTCATGGATTTCGCAGAAAATTATGTATTTATCTGTCAAAACTCTACCCAAGGATTTCACTTTAATAATATTCATGCTTTGTTATTTACCGTATCCTTGTACTACGCAGATCAAATAAATAATGAGGTAAAAGTTGCAAGTTTCTGTGTTATTTCAGACAGTACGAAACACCAAGCATATTCTGTACATATATTTCAAGAAGTAGTACTCAATGAAATTAAAAGCAAGTATCCCTGGATAAAAAGTCTGATTTCTCTGATGGAGTACCAACACAATTCAAAAACAAGTAAGAACATATTAAACAATCATATCTTATTGAATTTCTTTACTTTCCACTTTTTTTATTAAATTTTTGCTTTTACAAAAAAACTGAACCAAAAAAAAGGAATTTTGGAGATAAAATATGTTTAAAAAAATATTTTAAGACTATTAGCATAAAAATCCATCTATTGTAGAAAATATTATCTTTTTGGATTTCTATTTTTCTGGATATTTTAATATCCATACACATAATTATCATTTTATAACTTTTTTTTAAGAACCACTTTATTAATCTATGCCACCATCAAGATTTCGGCATAAAAATAATGTCTTACAATTTTTTTGCTACATCACATGGTAAGAGTGCCTGTAATGGCATTGGGGCGGTAGCAAAACGCACGGCAAGAAAAGCTTCACTGCAAGGTGTCACAATTTTGACTCCTGAACAAATGTACAATTATTTAAATGACAACGTAACAGGAATAAGGTGTATACATTTACTGATTCTATAGTTCAATTAATTAAAAATAAAATATGTATAAATAACTTTTCAAATAATGTTACAGATTTCTTTATGTCAGTGAGAGCAGAATTGAAGCCAGAGGTAAAAAACTTCAAAAAAGATTTGCATCTGCAAAGACTGTGAAAAACACTCGACAATATCATTATTTTGAAATTATTGATGAACGGAAAATACGCGCCAAACTATACTCAGATGATACAAAATCAGATATTATAAATTTATGAAGTGGCCATAAATTATATTCTCAAATATATTCGTAAATTGATAAATATTGTCTTCGATTAATAAATGTTATTTCTAAAAATGTTAAATTATAAATTATTCTATAGGATTATTCTATAGGAAATGCATTTTCCTTTCAGGTTACAATATGGAATGTAACTTATACCATATTGTGTATATACGTTACTCTGGAAACAAATATACTAAATATACTAAATTATGATTTGCTTGAGACTTCACTACTTCTGATAAATTTGAATTTTTGAAATTAAATTTTTATTCGTGACTATTCAAAACTAAGTTATTAAATCAAATGAGAATAAAAAGAGTAATTAAGAGTATTATTTAAGTAACTAAAAGTATTATTTATTATACAGACCTGGGCGCTGCGGCGAGTAAAAGAATAGGCATTTTATCTTTTGGTAGCATTTCTTTTTCTAAACTTCAAACCGCTATATCTGCTTTAAGACTACATAGATGTATCTCACAAAGCTTTATTAAAGATTTCAGAAGTATATTTTAATCAATAATGCAAAAAATTCCTTTAATTATCCTAAAAGTTTAAGGAAATGGTCTAGAAATGCAGAAAATGCTTAGTAATTTAGACACCGAAATTGAAAAAATATCATAATTCATCAGCTCGAATCAATAGGAAATCGTTTGATATCCATGCTCGGTCCAATTGGATTTCTTTCAGGTATATTTTAAGAACACTTTCCAATAGTTTTCAACCAAATAAAAGTTGCTACAAAAATTTCCCACTGGTTTGAATTTCGTAAAAATGGATATTTTTTCAAAATCTGTGAAATACAAAATAACACACGCACTGTATTTTTAAACTTTTTTTTATGATATCCTAGTGAAATAGAAAGATTTTTTCACCCCTTTTCGAACGCCCTTGGGTAGATTGGGGTGCCATTATAACTAATGCACGAAAAATCGCTTTAAAGTATCGTTAAAATGTCAAAAAGGTGATTTTAGCAATGTGGTAATTTAGACATGTATACGTAAATTTTGGTTTTCGAAAAAAATATATCTGTAAAGTTCAAATCAAGACGAAGAAAAAATCCACTGATAAATTGCAAATTGATATGAATGAACTTATTTAAAAAAAGTTTGAAAAACACAAAAAAATGGATAAAAAATGACCTTTTTTGCACCTTTATGACGAGCTCCTGACGTCAATTTTGAATATTGGACCCTAAAAATTGGCAGAGATAATTTTTTTTATAAGTTCTATAAAATATCTCAAAACCAGAAAAATCGGGGACCCCCGTGCAATCGCTGAAAAAATGCAATCGCTGAAAACCGTGAAAAATCGCTTTAAAGTATCGTTAAAATGTCAAAAAGGTGATTTTAGCAATGTGGTAATTTAGACATGTATACGTAAATTTTGGTTTTCGAAAAAAATATATCTGTACAGTTCAAGTCAAGACGAAGAAAAAATCCACTGATAAATTGCAAATTGATATGAATGAACTTATTTAAAAAAAGTTTGAAAAACACAAAAAAATGGATAAAAAATGACCTTTTTTGTACCTTTATGACGAGCTCCTGACGTCAATTTTGAATATTGGACCCTAAAAATTGGCAGAGATAATTTTTTTTATAAGTTCTATAAAATATCTCAAAACCAGAAAAATCGGGGACCCCCGTGCGCACGGATTTTTAAAAAAGTATTTTTTTGACCCATATATATATCATATGTAAAAAAATAAATATAACTTAAAAAAAAATAAAGAATAGATACTTTGAGAAAATTGTTTTCATTTTCAGGTTATAGAATTCTCATAGACTTTGAGCTCTGAAACAGGTTCTTGTCGAAGGAGCAGCACCAGTAGTAATGCCAGTAACTTCTCATAACATCAGTGCGGATAGTGTACTTGACAATGTTGCAACTGCCCTAGCATACAACTCTGACCACCAAACTCAGCTTTTGATAAAATCCAGTCCTATGATGTCAGAATCTAGATATGGGCTACTAGACAGTGCTACTGCATTATACAGGACAGATTTTGCTGGAAGAGGAGAATTGGCAGCTCGCCAAATGCATTTAGCCAGATTTCTTCGATTATTGCTTAGATTAGCTGATGAATTTGGCTGCGCAGTGGTTATCACTAATCAAGTAGTAGCTCAAGTGGATGGTGCAGCTAGTATGTTTGAAGGTGATTAAAAGAAACCTATTAGCGGTAATATGATCTGACTCAAACAAGTACAACTAGACTTTATTTATGTAAAGGAAGAGGTGAAACAAGGATATGCAGAATTCATGCTTACCTGAAAGAGAAGCTACATTTGCGATAAATGCTGATTGAATTGGTGATGTTAAAGAATAGTATTATTATAGTATTATAAGTATTATTCATTTTTTGAATTACATTTATTATTTCAGACTCAGGGTTTACTCCGTTTTTTACTTAAAATGCAAATGCAGCTTGAAGAAGATATTAACGCATAAAAACAAACACACTAATATATTCTACTTATTTTTAGGTTGTGAATGTGGTTTTTCTGAAACATTTTTTATTTTTGTAGTACTTGTAAACACAAGTTTATATATTATAACTACAAGATTTGTGTACATCAACAACAAAAATAATCAGATAAGTATTAAATGACTAAATGTCTATTTTTAAAATATAAAATATCAGTTAAGAGATGAACATTGAAACTTTGTGTTGATTTTTTATATTTTTTCAGATTGTATAAGGAATATGATCCAAATTTATACATGAATGTACAAAAAGAAGAAATCATTCTAGTTTAGTTGAAGTTATATTCAAAAATTAGATTTTTTTTATCTAGAATGAGGGTTCCACGCAAAAACTAGCAGGACAGAAGTTTTTAAATAATAAATAGACCACAGTAAACTTTTTTCTACACAAGATTAAAATAATAATTTCAAGAAGTTATGTCCATAAATAAATGTCAAGAAAGTTTTTGTTCTCTCAGTAATTCTTAGTTCATAAACTGTTTCAAAAGATTATATAAAATGAAAATTGAAATACAGAAAAATGTCAGAATGATGTGTTATTGTGAATATTTGAACGAATAAAAGTTCTCACGAATAATTTAATTTATGATTAGCTCATGGTAAGAGACGCTAAAATGTTTCAGAATCTACAGTAAACTTTCTTCTACACAAGATTTAAATAGCAATTTCAAGAAGTTATATACACAAATAAATGTCAAGAAAGTTTTTGTTCTCTCAGTGATTCTTAGTTCATAAACTGTTTATTTTTAATTTTATAAGATGTGAGCAATGATAGATTATTAATTCAAGTGGTTTTGTATAAAAATTTCAACAAATCCAAGTGTTGAGAATAATGTAATTAATGATTGGTTCATGGTGTGGGACGCTAAATGTTTCAGAGGAGCCATCTGTTTAGTGAAAATTATAGTTATAATAAACAATATAAAAGTATTGTTACTTTATGAAATCTTTTTGCTTCCTCATAGAGGAATTGCTTCCTCATGGAGGAAGCTTTGTAACGGTGAAAAAAATTTCGAAAAAATAATGTTCAAAAAAATGTTTTAAGGCGATATATGTGTATATTAGTTGATTTTGATCATTTTTGTTTTCGTGGATGTGTGTGTGTGTGTGTGTGTGTGTGTGTGTGTGTGTGTGTGTGTGTGTGTGTGTGTGTGTGTGTGTGTGTATTTGAGCTCTTCATATCTCCCAAACGAATCGACCGATTGTCGTCGGGTAAAGCTTATTCTCTTTGTCTCGCGGGAAAAGAAAGGTACCCTGATGGGTTTGAGTTTTTATTGATTTTCTTTTGTTTTATAACCAAAAAACGATTTTTAATTTTTAGTTTTTTTGATTTTTTCATATCTTACAGTCATTATTATATGTGACGTCCCGAAATGAAAACTTTAATTATTTATTTAATTCGTCTTTATTATCGAGAGCGCGCAACTTCCACTTTACGCTGAGCGGTTTACGCAAGTGGATTATCTTTTAGCGTGGCATGAGAGGGCAAGGAGGGTGGATAGGATTTCGTCCAGACTCGAGAGCCTAGTGACAGGAAAAAAAAAAAAACCTTTTAGATAACTTACTTTGTATTGTTGTTTATTGATTTGTTGTCCTAGGGTTTACAATATCTTTCTACCTCTTTCTATGGTAGGAAATCTCGTTTAATATATACACTCCTTGTAATCACTTTTATTTATTGGTCACAGAAATAACTCTTTTTATAATTCTTAGTGCTGCTTTTACAATAACTACTACTCTAACGAACGATTTGTTCTACGGAAAACCGGGCTGTAGTCTTAGCGGGCAAAACTTAAACTGAGGACCGCTGCCATTTACAATGAACTTTTCGGAGTTTTCCGGGCTCGTATCTACGAGCGTAATTATCTGGTCCGGTCTAATACTAATAACTCTACGCTGCCCGGATGGTCACACTATTTATTCAGGTGTGAAGTACCTGGATCCCCACCTTATGCACCGATATCGATCTCCTACAGTTCGGAGCCCGATATTGATACACGCAGGGTCATAAATCACGGGCATGTTCGTTACCACGTTCATGCATTATCAGCGCTAGTTTTGGAGCTGATAACGCATCTCGCTTTTGTGCTCCGTGCCGACGGCGGTTATCCGACATCTCAAGTTTTATGGCTTTGTTATTGTAATTGCCTCGATCTTTTTGGCAACCGCGACTCGTCACCCGGGAGGAATTTGCGTGATCTCATTATTTACAATTCTCTTCCTTTTATTTAATAAATTAATTGGAGAGAGAAAAAAAGAATGAGATAGGTCATATCGTGACATACATAATATAATAAACTTTTCTTGAAAGGTATTTAAATTACCTATATTTTCCTTTTTTAAAATTTAAAATATCTTCACTCTGTCAATTGTTATTAAGGAAAACTTTTTTATATTTCATAAATTAATTTCTCAAAAAATAATTTATTTATCGACTTGAAATAAATAACCAGTTATTACACTAATTGAAGACTATATGTGGTTAAAATTTCAAGAGATTATCTTCATTTGTTTTTTAGAAAAAAATTATTTTAGAAAAAATTTGCGTTTTCGTTGTCGCACGATAACTAGAGCAAAAATTATCCAATCGTCCTGAAATTTGGCCCAGATGTAGCTTTTATATACCTTCAGATCGAGTTCGTTGCCCAAAAAAATCGGTCCATTAGGAAACAAGATATTTGAGGTTAAACATTTTTTTAAAAAATTTTTGAATCACATTTTCTCAGAGATTATTTGATTTATCGACTTAAAATTTTAACGAAAGCCCTTGGATAGATTGGGGTGCGATTGTAACTAATGCACGAAAAATCGCTTTAAAGTATCGTTAAAATGTCAAAAAGGTGACTTGAGCAATGTGGTAATTTGGATATGTATACGTAAATTTTGGTTTTCGAAAAAAATATATCTGTAAAGTTCAAGTCAAGGCGAAGAAAAAACCCACTGATAAATTGCAAATTGATATGAATGAACTTATTTAAAAAAAGTTTGACAAACACCAAAAAACGCATAAGAAATGACCTTTTTTGCACCTTCATGACGAGCTCCTGACGTCAATTTTGAATATTGGACCCTAAAAATTGGCAGAGATAATTTTTTTTATAAGTTCTATAAAATATCTCAAAACCAGAAAAATCGGGGACCCCCGTGCGCACGGATTTTTAAAAAAGTATTTTTTTGACCCATATATATATCATATGTAAAAAAATAAATATAACTTAAAAAAAAATAAAGAATAGATACTTTGAGAAAATTGTTTTCATTTTCAGGTTATAGAATTCTCATAGACTTTGAGCTCTGAAACAGGTTCTTGTCGAAGGAGCAGCACCAGTAGTAATGCCAGTAACTTCTCATAACATCAGTGCGGATAGTGTACTTGACAATGTTGCAACTGCCCTAGCATACAACTCTGACCACCAAACTCAGCTTTTGATAAAATCCAGTCCTATGATGTCAGAATCTAGATATGGGCTACTAGACAGTGCTACTGCATTATACAGGACAGATTTTGCTGGAAGAGGAGAATTGGCAGCTCGCCAAATGCATTTAGCCAGATTTCTTCGATTATTGCTTAGATTAGCTGATGAATTTGGCTGCGCAGTGGTTATCACTAATCAAGTAGTAGCTCAAGTGGATGGTGCAGCTAGTATGTTTGAAGGTGATTAAAAGAAACCTATTAGCGGTAATATGATCTGACTCAAACAAGTACAACTAGACTTTATTTATGTAAAGGAAGAGGTGAAACAAGGATATGCAGAATTCATGCTTACCTGAAAGAGAAGCTACATTTGCGATAAATGCTGATTGAATTGGTGATGTTAAAGAATAGTATTATTATAGTATTATAAGTATTATTCATTTTTTGAATTACATTTATTATTTCAGACTCAGGGTTTACTCCGTTTTTTACTTAAAATGCAAATGCAGCTTGAAGAAGATATTAACGCATAAAAACAAACACACTAATATATTCTACTTATTTTTAGGTTGTGAATGTGGTTTTTCTGAAACATTTTTTATTTTTGTAGTACTTGTAAACACAAGTTTATATATTATAACTACAAGATTTGTGTACATCAACAACAAAAATAATCAGATAAGTATTAAATGACTAAATGTCTATTTTTAAAATATAAAATATCAGTTAAGAGATGAACATTGAAACTTTGTGTTTTTTTATATTTTTTCAGATTGTATAAGGAATATGATCCAAATTTATACATGAATGTATAAAAAGAAGAAATCATTCTAGTTTAGTTGAAGTTATATTCAAAAATTAGATTTTTTTATCTAGAATGAGGGTTCCACGCAAAAACTAGCAGGACAGAAGTTTTTAAATAATAAATAGACCACAGTAAACTTTTTTCTACACAAGATTAAAATAATAATTTCAAGAAGTTATGTCCATAAATAAATGTCAAGAAAGTTTTTGTTCTCTCAGTAATTCTTAGTTCATAAACTGTTTCAAAAGATTATATAAAATGAAAATTGAAATACAGAAAAATGTCAGAATGATGTGTTATTGTGAATATTTGAACGAATAAAAGTTCTCACGAATAATTTAATTTATGATTAGCTCATGGTAAGAGACGCTAAAATGTTTCAGAATCTACAGTAAACTTTCTTCTACACAAGATTTAAATAGCAATTTCAAGAAGTTATATACACAAATAAATGTCAAGAAAGTTTTTGTTCTCTCAGTGATTCTTAGTTCATAAACTGTTTATTTTTAATTTTATAAGATGTGAGCAATGATAGATTATTAATTCAAGTGGTTTTGTATAAAAATTTCAACAAATCCAAGTGTTGAGAATAATGTAATTAATGATTGGTTCATGGTGTGGGACGCTAAATGTTTCAGAGGAGCCATCTGTTTAGTGAAAATTATAGTTATAATAAACAATATAAAAGTATTGTTACTTTATGAAATCTTTTTGCTTCCTCATAGAGGAATTGCTTCCTCATGGAGGAAGCTTTGTAACGGTGAAAAAAAATTTCGAAAAAATAATGTTCAAAAAGATGTTTTAAGGCGATATATGTGTATATTAGTTGATTTTGATCATTTTTGTTTTCGTGGATGTGTGTGTGTGTGTGTGTGTGTGTGTGTGTGTGTGTGTGTGTGTGTGTGTTGTGTGTATGTATTTGAACTCTTCATATCTCCGAAACGAATCGACCGATTTTCGTCGGGTAAAGCTTATTCTCTTTGTCTCGCGGGAAAAGAAAGGTACCCTGATGGGTTTGAGTTTTTATTGATTTTCTTTTGTTTTATAACCAAAAAACGATTTTTAATTTTTAGTTTTTTTGATTTTTTCATATCTTACAGTCATTATTATATGTGACGTCCCGAAATGAAAACTTTAATTATTTATTTAATTCGTCTTTATTATCGAGAGCGCGCAACTTCCACTTTACGCTGAGCGGTTTACGCAAGTGGATTATCTTTTAGCGTGGCATGAGAGGGCAAGGAGGGTGGATAGGATTTCGTCCAGACTCGAGAGCCTAGTGACAGGAAAAAAAAAAAAAAATAACCTTTTAGATAACTTACTTTGTATTGTTGTTTATTGATTTGTTGTCCTAGGGTTTACAATATCTTTCTACCTCTTTCTATGGTAGGAAATCTCGTTTAATATATACACTCCTTGTAATCACTTTTATTTATTGGTCACAGAAATAACTCTTTTTATAATTCTTAGTGCTGCTTTTACAATAACTACTACTCTAACGAACGATTTGTTCTACGGAAAACCGGGCTGTAGTCTTAGCGGGCAAAACTTAAACTGAGGGCCGCTGCCATTTACAATGAACTTTTCGGAGTTTTCCGGGCTCGTATCTACGAGCGTAATTATCTGGTCCGGTCTAATACTAATAACTCTACGCTGCCCGGATGGTCACACTATTTATTCAGGTGTGAAGTACCTGGATCCCCACCTTATGCACCGATATCGATCTCCTACAGTTCGGAGCCCGATATTGATACACGCAGGGTCATAAATCACGGGCACGTTCGTTACCACGTTCATGCATTATCAGCGCTAGTTTTGGAGCTGATAACGCATCTCGCTTTTGTGCTCCGTGCCGACGGCGGTTATCCGACATCTCAAGTTTTATGGCTTTGTTATTGTAATTGCCTCGATCTTTTTGGCAACCGCGACTCGTCACCCGGGAGGAATTTGCGTGATCTCATTATTTACAATTCTCTTCCTTTTATTTAATAAATTAATTGGAGAGAGAAAAAAAGAATGAGATAGGTCATATCGTGACATACATAATATAATAAACTTTTCTTGAAAGGTATTTAAATTACCTATATTTTCCTTTTTTAAAATTTAAAATATCTTCACTCTGTCAATTGTTATTAAGGAAAACTTTTTTATATTTCATAAATTAATTTCTCAAAAAATAATTTATTTATCGACTTGAAATAAATAACCAGTTATTACACTAATTGAAGACTATATGTGGTTAAAATTTCAAGAGATTATCTTCATTTGTTTTTTAGAAAAAAATTATTTTAGAAAAAATTTGCGTTTTCGTTGTCGCACGATAACTAGAGCAAAAATTATCCAATCGTCCTGAAATTTGGCCCAGATGTAGCTTTTATATACCTTCAGATCGAGTTCGTTGCCCAAAAAAATCGGTCCATTAGGAAACAAGATATTTGAGGTTAAACATTTTTTAAAAAAATTTTTGAATCACATTTTCTCAGAGATTATTTGATTTATCGACTTAAAATTTTAACCACTTATTAAACTTATAGAAGACTATATTTGGCTAAAATTTCAAGAGATGATCTTTATTTGTTTTATACCACTCTAACCTCAAAATCACAATTTTGGTATGATTTTTCGGCTCTCGTGGTATAAAATACCGTTCGAAACGAGTGCGGAAGTTGATTAATTACTTCGTGAGACTTTTCGCACTCGCTTCGCTCGTGCGAAAAACATCACACGAAGTAAATCATCACCTTCCGCACCAGTGTCGAAATATACTATTTTAGAAAAGAATTATTTTAGAAAACATTTGCATTTTCGTTGTCGCACGATAACTAGAGCAAGAATTATCCAATTGTCCTGAAATTTGGCATAGATGTAGCTTTTATATATCTTCAGATCGAGTTCATTGCCCAAAAAAATCGGTCCATTACGAAAAAAGATATTTGAGGTTAAATATTTTTTAAAAAAATTTTCGAATCGCGTTTTCTCAAAAAATACTTGATTTATTGACTTAAAATTTTAACCACTTATTAAATTTATAGTAGACTATATTTGGTTAAAATTTCAGGAGATTATCTTCATTTGCTTTTTAGAAAACAATTATTTTAGAAAAAATTTGCGTTTTCGTTGTTGCACGATAACAAGAGCAAAAATTACCCAATCGTCCTGAAATTTGGCACAGATGTAGCTTTCAAATATCTTCAGATCAAGTTCGTTGCCCAAAAAAAATCGGTCCATTACGAAAAAAGATATAACGCACAGTTTAAGCTGAATCTGGACCCATGACCCTCTCCTAGTTAGTCTAACCGTACAAGATAAGGTATTAACTTTTAAATATTAGAAGTAAAGATTAATTAAAGGGATCAATAAATTAAGTTTGAGGAATTTTTATTTTTACAGAGTATCAGAACATAAGGATTATTGACAATTACATCATAGAATAGAAGAGTTAATTAACAAATTTAATATATATGGAAATTGTAGTCAACTTTGAGCTTTAAGTTTTGTAAAAGTTAGAGGATCATCAGGTAATACAGAAATTTCAATTTAAATTCTGAAAATTGAACTATGAAGTAAGAGCAACATTGGCAGCTGGCTAATATCCAAATAGAATACGTGTATTCATGAAACATGTCCAGCTCAGGATGGAATATGTATTAAGGATTTACAGAGTTCAAAAAAACAAGCAGCAATGGTTACTTGTAAAGAATTTGCAGCTAGGACGAACTCTAACCATACGAAGTCATTTCAAAAATTTGTTCATGAACCAAGTAAAAGTTTATGCAAAATGAACATTACAATGCTGAGAAACCAAGACAATGTGTTATTGTGAAATTTGAATAAATACAAAACCAAGGTCCCGTGGAAAAAAAATTTCCTTTGGCGAAAGTTTTGCATAAGTTTCACCTCACAAAAGTTTTGTAATAGTTTGTGTAAATTTGGGAAATGAGAATATCCCAAACTTTGACGAGTCAAACTCATATCGTTCTGGTAAAGTTTGGCGAAACTTCATTAAAACTTTCGGTGAAACTTTTGCGAAACTTTCGCCAAAGGAAATTTTTTTTACACAGAGCATCCATTTGCGATGCAATGCTGATGACCTACAGCCTATTCCCGAGTCAACGCCAGTACCGAGAACAAGTCGAGGGTGCGTTAGTAGGGACGGCACAGTACATCCAGTTGGTATCCCTCGCCGAATACAAAACGCTGCTCCTGTGGCAGTCGCTCCCGCCACATAGCCTATGACTCCGCGCCAGATGCATTTCCAGTTGCCAGAAGTGAGAGCCGGTGATAAGTAGCTGGATGGTTTAACACACGGTAGTGCGTAGTCGGCGTTATATGCCAGTGGACGCGATTGAAACACTGCGACGATGACGATGAATGGGCCACGCGCGACGACCGTCACTGCGTGGAGAGCCAAAATGCTGCGGCTGTGGCTGCAGCACTTTTGTATGCGTTGTAGGCAGATTAAATACCCACCGCTGGTCTCTCCTGTGCACTGGATACCTCTAACATGTGATGACTTGGCGATCGTGTAGAGCGTCAGGACCAATAGGTTTGACGTAGTCGATATGCTAAGACGGCGACAACAGCAATTAACTCAAGAAAATGTACCTGAAAAAATAAGAAAATTCACAAAGAATATATTCTTTTTAGCAAAAATATCATTGTGAAAATATGTGAAAAGTGTTCTAAGAAGAAAGGTATGTGTATATTTTCAAATTTGGATACGAGGTTAAGAGGTTCAAGATAGTTATGTAGATTCAATCATTATGAAAATGTCTAAATAATATTTTTACTTATCTGATTATTTTTCTGGAACGAATCAGCGAAATTCTTTGTAGTATTCCTCGTTGTAGCTCGATCTCCATCCATTTCCATAAAAAACATTGTCGATCAGAAAGATTATGAGAAAAATATTTTGATAACTGCCGCTGACTGAAATTGGTTAAATTTTTCAACGTTGCATAGATGTACGAAACAAATACTTACAAATTTCACACTGTATATTGTCAACCGTATTTATTTTGTTTTGTACATCTATGCAACGGAGAACATTTAACCAATTTCAGTCAGCGGCAGTTATCAAAATATTTTTCTCATAATCTTCCCGATCGACAATGTTTTTTATGGAAATGGATGGAGATCGAGCTACAACGAGGAATACTACAAAGAATTTCGCTGATTCGTTCCAGAAAAATAATCAGATAAGTAAAAATATTATTTAGACATTTTCATAATGATTGAATCTACATAACTATCTTGAACCTCTTAACCTCATATCCAAATTTGAAAATATACACATACCTTTCTTCTTAGAACACTTTTCACATATTTTCACAATGAAATTTTTGCTAAAAAGAATATATTCTTTGTGAATTTTTTTATTTTTTCAGGTGCATTTTCTTGGTACTAACGTTGACCCGGGAATAGGCTGTAGGTCATCAGTATTGCATCGCAAATGGATGCTCCGTGTAAAAAAAATTTCCTTTGACGAAAGTTTCGCAAAAGTTTCACCTCACGAAAGTTTAAATGAAGTTTCGCCAAACTTTACCCGAACAATATGAGTTTGACTCGTCAAAGTTTGGGATATTCTCATTTCCCAAATTTACACAAACTATTACAAAACTTTTATGAGGTGAAACTTATGCAAAACTTTCGCCAAAGGAAATTGTTTTTACACGGGGTCTTATGTGAGTGAACCTTGGAATACGAGTTTGTTATATGTGGGTGCGTGTGTGTGTGTGAAAAAACTGAAATAAACAATAAAAATTAGTACAGAGAAATAAACATTTAGCATTTGTGAAATAACTTGTTTTTTATAATATAAAAAACTGCTTCCCAGTGAAATACATTTGTGGGTTCTTATGTCAGTGAAATGTACGTTATTTTGTGTATTTTGATAAGAGTTTTGTAAAGTGAAAAGCATAAATGATTAAAATGAGAGGAGTGAATAATTTATAATATAAAAACATGACGCTTTCTGTTCCGTTATGATTAAAATACAAAATATTTAAGTCCGATAGTAGTAGGGGCAGCGCGGCTACCGCGCCAGCGCGGCTACCGCGCCAGAGCGGCTCCCGCGCCACTTACCCACCGAGCACTACTTACCGTCCGTCGGTAAGGTAGGGTGCAAAGTCACCATGCGAGAGGCCCGGTAGAGGGCGCATTGAACATTTACTCCATCGATAAAATGTGTACGTATGTCATGTTGCAGGGGGCATGGGGCCCTCATGTGATGTTATGTTGTAAGTGAATATAGAATATTTTTATAATATTCATATAGTGTTAGCGCGGCTACCGCGCCAGAGCGGCTCCCGCGCCACTTACCCACCGAGCACTACTTACCGTCCGTCGGTAAGGTAGGGTGCAAAGTCACCATGCGAGAGGCCCGGTAGAGGGCGCATTGAACATTTACTCCATCGATAAAATGTGTACGTATGTCATGTTGCAGGGGGCATGGGGCCCTCATGCGATGTTATGTTGTAAGTGAATATAGAATATTTTTATAATATTCATATAGTGTTTAAATTTGTTAATTATAAGTAGTCTTATATTCCGCGCCAGCCCGGTTGTAGAGGGCGCATTGAACATTTACTCCATCGATAAAATGCATACGTATGTCATGTTGCAGGGGCATGGGGCCCTCATGTGATGTTATGTTGTAAGTGAATATAGAATATTTTTATAATATTCATATAGTGTTTAAATTTGTTAATTATAAGTAGTCTTATATTCCGCGCCAGCCCGGTTGTAGAGGGCGCATTGAACATTTACTCCATCGATAAAATGCATACGTATGTCATGTTGCAGAGTGCATGAGATCCTCATGTGATGTTATGTTGTAAGTGAATATAGAATATTTTTATAATATTCATATAGTGTTTAAATTTGTTAATTATAAGTAGTCTTATATTCCGCGCCAGCCCGGTTGTAGAGGGCGCATTGAACATTTACTCCATCGATAAAATGCATACGTATGTCATGTTGCCGGGGGCATGGGGCCCTCATATGATGTTATGTTGTAAGTGAATATAGAATATTTTTATAATATTCATATAGTGTTATTTGTTAATTATAAGTAGTCTTATATTTTATAAGTATATTTTATCTTAGTATATTCAATCAGTATATTTTATATTGTATAAGATTCTACAAAGATATTTTATAAGTTCATAGAAATTTTAAAAAGTTAATGATGAGCAATTCAATGAAATTTATATTAACAATATTAAATGACTATTTTTAAATTCAAAAGAAACTTTAAAATATTTAAACAAGTTAGTTTTTAAGGAAAATTTTCTATTATAAGAATAAATATTTCATAGAGGGCATTGGGATGTGGAAACGTTAAGGGAAAATAAAAAAGATATGTAAGATTATTTCATATTTATTAAAAAAGCTTTTTCATATTTATTTAAAAAAGCTTAAAAGTAATACATAGTAGAATACATCTTAATCTACGAGTATAAAAAGTTTCAAATTAATCTTTCAATTTTACTATAAAAATATATTTAGAAACTAGTGAACATCTTAATTAAAAAGTATTACAATTTAGCAAATAACTTTGAAAATTTAAAATTTAAGTTAAAGAGAAAATTATCTAAAAACTTATAATTATATAAATTCTAGAAGGCATCCACCTAAAGATTTGACGAAGACTTCTCTATTAACTAATTCTGACTCTATGTTGAGAAGCGCCTCTGGCTTCTCCAGTAATAAAGAATTAACTTTACTTGGAAGGAAAATGTCAAAACTACTGTCTAATTCAAGAACAATTTTTAAGCCGTATTTAGTGGATACCTTTTTTAATGAGGTTATCTTATACTGTTTATTTAGCTCCAAGTCCCGTAGTCGTTTTGTGGGCAGGTATGATGGACTTCTCGCTGCTTCATTTATGAGGTCCATGACTGAAAAAAGAAATGATAAATTATTATTTATATTTTTTTTTATAGAATTACTACTTATTTATTCTGACGTATCAGAACTTTCAGGGGTTGAATATTGCTCTCTCAAGTCTTCCACCCAGCGGTATAAAGCGCAAACTATTTCAACTGAACAATTCTGTTTCCACCCGGGACAATGATTAATGCAGGCTAGCGGTCGTATAAATCCAGGAGTTCTTATAGATGGACAACCCAAATCCTCCAAGTTTCTTATATTATCGAAATAGGGTTGCAGCCAGTGTTTTTGTGTTCACCTTTGACCCAAATTGTTAATAACGACCCCTGCGCTTTTTCTTTCAATTTGTCGAAAGCCGTTGACAGGTATGAATACGGCACCTCTCCGTGTTCCCAATGAATTCCGTGCAGATTGGATTGTAAATATCTATTTAAAATTTTTACATTCTGGTCTAAATCACTCCAATCACAGGGTGGTTGAAATGTCGCAACGTACGGCACCGGATTTAACGCATTAGGATCTATATAAGCAATTTCTTTAAATATAAAATTGCCGTTGTTATCTTTAAAACCTTGTGTATCTACAATTAGTTCCATGATAAGTTATATACTGGAAATGTAGATAACATTATTTGAATATTATTCAAGAAAAAAAGTAGAGTTAATATAATAGTGTTAAAAGTTAGAGTGAAAGATGTGATAATAACTTATTAATTCATAATACATGCAATGTAAAAAATTAAAGTCCCTACGGAGAGATTGAAAAGTTAAAGTACAATAGCTGAGAAAATCTTAGAAAAAAAAATATGAACTCATTATATGTGAAAAAGTTAAAGTAAGAGATGTGAAAATAAATTATAAATTCATGATACGTGCTATGTAAAAAATTAAAGTCCCTAAGAAGAGACTGAAAAGTTAAAGTTCAACAGCTGAGAATATCTTAGAAAAAAATATGAATTCATTAAAGTAAGAAATTTTAAAGTAACTTATAAATTCATGATACGTGCTGTGAAAAAATTAAAGTCCCTACAAAGAGACTGAAAAGTTAAAGTTTAATAGCTGAGAATGTCTTAGAAAAAATTAATAATTTATAAATTCACGATACGTGCTATGCAAAAAATTAAAGTCCCTAAGAAGAGACTGAAAAGTTAAAGTTCAACAGCTGAGAATATCTTAGAAAAAATATGAATTCATTAAAGTAAGAAATTTTAAAGTAACTTATAAATTCATGATACGTGCTGTGAAAAAATTAAAGTCCCTACAAAGAGACTGAAAAGTTAAAGTTTAATAGCTGAGAATGTCTTAGAAAAAATTAATAATTTATAAATTCACGATACGTGCTATGCAAAAAATTAAAGTTCCTAAGAAGAGACTGAAAAGTTAAAGTTCAACAGCTGAGAATATCTTAGAAAAAATATGAATTCATTAAAGTAAGAAATTTTAAAGTAACTTATAAATTCATGATACGTGTTATGAAAAAATTAAAGTCCCTACAGAGAGACTGAAAAGTTAAAGTTCAATAGCTGAGAATGTCTTAGAAAAATGAATAACTTATAAATTCGTGATACGTGCTATGTAAAAAATTAAAGTCCCTACGAGGAGACTGAAAAGTTAAAGTACAACAGCTGAGAATATCTCAGAAAAAATATGAATTCATTAAAGAAAGTGATTTGAAAATAACTTATAAATTCATGATACGTACTGTGAAAAAATTAAAGTCCCTACAAAGAGACTGAAAAGTTAAAGTTTAATAGCTGAGAATGTCTTAGAAAAAATTAATAATTTATAAATTCACGATACGTGCTATGCAAAAAATTAAAGTCCCTAAGAAGAGACTGAAAAGTTAAAGTTCAACAGCTGAGAATATCTTAGAAAAAAATATGAATTCATTAAAGTAAGAAATTTTAAAGTAACTTATAAATTCATGATACGTGCTGTGAAAAAATTAAAGTCCCTACAAAGAGACTGAAAAGTTAAAGTTTAATAGCTGAGAATGTCTTAGAAAAAATTAATAATTTATAAATTCACGATACGTGCTATGCAAAAAATTAAAGTTCCTAAGAAGAGACTGAAAAGTTAAAGTTCAACAGCTGAGAATATCTTAGAAAAAATATGAATTCATTAAAGTAAGAAATTTTAAAGTAACTTATAAATTCATGATACGTGTTATGAAAAAATTAAAGTCCCTACAAAGAGACTGAAAAGTTAAAGTTTAATAGCTGAGAATGTCTTAGAAAAATTAATAATTTATAAATTCACGATACGTGCTATGTAAAAAATTAAAGTCCCTAAGAAGAGACTGAAAAGTTAAAGTTCAACAGCTGAGAATATCTTAGAAAAAAAATGAATTCATTAAAGTAAGAAATTTTAAAGTAACTTATAAATTCATGATACGTGTTATGAAAAAAATTAAAGTCCCTACAGAGAGACTAAAAAGTTAAAGTTCAATAGCTGAGAATGTCTTAGAAAAATGAATAACTTATAAATTCGTGATACGTGCTATGTAAAAATTAAAGTCCCTACGAGGAGACTGAAAAGTTAAAGTACAACAGCTGAGAATATCTCAGAAAAAATATGAATTCATTAAAGAAAGTGATTTGAAAATAACTTATAAATTCATGATACGTGCTGTGAAAAAAAATTAAAGTCCCTACAGAGAGACTGATAAGTTAAAGTTCAATAGCTGAGAATATCTTAGAAAAAGGAATAACTTTTAAATTCGTTATACGTGCTATGTAAAAAATTAAAGTCCCTACGAAGAGACTGAAAAGTTAAAGTTCAACAGCTGAGAATATCTTAGAAAAAATATGAATTCATTATACGTAAAAAGTTAAAGTATCTGAAAGTTTAAAATAGTAAGTATAAGATGCCTAAGGGACTTATAATATGAATAGTGTGAAAAAGTTTAAGTATGAGACGTGAAAATAACTTAGAATTAATTCGACAAATGAATTTACCTTTTATAACTGTAAGAAAAGTGTTGTATTAAGATTCAAGACTTTAAAACTTTTAAATTATAAGTCCTGAAAGAAGAAATTATTAAAGACCTGTAAGAATGCTATATTAAAAGTATTAGAGCTGAAATAAGAAAAAGAAACGAGTGGCTAGGACCCAGCTCGCCTAACCTTTATAGTAAGGAAATGTTTGTAAATACTTTTTATCAGCCCAAACTTAAAAGTTTCTCGGTCATGCGCAGTTCGTCACCTACCAATCTTTCCTCACTCATCTATGAATTTTTTACGTTACCACGCATGTGCATACGATCATCTATAGATCTTTCTTCTTTAATCTAAAATGAATAACTATACCGTGCAGGTGCACTGCCATCTATCAATCTTTAAACTGTCGCGCATGCGCACCTATATACCGACAGTGGATAAAAGGCTGCGCGTCAGTCCTACGAGGCTTAGTCTCCTTACCAAACGTAAGTATTTCATATAATTACTTTTGATTTTCAGCTTATTAATATACAATCCTTACAGCTTATTGATCTATAGTTTAACTTATAATGATTCAGTTTTTCTCTTCATTATATTAATGTAACTTAAAGTTTTCGATTATAATAACTTCGTCTTTTCAACGTATTAACATATATAATTTTCAATTCTCTAATACTTTATCATTTATAGTTCTATAAAATTAAATTTTTTTTTTTAATGCTTTGCTATTAGTTTATAATACTTGAACATTTTTTAGATACATCTCATTATTTCAAGTTGACAAGTGCTACTGAGCTTTGAGAGTATTTTTTCGTTACCGTCTGAAAATAGCTTGAAAGATTTTCATCTAATATACCGATAGTTGCTGCAGAAGTCTATCTTTTCACTAGTTAAGTTCAAAACGAATTGGTAAGTTAATATAAATTAATTTAAACCTTTTTTTTTCTCAAGTTCATTATTCTTTTTCCACTTAAATTTTTTCAATATTTCACAAATATTCCTTTTCAATTAAGTGTTTATTTTATTTAAAATTTTGTATTCAAATGTATAATACTAGAACTTAGCAAACTATAATTAACTTTGATAATTATAAATGAAACAGTACATTCTATTATGTATTATTATATATTTCTACATAACAATAAAGTAAAACTATTCTGTAAAATAAAAATGAGCCAAAAATATGTAATACTTTTCGACTAAATGAAAGGGCTTCATTCAAATAACAATTGATTAAATAAAATATCATTAATATTGTTAGTTCGCGAAGCAACCGATAAAGAATTAGTTTAGAAGTAAAATTCAAGAAAATTTCGGAAAGGCAGTTTAGCGAGCCAGCACATGTGTGAACGATATCGTCCACCCGCGCGTCACTCTCGAAGCGTTCATAAAACAAAGGACCCCAAGTGCTCCATTGAAAATCTTTCCAAAATCCAAATTTTTTCTATAAAGGGCATTATATATTGAAAGCGTTGCTTTTCTCGCTACGTATAATATACAAGATTCAGTCTTTAGGAAGTGTTCACGCAAGCAACTTCGTCCGATTTGGAAAATTTTTAAAGTTAAAAATGTATAAAAGTACAGAGATCTATGTGACGGAAATCAGAAGAATCATTGTAAATAGTGTACAACATAAATGTGAGTGGGAAAAGTTAAAGGAAAAAACTATAGATCTTCCTGAAATATGTCCATTTGCAGAAGATCATAGAAAGGACCCGAGAATTGTAAGAAATCTACCAACGCTATGTTATGAAGTTTTGAATGAGTGTGAGGACTATCAGGTAAGTTTAAAAACTATTATTAGTTTCAAAATAAATTATTATTATTTTAGCGAATTGCGAAATTGTAGCTTTTATGAAAATATTGCAATTTTCTCTATCATTTTAACGTAAATTTATAATTTTTTTATTTATTTTTTCAAAACTACCTAAAAATTATAGTCATAGATTTTATCGTATTTGAAAAAATTTTATGATTTGATAGATACCATAACAGTGTTTTATTATAATGTAATATTTTATCTTTTTATAAAGTAATGCATAATTTTTCTAATTAAATTATATTAAAAAAGTATGCTTATTTGTAGGAAGAATCACCGCAATCACCTGTAGTGTATAGTATACGCAGAAATGAAGTGGTAAGCAATATAGTATTTTTTTATGATACATATGCTATATATTTTATTATAAATATATATTTTTTATTTTCAGCTCAATTCATCACAAAACCATGTGGAAAGTAGTGAAAATGTTTTTCTAGTCCAAAACCAGGAGCAAGAAAAAACATCCAATATATTTAAAAACTTCTTCCAATAGTTAGACCTCTACCCGAAGTAATTTCACCAATAGATCAACCCTCGGAGTCATTCAATATCATAGAAGAAATGCCTTTACCACCTTCTCCGCTAAGGGAGAGCTATACGCCAGAATCGTTTACGTTTGAATTTGGTAGCTGGTCAACGCCACCGTTAGAGCCATACAGTCCACAATCATTCGATTTAAATTTATTGAATTCTCCACCGCCCGCGAAACTAATAACAATTCCGAATCCTGCGCATAATCCTACCATAGACTATAAAGTTCGTGCAGAAATGAAAAAATATTAAATATAGAAGAACCTAAAACGGATAGGCAAACATTAAAAAATGAAATTCTCCCTAAAAAAAGAGAAAAACGGATAAGCAAACATTAAAAAATGAAATTCTCCTTAAAAAAAGAGAAAAACGGATAAGCGAACATTAAAAAATGAAATTCGCGAGTTAGTTAAGTTTAATTAAGTTTATATAGTATTTTATGTATAATTTTTTTATAGTATTTCACTATTAATAGTATATAAATAATTTTTATAATATTTACACTATATTTGGCATAATCATTATTGTATTAAAACTATTAATTAATTTTGTATGATTTCAATGATCTACCTTGTCAACGTTTCAGGCATTCAATTACGCCTCTTCTCTCAATATATTTAATAAAATATATTTAATAAAATAATTACCACGCATCATTTCTTATACCCTACGGGGCATATATGAACTCTTCGAGTAGATAGTATCCCCTCCCCCTCCCACTCTACATTCTCACTATGTACCTCTCACTCACGCGTCCCTCACTTGTGGCCCACTGCCACGTCGTCTGCTAAGATTTTAAAAGTATTGCATAAGGCTTTATACCAATCATTTAATCTTTAATTTTATTATAATGTAAGTTAAATCTTATAAAATACTATCTAATTATAACTGCCTAATACAACTAAACTGTTTCTATATTATCAAATGCTGATCTAATATTATACAAAATCATTGATTATTTTAATTTCTCTTCACCTTTTTTTTTTTTTTATCAATAATTATTTAAAATGATAACATAATTTTTTAATTTTCAGAATACACTTACGAAAAAAAAGTCTTTTTTAATTTGAAAAAATGGATGAAGTTAAAGATCTTTGTCAGGAACATGTGAAAATTTTTGAAGAGGTGGAAAATATTTTAATATATAAATCTATGGATTCCGAAGTTATTGAACAATGGGTAGAACAATGTGTTTTATCATTAGATAGTCTTCGGGAATTATTGAGAAAAAGAACGCTGACAACAGCTCAAAAACAATCTATTTTATACGCCATAGCAAGGATTGAGAGTATCAAAGCAAAGCTTGATGCTATAGGAAAAACTGGTTATGGAATAGTACCAGATTTAAAAACGGATGAAATCGAGCATCGAGTTCGTTGGATTGATATTGAAAGTGCTTTTAATAAAAGGGTGAGAACTAGTATAATTGCAAATCTTGTACATATAGATATATCAACCTTTTTAAAGGACGCCTCAGTATTGTTCTGCCAACAAGTGAAGAAAATTTTGAAAGATATTCGATGTGCCATGAAAATTAACACTGTACTATCTTGTTCATTCAAGAAACTTTCTTCTGATGTAAATGATGATTCACAGGAAAGTATTGAAACGAAACATTTCAATACGCCAAACGCTGAAGTGGTTTTAGGTACATCTTTAAGTGAATGGTTTGATAATCATGTTTTAAATAAACTTTTGGCTGAGGTAGAAGAATTTCAAGAAAAAGATTCTGGATGGACTTTAAATTCTATTATTAATATTCAAATTAATATGAATAAGTTCAATCCATTGCGCAGTGGTAATTCATATTTACCTTTACCACCATTTTTAGATAAAAAAATGCCTGCATTAATATTCAAAACAAAGATAATCAATGCTTTAAATGGGCAATATTATCTGCTTTGTATCCAGTAAACCGTAAAAATCATCCTAACAGGGTTAGCAATTATCTTCAGTATGAAAATAATTTAAATATGACAGGTATAGAATTCCCTGTTACGATAAAAAAATTTTCAAGTTTGAAAAACAAAACCCTTTAATATCGGTTAATGTCTTCGGATTGCATGAGAAAAATGTGATTCCCTTTTATTTGACACATGAAAAAAAGAAAATCATGTAAATCTTCTTTTATTAGAAAAAACAATTAAGGGACAGCTGAAATCACATTACATATATATAAAAAATTTATCACGTCTAGTAGGAGGAAGTTTATCACATAGAAAAAGAAGCGATATATATGTGATAGATGTTTAAATTTTTTCTTTAATGAAAAATAATTTAAAAGAGCATGAAAGAATATGTAAGAATATTAATGATTGCAAGGTGAAACTTCCTATAAAAGGTAAAGATATCATCTATTTTAAAAATTTTAATTATAAAGAAAGATTACCATTCACAATATATGCAGATTGTGAATGTCTGTTAAAGCCTGTACTAGAAAACCAGGAAGATGAAGGTTTGGCTAATACTTTATCGTTTCAAAAACATGAAATGTTTAGTATAGGATATTATTTGAAGTGCAGTTTTGATGACTCTTTATCTGAATATAGATTTTATCGTGGGGTTAAACCAGCTATGTGGTTTGCTAGTGAATTGAAGGTAATACATGACCGTATTACTAATTTATATACAAACCCACGATCTATGCCAATTTTAACACCGATAGAAATGATTAATTATTTCAATTCAAAAATTTGTCACATTTGTAACAAATTATTAGAAAACAGTGATAAGGTAAGAGATCATTGTCATCTCTCAGGAAAATATCGCGGTCCTGCTCATGCTAACTGTAATTTGAATTATCAAGATTCAAGAACGATTCCTGTGATATTTCATAACTTAAGTGGTTATGATGCTCACTTTATAATTAATGATATATCGAATTATATGAAAGGTGATGTTGATTTACTTCCATTGACTAAGGAGAAGTATATTTCTTTTACAAAACATGTTGAGAAAAGTGATATTAAATTTCGCTTTGTAGATTCATTTAGATTTATGCCATCTTCTTTAGAAAAATTAGCTTCATATTTAAGTGAATATAAAATTGTTTCAAAGGAGTTTTCATCTTTAGAAAAAGAAAAATCAGTCTTTTAACGAAGAAAGGCGTTCTGCCTTACGAGTACCTGGATTCGTGGGAAAAGTTGGATGAAACTGAGTTACCTGAAAAAACAAAATTTTTCAGTGTGCTAAATGGTTCAACCATATCTGATGAAGATTATGAACATGCACAAAAAGTATGGAATACCTTTAGTATTCATACCCTTGGAGAATATTCAGATCTTTATATGAAGACAGATGTTTTATTATTAGCTGATGTTTTTGAAAATTTTCGTGATCAAAGTATAAACGTATATGGTTTAGATCCAGCTCATTATTATACTACTCCAGGATTTGCATGGGATGCAATGCTAAAGTATACTGGCATACAATTAAAATTATTAACTGATATAGATATGATTTTATTCATAGAAAGAGGTATAAGAGGTGGATTAAGTCAGTGCTCTCATCGCTACGCAGCTGCAAATCATAAATATATGACTGAAAATTATGATAAAAATAAAGAAAATACATATCTAATATATTTAGATGCTAATAATTTATATGGTTGGGTAATGACTCAATGTCTCCCTTATGATTCCTTTGAGTGGATAGACGACTGTGAAAATTTAGATTTTTTCATAGATGATGATGCACCTTACGGGTACATTTTAGAAGTAGATTTAGAATATCCTTCAGAAATACATGACATTCATAACGACTTACCTTTTTGTCCTGAGCAAGCAAAACCACCGGGATCAAAACAGGAAAAACTTTTGGCTACACTTTCGTATAAAAAAATTATGTTATACACTATCGATCACTTAAACAAGCTGTCAAAAATGGACTTCAGCTTGTTAAAATTCATAAAGTATTGAAATTTAAACAATCTCCATGGCTTAAGTCTTACATCAATTTAAATAGTAATATGAGGGCGTTAGCAAGAACTGATTTTGAAAAAAACTTTTTCAAATTGATGAATAATGCTGTATATGGTAAAACTATGGAGAATGTAAGAAAACGTGTTGATGTCAAGCTATCAACTAAATGGGCTGGAAGGTATGGCGTAGAAGCACAAATATCAAGTCCCCTTTTTCATAGTATTAGTATTTTTGATGAAAATTTAGTAGCTATCCAGCTTAAAAAAGTTGAAGTTTTGTTAGATAAACCAATTTACGTTGGACTTTCAGTTTTAGACATTTCTAAAACTCTGATTTATGATTTTCATTATAGTTATATGAAAAAAATGTATAAAGAAAATTGTAAGCTTCTTTATACAGACACAGACAGCTTGATTTATGCTGTTGAATGTGATGATTTTTATGCTGATATGAAAAAAATCTCTCAAAGTTTGATACTTCAGACTATCCCAGTGAAAACATCTTTAATATGCCTCATGCAAATAAAAAAATTGTTGGTCTTATGAAAGATGAGTGTAATGGTCAGATTCTTACAGAATTCGTTGGCTTAAGAAGTAAAATGTACAGTACTCGCGTTTATGGTCAAGATCATATGAAAAAATAAAAGGTATTAAGGTTTCAGTTGTTAAAAAAACTATAAAGTTTGATGATTTTGTAGATTGTTTGCAAAATTTATCTATTAAAAAACGACAACAGTATTCCATAAGATCCCGACTCCATAATGTAGAAACTATAAAGCAGTTAAAGATTGCCTTAAGTCCATATGATGATAAAAGATATGTTCAAGACAATAATATAGATACTTTAGCATGGGGGTCATTATAAAATAAATAATAAGTGAGTATATTTTTTTGTATAATAGTAATTTATATATTAATTTATAGTAAATATTCTACATATGTAATATAGAAATTTATTATTTTAGGTGTCCAATGCGTGTTAAAAAGAATGTACATTTTGATGAAAAGCTAACTGTTCATGTAATGCATGCGTGGAGGTTTGCATATCATAAGGCTCGGTGTGGAGAATGGGAACAAATTGCTCGTGACAGAGAACGTTTTAGGAGAAGAATTGATAAAGTTAATGAAATTTTGCATCCAATTCTTGTAAAAAAATGTAAGGAAATAGGTATTAAATAAAAACAATTAGTTCATCTTATTTACAATTTTATTTATTCATAAATCACTTTTTTTTATCCAACTATTATGAGACTTATCAAAACCTAACCATTTTACATAAATTTTATCGCCATGTTTTTTTATAATTTTTTCTACTAAGTAAATATCAGGATATTTAGTCTTCATAAGTTCTTCTTCATAGAATCCGCCAGCGATTGGTTTATCTTGATAATCTTTCAAATGATATGTAAATGGTGATGTAGGTAATACTTTATTTATTGTAAAAATTTCTGTAGACCAGTTTGGTGTATATCCTTTCTCGAAAACAGTTTTATTTTTACTTATTCGAACTTTATCACCAAGTTTAAATTTTGCACGCCTACAAGGACGTTTAGAGGTTTTCTGATGAATGCATAAACGATTATAAACTTTATTAACTGTTGTAGAATTAACATCTGCGGGCTTCATACCAATCGTTCGGTGCTTAGTATTATTATACTGTAAAGTTAGGTCTTGCAAAATATCTATCCATTTATAACTGCCTTGTAAACTAAAGTTTTTCCACATTTTGTTTTTTAATGTACGATTAAAACGTTCACAAATTGAGGCTTTGAGTTTGCTATAGGATGAATATAGATTTATATTATATTTTAGCATTAAACTTTCAAATTCTTTATTATAAAATTCTAATTTTTTACATAGCACGTATCACGAATTTATAAGTTATTCATTTTTCTAAGACATTCTCAGCTATTGAACTTTAACTTTTCAGTCTCTCTGTAGGGACTTTAATTTTTTCATATAACACGTATCATGAATTTATAAGTTACTTTAAAATTTCTTACTTTAATGAATTCATATTTTTTTCTAAGATATTCTCAGCTGTTGAACTTTAACTTTTCAGTCTCTTTGTAGGGACTTTAATTTTTTCATAACACGTATCATGAATTTATAAGTTACTTTAAAATTTCTTACTTTAATGAATTCATATTTTTTTCTAAGATATTCTCAGCTGTTGAACTTTAACTTTTCAGTCTCTTCTTAGGGACTTTAATTTTTTGCATAGCACGTATCGTGAATTTATAAATTATTAATTTTTTCTAAGACATTCTCAGCTATTAAACTTTAACTTTTCAGTCTCTTTGTAGGGACTTTAATTTTTTCACAGCACGTATCATGAATTTATAAGTTACTTTAAAATTTCTTACTTTAATGAATTCATATTTTTTTCTAAGATATTCTCAGCTGTTGAACTTTAACTTTTCAGTCTCTTTGTAGGGACTTTAATTTTTTTCATAACACGTATCATGAATTTATAAGTTACTTTAAAATTTCTTACTTTAATGAATTCATATTTTTTTCTAAGATATTCTCAGCTGTTGAACTTTAACTTTTCAGTCTCTTCTTAGGAACTTTAATTTTTTGCATAGCACGTATCGTGAATTTATAAATTATTAATTTTTCTAAGACATTCTCAGCTATTAAACTTTAACTTTTCAGTCTCTTTGTAGGGACTTTAATTTTTTCACAGCACGTATCA
Source organism: Torymus aiolomorphi (assembly GCA_036365515.1). Taxonomy (NCBI): domain Eukaryota; kingdom Metazoa; phylum Arthropoda; class Insecta; order Hymenoptera; family Torymidae; genus Torymus; species Torymus aiolomorphi. Next base: position 218,540,549 of record CM070873.1, on the reverse strand, counting down.
TGAATTTATAAGTTACTTTAAAATTTCTTACTTTAATGAATTCATATTTTTTTCTAAGATATTCTCAGCTGTTGAACTTTAACTTTTCAGTCTCTTCTTAGGGACTTTAATTTTTTACATAGCACGTATCATGAATTTATAATTTATTTTCACATCTCTTACTTTAACTTTTTCACATATAATGAGTTCATATTTTTTTTTTTCTAAGATTTTCTCAGCTATTGTACTTTAACTTTTCAATCTCTCCGTAGGGACTTTAATTTTTTACATTGCATGTATTATGAATTAATAAGTTATTATCACATCTTTCACTCTAACTTTTAACACTATTATATTAACTCTACTTTTTTTCTTGAATAATATTCAAATAATGTTATCTACATTTCCAGTATATAACTTATCATGGAACTAATTGTAGATACACAAGGTTTTAAAGATAACAACGGCAATTTTATATTTAAAGAAATTGCTTATATAGATCCTAATGCGTTAAATCCGGTGCCGTACGTTGCGACATTTCAACCACCCTGTGATTGGAGTGATTTAGACCAGAATGTAAAAATTTTAAATAGATATTTACAATCCAATCTGCACGGAATTCATTGGGAACACGGAGAGGTGCCGTATTCATACCTGTCAACGGCTTTCGACAAATTGAAAGAAAAAGCGCAGGGGTCGTTATTAACAATTTGGGTCAAAGGTGAACACAAAAAACACTGGCTGCAACCCTATTTCGATAATATAAGAAACTTGGAGGATTTGGGTTGTCCATCTATAAGAACTCCTGGATTTATACGACCGCTAGCCTGCATTAATCATTGTCCCGGGTGGAAACAGAATTGTTCAGTTGAAATAGTTTGCGCTTTATACCGCTGGGTGGAAGACTTGAGAGAGCAATATTCAACCCCTGAAAGTTCTGATACGTCAGAATAAATAAGTAAGTAATTCTATAAAAAAAAAATATAAATAATAATTTATCATTTCTTTTTTCAGTCATGGACCTCATAAATGAAGCAGCGAGAAGTCCATCATACCTGCCCACAAAACGACTACGGGACTTGGAGCTAAATAAACAGTATAAGATAACCTCATTAAAAAAGGTATCCACTAAATACGGCTTAAAAATTGTTCTTGAATTAGACAGTAGTTTTGACATTTTCCTTCCAAGTAAAGTTAATTCTTTATTACTGGAGAAGCCAGAGGCGCTTCTCAACATAGAGTCAGAATTAGTTAATAGAGAAGTCTTCGTCAAATCTTTAGGTGGATGCCTTCTAGAATTTATATAATTATAAGTTTTTAGATAATTTTCTCTTTAACTTAAATTTTAAATTTTCAAAGTTATTTGCTAAATTGTAATACTTTTTAATTAAGATGTTCACTAGTTTCTAAATATATTTTTATAGTAAAATTGAAAGATTAATTTGAAACTTTTTATACTCGTAGATTAAGATGTATTCTACTATGTATTACTTTTAAGCTTTTTAAATAAATATGAAAAAGCTTTTTTAATAAATATGAAATAATCTTACATATCTTTTTTATTTTCCCTTAACGTTTCCACATCCCAATGCCCTCTATGAAATATTTATTCTTATAATAGAAAATTTTCCTTAAAAACTAACTTGTTTAAATATTTTAAAGTTTCTTTTGAATTTAAAAATAGTCATTTAATATTGTTAATATAAATTTCATTGAATTGCTCATCATTAACTTTTTAAAATTTCTATGAACTTATAAAATATCTTTGTAGAATCTTATACAATATAAAATATACTGATTGAATATACTAAGATAAAATATACTTATAAAATATAAGACTACTTATAATTAACAAATAACACTATATGAATATTATAAAAATATTCTATATTCACTTACAACATAACATCATATGAGGGCCCCATGCCCCCGGCAACATGACATACGTATGCATTTTATCGATGGAGTAAATGTTCAATGCGCCCTCTACAACCGGGCTGGCGCGGAATATAAGACTACTTATAATTAACAAATTTAAACACTATATGAATATTATAAAAATATTCTATATTCACTTACAACATAACATCACATGAGGGCCCCATGCCCCCTGCAACATGACATACGTATGCATTTTATCGATGGAGTAAATGTTCAATGCGCCCTCTACAACCGGGCTGGCGCGGAATATAAGACTACTTATAATTAACAAATTTAAACACTATATGAATATTATAAAAATATTCTATATTCACTTACAACATAACATCACATGAGGGCCCCATGCCCCCTGCAACATGACATACGTACACATTTTATCGATGGAGTAAATGTTCAATGCGCCCTCTACCGGGCCTCTCGCATGGTGACTTTGCACCCTACCTTACCGACGGACGGTAAGTAGTGCTCGGTGGGTAAGTGGCGCGGGAGCCGCTCTGGCGCGGTAGCCGCGCTGGCGCGGTAGCCGCGCTGCCCCTACTACTTCCGATCGCTTCTTTAAATATTAAGTTTTATTGTTATTTGGCATTCTGTTCGCAAACGCTAAGCGAAAAGACTTAGTATTGTTTGGTCGTGAGCACGGAAATGTTTATCATTCTTCCGGGGCCACAGCTATCTCTCTAGGTTCGTTGTATGCGAAAGAAAAGAGACTACGTCACGATGTGCGAGAAGGTGAGGTTGTGAACGTTTTGACCGCGCGAACAGTTTTCCAAAATAAATGTTCGAAAATAATTGGAAGTGCTTGTTCCCTAGTTACGTGTGTAACAGCTTTTTTGGGCAGACTTTTTCTGAATGCCGAAGCGAACGGACGTATCAGAATAATTGAATTGTCAAAAATGATTTCTTTAATTAGATTACATTATTATTTTGTTCAATTAAATTAATTGTATTTTTCATTACAAATAATAAAAAAACGCTGCTAACAAAACATTGGCGAACGTGACAGGACTTTCCTAAATAGTTTTTTATTAAAAATTTCTTAAAAGTCCAGGGGAGTCTTTACGATGCCGAAGAGAAAAAAACCAATTCAACCATCAGCACCATCAATTACAACAAAAAAGTCGAGGACATCTGGCTTAGCTGCTGGACAACAACAGCCGCCACCGCCGTCGCCGGAGAGTATTGTCCAGAAGGTGACAACACACGGTCGTGAGATTGCCGTCCGAGGTGAGCGGTCAACTGCTCCTGTTTCCACGCCTCGGTAACGCCAGACGACGTCGTCGCGCGGAGAGGAAGTCCGGGAAGTTGCGACGTGCGGGCGTAGGACTTCTATCCAAGAAACACAGTCTACAGCTACGACTTCTGCACATCGTCGACGCCAGCCGACACCGCCGCCAATCCCGAAGGCTATGACGGGCAAGCGTCAGCTTGCTGCTCGAGGTACACGGCCCACAGCTCGGGGTTCTCCGCGTCGTCAACGTCGGTCGACGCCACCATCGGAGGAGCTGCCCATCTCGGAGGTTGGGGCGCGCGGTCGCCGGCCACCAGCGCGAAAGCCACGCTTTGAAGAGACTAGCCACTGCCAACGCGAGGAGCAGCCACCGTCGATGGAGGAGGCTAGCCCAGCTGTTCTGTCGCGTGAGCGTCAGCTGCCAGCGCGAAGGTCGCGCTCTGATAGTGACCACCAACGAGGGGAGCAGCCACCGCCAGACGATGGTATCGCAAAGGTTAGGACGCGTGGGCGTCAGACTACAGCAAAAGGTATGCAACCTACTGGCGCCGATGCTGTTCGTCGTTGGCATCCGCCGATGCTGTTCGTCGTTGGCATCAGCCGATGACGGCATCGGAGGAGCTGCTCGTCCCGAAGGTTTCGACGCGCGGTTGCCAAACTACAGCGCAATCGCGTAGACGACAGACCATCTCGCTTGAAGCGCACTTCCCTCCAACTGAACGTGACCGTGATGAGGAGCTCGTGGTCTCCGAAGAAGAATTCATCGAATCCCGAATGCGCGGGCGTCGGCCCGCTATGCACCCAGAAGTCGCTGCGTCTCGTCGTCGAGAGCGTCCTCCAGACCGTTCCGAGAGCCCAAGATCATCAGAACATGATGTATGCAATTATTATTATAACGATAACACCCCTCTGCGTACGGGTGAGAATACATGGCGTAATAATACTGAAATTCCGAGGTTAGGCATGAATCAATTAAATACTGATATTGTGACGCGTTTAGTGCACGCAATTGAAAATTCATCTTCAATTAGAGAAACGAGTTTTACAAACGCGAATACAACTTATTTAAATCGCAAAACTAATAAAAATTTACCGACCTTTTCGGGTGATCCCTTAGATTCGATGCGTTTCAACAAACTTTTGATTCGTCTACCGAATTATGTGCATTTAATGAAAAAGAAAATATAAACCGTTTATTTGAAGCTTTAAAAGGCGATGCTAAAGAAGCTACAAAACCGCTTTTTGCCTCAGGGAATAGTGTGGAGGATATTATGAACGCTTTAGAAATGAGGTTTGGTAAAACTGAAGTAATTTTTAAAAAATTGTAAAAAATATTAAAGATTTACCGAATACTAATTCTAGAAAAATTGATTTACTAGAGTTCGCGTCAAAATTGAAAAATACGGTAACTACAATAAAGTCCTTAAAAGGTATAGGTTATTTACATAGCCCAGAATTTGCTGAAGAAATTCTTGGAAAAATTCCTGTTTCAATGTTACGAGATTATGGTCGTTATGCTGTTACAGTGGGAAATGATACAGCTCCGTTGGAAAAGATAGCTGATTTCATGATTCGCGAAGCTAAGCTCGCAGTTGAAACAGGCATTGACGGTCTACATAGTCAGAGTAAATCACAGGGTAATCATAATACTCGTTCGACTAATCAAAAGATTGTATTAGCTACAAATACATGTGAAATGGAGCGTTCAATAAATGTGAATGATGTCGATATACACGGAGTCTCATTTTAATCTATGCAGCCAAATATCTCCGAATGCAGGCCAGATACAGAAAAATGGTTCAGATGAAAATTGTTCGTGACGATGGGGGTCAACTTTTGGTCATCTTCAATTTGACCTTGAGATCATTTTTCAAGGTTATTTCAAGGTTAAAATCATTTTTTCAAATTAGAACCCCTATTTCTGATGTCGGAATCGGATAGAGCGGGAAATTTTATGTCCAAAACCGTTCTTTAAACATTTTTTGTGACCTCCACAAGGTTATATCAAGGTCAAATGCTTAAAAATTGGTCAGAATGCGAAATTTCATAGTTGTCTCAAGCAGAACAAGCCTTGATAAACCCAACCAATCAAAGGATGTCTTCTTTGTAGATACAGCTCAGCATGCCGCCTAGCTGCTGCACGATAATTGCCATTACATTGCTCTAAAACCATTATCATGTCAACTATTTGATCAGCGAAAACTCCCAGGATAGTATTTTTAGCGATTTTCATGGAAATTGGAAAATTGACCCCACTTAAAGCGATTCAATCTCCATATGGTACTCTGGCGTCGCATCTGACTTCGAATTTATAATCAGCGACCCCTGAAGCTCTCAGAATGTGTTTTTAGTGATTTTCATAGTGATTCAAAATGACCTCATTTGGGATATTTCAGCCTCCATGAGGTACCATCGCATCACACCCCACAGAAACCTAACATCATATTCACAATTGGCGACCACAAAAATTTCTTAATTGGTTGGGTTTATCAAAGCTTGTTCTGCTTGAGACAACTATGAAATTTCGCGTTCTGACTAATTTTTAAGCATTTGACCTTGATTTAAGCTTGTGGAGGTCACAACAAAATGTTTAAAGAACGGTTTTGGACGTAAAATTTCCCGCTCTATCCGATTCCGATGTCAGAAATAGGGGTTCCAATTTGAAAAAATGATCTTAACCTTGGAATGACCGTGAAAAATGATCTCAAGGTCAAATTGAAGGTGACCAAAAGTGGACCCCCATCGTCACGAACAATTTTCATCTGAACCATTTTTCTGTATCTGGCCTGCATTCGGATATATTTGGCTGCATAGATTAAAATGAGACACCGTGTATACTGCGTTCACTGTGGCCATCAACATTTGATTTCAACATGTAAATATTTTTTAAATGAGCCAATGCGAGAGCGATGGAAAATAGCTAGAAAACATAAATTATGTTTTAATTGTTTAATAAAAGGTCACACGCGCGAAAATTGTACTTCACAATATCGTTGTATTCAGTGTAATCGAAAACACAATCAACTTTTGCATTTCATGCCACGTTCAGAAGAAAAACGTGAATCTAAATCTCATTACGATAAAAGAAAACAAAATACTTCTACTTATACCGCAGTTTCACATGATACATCGAAATGTAATGACACGCTCTTAAATAAAAATTCTCATGTTCCTTACGAAAGCGTACTTTTAAAAATTATTCCTCTGCATATAATTGGTTTAAAGGCTGAGAAACTTATTTATGCATTGCTTGATGAAGGTTCAACTTTCTCGCTTATTAACGAAAAAGCAGTTAAAGAAATTGGTGTTTTAAGAACCTGTACGAATATAGCACTTAAAACTATCGGGCAAAGAGACCATGTTACTATGGCCACGCAGAAAACCAATATTCAGATTAAATGCGATACTGTTTCCTTTACATTGAATGATATTTTAGTGGTCAAAGATCTCGCGCTTCCTTTACTTACCTTGTTATCAGAAATTTGTAATTATTGCGAGAATGAGACTGGCATAAAAGTAGAGCCGTATCAAACTACTCTTGACATTTTAATTGGGCAGGATTTCTGTTACTTAATTATAACTAGAGAATATTGATGTGGGAATCTGTCGATCTTCCCAAGGCAGCAGGTGTAAGAAATGAAAACCCTTACAACGTGTGTATGCTTTTTTTGACGTTTCGGTGAGCAATGTCACCCTCATCAGGAAAAAAAAAAAAAAAAAAACGAGTTCCGAAACCAATGTAAGAGGAACTGTTGAAATTCTCCTCCCCGCAGTTAAGCGGTGGGGGAGAAAATCGATAAAATTACATTGTGAGAAAACTAACTTTGTTTCTGATGAGGGTGACATTGCTCACCGAAACGTCAAAAAAAAGCATACACACGTTGTAAGGGTTTTCATTTCTTACACCTGCTGCCTCGGGAAGATCGACAGATTCCCACATCAATATAATCACAATAACCGAGGGATAAATTCATACGATAACACACACCGTGTTATTACATCAATATAACTAGAGAAATTCGTGAATTTACTCAGAACGATTTTATTCTCTCTCGTTGCGCTCTAGGATGGACGATTCATGGGAAAATTTCTAACAACACAATGCAATTTTTAAACTTATCAATTAATAAGCTGTCGAATCAATTTGATTATGAAAATTTAGATAAAATTATTAAAGTTTATTTTGATTTAGAATCTTTAGGCATAATTGAAAATCCGCGAGTAAATTTGACGGACAAACGCGCGCTTGAAATTCTCAATAAAACTAGCCGTCGTGTAAATTAAGCGTGGGAAATCGGTTTACTATGGAAGGAAAACGATCTTTACATTCCGTACAAGTAGAGAAAACGCGTTAAATAGATTAAAACTATTAGAACGTAAACTTGATCGCGATCCTCAGCATGCTGAATTATATAATAATGAAATAAATCGCCTTATCGAAAGAGGTTTCGCAATTAAAGTCACCCACTCCCCACAAGGCCGCGCATGGTATCTTCCTCACTTTGGGGTGCAAAATATAAACAAACCTAATAAAGTTAGATTGGTATTCGATGCTGCGGCAAAATCTGAATCAGTAAGCTTTAACGATTTGCTATTGCCGGGCCCAGATTTATTAAAATCTTTAATAGGTGTTTTAATGCGGTTCAGACAGCGTCATATTGCTATTAAAGGAGATGTTCGCGATATGTTTTTAAACATTAAAATAAGAAATGAGGATCAAAACGCTCAACGATTTTATGGCGCGGGAATGAAAGATCGATGGCACGAGATGAATATATTATGTCCTCACTTTTATTTGGCGCGAAATCTTCTCCTTGTTCGACTTTGTATATCAAAGATAAAAATGCTCAAGAGTATGCATCAATTTATCCAAATTCCGCGAAGAGCATTCAAAATAATTGTTATATGGATAATTTTTTAGATAGCTGTGATACTCTGAGCGAAGCTGAACAACGAATACGTGAAGTTTTGCAAATAAATAGTGCTGCCGATTGAGAAATGCATGGTTGGGCATCTAATGAGCCGCGAATTTTAAACGTTTTAAATGAGAACGAGAACGCAAAAGAGGCAATTAGTTTTTCTGAAACTAGTTGTGAAAATGAGCACGTGTTGGGATTACAATGGCTTACAAATTCAGACACTTTTACCTTTAAATATGGAAAAGCAAAAATTCCAATCGATTTAAGAGAAGGTAACCGGAATCCAAGTAAAAGAGAGTTTTTAAGCGCAATTATGTCTATTTTTGATCCTCTCGATTTTCTCTCACCGTTAACTATTCACGCTCGTATTTTAATGCAAAAAATTTGGGCGAGCCACATAAAATGGGATGAAAAACTACAAGATATCGAATTTGAACGTTGGAAATCTTGGTTACTAGAATTAGCAAATGTAGAATCATGTCAAATTCCTCGTTGTTATCAGCTTCGCGAGAGTAAAATAGTTTCAATTCAATTACATGTTTTGTGTGATGCAAGCGAAAAAGCTTATGCCGCTGTTGCATACTGGCGCTTCTTTCTGCAGAATAACAGTGTACGTACAGCCATTATAATCGCTAAAAGTAGAGTTGCGCCTTTGAAACCTTCTAGTATCCCGCGTCTTGAATTGCAAGCGGCATTGTTAGGCGTCAGGCTTGCAAAAACAATTTTAAAAGAACATGAATTTAAAGTAGAACAACGCATATTTTGGTCAGATTCGCAAACGGTTTTGCAATGGATTCGATCAGACCCACGCACCTATAAAACATTCGTTATGAATCGTTAAGGTGAGATCAGCGAAGAAACAAATATTTCTGAGTGGCGTTGGGTATCATCTCGCGAAAATCCAGCGGATGGCGCTACTAAATGCTCGCCGGGCGTTTTAGAAAACAGCAGTCGCTGGTTCGTCGGCCCGTCTTTTCTCCATAAAAGTGAAAAAGAATGGCCAACTGAAACTAAAAAAGTAGTTGTTAACGATCTCGAAATCAGGGAAAATGTTGTGTATACTACTGTTAAAATTAATGATAACCCCACTTTTCTACCCGATCACACTAGATTTTCTTTCTGGTTTCGATTAATTCGAGTGACGGTACGAGTGCTAGAAGCGATCGATAAATGGCTTAATATTTTAAAAGATTTTTCAGACTTGAATCGTCAAATTTATGCAGAAAAATGATGGGTGCGTGAGATTTAACGTGTTTGCTTTGATAAAGAGATAAAAGCATTAAAAAATTGTAAAGCTCTGCCGCGTGAAAGTCGCCTTTTATCACTGTCATCCTTTATTGACGAACATAATCTACTCTGTGTAGCGGGCCGTGTAGAACGCAACGCTGATACTAAACAAAAATTCCAACCAATTATTTTGGATATTAAACATGCAGTAACTCAGCTTATAGTAAAGTATTATCATGAAAAATATTTTCATAAAAGCCATGCAACAGTAATTAATGAAATTCAACAACGATATTGGATTTTGGGTTTATGTAAAGGTTTGCGTTCTATTGTAAATAAATGTAGCGTCTGTAAAATGTTAAGAGCACAGCCAGCTAATCCAAAAATGGCTAATCTTCCCTCTGCACGCTTAAGTTATCGTATGAAACCGTTTACCTACTGCGGACTGGATTATTTTGGGCCAATTACAGTAAAAATCGGTCGTCGTAGAGAAAAACGTTGGGGTGTGTTGTTTACATGCATGACTGTAAGAGCAATACATATTGAATTGGCACATAGTTTAAACACAGATTCTGCTATTATGGCCATTCAAAGATTTGCATCTAGGAGAGGTTTCCCAATTCTTAGTGACAATGGGACTAATTTTCATGGTGCGAACAAAGAAATTCGAGAAGCAGTTAGGGAGATGGATGTAGATAAACAAAACGCCTTCGCTCTTAAACATAATTTTGAATGGCGATTCAATCCCCCTACTGCTTCTCACATGGGCGGTATTTGGGAAAGAATGATAAGGTCAGTAAAGGAAGCATTGTATTATATTTAAAAGAGCATAATCCGAGAGAAGAAACTTTATTAACCATTTTATGTGAAGTAGAGCATTCTGTAAATTCCAGGCCTTTGACGCATGTTTCTCTTGATCCACAACACATGGAAGCACTTACACCTAATCATTTCTTACTTGGATCATCTTCTGGTACTGTTCCATTAACATGTGACGTGTTCTTGTTTATGCACATACTGATTATGTACATATTAATTGTGCACACTTTAACATTGGTATATATCTATATATATAGACCTCTACCAATGCTATCTGTGCACAATAAATATGTGCACAATCCTTATGTGCACAAACAAGAACATGCCTAACACGTTACGATTGTCAATTCAAATGTTTAAGGAAGTAGTGGCTTTTAGCGCAACATTTTGCTGATGCGTTTTGGCATCGCTGACTGCGCGAATACTTACCGTCTCTTTTGCCTCGTAAAAAGTGGTCTAAAACTGACGCTTCCTTGAGAATGGGTGATTTAGTTCTAGTTTTAGATGATCAAATGCCACGTAATATATGAAGAAAAGGATTAATTGTAAAAACCTTTCCCGGAATTGATGGCCAAGTACGCGTAGTTGAGGTAAAAACTGTAAACGGCATTTTAAAACGCCCAAGTCGAAAAATTGTAAAATTTGCAGAAGTACAAAACGCGTGAATTTTGTACAGGGGGATGAATGTTCCGTCATGATTAAAATACAAAATATGTAAGTCCGATCGCTTCTTTAAATATTAAGTTTTATTGTTATTTGGCATTCTGTTCGCAAACGTTAAGCGAAAAGGCTTAGTGTTGTTTGGTCGTGAGCACGGGAATGTTTATCATTCTTCCGGGGCCACAACTATCTCTCTAGGTTCGTTGTATGCGAAAGAAGAGAGACTACGTCACGATGTGCGAGAAGGCGAGGTCGTGGACGTTTTGACCGCGCGAACAGTTTTCCAAAATAATGTTCAAAAATAATTGAAAGTGCTTGTGCCCTAGTTACGTGTGTAACAGCTTTTTTTGGGCAGACTTTTTCTGAATGCCGAAGCGAACGGACGTTTCAGAATAATTGAATTGTCAAAAACGATTTCTTTAATTAGATTACATTATTATTTTGTTCAATTAAATTAATTGTATTTTTCATTACAAATAATAAAAAAATGCTGCTAACAAAACACTTTCCATTGAAATACATTTGTGGGCTTTTATGTCAGTGAAATATGCATTATTTGTGTATTTTGATAAAAGTTTTGTAAAGTGAAAAGGAAAAATGATTAAAATAGAAGGGAATAAATAAGTGAACTTAATAAATGCATTTAAAAATATGTTTATTATGTTAGGTAATCTATGGATCCAAAGTCTTATGTTAGTGAACCTTGGAACAAGAGTTTGTTATATGTGGATGTGTGCATGTGAAAAAACTATTTGAAATAAACAATAAAAATTAGTACAGAGAAATAAACATTTAGCATTTGTGAAATAACTTGTTTTTTGTAATATAAAAACATGGTGCTTCCCAGTGAAATACATTTGTGGGTTTTTATATCAGTGAAATTTACAGTATTTTATGTATTTTGATAAAAGTTTTGTAAAGTGGCATAACTAACTTATTGTGCTTAAAATTAGATTGTTATAATAAAATGCTGAACATATAGTACATATGAATTCGTTAAAAATTTTTCTTGTTGGATGGTGTGAATCAAATCATCATGCATTAAGGACGCTTGCTCATTGCAATCGTAGCCAAAAGTACGCAGAGTCGAACGCCGTACGCCTAGCGCTCTCTCGGGTCTCCCCACTCTCAAAATTTCACGCGAGAGTCGAGACTGTACACGTACACATGGCGCCGCTTCATCGGTGTGTACATTCACATCGAAGCGCTCCGTCTGTGTAGACACACGCGTAGCGTGCGGGCACGCCATTGGTTTGTTTACACGCACACAAGGACACGCGCGGCCGAAGTTACCTACTTTAAACAACTGTATATAGGCTTTCTGGATTTTGGAGAGCTTATTTAAAATATCATCATTAATAAAATATCTCTTTTTCGTTCAATTCTATAGAAAACTTTTGGCGTTATTAATGAAAACGTTCATTTTTTCACGACTTTTTCATAAGACACCGTATTAAATTGTCTAACTTTGATAGCTTATATCTCATGAACGGTGTTGCTAGGCTTTCTGAAGTTTGCAGATGTTGCACATAATAACAATAAAAATCTACCCTGCAAGTTTCATAAGATTCTATAGAAACTCATTTTGTGAGCAAGCGTCCTTAAGGCCACCAAAAGATTATGTTCAAGTCTCTCAAAGTACGCAACCTCCTGTAGTACACGGAAAAGGTTTTGGTTAGGTGGCAGCGCTAATCGTGATAGTGGTGCGTTATTTATCGGTTGGTATAGTGACTGTCCTTCTTGAGAGCGCCACGCTCCCGATGCGAGACAGTTACCGCGCACGAGTTGCAAGATTGTGCGACTTGGGCGCGCAACCGTCTCGCATCGGGAGCGTGGCTCTCTCAAGAAGGACGGTTACTATACCAACCGATAAATAATGCGCCACTATCACGATTAGTGCTGCTGCCTAACCAAAACTTTTTCCGTGTAGAGACAAAGAGAAATACTGTTGTAAATATTTCTTTAAAAGTAAGCTATAGCGACTCTACCAAAGAAAGTTGGCCCCGGACCTGTGAGTTTAGTTATGAAGGAGGTTTTATCAATCTATCGAATAATATAGAAGTGCAAGAATCTTAATAAAAATATTACAATGTAATACTAACCCAGACCCACCCAGGCGGTAATAAATTCTGCACACAATTGTTAATAACTAAATATAATTTTTATTTGAAATTATAAATGCATGATTTGGAACGCTAACAACACTTAATAATAGTTTTTAAGAATTATTTGCTGTCAGTAACTGTTCTTTACAGTTATTTGTAGTTGTTTGCATTTATTGGTCTCCTTTTAATTTATTCATCACATGAAAGTCATGACAAAAAATGTTAATACCAGTGATTTGCATTTTTATTGAAAAAAAAATTTTATAACAGATATGAATGATTATTATTTATAATTAAATATTAATATTATTGTATAATTTATTTTCAAAAATTGTCTATCACTATATCACTACATCTTTTAAAACATCTTTTGATAAATTATTTACAAAATCTGGACTATCCTCTCTTAAAAAAGTGATGGAGGAAATCTGTCATCACAATAAGACTGTTTTGATTGGTTGTTGCTGGCTCATTTGATTGGTATACATAGCGCCAAAATCCTCTCTTAAAAAAGTGATGGAGGAAATCTGTCATCACAATAAGACTGTTTTGATTGGTTGTTGCTGGCTCATTTGATTGGTATACATAGAATAAGCGCCAAAATCGAGTATGTTTGAATTTTGAAGATTGGATTCTTGACTTTGAATATTTAAAACTGAACAGTATAAGAAAAATTTCATGATATTATTTATGAGACTTACGTTATTATCGTATAATTTAAACTATTTAAAACAAACTTTTAAAATGAAACTTGATCATGTTCATAACCTCAAAAACAAAAAAAACAAAGAGATAAATGATGCGCGCGAAGCGCGCTAAAAGTAGCTAGTCTTTTTTAAAGATAGAAAATTATTTTCCAAAACCTTTACAATCGTTTTATAAGAACTTTTAAAAATCGTAAAAATTTCTTTCCGAAACCATAAGAATTATTTTCCGAAATCTATACAATCCTTTAAAATTATTTACGTTTTCTTTTATAAAAAGGGATTCAACGAATAAATAATCTCCCTACATCTCTCTCCCTCCCTCTCTTTCTCCCCCTGTCTCTCTCGTCCTCTCTCTCCCTCCCACTCTTTCCCTCCCCTCTCTCTCTCTCTATCTTAAATATTTTTTTAAAACAATCAACACGTTTTTTAAAAGCTAATTTAAGTACGCTATAACAACACAATTTGGTCTAGTCCTTTTAATTCTTCTAGTCTCATCTATTCAATAAGCACTCTTTACGAATGGTAATAATTTTTTTCATGACTGTATAAATAATAATATTGTTAATATAAAACTTTCTACGAAAGTATGAAATAAGGCAAGTATAAACGTTTTTTCTGTAAATCTATAAAAAACAACACAATCTGTCAATTTATTTCTTCGAATCTCATCTATTCAATAAGCACTCTCTACAAATGGTAATAATTTTTTTCATGACTGTAGAAATAATAATATTGTCAATATAAAACTTTCTGCGAAAGTATAAAATAAGGCAAGTATACACGTTTTTTCTGTATAATATCTATAAAATAATAATATTTATGATTTTGTAAAAGAAATCAAATAAATACGAGTGAAAAAGTCTTTTACTTCATTGAGTCATTGTATGCTGAACAAATTATATGTAAGTAAGTACATTCAAATTGTTCAGTGCAAATGAAACAAACGAAAGTTGTGAAATCAATTATCGATAGTCAAGTAATGCAAACAACTCTCGGAATCTACTGTATGACTGTTCTCAGAAATGTATTAAAATTTGTTCATCTTTCTATACAAATTAAACACAAGAAAGTACTGAAATCAATTTATTGTAGTCAAGTACACATAAATTAACTTGACTGACATAACACAACTTTTTGTACCTACTCAAATAGTATATTACGATACGTGTGACTTAAGTGGCCCATTATTGCACGGCGCTAAACGCCGTATAATAATGAGCCACTTAAGTCATGAGTATCGTATACTACTATTTTATAGCTCGTGTGACATAAATCCGTCATATTCTTATTTTATTTATTTGTGCTTATTTATAATGATAGTTGGAACTTGGAAGTGGGGTGGGAGAAGTGTGGGGCGGAAGGGGGGGTCGGGGGGGCGCAGCCCCCCGCCCTGAAAAAAATTAATAAAACGTTATTTAAATACTAGAATACCTGATATAGAATATGGTTATTATTGAATCTAGAATATTGAATATATTACATAAAAAAATCATAAAACTAGATTCTTGGCAATTTGATTTGTATCTTTAACAATAAGTTGAAGTTTATGAAAGTGAAAGATTTGTATACGTTATATCATTAAAGAGAAAGACTTTTAAAACTAAAATCCATACAGTTTAATATTGAATATTTAAAAAGCGCGCGGTCTTCTATCCCATAGCAGATGAAACTAACCTATAATATAGACAAGCTTTATTATCATCATTTTTATTTATTCTTTGTGGTTTGTCAACTATTAACGAAGTTTTACTTCTTTTCCTGTTCATTCTTATATGTAAAATCGTATTTTTGAATAGTTTTGGTAGATAATTGGCGTTAATTACGTGCCTGTGACTTAAGTAAATTCATTATTTCACAGTGTAATAATGGACTACTTAAGTCACAGCTAGCCGTGACTTAAGTGCGGATTTAGATCACACAGTGCTATAAAATATATTTATAGTGGACTTATACGTGCAAACATTGTTAATGAATTTATGCAAAAATTTAGATTTCTACATTTACAAAGCCCACCGGTAAACTGAAAACCGTCGGGCCCGCTAAGTATGTATGGGAGATTGGAGGACCACCCCTGCTAGAGCAGCTCTATAGACTTCTATTATCCTCCCAAGATGGGTAATATTATAGACATTTCAAAATTGAGAAAGAATAATGAAAAATGGTGATGTGGTGGTAACTATATAATTTATTTATATAGGCTTTGACTTTTCGTAAATATCTGAAAAAATTCTTATGAATTTTAAAAATAAAAAGAAGGCATAATATCGACGTCATGTGCTCTATATGAATAAGCCTGAAGAGGTTGGCGGACCATGCCAACGAAACGTTGCTAAAATATAAAGAAAATATAAAGAAAAAACTTTGTTTTTCTTTTTCTTTTACCTGCCTCCGTCAGATAGATCCATTACACATTAAGGCCATGTGAAACCGTGAATTTCAATATTTTTTAAATCAGCATTTAAATGTTTATTTGGAAAAAGACGAAGGTCAAGCGCTCCGTATATGTTAATACTATACTCAGATTTTTTTTTGGACGATTCTATTGGTATTTTCATGAGATATCCATGTTTGAAAATTATGTCGGTATTTCACATCACCTTAATAAACAATTGGAGTGCAATATTTGTACTACTCTCAACAGAAGGCATAATAGTTATATAATTAAAATAATTTTCGCCCACACGAGCGTAAAGTGCGTAGGTTCTATAAAGTTTTGTAGGAGTATGTGAGCTATTGCGCCTTATGGGTACTTGACTACAATAAATTTATTTCAGGACTTTCTTGTGTTTAATTTATGTAGAAGAATGAACACATTTGAATACATTTCTGAGAACAGTCATGCAGTTATTTTGGAGAGTTGTTTGCATTATATTTGACTATCAGTAATTGATTTCACAACTTTCGTTCGTTTGATTTACAATGAACAATTTGAATGTACTTACATAACATTACTTAATTGAAATAATTTTTGCCCACGGGCGTAAAGTGCGTATGTTCTATAAAGTTTTGTAGGAGTACGGGAGCTATTACGCCTCTTGGGCATTAAGTAGTACTTTATGCCTGCAGGCTGAATATTTTTGAGTAGGTACGAAAAGTTGTGTTATGTCAGTCAAGTTAATTTATGTGTACTTGACTACAATAAATTGATTTCAGTACTTTCTTGTGTTTAATTTGTATAGAAAGATGAACAAATTTTAATACATATCTGAGAACAGCCATACAGTAGTTTCCGAGAGTTGTTTGCATTACTTGACTATCGATAATTGATTTCACAACTTTCGTTTGTTTCATTTGCACTGAACAATTTGAATGTACTTACTTACATATAATTTGTTCAGCATACAATGACTCAAAGAAGTAAAAGTCTTTTTCACTCGTATTTATTAAAATCATAAATATTATTATTTTATAGATATTATACAGAAAAAACGTGTATACTTGCCTTATTTTATACTTTCGCAGAAAGTTTTATATTAACAATATCATTATTTGTACAGTCATTAAAAAAAAATTTACCATTTGTAGAGAGTGCTTATTGAATAGATGAAATTCGAAGAAATAAAAGGACTAGACAAATTGTGTTGTTTTTTATAGATGATCCAGAAAAAACGTGTATACTTGCCTTATTTTATACTTTCGCAGAAAGTTTTATATTGACAATATTATTATTTCTACAGTCATGAAAAAAATTATTACCATTTGTAGAGAGTGCTTATTGAATAGATGAGATTCGAAGAAATAAATTGACAGATTGTGTTGTTTTTTATAGATTTACAGAAAAAACGTTTATACTTGCTTTATTTTATACTTTCGTAGAAAGTTTTATATTAACAATATTATTATTTGTACAGTCATGAAAAAAATTATTACCATTCGTAAAGAGTGCTTAGTAGATGAGACTAGAAGTATTAAAAGGACTAGACCAAATTGTGTTGTTAGAACGTACTTAAAAAATTATTATTCTAACACCGAATTTGTTTTTTAATTAAATAATGGCAGTACAGTTTTTGCTTTCTCAAAGAGAAAGATTGGTAACGGTGAAATTTTTGGACCTTGAGATTCGGATGATTTTCGATATTTCTGAGCTCCCTGAGTCGAGATATACATTTTCTAGAAAATGTCTGTGTGTGTGTGTGTGTGCGCGCGTGTGTGTGTGTGTTTGCGTGCGTGCTTGCGTGTGTGTGTGTGTGTGTGTGTGTGTGTGTGTGTGTGTGTGTGTGTGTGTGTGTGTGTGTGTGTGTGTGTGTGTGTGTGTGTGTGTGTGTGTGTGTGTGTGTGTGTGTGTGTGTGTGTGTGTGTGTGTGTGTGTGTGTTATAAATTTGTCCGCAGCATAACTCGAAACTGGCCAGAGATATCAAGTTTATCTTTGACAGGTATTTAAAGCTTATTTTGAAGTTGTGCAAGTTCAATTATATAGTTGATCGGATAATATTAAGTCGGTTAAAAAAATAAAGCAAAATATCGAAAAATCGAAATATTTTTTTTCATCGCCGAATTTAGATATTGGTGGGAAGTAGGCCCATTTTATGAAAGGCCTTGAAATTACCTACCATCCATATTTTTGTCGGCCTAATCGGATAATATTAAGTCGTTTAAAAAAAATAAAGAAAAATGTCGAAAAATTCAAAATAATTTTTTTCGGCTCTGGGTTTGGATATCGGTGGGAATTAGGCCCATTTTTTGAAAGGTATTGAAATTACCTATCAATCCATACTTTTGTCCGCCCAATCGGATATTATTAAGTCGGTGGAAAAAATAAAGAAAAATATGGAAAATCGAAAATAAATTTTTTCGTCGCTGGGTTTCGATATCGGTCGTAAGAAGTCCATTTTCTGAAAGGCCTTAAAATCCCCTGCCGATCCATATTTTTGTCGGCCCAATCGGATAATATTAAGTCGGTTAAAAAATAAAGAGAAATATGGAAAAATCGAAAATAATTTTTTTCGTCGCTTATACAGAAATTGTACTTTAACATCCTAGAGGTACCAGTACAAAATTAAAGAAAGAAAAAACGCCTGAGTTAAAGGATATTTGAAACCTTCGCCGAGTTATATGGTTTTTAAAACCACTCTATGAGTTGGTGGATTTTCGATGTCTTCGCTGAGTTGGCGGGATTTTGAAACAAACACCGAGTTAGCAGGTTTTCGAAGAAAACGACGAAGAAATTTCGAAGAAATGCAATTAATTTATAAATTCAATAAATAGCATGTGATAGTACCTTAAACTTTTTAATTTGCAATTTAATAATTACTACAGAACTATTTTAAATATAATTTTCTTGATCATTTTGAATAATTGTATTTATGGAACATCAGATATGCAGAAAGAATGAAATTTTATATTAAAATGTACATTTAAAAAAATTATTTGATGTAATTTATCAATTCTCTTTGAAAAAGTATTCATCTAAAGCAGTTAGCAGCGGTTTTTTATTATATAATAATAAAAACCGCTGCCAATTCATTGGCCCGTGGCTTCCTCAAACTTAATTTGCTTATTCCTTTAATGAATTTTTAATAACAAAATTTATAATTTTTGCAACAATTTATGAAGATTAAAAACTATCAATTTTTAAATTATGCATAAAATATAAATAAAATAATAGGTATGAGTTTTTTTTTTAATTATGTGTGAAAAATAAATAAAATAATAATTGATTGTAATATTATCGTCAAAACCTTTTAAAATTCCTAAATAACCTTTATTTCAAATTATATTTTCTTTGCGAAATTTCACACATTAGGTACTTGTCTCTAGTAGTATGCCTGTCCATATTTGTGTGCTCTTTCTGAAATTTTCCATGTAAGAAAAAGGTTCTAACCTTAAAAATAATAAATGGCTACTACAAAACAAAAGCAGGTATACAACGCGCTCGCATCGGCCGCGGCGCATAGCGCATAGCGCATGTCATTTTCATTTTCTGGTATACATAAATGCGTTTCCGAATAATTACGATTTTAAAAGAGGGCTAAAGTAGTTTTAACCTCAAATATCTCTGAAATTCATAAACGAATTTTTTTACCCTAAGAACTCTTCTAATAAATAATATACAAACTCTACATCTCCACCAAATTTCAAAGAAATTGAAACAATTTTAATGTAGTTATATTGTGCGACAACAAAGAAAGTCATTTTCAAAAATACTAAAATTTTAAATATCAAACAACCATATAATCTGGATGAAATTTTACACAGGTATTGCCTATATCGCATACAAAATATCATGTGTATCAACATATGAAAAACTTTTCACATGAATTTGATTGGAATAACGTAAAAATTATAGATTATGAATCAAACTATAAAAAACGATTAATATCAGAAATGATTCATATTAAATGTAACAAATACAACGTTAACAAAAAAGAAGACGTGAAATTTCTCAATTCTTCATATGTTCCGTTATTAAGAATTTTAAATTAAATTTATATGTCGTTTCCTTTCTCTTTATATGTATTTATTTTTGTTTGTAAACACATGCACCTAAACACTGGCATTGTTTACTATATAAATGCGTTAAATCTATATCTCATGCGCTCACTTCGACGAAATGTGTATTATATGACACATTAACTTCTAAATAAGGTACCGACTGTTTGTTATTTGTTTTATATCTGTGATTGATAGTGTATTAATAATTTCTGTAATTTTAATTTCTTTTTAAATAAAGCCTGAAGAGGTCGGCAGACCAGGCCGACGAAACGTCGCTTAACAAGTGAAATAAAAAAAAAAAAAAAATTTTGACTTCATTCCATTGCCTCCATCCAATCGATTCTATACAAACACCATCCACATACAACGGGAGTGCAAGTTAATTTATATTCAACGCATACAAAATAGTCTATAAATTTCAAGCTGATACATGAAATCGTCATTGAGAAATTACGATTTTGAAAAAAACCGTAAAAGAATTTTAACCTTAAATATCTCTAAAAATCATGAGACAATTCTTTTACCTAAAGGACTTATACGATAATATATAGATTCTACATCTCCACAAAATTTCAACATGATTAAACCAATTTTTGTTTTCTCTAGTTATCCTGCGACAAAAAAAATAACTTTGTAAATACGAAAATTTTCAAAATCAAATATCTCAAAAAGTAATCGTACGATCTTGATGAAAATTCGTACACATATTATCTATATCACACACAAAATTGTCTATAAATTTGGAGCTGATACATGAAGCCGTTCTCGAGAAATTACGATTTGAAAAAAGGTTAAAAAAATTTTAACCTCAAATATTTCTGAAATTTCTGGACTAATCATTTTGCCCAAAGAATTCGACCGAGAGCTATCCAAAATCTACCTCTACAAGAAATTTCAAAGCGGTTAAGTCAATTTTACTCCCGTAATCGTTGCACATACAAAACTCATTTTTTTCACATTTCAATTTTTTTTTCAAAGACTAGTCGACAAAATGAATTCAAATTTTTACAGATTATAGCCATTTTCATTCTGCATTAACATGATTTTTCTCAAGAAAATTGACTGTTTAGTTTAGGAGTTATAAGCTTTTTAAAAAGAAACACGTTTTTGTTAATAACAAAAGAACCGTGATAGCTAGAGAAATTTTTTTTTTAGAAATATAGGTATTTTGATGCTCTTTCGAATGCTATCCATTCGATTCAAATATCTCGATCTTATCATTAAAAAAAAAGCAAAAATCAATTTTGAGAAAATCGAAAATTCGAAATAAAACAAAAACGCATCGGCGAATCAGAAAACGAATTCTTGACCCGCCATCACACGAAGAGAACAAAAAAAATGAGACCTGTTCGGTCGAAATCGATCGAGTAGAAGCTGAGATCCAGCTGTACACACACATACACACATGCACACGCACGCACGCACGCACGCACACATCCATACAGACATCTTTCAAAAATCATGTATTTTGATTCCTAACACCTCGAAAAACAATTATAACATGTTTTTACAATAACTCAAAAAATTACTATCACAAAGCTTCCTCTAGGAGGAAGCAATATTATAGTTAATAAATAAGCAATACATAATACCTATGTAGAATATTACTTATGCTATGGTACATAGTTTGACATTACAACAGAATTACAAAAATCGTAAAAAGATTATTATTTAATAAAAAAACTATACTACTGTTATTTAATAAAACTTGGTGTTGGCATAATATAGCTTTGCTTTAACGCTTTTATAAAAACAGCAGGTCAGTCGCACCGTTGGAGGAATCATCGGGTGCATGATCATCCGTTCATTGTAGTTAAGCAACATTCGGCGCAACTAATAAGTGGATGCGTGACCGCTCGGCCGTTCCGACAAGGGCTTTCTTCAAAGCCATTTTCGTTATTTTATAAAACATCCCCTTCCTATTTGAGTCAGGATATTAATAATTCTTCATTAAAGTATTAAAAATAACAGTTTTCTTATTCTTATATAGCAAATTTTGTTTTATCACATGATTTAGCACGTATAATATCACATGATTAATCACGTGTTTTTTCATATGTTTAATCATGTGCTAATCACATGCCAAATCGGTTCGCAAAAATCAAGTAATTTATCACGTGATTAAACACGCGATTTAACATGTAAAAATGCATGTGATAAAACACATGATTAATTATGTGTTTTTTCACATGTTAAATCACGTGTTTAATCACGTGATTAATCACGTGAATATTTTCATTAGGGTATGATTCAAACTTTTAATTTATTCTTTCTCGAAAAAGGAAAATCGTATTTAGATAATTCAAAATGGATTCTATAGCAGATGACTAGTACTCTATAATGCCACTTATCAAATAATTAAAAAATAGTATATTACGACACAAGGCCAGAAAGTTGGATTTCCTGGCCGGCGCCTCGGGCGTCAAAATGGCGCCGGCCAGGGCATCCAACATTCCGGCCAAGTGTCGTATACTATTTTTCTTCATCCCCAGCCGAAAGTACGCCCATATAGTTAATATCAATTAATAAAATAGTGTTCTTGGCTGCTAACTACGGCTCGGCCATATGTATAAGAGGCCTGCTTCAGCGCCACTTTACATATCGCGGAACATAAGGCTCGACTTCTGCTTTTTTTGATGCCCACCCGACTTTTGCAAAACCGAGGCGAAGCCGAGGTTTTGCTGGTCGGGGCGGGCATCAAAAACACTAATAAAAGATGCTTGAAAAACGTGATGGACCAAAAATATGTACATACTTAATCGCAGATGCTGATTTTAACTACCGCCCAACTTCTTAGTGGTTCCTCTGTTTGTCCTTTTCTATCCCATACATTATAGAATGAAAGTCAAAAAGCTGTCACATATAAGTATATAGCTACACCATGTTTTGAAACTCAAAATGTAAACATCATGTCTATATATATGTATAGAAGCTTTCTGACAGTGTGTGTGCAATATAAGAACATAATTGATTATGAGAGTTATAAATATATTATTCAATATATTAATAATAACATAAAATTAATTTGATACACCTATATCTTTTCAATTTTCCGATTTTACAAATGATTTTCTTGTCATCACATTTGGAAGGGTTAGCATAGTTTAGGTTACAACACGTGCGCTGTCGCGGACGTTGCCATGCAACGATCAACAAAGAGCGGCCACAAAAGTCGCTCTTCCCGGCGCGAAATCGAGCCGGGAAGACCGTACTTTCGGCCAGGGGATGAAGAAAAATGTTTTACGTTGCTAAGAACACGCGCAAACCACTTTTTTATTTTATGGGTCTCATTCAATGAAGAAAATAAGACTAGAAAAACCGATTTCATGTTAACTTTTTAAAAATTAAAATTAATACGATTGTACTTTATGACTCTGGCGACAGCTGTTGTTTAATAGTTAAATGATTAAAACGGTCTTGCTATCCAGTGTGTGTCCAAAGTAGAAATGACACTCACAATGTCAGTATTGTTTGCCGACGTTTCGAACTTTTTATTAAGGAGGTTTGGTTGTGTTATATGCTGCGGGGCGAGGCTAGGGACGTCCCCTCTCTCCCCGCGTGCGCTCGCCGCTCACCGCCCACCTCCTCGCGCAGCCTACGCACTCGGTGTTTTGTTTACGTTTTCACCTACTTGCCTACTTCTTTCCCAAATGCTTTATAAGGTAGTTATAGTTTGTGCGCTCAGCGAGAACACAAACTATACCATACGCATGCCATACGCGTCGTTCTGTCTCTCTCGCTCACATGCATGTCGTCTGCTATTTGTGTTTATAATCATTCATATCTTTTTAAAAAGTTCGGCCTGACACGTATTTGATAAACTTAAAAGAAAGAGCTGAATTTTATCTTTCTTAAGCTATGTTTTTCTTTTTATTACTATTACTTCCTGTATGCGTTATATGGCGTCATTTACTCTCAATGTAAAAGTAACCATTTTCAATAATTTTTTTCTTGAAAAATAGGTCGGCAACCTACATTTTAAAAAATAAAGAAAAATTATTTAGATTTTAAAGAACACGCTAGAATTTTGTTACTTTCAAAACCCACTTTTTGATATATTAGAGAACTACCTTATAAGCGACCAATATCACTCTGCGTTTTTATTCTTTGATTATTTTCCTATTAAAATGAAGGTCTTTTAACTTTATTTCTGCTTTTTTTTATAAGAGATTTTTATGTTCAATGGTCACATAACCTCACTCCCTATAAAATCCGCCTATGTTTAAAACTCGATTTTTAAGAATTTCTTTCTCGAAAAAGTGAACTATAAAAAATACTGAAAACATTCATGTAACCTTCTTTCAAATTAGAGAACAATATATAAAAATTCTAAATTGTTGACTGCATTTTGATGTAACAACTGAACGTCCTTAAGCTTCTTTTCAAGACTCAATACCACCATTGACTGGTGGTACTGAAGTGATCACATATATACGTAATAGACTAGCTGATACCTTTAGTCTTGAAAAGAAGCTTAATAAAAAGTACGAAACAGGGCCGGATTAAGCGGCGTCTAGCGGGGGGCTAAAGCCCTGGGCCTCAGCCTAACAGGAGCCTCACATGGGAACGAGAGGTCTACGCATATAAGGGAGTCATATAGACATGAAAAAATAAGCAAAACGATAATGTGAATAATTTTTAAACCCAAGTAGCCGGGGGACACGAGGTCCACGCATATAAGGAAGTCACGTAGACATGCATTAATAAGCAAGACTATTATTTAAATAATTTTTAAACCCAAGTAGCCGGGGGACGCGAGGTCTACGCATATAACGGTGTTACGTAGACGTGTGACGTAAGCAAGACTTTTTTTTTAATTCTTAACCTCTATATCTCCACTCCCTTATATACGTGGATCTCGCGGCCCCAGCTACATGGATTTAAAAATTATTTAAATAATAGTCTTATATAGAAATATTGGGGACTTGTTCTTACTTATTGTTGCATGTCTACATGACTCCCTTATATGCGTGGACCTCGCGTCCCCCGGCTACTTGGGTTTAAAAATTATTTAAATAATCGTTTTACTTTTTTTTCATGTCAACATGACTCCCTTATGCGTGGACCTCATATCCCCCGCCTACTTGGGTGTAAAAATTGTTTAAATATGTACTTTTTTTTTATCAATGTACGTTTTTTTTTTAAAGGAAAAAAAATAAAGTACGTTATTTTTTTCTTGAAAAGGTGACAGCCCATTCACAAGCGAAGTTTCTAAAATGTATAACAGTATCTTTGTAATCCTACAGATGCTTAAATTGAAACTAAACGCTCGTTATCCCGTCGGCTCGATTGCTTTTATACAGCATAGGTCGGGTGCGCTAACAAACGAAAAGCGCGCGATACTTACGCGGAAACGTGCGGCAACGAGTATCGGCGTGGTCGCGTCGGCTGCCGCGCCGTCCGCCGCGCCGCCCGCCGCATGTTTTCATTCACGGAAAAACGAGAAAACATTACGAGTTGAGACTGGAGGTTACTTATTTTGTTAGTTCACACGTAGACAGCGAAGGAATAAGAGGTTTAAATTTGATCTTCAATATATTATAGTAAAAGTGTGCATTCAACTTTATACTTTTTTATTACATTATTATTAGTTTGAATAAATTATTTACTTATAAGTTTAGTGTACTTAGTATTTTAAATATAAGGATTGAAAATGTTCAGAAAATTTGAAAGCAGTGCTTCAAAAAGAAAAATAAAAAAGGGAAAAGAAGATATTAAGAATAAGCTTCCTAAATTGACTGCATTTTTTACGTCTACTCCCACAAATCAGGATATGCACCTAAACAATGATATTGGAAGTGATGTGGCACCAGAATATAATGCTGAAGGTATTTTTGTTTTAAAAGATCAACTTATGAAGTATAGTCTAATTAAATGAAAATGATAATATTAATCCGGTTAGAATCTACAAAAAATCATTGATTTCTAGTACTTTTAATTTTGACCATTTTTGATTATTTAAAAGTTATCATTATACGGTTTTTACGTTCTTTTTATAGGTTGTTTGCATGACATTATATTTAAATACTAATGAATCTGAAAGAAGAAAATATTTAGATAAAGGACATCAATTTTTTCAAATAGGGAATCCACTTTTAAATCATCAAAAGGAGAGTACGTGAAACAGAACATATATTTTTCTGCCAGTTATTTTCAACGAAAACTGAATAATGGTGAAATGTGCGATCGTAAATGGTTGATGTTTTCGGAATCTACTGGATGTATTTTTTGCTATTCATGTAAATTATTTTCAAACGATTATACTAATACATTTGTAAAAGGTGGTTTTTCAAATTGGAAGAAAGTGGAAGAGACGATTTGCAGTCATGAAAGTAGCAAAGAGCACAATCGATGCATGATTAGTTGGATTAATTATTTAGATACAAGTGCAAATTTAGACAGACATTTTAAAAAGGGTATTAGTAGTGATTAAGTTTCTGGCAGAAAGAGGTCACGCATTTCGTGGAACTGATAAAGTTTTCGGTTCGCCAACTAATGGCAATTATCTTGGTATGCTAGAAGTAATAGCCGAATTCGATCCGTTTTTAAGAGAACATATAAAATTGCACGGTAATAAAGATCGAGGACATGTTTTTTATCTATCAAAACTATTTGCGAAGAGTTTATTGAATTGTTATCAAAAGAAGTTATGAATTGTATTAAAAATGAAATAAATGAAGCGAAATATTGGGGACTTGTTGTTGATTCAACTCCAGTTATTTCTCACGTGGATCAATTATCTGTGATATTTAGGTATTATTTGAATGGCCACGTTTACGAACGATTTTTTTGTTTTCTGCAACTTACGAGTCATGTAGGAAAATCGTTGGCATCAGAAATATCCGAACTGCTTCTTGAACACAATATTGATATTAATGATTGTTGTGCACAAACATACGATAATGCTAGCAATAGGTCTCGGAAATATTCTGGTTTGCAAGCATGCTTGAAAGAGAAAACTTCATTGGCTTTGTATGTACCATGTATTGGGCATTCATTAAATTTAGTAGAGAAATGATGTGTTAATGAATCCATCGATGTTATCAATTTTTTTGGAGTATTACAACGATTGTATGCATTCTTTAGTGTGTCTACATATAGATGGAACATCTTAATAGAACAAGAGAATTCGAAGTTGACAAGTTTATTAGCTACCCGTTGGTCTTGTCAAGTAGACGCTTCGAACGCTGTAATTAAACATTTTAATGGAATTTATGAGGCACTTAGACAAATAACCGAGGATGAAAATGAAAAATGTGATACGAGACACGAAGCTGCATCACTACAAAATAATATAATAAAGCTTGAAAATGTATTTATGGCCGTTTTTTCGAACCGAATTCTTAGTCAATTTAATGTAACTAGCAAATTCCTACAAAAAATAGAGGTAGACTTAAGCACAGCTAGTGATATGCTAGGTTCACTACTCCATTTTGTTCTAGATTTGCGAAACCAATTTTCAAGCATTGAAAATGATTCAAAACAGTTCAGTGCCTTTGTGATTCAAGATTATTGCTCTTCAAATAAACGACTGATTACTAAAAAATTGCATGATTCGGAAAGATAAATTGAATCCCTACAAGGAGCGTATAAGTTGTAACGTTGTATTTGCTTAAAACTACTAATAGAATCTAAATAATTATTAACTAAGACTCGAGCAAATATTTCGCTACTATTTTCTCAACAACCGACATTGAATCGCACACTAGCTAATAATAACAAACACGTAGGAGGTAAAATGGAGTTTATTGAAACTTCAAATCAAGATGGCTGCACCCGCCATTACGCGTCGTGAGAGCGTCTCTTCGATCTGCGTGGCTCTCGCTGGTCTCCTCTCGCCAACTCCACTGCTTAACCTGTTAAAACAAAATAAGATCCTGGTCCCAAGTGCCCGAGCGAACTGCCTCCGGCTCGCACCCTGAACAATCCTGGATCATGGGCGGGGAAAATGCCACACTCTAGCAGCTCCTTGGTAATCTGAAACTCGACCCTGCAATTCACAACTCGACTTACGACCGCGCTTCCTGGTGACTTTGGAACTCGACCCCGCAATTCACAGCTCGACCCCCGACGCAACAACCGGCACGACCCAAAACCTCGACCCCAACTCCTCACTCGACCCACGGCGAAACTCTCAGCACGCCACAGCTCGACTCATACAACTCATCCGCTCCAACCTGGAATAATCTACACTTACGCACCTAAACTCCTTCGTGATCGGCAACCACTTCCTTTATACCCAATCTCCCGGCAACTCTTAGTCACACTATGTACTTTTAACTCGTCGAATTAATCAAAAGAGAGCTAACTACTCCTTCGCTGGTCGGTGATCAAGAGCGCACTTGTCTCCATCTCCTTCAGCTCATAACCTCGCATGAACCAGTTTAGGGGCCACTCCCCTCCCGGGTGGTTAATTACTCGACACTCGAGATGCGCGAAATTCAAACGCCGTCACAACTCGCAACTCAGCAGTCACCCATTAGTACACGCGGTGACTAGCGCGCGTCACGATTATCGCGCGGTTGAGTACTCGCTCCCTCTCTCTCGTGCCCTATCTCTACCTCTCCCTCTTTCTCTACTCATTGGTACGCGCAGTGTGCTTACCGCCAGCTGAGTGCTCGCAGCCTCTCTCTCTCCCTCTCTCTCGCTCTCTCTGCCCCACTATCCGCGCTCTCTCTCTTTTTTACGCGCGATAGCTACGCGGCAGCTCGTACTATATCAGCGTGCCGATAGTTGTGCGTAGCCCGCGCTGTCGTCCGTCTGCTGCTCAGCTACTTATTCTCTCTCGCGTATGTTACATCTCTTTCTCCGCCTCTCTCTCTCTCTCTCTCTCTCTCTCTCTCTCTCTCTCTCTCTCTCTCTCTCTCTCTCTGTCTTTCTCTCTCCTCGCGCCGCTCTTGTGTCCGGCTTGCGCGACTCTCCAGTGCACGCGACTCCCTTCCTCAACAACAGGACAGTGTTCACTAAACAGGTGTTCGCGTTCTGCCAGCGCCGAGTAAGCAGTTATATGTGACTCTGGCACAAAGTTTAGAATAAAAACATTTTACGTAATAACTGAATTAAAAAAGTGCAACAAAGCTTACAGTTACGTAATTGATTTATTCGGATTTCTAACTAAGTTATTAACGATTGATATTGAAACAATGAAAGTTAAAGCAAAAAATTTAGTAAAAGTATATATATTCTAAAGATATACAAGAGAATTTAATTTGTGAATTAGATCAATTCATTCCTCTAATAAAAATGTAACAAAAAGGACTTTTTTCCGTTAATACTAATAAAATAGAATTCATATTTAATCCATTAAACGTGTTAAGTTTGTTAGTAGGTAGAAATATGATTGATATTTTTCCGAATTTGTGTATAGCTTATACTTTTTTTAACCATACCAATAGCTAATTGCGAGTCTGAAAGATCTTTTTCCGTATTAAAAAGAATATAGCAAAAGAGATTTCGTGATACAATGAAAGTGTTATTCCATTTTTTTTACAAATACAGCAGCCTCACACGATGCAATTATCATCATGTACCCACACGAAAATTAAATCTATGAAATATGGTATCATCATCCTTTACCGTTATAAAACTTTGTAATTATTATTGAAGCTCTTAGAAACTTGCGGAATCTCCCTAAAATAACACTTTTCAAAAAAAGTAAAACTTTGGCGAGTATAAGTGTATCTGTAATCTCTCTCTCCCTCTCTCTCTCTCCCTCCCTCTCTCTCCTCTTCTCTCTTTCTTTCCTTCTTTCCCTCCATCTCTCTCTTTCTCCCCCTCTCTCCCCCAAAAGAATATCATAGTTTAAAACAAACACATGAAAGAAGTGGAATCAATTATTATTTTATATAGACAAGTACATTTTTGTAACACAGAAATATGGAATTATTTTTATAACAAAAATTCGTAAGTACTACTAAAAATAATCTCATGAAACTGGTGGAATCAATTAAGTGCAGGCAAGTCAATTATTATAATAAAGAGAATTTTTAAAATAAAATTTGTTGAATATATATTTACTATAAAAATTTGTATAAAAAATAATTACGTCCAACAAAAAATATTACAAAAATACTAACATAATAACTGTAATTGAAACACAAAAAGTAAAAAAATTTTTGCGTAAACATTTTCGAAGTATAGATCATAGAAGTCACCACCCTGTAAAATAGTTTAACCATGCATGAGCTGTTATACATCATAAATTCATGTAAGTTTTTCTTACACAAGTCAATCTACCTATTATCTGCAAATATGAATTTTAATTAAACATCTTCTTAAACTGTTAATGTAATTTTTAAAATTTTGGGAAATTTCCTTTTAAAGACAGAAGATACTTGCCGGACGCATCGTTTTGTAGTTCAAGGTGCGTAGGATGGGAATCGCAACCTTCTATGTATTTAGGTATTGATCACGTAGTATGTAAATAATTAAAATAAAATGGTAATAACAGTTCAAGAAAATAAGTATATTTCGATATTTGACTACGTAATATATAGATGTACATACGCAATGTAAAAAAAAATATTATTATCTTACTATAGAATTAATAATAATTCAATTTGTATAGTGAATTTGTATAATGAAGATATTACAATGAAATTATAATGAAATTATAATTATAGAAATTATAAAGATTGATATAAAATTTTTGTGAAATTAGTAGATATAATAGATAGATATGATATAATTGAAAAGTTTTTATAAAATATAATATATAAATCTTATTCCAAAAAATAATGATATAAAAATAAAAATTTGATAGATTACCTAAATACTACAAAACGATGCGTCCGGCAAGTATCTTCTGTCTTTAAAAGAAAATTTTCCAAAATTTTA
Source organism: Torymus aiolomorphi (assembly GCA_036365515.1). NCBI lineage: Eukaryota > Metazoa > Arthropoda > Insecta > Hymenoptera > Torymidae > Torymus > Torymus aiolomorphi. Next base: position 218,509,695 of record CM070873.1, on the reverse strand, counting down.
AAAATTACGTTAACAGTTTAAGAAGATGTTTAATTAAAATTTATATTTGCAGATAATAGGTAGATTGACTTGTGTAAGAAAAACTTACATGAATTTATGATGTATAACAGCTCATGGTTAAACTATTTTACAGGGTGGTGACTTCTATGATCTATACTTCGAAAATGTTTACGCAAAAATTTTTTAACTTTTTGTGTTTCAATTACAGTTATTATGTTAGTATTTTTGTAATATTTTTTGTTGGACGTAATTATTTTTTATACAAATTTTTATAGTAAATATATATTAAACAAATTTTATTTTAAAAATTCTCTTTATTATAATAATTGACTTGCCTGCACTTAATTGATTCCACCAGTCTCATGAGTTTATTTTTAGTAGTACTTACGATTTTTTGTTATAAAAATAATTCCATATTTCTGTGTTACAAAAATGTACTTGTCTATATAAAATAATAATTGATTCCACTTCTTTCATGTGTTTGTTTTAAACTATGATATTCTTTTGGGGGAGAGACGGGGAGAAAGAGAGAGATGGAAAGAAAGAGGGAGAGAAAGAGAGAGGAGGAGAGAGAGAGGGAGGAAGAGGGAGAGAGGGAGAGAGAGATTACAGATACACTTATACTCGCCAAAGTTTTACTTTTTTTAAAAAGTGTTATTTTAGGGAGATTCCGCAAGTTTCTAAGAGCTTCAATAATAATTACAAAGTTTTATAACGGTAAAGGATGATGATACCATATTTCATGGATTTAATTTTCGTGTGGGTACATGATGATAATTGCATCGTGTGAGGCTGCTGTATTTGTAAAAAAAAATGGAATAACACTTTCATTGTATCACGAAATCCCTTTTGCTATATATAATAATAGTATATATACTCTTCTTTTTATAGACAATAGTACATTTCGACACGGGTGGGGAAGTCGATTATTTAGCTAAATAATCGACTTACGCACTAGTTTCGAACGGTAAATCATATCAAAGTTATGATTTTGAGGTTAGAGTGGTATAAATTAATTTATTGTATAGAACCGATAAGATAAAATTGTCAGAAGAAAATAATTATTTATTATTTGAATTCCTTTTCATAGAGTATAAGTTTTTTATTCATATTTTTATATATTACAGAAACACCTTATATTTGCCTTATATTATACTTCCGTAGAAAGTTTTGTTATAAAAATAAACATTGGTATCTTCATAATTGTAAGTAAAATAAAATAATTTGAATTTTTTCCATTTCCGTTGTATTGATTACTTTTTAACAAATGACTTATGGAAATAATTCATTCCAGTACAACTTTTCGAACCTATGATTAAAATGAAGAACTATAAAGAACTATATGATTAAAATAAAGGACTATTTGTTTCCATTTTTAAATAGTATAGTATATTATTATATATTTACCTCAATCAGTAATGCAAACAAGTAGAGGTATTCCTCTACTACTGTTATACTTATTAACAATTTGGATTTTACATCCCTCACTCAATTAGTTATATACCAAAAGCCATATATTGAAAATACCTTACGGATACATTATATGGTTTTAAGAATTAACATCTATAGCTGTTATATTAACAGCTTTGGATTTTACATCAGATATCCCTTTCAAGAATGAAGAAAATATATAGTTAGAATTAATTGCAAGTAATTTGTCACATTTGACATTATCTCTCATAATGTAAGCTAAGTGAGAAGCTCCAAAACCTATTTCATTGATCATAAAGGATTTTCAATGTTTTATATTTGCAATATGACCAGTCGGGTGATAAGACTTTTTTTGAGACAAAGTTTATATTCTTTGTATAAATGGTTTATAGTTATGATTTGAAAAGTTAGAAAATATAAAAATTTATTGTGAAATGGCATTGTAAAATAACTTGTTTTTTAAAATAATTAAAATTAGAAAATTGTTATGTTTGATACTTTTCAAATCATAACTATAAATCATTTATAAAAAGAATATAAACTTTGTCTCAAGAATCACCCGACTGGTCATGTTTCAAACATAAAAAATTGAAAATCCTTTATGATGAATGAAATAGATTTTGGAGCTTCTCGCTTAGCTTATATTATGAGAGATAATGTCTTTGTCACAAATTACTGTAAAATAATTCTAAATATTTTCTTCTTTTATAAAGGGGTTATTTGATTGTAAAATCAAAAACTGTTATAATCCTCTAACTTGTTAGCATTACTGTTTGGTAAATATATATAATACACTATTCAAGAATGGAAACAATGTTCTTTACTAAACTCAGCTTACAGTCTCCTTGTATTTAATTTATAGTTCTGGTTCAGACAGTTGTACTTGAATAAATTATTTCATGTAAGTCATTTGTTAAATGGTAAAAGCTTTACCAGATATGAGAAAAAGTAAAATTAACAAATTTTACATTTGTTATTAAAGACATATCTTCCATAATATAAGTTAAGCGAGAAGCTCCAAAATCTATTTCATTCATCATAAAGGATTTTCAATGCTTTATGTTTGCAACATGACCAGTCGTAAAGAGTAAGATGAGTTTAGTAAACGACTTTGCTTCCATTCTTGAATAGTGTATTATATATATTTACCTCAAACAGTAAGGCTAACAAGATAGAGGAATATAACAGTTTTTGATTTTAGATCAAATAACCCATTTATAAAAGAAGAAAATATTTAGAATTATTTTCAAGTAATTTGTCACAAAGACATTATCTCTCATAATGTAAGCTAAGTGAGAAGCTCCAAAACCTATTTCATGCATCGTAAAGGATTTTCAATGTTTTATTTATGCAACATGACCAGTCGGGTGATAAGACTTTTCTTGAGACAAAGTTTATATTCTTCATATAATGGTTTATAGTTATGATTTGAAAAATGAGAAAATATAAAAATTTATTGTGAAATGGCATTCTGAAATAACTAGTTTTTTAAAATAATTAAAATTAGAAAATTTTTATGTTTGATACTTTTCAAATCATAACTATAAACCATTTATACAAAGAATATAAACTTTGTCTCAAGAAAAGCCTTCACCCGACTGGTCATGTTGCAAATATAAAACATTGAAAATCCTTTACGATGAATGAAATAGGTTTTGGAGCTTTTCGCTTAGCCTACATTATGAGAGATAATGTCTTTGTGACAAATTACTTGAAAATTATACTTATCTAAACTCTTGTATTGTAGTAGCCGTATAGTTGGGATAGACTCAATTTCTAAGATCTGATCTGACAGTACTTAAAAAAATAAAAACAGAACTACATATCTCTGCTTTCTACTGTCAATGTATATATTTTTTATACATATATATTAGGGGTTAGGCATCAATATAGTAGATATTTTTGGTTGACAGACAACATAACCTTCTCTCTCTCCGCAATCACACACTGACACAGATTCTCTCTCTCTCTCTCTCTCTCTCTCTCTCTCTCTCTCTCTCTCTCTCTCTCTCTCTCTCTCTCTCTTTCTCTCTCTCCATCTCCTCATGATAAAAAATCAAGCGCAGTAGCGCCGCGCTTCGTACGCCGTTAGTACTGAAATATAACTATATTCTGATACGATTTGACATCAACTACAACCAGGCTGTCTTTCCCCCAGGCTGCGAAAAATTTTCACTAGAGGCTGAAGGAAAAAAATATTTTGATTTCGCGGCGACGAAAACTTTATAGCTTGATAGCTTCAATATGAAAGCATCTTTCACGAAGAAACTTTACAGGTAGAATGTAAATGAAAAATGCTTTCTAATTGAGTACCTCATGCGCGGTATCTCCGTATATAAAAAATGATAAGGTAAATATGACAAAAAAAAAAGTAGAGTTAGAACATCACACCAAAGAATAAAGGGTGCGCCGACGCCCCGCTTGCTCGTCTGTCACTTTGTTCCTTATACTCGCCAAGCAGGGCGCTGCCGCGCCCTTTGATATAAAATTCAATGTTACTTATGTTGTTACAAAATCGAATGAAAATTTATTAAACATTCGTAAACCCCGTATATCGTATTTAAAATATTGATTTTAAAAAATCCTTAACTTCCTTTATGCCCCACCAACCCCATAAGGGCCTCTAATCGTTCTATAGCCCCGGGCCTCTCGAAGTCTTCATCCGGCCCTGGTACGAAACGTCGACAAACAATACTGTGTCATTTCTACCTTGGACACGTACGTACTACAGCAAGACCGCTTTAATCATTTTACAATTAAAATTAATAATGTATTTCAAAGTTGGGTTTATTAAAATTACTTTTACTGTAACTCATAAATTGACTATATACTGTCTTTCAGCAGTATATGAGGATATCTCCAGAACTTTTAATATTCGGTGTTTGGAAAAAATTTTTTTTTCATCGAGCACACCTTTGAAAAAAATATTAACGGATTCCTTATCTATTAAATAATAACTGTATAATAAATAAGAACTGATTTTTTAGTCCCCTAAAAAATAAAAGTAACATAATTCAATTTTAAGAAAAAATTTAAATATTAACTGCATAAGAAACGTCTTTTTTTAATTAGTTTTGTGCGTGTGTGCGCGTGTGCCGAGGGGCTACGACACAGACTTCTAAGACTTCTAAAAACTTCTAAAGACTTTCAGAAGATTCCTAAATACTATAGCAATCAAACCCATTTATTAAAGATAACAAGACTTCTGATAGATTTCCGAGACTTCTGAAAGACTTCCGAGGCTTCCAAAAGACTTACAAAAGACTTCCGAGACTTCCAACAGAATTCAAGGATTTTATTTAAATTTTAGTGACTCCTGCAATTTTATAAAGATTTGAAGCAACGCAATCTTAATTACCATATTACTTTTTGCAAAAAAAAAAAAAATAAAAATTATGAATCAAAAAATTATTTGGATCTGATAAATTAAAATTTAAATTCCAAAAATAGCACCCCCCCCCCAAAAAAAAAAACCGCTGCCAATTCATTGGCCCGTGGCTTCCTCAAACTTAATTTGCTTATTCCTTTAATTAAGTTTTAATAACAAAATTTATAATTTTTGCAACAATTTATGACATAATTATAATTAAATTCATTTATGAAGATTAAAAAGTATTCATTTTTAAATTATGTATGTAATATGAATGAAATAATAAGTGTGATTTTTTTTTTTAATTATGTGTGAAAAATAAATAAAATAATTGATTGTAATATTATCGTCAAAACCTTTTAAAATTCCTAAATAACCTTTACTTCAAATTATATTTTCTTTGTGAAATTTCACACATAGGGTACTTGTCTCTAGTAGTACGCCTGTCCGTATTTGTATGCTCTTTCTGGAATTTCCGATGTAAGAAAAAGATTCTAACCTTAAAAATAATAAATCGCTATTACAAAACAAAAGCAGGTACACAACATGCGCGCATAGCGCATAGCGCATGTCATTTCCATTTTCTAGTAAAATGCGTTCCCGAATAATTACGATTTTAAAAGAAGGCTGAAATAATTTTAACCTCAAATATATCTGAAATTCATAAACGAATTCTTTTACCCTAATTTTAAATATCAAACATCTCAAGAAATAACCATATAATCTGAACGAAATTTTAGACAGGTATTGCCTATATCACACACAAAAAAGTCTATAAATTTCAAGCTGATACATGAAGTCGACATTAAGAAATTACGATTTTGAAAGAAACCGTAAAAAAATTTTAACCTTAAATATCTCTAAAAATCATCACACAATTCTTTTACCTAAAGGACTTATACGATAATATATAAACTCTACATCCCCACAAAATTTCAACATGATTAATAGTATATTATGCACCTAGGGAGTAAAAGTAAAGAATGTTCCAGATCGCATGGAAATTGTCACCCGAGCCGAAGGCGAGGCCGAAAATACAACCTTCGCGATCGGGTGCCGGGAGCAAAAGTGGTACTTTTGGCCCGCCAGGCAAAAAACCAATTTTTATTGCTTCCTCCTAGAGGAAGCTTTGTAATAGTAAAATTTTAAGTTTCGTTAAATCGCTCTAGAAACATGATTAAAGGTGTTAAAAGTTTGTATTACATGATTTTAGAAAATGTCTGTATGGATGTGTGTGTGTGTGTGTGTGTGCATGCGTGCGTGCATGCGTGCGTGCGTGTGTGCGTGTGTGTGTGTGTATGTGTACGTATACCGATTATTTATCGCGGTCGATTTTAACCGGACAGGGCTCATTTTTTTGTTTTTTTATTCCGAATTCGGGAAGAAAATAATTTTTTATGGTTCACTGATTCGTTTTTGTTTCATGTCGAATTTTTGATTTTCAAAAAATTTATTTTTGAATTTTTTTAATGATTGATTTAAATTTTTGAGTCGGATATATAGCATTCGAAAGAGCATGAAAAAACCTATATTTAAAAAAAAAAAAAAAAATTCTTTAGCTATCACGGTTCTTTTGTTATTAACAAAAACGTTTTTTTTTTTTTAAAGCTTATAACTCCCAAACTAAACGGTGAATTTTTTCATGAAAAATCATGATCCCGAGTAGAAATGAAATACGGCGTGCCGTAGATATCACACGGGCCGGATGGCGTATGCCGTGCAAGGCCCTCGCGCGGCATGTAACGCTTTTATTGTAAGGTACTTGCGTTTCTGCCGTACGATAAACTCATTTATAATAAGCCTTATCCGGGCCGGTATAACGCCCTGATATTTTCCGGATAAGGTACGTGTCATTTTTCCGTTATAAATGCATCTAATTCGTAGTTTAGGTGTACGGGTTGGCCGATGGTGGATTTTAGGTGGTGCGCTCCATAGTTTTTTACGTCTAGATATCGAAATGCATCGAATGCGTGGTCTAGGTCATTGGGGTAGCCGATGATGGAGTCTAGATGGTGCGCTCCGCAGTTTTTTACGTCTAGATATCGAAATGCATCGAATGCGTGGTCTAGGTGTTCGGGGTGACCGATGGTGAAGTCGAGGTGGTGCGCTCCGTAGTTTTTTGTCTCTAGGTGTTGGAATGCATCGAAAAACATGAAGGACAATGAAAACTACGGAGTGCATCACCTAGATACCGTCACTGGCTACTCCGACCACATCGACCACGCATTGAATGCATTCCGACACCTAGACGTAAAAAACTACGGAGCGCACCACCTAGACTCCGTCATCGGCTACCCCAATGACCTAGACCACGTTGGATGTGGTTCGACAGCTAGAGGCCAAAAACTACAGAGCGCACCATCTAGGCTCCATCATTGGCCATCCCGAATACCTAGACTACACATTCGATGGGTTCTAACACCTAGAGGCAAACATTTACAGAACGCACCATCTATAGACAGTGTCATCGGCTACCGCGAACACCTCTACGTATTATTAGACGCGTCCTGAGACCTAAATAAAAAACTACAAAGATTATTTAGAGATAATAAGCTGCATGTTGCCCGAATGAGGGACGGATCAGGGCCATATGTTTTACCGGACCTACGGATAGATATCGATAGGTAAAATCATCCGGCCCTCATAAGGTTCAGCGTTACATGCCTCGTCTGGCGCGGATCAGGAATCACGGCAGCCGGATCCGTCCCACGTCTTTGCCGTTTGAAAATTTCTAGTCGGGATAATGCAGAATATAAATAACTATAATCTGTAAAAATTTGAATCGATTCTTTTGGTTAGTTTTTGAGAAAAAAATTGAAAAATGAAAAAAATGAGTTTTGTATGTCCAACGATTACAGGAGTAAAATTGACTTAATCGCTTCAAAATTTCTTGTAGACGTAGATTTTGGATAGTTCTCGGTCGAGTTCGTTGGGCAAAATGATTGGTCCATAAATTTCAGAGATATTTGAGGTTACAATTTTTTTAACCTTTTTTTCAAATCGTAATTTCTCGAGAGCAGCTCTATGTATCTGAGTCGGATGGGAAGCATTCGAATGAGAATTAAAATACCTATATTTTTCAAAAAAACATAATTTTTCTAGCTATCACGGTTCTTTTGTTATTAACAAAAACGTAAACATTGAAAAATGAAAAAAATTAGTTTTTTATGTCCAACGATTACTGGAGTAAAATTGACTTAATTGCTTCAAAATTCCTTGTAGAGTTAGATTTTGAATAGTTTTCGGCTGAGTTCCTTGCGCAAAATGATTGGTCCATAAATTTCAGAGATATTTGAGATTAAGATTTTTAAAAATTTTTTTCCAAATCGTAATTTCTCGAGAACGGCTTGATGAATCAGCTACAGATTTATAGACAATTTTGTGTGTGATATAGATATTATGTATGTGAATTTTTATCAAGATGTAAAATCAAGAGAACATTGCTCTAAGTTTCACAATAATATACCCTTCTGCAAAGTTTCAAGTCAAAATATTAATTCGTTTTTGCGCAAACTTTAAACAAAATTTTGACATAACGCTTCGTCCACCTCGAAATTTTGTTCAAAATTTATGCAAAAACGAATTGATATTTTGACTTCAAATTTTCAGGAAGGTAGAATATTGTGAAACTTAGAGCAATGTTCTCTTGATTTTGCATAATTCGGTGTATTTTATTTTTTATTAGCTTCAAACCGCCAAATCGACTCGGTCGGTAAAAATTGAGTATGGCACCCCCTCATTATCGTAATTATTATAGATTTTAGTTGAATTCTTCTTGGAATTAATTGAATTTTGGAATTTTTAGAATTAAAACCATTAATACACAATTTATAAGAAATTGAAAATGTGTAATTTAAGAAATATAAATATGAATAAAAGAATCAATAAAACATTTTATAAATTGAAATTATTCATTAAAATAATTCCATAAAAGACGAAATTCAAAAGAAGTATACTATTAATAGAGTAGTATGAAAATCATTTATAAAATAAAATATTTACCAAATAAATTTAAAAATTAAAAAGTATACGTAGTTTATTCTAACCTAAAAAGAAGTAAGTAGAACAGAAAACGTATTAAATTGTCAGATTTAAAAAAGAGCGTTTAGCATCTTTAGGATCCCCGTTGATTACGTATAAAAAAGTACATATTAATAAAAATAACTTAAATTAATAATAAAAAGTATTCATTTAGTTTTGAAGAGAAACCACGTGTCCATGTGGTTACAACCGAATATACAACATAAAAGGCGCCAGGCGGTAACGTATAAGTATTAGGATATGAGATAGGTGCGTGGCCACTATATACATATAGGTATACCTTAGCCATATCCAACTGCGGGAAAAAAAATGCGAAAAGAGTTTTGTAAGGCAACGTAACCTCACAATGTATCTCTTTTCGCAGTTTTTTTCACGCAGTTGGCACTAGCTATTTTTTTTGTTTTGTTTTTTGTGGGCAATGAATGGAACAAAATAAAGTATTAAATTTTAAAATTGGAATTAAAAATTAATTAAAGGAATCAGTAAATTAAGTTTGAGGAAGCTACGTGCCAATGAATTGGCAGCGAATTTTTCTCTAGTTATCATGCGACAAAGAAAATGACTTTGTAAAATACGAAAATTTTCAAAATCAAATATCTCAAAAAATAATCGTACGATCTAAATGAAAACTCGCACACATATTATCTATATCACATGCAAAATTGTCTATAAATTTGGAACTGATATATGGAGCCGTTCTCGAGAAATTACGATTTGAAAAAAAGGTTAAAAAATTTTTAACCTCAAATATTTCTCAAATTTCTGGACTAATTATTTTGCCCAAAGAACTCGACCGAGAACTGTCTAAAAGCTACCTCTACAAGGAATTGTGAAGCGATTAAATCAATTTTACTACCGTAATTGTTGGACATACAAAACTCATTTATTTATTTATTTATTTATTTATTTAATCAGACAAATTACATAGCGTAATCCTTAAGAGGTAGATATAACTACCTGTACAAGGGCTGGGATATACAAAATAAAAACTTACAAACTAACTTAAAATTACTTTAACATTATAAATTTCCAATAAAGTATAAACACCCAAACGAAACAGTAGTTATATAATCTATATTTTTTGTATATAATTAATTAGTTTTTTCTTTTTTTTATATTTCCCAAAATTACTATTACAGGTCAAACTTTTTAATTCATTAGAAAGACAGTTAAAGATCTTCAGCGCTACCATGAAACTACTTTTTATTTTTGGTTGCTGAATACTCTTATTCCTAGTTTTAGATGTACTTTTTAAATATAATTCTTTCAGTTCTTCATAGTGATACATTAGTGCTTCCAAATCAAACACTTCCCTTACGTTTAGAGGTCTTCTTTCTACGAAAGAGTTTTTGTATCTAAGTTTCAAAATTCTTGTTTGTATATCTTGTAATCGCATTATATTATTATTGTAAGCCCCACTCCATGCTATTATTCCACAATTTATATAACTGTGAAAGAAGGCATAATATATTGTTATTAGCGATTTAATGTCCAAGAGATTTTTAATTTTTGCAAAGATAAATATTAGATATTTGGTTTTATTTATGATATACTGAATATGCATATCCCATTTCATGTTGTAATCGAAAATTATTCCTAGGTACTTATAATTAGTCACTCTTTTTATTTCTTGTTTCTGTATTTCAATTTTAATGTTTTTTGGTACACTATCACAATAACTATAAATTGTCATATAGACCGTTTTACTAGTATTTAATGAAAGTTTATTAAATGCTAACCAATTTGCAACATTTTCTAATGATTTGTTCATTTTTTCCTGCGCATCAAACCACGTATCTTCATCAGAGATGATGATAGTGTCATCTGCGTAGGAGAGGATTGAATCTTTTTGCATATTTGTCAATAGATCATTAACGTATATAATAAATAAAAGTGGTCCTAATATTGTTCCTTGTGGAACTCCCGTTTCTATTCTTTTTTCAGTACTTATTTTATCTTCTAATCTAACTATTTGATTTCTATTAGACAGATAGCTAGTCATTAAATCAAGCGGTTTTCCTCGTATTCCATAAGTTTCTAGTTTTTCAATTAAAATTCTATGATTAATAGTGTCGAAGGCTTTCGCTAGTTCAAGAAAAGAGATTATTAATGGTTTACTGTTATCTAGATGATTGAATATAATATCCGTAATTTTGTTGAGTGCATCAGTTGTACCTCTACCTTTAATAAAGCCATATTGTGAATTTGATAATATTTTACATTTTTTAATAAAGTCATAAAGTCTATTATATATTATTTTCTCAAAAAATTTTGCAATATTTAATATTAAAGATATAGGTCTATAATTTGAAATATTAGTTTTGTCACCTGCTTTGTGTATTGGCTACTTCCGCACTTTTTTATATTTCATTTTTTTTCTTAAAAACTAGTCGACAAAATGAATTTAAATTTTTACAGATTATAGCTATTTATATTCTGCATTATCATGATTTTTTTCAAAAAAATTGAGTTTAGTTTAGAAGTTATAAGCTTTAAAAAAAAACGCGTTTTTGTTAATAACAAAAGAACCGTGAGAGCTAGAAATTTTTTTTTTTTAGAAAATATAGGTATTATAATGCTTTTTCGAATGATATCCATTGTATTCAAATATCTCGATCTTATCATTAAGAAAAAGCAAAAATCAATTTTGAGAAAATCGAAAATTCGAAATAAAACAAAAACGCATCGGCGAATCAAAAAACGAATTTTTGACCAGCCATTACACAAAAAAAACCGCTCCTAACTGCTTTAGCAGAATGCTTTCTCAAAGAGAATTGATAAATTACATCAAATAACTTTATTAAGATTATTTATGTCAATTCATACTTTACAAAAGATTAAAATGCACATTTTATTATTTTCAACGTGTGAGAAGTCATTGAGTACACTTTTAATAAAGATTAAAATGTAAATGGTTACAATAAATTAATAAAAGACACATTTAACGCATTCACACTTCTTAGGGTATTTAAGTCCCGTGACGTCGAGTAAACTGATCTCAAAGATCTGTAATTAAATTTTAATAACTTGAAAAGAGTTAGTTCTTTTGATTTTAAGGATTATTGATTATCAACCATTCAAAATCATTCAGCTGAACGATATACAACAAAAAAGTAAGTGCGAAGAGCATCCCAATTCTTACGATGTATGCCGGTATTAGTACTTTAACGAGCTTTAAGATTTGCTAATTCCCAACTTACACTCTAAACGCAGAAGAGTAAAAATTGGATAAGTAAAGCGTAAAACGTCAATTTTCTACTTTATTAAAGAGCAAAATGCAGATTTTTTCCGTTAAATGTTATAATATTTTAATATTTTTAATTCAATCTCATAATTTCTTAACCCAAATAGGTGGAGGATGCAAGTTCCACACAGGAAAGTAAAGACACGCAGGCGGGTTACTAATAAAGTTTCAATAGAATAATTTCTAAACCCAAATAGGCGGGGGAAGCGAGTACCACGCAAGAAAGTGGGGGTACGCAGATGGGCTACCTATGAAATTATGCATAAAATAATTTCTAAACTCAATTAGACGGAGGCAGCGACTTCCACACAGAAAAGTGACGACACGCGATCTCGAAGAATAAATTCTTTATAAAATAATCCAAAACCCAAAGAATTTAGCGAACGGGGTCAACGGAGAAGTGAGAGCACGGATGATGATTGGATTTTAAAGTACGAGAGACTTACAATACTATTCCAAATCCCACACACTTGAGGAAAGCATGTTCAAAACATATATTTGCATTTTTTAATATTTTTTGCTTCCTCCTAGAAGAAGCTTTGTGATAGTAATTTTTTGAGTTGTTGTAAAAACATGTTATAAGTGTTATTGGAGGTGTTAGGCACCAAAATACATGATTTTTGAAAAATGTCTGTATGGATGTGTGTGTGTGTGTGTGTGTGTGTGTGTGTGTGTGTGTGTGTGTGTGTGTGTGTACGTGTGTACGTGCGTGCGTGCGTGCGTGCGTGCGTGCGTGCGTGCGTGTGTGTGTGTGTGTGTGTGTGTGTGTGTGTGTGTGTGTGTGTGTGTGTGTGTGTGTGTATGTAGCTGGATCTCAGCTTCTACTAGATCGATTTTAATCAGACAGGTCTCATTTTTTTTGTTTTTTTTTGTGTGATGGCGGGTCGAAAATCGGTTTTCGATTGGGCTGATTCGTTTTTGTTTTATTTCGAATTTTCGATTTTCTCAAAATTTATTTTTGATTTTTTTAATGATCGGATTTAAATTTTTTAATCGGATGGGTAGCATTCGAGAGAGCGTAAAAAAACCTATAATTAAAAAAAAAATTCTCTAGCTATCACGGTTCTCTTATTATAGATAAAAATGTGTTTTTTTTTTAAAGCCTGTAACTCACAAACTAAACGGTCCATTTTTTTGAGAAAAATCACGATAATGCACAATATAAATAGCTATAATCTGTAAAAATTTGAATCCATTTCTTTGGTTAGTTTTTGAGAAAAAAATTGAAAAATGAAAAAAACGCTTTCTCTATGCCCGACGTTTACGGAAGTAAAATTGACTTAATCGGTTCAAAATTCCTTGTAGACGTAGATTTTGTATAGTTCTCGGTCGAGTTCTTTGGGCAAAATATTTGGTCTAAAAATTTCAGAGATATTTGAGGTTTAAATTTTTTTAACCTTTTTTCAAATCGTAATTCCTCGAGAACGGCTTTATGTATCTGGATCGGATGGGTAGCATTCAAAAGATAATTAAAATACCTATATTTAAAAAGAAATTTTATTCCTAGCTTGTAGCGGTTCGTTTGTTATTAACAAAAACAAAAACCTGCTTTTTTTAAAAAAAGGTTATAACTTCCTAATCCTATCACTTATCTTAAAAAATAATGAATTAGTTATGATATCAATTTATTTGTGATTTGATTGGTGGGAGTAATGGGTTGCTAGGTTAAAACAAAAATGTGGTGCAGTTTTGATAAAATTACAGCGTGCTAAGCGCGCTTAGAGATTACTACAGTGATGTGATGTGATGATGTGTTGTATGTATATATTATTTTTAACCTGGGACATTTTTGCCCGTTGATATTCTTCATTTGGGTGTACATAGTTTGTAAAAATGAATATATCTCTTGTAAGAAACATATATCTTAAATTTAAATTATGTTCATTGTTAAAGTATAATTTTCAGAAATGTAATAATTTTGTTAAGAAAAATTTCTATTTTAGCATAAGACTTAATTTGAAAACATTAGAAAAAGTGAACATTTTAAGAAATTTTGAGTAAAACTTAAAATATTACGAATAGCAGAATTTTTTCAGTTTAGTTTTGAACACTTTATTGGCTTCACTTATAGTACATTTCCCTATTTGCATTACCGCGAATCCACATTACGTGCCTTGTGCACTGTGAGTTGTGCCATGTGAGCAACCGAAAAAAAATTGTTGTTCGACATCTATTAAAGTCAGCGTCAGAGGCTAAAGTGGAACAGACCTATACTTGTTTTGGAGTATTGGAGTACGAAGGAGAGGTTATATGCACAAGAATTACATTGGACTTTGAAGCAGATCAGTGGCAAATTTCTCATCATTATTCTGCAATTATACTTAGAATGCCGTTAATGGATTAAAATTTTAAATACCCTGGTAGAAAATTAATCATAAGTTGGCCAGAATATGGCTAAACCATATTCTGGCTAAGCATATTCTGGCCAACTTATGGTTAATTTTCTACCAGGGTAACTTTTTTTATCAAAAGAAATAAAGGTAATCTCTTAAAAATTTAACTAAATAATAATATATTGTAATAAATAATTGTAATAATTGGTTAAAATTTCAAATTGATCAAATATTCTCTGAGATATCAGTATTAAAAAACATTAAAAAAAAATTTTTAATCTCGAATATCTGATCGTGATGATCATTTTTTTGTTTTTTTTTGTGGGCAATGAATTTTTTTTTTGTATAATATAAAATTGTATAATAATAATTGCTTTTTAATGATAAAAAATAGAAAGAGTCAAAATAGAAAGTCACAAACCATTTAACATAGTCTCACCGTACAAAATAAAGTATTAAATTTTAAATATTGGAATTAAAAATAAATTAAAGGAATCAGTAAATTAAGTTTGAGGAAGCTACGTGCCAATGAATTGGCAGCGGTTTTTTACTAATTATTAATAAAAAAAGTGTTCTTTTATGTGATAATTAAATAATTTTGTTAAGAAATTTGGAAATCCCCTAGATAAGCCTGAAAATCTCTGGAAGTCTCGGGAAGTCTCTTGAGTCTCCAGAAATCTCTGGAAGTCTCGAGAAGTCTTGGGAAGTCTTTGGAAGTTTGTAGAAGTCTTGGAAGTTTCTATGAGTTCTATTTCGTTTACGACATCGACAATTTTCTGAGATACTACTAGAGATTTCCAAAGACTTCTGGGACTCCTATATTGAATTATTAGTTGACTTCTCCTAGTGCGTAGCCCCTCGGTGTGTACGCATGTGTGCGTGCGTGCATATATCACACCTTAGTAACAATCACTAAAGTAGCATCCAAAATGATTAGTATGTGTAAAGTGGTACATTATGCCCGCAAAACGTGCACCTTTTACGTTACCTACCATTTACTATGACAAAAAATAATGTTTTGAAGACATTTTGGTCTTTTAAGAGTTGTGGTGATGCAGTAGCATTCTCTAATGCATACTGCACCAGCAATGGCTGTTACGACACTCCCGCGACCAGACCTAACCTAATCCCGCACCCGGGAGTGCGGCGCGTGCGCGTCGGCGGAGCTGCGTGTGGCCCGAGGTAGGGGCGGCAGGACGCGCACTAAGGATCGCTGCGGGCAGCTCCGGAGCGGCCCCTGCAGGCGATATCCACGGGACGAGACGCGAGGAGGCGGGGAAGTTGTTACGGGAACAACTGGCAGCGAGCGAGAGCACGTGAGTAGGGAGAGCCCAAGCCTGACGCGAGCGGCGCTAGCCGGCCGCTGCCTTAAGGCAGGCGCGCAGCGACGCACAGTGGGCACAAATGAACATGTCTGGACAAAATAAAATATCTTCTTTTGGAACTGACTGATTGGGATGGAGATACTCTTAAAATGAAGGTTATAATAAGTACTTTAAGTGAAAATTATAAATAAAATGTTTAAAATATTTTCAAGGTCAGTCCAAGATCAATATATAAAAATTTACTTTTCTTTTATAATCAGAAGAAGCTGGGCTGTTATCCAAACAAGCTGAAAAAATTTTTATGTGGTTTTCGGATCGCTGATAAAAAACCAGCTGACAGAATTGCAAAATTCATTTGTTTAAACAATAATTTTCAAATTTTTCTTCTATGAAATGTTAAATTAAAATAGTAATAAGTCAAAACACGAATCATATTGTAACGAGGAGCACACCAGCAGGCTGTGCCCTTGTCGAGTCGAGCCGCATAGTGCCTGCTATGGCCACAGTCCGTGCCTACACACATTGTTTACGTGTGTAGTAACACGGCTGTGTATTTGTTTTGGAGGTATTGGCAGCGTTGCGGGGAAGAAGACGCGCAGACCACGGAAACCTACCCCTACAGCACTAAATATTTGAGGAATATTCCCTCAATATTCATTTCCCATTTTCGTAATTTTCGCTAATATTCCCTCAACGTTAATAAACATGGAAGAAATCCATAGCGAATATTCCTGCAAACCTTGATGACCGTTTTTCTATTCCTTTTCTAAAATGATCAGGTAGGCTATCTATTATTGTAATATTGCAGCAATATTCGTACAAGATCAAAGGGCGCGGTAGCGCCCTGCTTGGCGAGTAAAAGAACGAAGTGACTAACAAGCAAGCGAGGCGTTGACGCACCCTTTATTCTTTGGAATAGTCCGCTCCAACCTTACTTTTTTCTATTCTTGATAACAACATTTTTAATTAATACTAGACGAATATATAATTAAGTTTCATTAATATTTCCTGGATTAAGCAGTATTGCAGCAATATTCGTACAAGATTCATCGACACGAGAGGAGCATTCAATATATTCCCCCATAACAAACAATATTGGAGCAATATTGCTTCAATGTTGCTTCGACATATTCGCCATATTTGCTAATGTTCCCTTAACGTTACTATACAGGTAACGTTAGGTAGTATTTAAGTAATTTATTTCACATAGATAAGGCGTAAAATTTTGGTCCCCATTCCCCCATTGTAAACGGGATATCAAAAACAAGACAAGCCTGTAATTCGAACTCTTTGTAAAGAGTCATTTGAATTGTAATTCGGACTCTTTGTAAAGAGTCATTTGAACGGTTGAATTACACGGCTTATATACTCTCGGTCATTCAGTGTCTCTATAGAAAGCGCTATCAGCGCGCCGCATAGCGGTGATAAAGGGGAACTTGTGATGGGCAGCTCTCGATAAGCAAGCTTCGGATATTTATCCGCCATGTGGCGCGCCGGTATCGCTTTCTGTGGTTACACTGGATGGCCGAGAGTATATAAGCCGTATAATTCAACCGTTAAAATGACTCTTCCGAAGAGTCCAAATTACAAGGCTTGCCTTGTTTTTGATATCCCATTTACAATGGGGGAGTGGGGACTTAAAATTTTACACCTTATCTATGTGAAATAAATTACTTAAACACTAACGTTACTTGTATATTAACGTTAAGGGAACATTAGCGAATATGGTAAATATGTCGAAGCAACATTGAAGCAATATTGCTCCAATATTGTTTGTTATAGGGGAATATATTGAATGCTCCTCTCGTGTCGATGAATCTTATACGAATATTGCTGCAATACTGCTTAATCCAGGAAATATTGATGAAACTTAATTATATATTCGTCTAGTATTAATTAATCTTGTACGAATATTGCTGCAATATTACAATAATAGATAGCCTACCTGATCATTTTAGAAAAGGAATGGAAAAACGGTCATCAAGGTTTGCAGGAATATTCCCTATGGGTTTCTTCCATGTTTATTAACGTTGATGGAATATTAGCGAAAATTGCGAAAATGGGAAATGAATATTGAGGGAATATTCCTCAAATATTCAGTGCTATAGGGGTACGTGAGAGAGAGAGAGAGAGAGAGAGAGAGAGAGAGAGAGAGAGAGAGAGAGAGAGAGAGAGAGAGAGAGAGAGAGAGAGAGAGAGAGAAGAGCAGGCATCGATGCCGCGCGGCAATTAGGACGAATGACCGGTAGTGTAATCTCGGCGCCTGCCGGCGCAGGCCGGCTAGATAGCCCGCAAGCGCGAACGCCTTTCTTCCGCGCGCATACGCTTCTAAGGTGCGCGAGTCCAGGTGCACGCCAAGAGAGAAAGAAAGTGAGAGAGATAGAAGGAAGTGGCCACCAGTTTGTGTGTAGGCAGCTCTGCTGGCCGCCGCCGTCCCCGCCAACACCTAGCTGCCATCCTCGTCATCCGCCGTCGCACCACACCATCACAGCCGGCAAGGGTACGCCGCCGCAGCCTGTCAGTGACGGCACGAGGGAGCAGCGTCGGCAGCGTGCTCGAAGACGTCGGCAGCAGCCGTCCCTGGTATGGGCAGCATCTCTCTTCGCGGCAGGCGAGTAAAAGTGCCTCTTGGCCTAATAGTGGCCCGCGCGCGCGTATATAAAGAGGGTGAGGGTTTGTATCGCCATGAGCGCCGAGAAATCGGCAGCGCACGGTGATCACCCTACACCGTAGAGAGCGGAGTCCACGAGGACTCCGATAGAGAGGCCACGCACCGGCGTGCGCGGTATTTCGCGTTGCCGTTTTTACCGTCGGGTGAATTGTGTTATTAAGTGAGAATAAATAGAACCAATTGATTATCTTCATTGTGAGTTTTTCTTGTAATTGTGCGCCCTTTCTCCACTATTCCTCTCAGCACAGGAGTCGGCCTCCCACCGACTCCGCAGCCGTCTGAGCGTCAGCCTCCGGATCCTGCCTTATAAATAAGTTGTGCGTTGCTGCCAGGGAAAGGTAAGGTACAACGTTCCAATATATAAAAATAAACAAAAATTATTTTGATTCAAATTAATCTAAATAATTGCTTAGGAAGCTTTGTGATAGTAAAAAAAAAGTTTTGGAGAAAATGTGTTAGGAATGTTGCTTAGCACATTTGGAATCGAAATACACTATTTTTAGAAAATTTCCGTATGGATGTGTGTATGTGTGCAGGTGCGTGCGTGCGTGCGTGCGTGCGTGCCTGCGTGCGTGGGTGGGTGGGTCGGTGGGTGGATGGGTGCGTGCGTGCATGCGTGCGTGCGTGCGTGCGTGTGTGTATGTGTGTGTGTGTGTATGTATGTGTACGCGGATATCTCATGATCTACTCGACCGATTTTAACCAGAGAGGTATCATTTTTTTGCATTTTGCTTTCACAGTTGGGGTCAATAGTCTATTTTTGTCAATTTCGATTTTCTTTTTTTTATAGCCATTTTTCAATTTTGAAAATTTTTATTTTCATATTTTTAAATATTTAGAACTAATATTCTTAATATATTATGAATGCACTTTATGCAGAATAAAATTCTCTACATTAAAAAAAAAAAGTCGATAGCTATATTCTGTCACAAGTTATTGATAAAGACGTCAATTTTTGAAAATAGGTCATATTTCCAAATTGAAAAAAGATATTGACATGAACATTTTTTTGGTTAAAAAGAATATTAAGTACTATAATTTTCTAAATTTTCATGTTTTTTTATTGATTATTTTTTTAGGAAAAAATAATTTTAAAAAAAGTGATTTTTTTTGTCGTTGCATAACTAGAGTAAAATTTACTTAGTAAAGGTAGATTTTGTATTCGAATCGAGTGCTTTCTTTGGGCAAAAGGATTGGTCCATAAATTTCAGAGATATTTGAGGTTAGAATATTTTTAACTTTTTTTTTAAATCGTAATTTCTCGAGAACAGATCGATGGATTATCCTGAAATTTATAGACGAATTTGCATTTGAGATAGGCAATATGTGTGAAAATTTTTATCATGATTGATCGATTATTTTGAAAGATATTTAAGATTGAAAATTTTCAAAATTTTTTGAACAGTTTTTTGAAATTGCAATTTATTGAGAACGGTTTGTTTTTATATATAATTTAAATATTTTAATTATTCTTACGTATAAAAAATATTTAATATTCATACATAAATTTAATTCGAATTATGTCATAAATAGGTGCATTAAGGGGGTCAGACACCTTTAAAATTTTCTTCATAAAATGACCTTAAAATAATAAATTTTCATAATTAGAAATATGTAGAAGTTATATCCTAAAAATATATTCAATTTATGATAAAATTAGACCCAAAAAAAAAAAAAAAATTTGATCGATTTTAACTAAATATATGGCCATTTCAAAATTTTTGCTCTGCCGTCGACTCCAGATTCAGGAACTGCATATATTTTAATGGGAAAGATCTTAAAATTTTGTTATTTTATATGACTATTGATTGAAGAGTTGTATGTATCCAATTTATTTGATTAAATAATTTTTTACGGTCAAAAATAGTTTAATTAAATAAATTGGATAGGTACAACTCTTCAGTCAATAGACCTATAAAATACCAAAATTTTAGGACCTCTCCCATTATATATATGCAGTTCCTGAATCTGGAGTCGACGGCAGAGCCCACAATTTTACATTATGTAGAAAACCGCTTTAAAGATAAAATTACTAAAATACTTCTTTATTTCTTCTTCTTTATTTCTTAACTCCATCTCTGCCTTAAAATACAAAAAAGTATTGTTTTTAGCTAAAAATATTTTACATTTAGAACAAATATTCTGGTACCTCCATAGCCAAATGCTTAAAAAAATGTTTATAGCAACAGCACTCCTATATTGATCTTCTTTTAATGTCTGATAGGGTAAACTTCTTTCCTTGTCCTTCATTATTCTTTTTCACATATAATATTATTACTTAATAAAGAGAATATGACTGATATATATTTATTGCAGTGCATGACTGTTTTGACTTCAGAAAATAAAATGTCAATTATATCATAGTGAGATTCAGGCGATGGTTGATAATGGTAGCTTTCTGGCAGAAGCGGAGGTTCCATAATGTTTTTCTGCACAGTAGCATATCTTTCGCTTCCTTTAAAAGTTGATTTAAATCTGTACACTAAATTTTTTTGTAATAGTCAGTATAGACTTAATTTTTTTTTAGTATCAATCCCTGCTATTTTAAGTATAAAGTTTCCAATAAAAGTTCAAGTACTAAAAAGCTATTTCTAAAACTTTAATTCAACTGCAACACATATTATTCAAACACTTGTAAAAACTTATTTAAAATACCTTTGCGTATTATAATACACTAAATCTTTACTCTCAAATCCGTTGGAAGCAATGAAAACTAAGAACTACACTTTTTGTATAAAAAAGGTGCTGATGCTGATATCACAGTGTTTATATGCAATGACAGATGTGCATGTTTACATTGCTTGCGGACTTTTACATACATTAAAATGAGCTCTGTTACAATAAAGGAGTGAGCTGTGAGAGTTTGTCGGTGATAAGTCAGGTTGTTAAGGTGCCAACTTAATTGCTATAAGTTTTAAATTCAAATTTTTATTTTTGTCAAAAATACCGTCCATAAATTATATTATTTATTTTTTATCTTTATATTAATGTTTAAAATATTAGTTTTGGATTTTTTAAAGTATCTATAGAGTGAGAATTTTAAATATATTAAGAACAGGGAAATGAAAAAAAAATTAGTAGAAATAATATAGGATTATATAAATATGTATAAAAGGGAAAAAATGTAATTTGAACAAAAAATAAATGAAAAGCTTTATCAGTGTTTTGTGTATATTCTTAAAACAAAAATAGATAATGCTTTAAAACTAATTGGGACATATTCTACAAGTGTTTTTTAAGTAAAATATGTAATAAAAAAAAATTGATTTTTCGTCATTTTAAAGGTGTCCGACCCCCTTAGTTTTCAAATTTGGCTTTAAAAATTAATTAAATGAATTAATAAATTAATTTTGAGGAAGCTACGTGCCAAAGAATTGGCAGTGGTTTTCTTTGTTATTGTAATAATATATTATTCGAATATAATTGTTTTCACTAATATAAAATGGATACAACTTGTATGTAATGTACAAGTTGTATTCTGTACTAATTTTTCCATAAAGTTGTACACTTTCTTATAGTTATTAAAGGAAATATTACAATAACAAAAAATTATTTAGATTAATTTGAATCAAAATAATTTTTTTTATTTTTATATATGATTCGTGTTTTAGCTTATTATTATTTTAATTTAACATTTCATAGAAGAAGAATTTGAAAATTATTGTTTAAACAAATGAATTTTGCAATTCTGTTAGCTGATTTGTTATCAGCGATCCGAAAACCACATAAAAATCTTTTCAGCTTGTTTGGGTAACAGCCCAGCTTCTTCTGATCATTAAAAAAAAGTAAATTTTTACGTATTGATCTTGGACTGACTTTGAAAACTTTATAAACATTTTATCTACAATTTTTCCTTAAATTACTTATTATAACCTTCATTTTAATAGTATCCCCATCCTAATCGGTCAGTTCCAAAAGAAGATATTTTATTTTGTCCAGACATGTTCATTTGTGCCCACTGTGCAACGCGGCGGTAGTGGGGCGCGCGGACATTAGGCTGTGTACCAGTGGTGCGTAGAGCGCGTGGCCGCGGCCCGGCACAGCTCGCATGGGCGGCGTAACCAGCGGCGCGCCAGCACAGCACAGGTGGCTGAATATAGTAACCACAGCTGTGCCGTGCTGGTGCATGGGATACGACGGTTTCAACGTTGCGCGCTCGATGTAATATCGCGATAGGGCGGGCGTTCGGAGGGAAATAATGCTAGGAGATTGGGGGACAACAGCGAGAGTCGACCGGGTCGGGAAATTTGCCGGATACGGCAACCGAGGTATCCTGCGGAACGGAGAATCAAGAGCGGGAGAGTCCTGTACGGGCAGCAGTCAAGCCAGCATGGATCATCGTAGAAACCGGAAATTACTCTCTGTGGGAGCTATGGATTAAGAATGGCAAGTATCGCGACGTGAGGTGTTGTCTTGGTGCAGGTATTCGATTAACCGCGAGGGAACCCTGGGCTCTGCGGGAAGAAAGACCCCCGAGCGAGCTAACACACGCCGACCCAGAGCGAACCACCTTGCGATACACGCCGGGGGCTGTAGCGCTTACTGGCGTATCCGACTATTTCGTGTTCGGTGAGACGAGGTAGCGCTCGTGCCCGCCATCTTGGCTGAGCCGACGCGCCTCGAGTAACCGAGCGAGTCATGATTGACCCCTGCATTCCCTCGGTGAATCATCTTAGCCTTCCGTCGCGACCGCCTGTGTACCCTCGTCGCCATCGATCTTAAGGACCCCTCGCGACGTCCTAGAGTGGTGCTGGTCCACCGAGAGGCCATCGATCGGGTAACGATCGCAGACCCCCTTATGAGTAAGTTTCGTGACCTCAAGCTAACGGGCGTTCTCGTCAACAGGTAAATCGAGGAGCGGAGACGACCAGGAAATGGCGGCATAAATATTTAATTCACGAATTATTATGTATTAGAATTAATAAATATATCTTAAACTAATTCATTCACCTCGACTAAATCATTCAAAAACCCTGTTACAAATTGTGCCTCAACGTGGGTTTTGTGACACCGGGGTGATTGATTGAGTTAACGAGTAAGAGAAACGGTTAGACAGGCGCATATCGGTTTGAATATAGAATCAACATAACAAGATGGCTTAACAAGAAGTTAATTACAATTAATAAGCAAATTTACGATTTATATAAAAATGCGTCGGATTTAATGGAGGAAGAGACTCAGGCACTGGTGAACGAAAATAGATTGAACTCAAATGGGACGGAAGATCAGCTTCGAGACATAATTTTCCAATTTGAGGCTAAAAATTTATCGAGACGCTTGGATGTATCGTAGCTTCCAGAATGGTATGTGCTCGGGAAAGACCTGCCTCCAAGGCTTACCGCGGAACAACTGAGGGAGAACAGTCGGAGGGATCGAGCGAGGGAGAAGCAATGGAACAGGCGGGAAACAGGGAGACACCGGTAGCCAACCTAATTGACGTAGAGGAATCCGGAGTAGTACCGGCCACGAACCAAACCCTAGACGCGACGTATTACTGGATCTCGGAGGTCCACTCGCAGACGCCGAAGGATCCTCGGGGGCCCCCGGAACTGATAGTCGACAACCAGACTCTAGTAGCAACGACTCAGGGTGGGGGTTAATCATCGACCACCACAAACATTGGCCACCTCGATAGCATGGCAGAATAGCTAGCGGCGCTGAAAACGAGCGTGACTCAGTTAATGAAGGTGCTATCGGGGCTAGGGCTACAGGAACACCCGAAATCGGTCGATAACACATCCGGAGGGGCAGAGGGGGCTCAGCCACCGGCAGGTAGGCTACCTGTGCCAGCAGGGAACGCGGTCATAGCGAGGGATACAATCGCGACAGGGGTGAGAAGACGGACGAGCGTAAGGCCAGAAACGGGACGCCATCGAGTTCCCGGGGGGAAGGAATCGAGACGGGTAAGAATCTCGGAACAGCGGGAAGTAAGAGCGAGCTCATGGTCTGAGACGGAAGCAGAAGGGAACCAAGATCGCCCGAAATATGTACGCGAGTTACGTCGAGACAGGGGAAAGAAGCATCATAGCCCGGACAATAGTAGTAGCAGCGACTCGAACGTAGAGAAGGGGAGACAAGGATCCGGAAGATGGAGGAAACCCCTGGCGCTAAAACGGTGTAGCCTAACACCTCGATCACATTACTCGACCTCGAGTGACGATGACGAAGGGAATGGAAAAAGGCTTCGGGGACGTGATAGGAGGGGAAGGAGTCAGAGGTAGGACGCGGGGTACAATACGTAAAAGCACTACAGGCGTAGAAATTGTTTTTTAACAGAGAATCGGACCAGATGGAACCGGGCGAATTCCTGGAAAGATTGCAGGAATGGCACGAAGCAACGAGCGTTCGTGACGAGGAGATATTGACAGCACTACCGGCGGTATTCTCACATACGGTGGGCCGTTGGTTCTGGGCGACGCGTGAAAAATTGAGAAACTGGAAGCAGTTCAAACAGGCATTCCGGTACTGATTCTTGAATAGGCTTGACGAGGAGAACTTAATGGATGAATTATACCGTCGCAGACAGGGAGAACAGGAATCTATTTCGAATTTCTT
This sequence comes from Torymus aiolomorphi, assembly GCA_036365515.1. Classification (NCBI taxonomy): domain Eukaryota; kingdom Metazoa; phylum Arthropoda; class Insecta; order Hymenoptera; family Torymidae; genus Torymus; species Torymus aiolomorphi. Next base: position 218,484,725 of record CM070873.1, on the reverse strand, counting down.
ATCCTGCTTCCAGCTCATTATGAGCGCGTTCAAACACCCACCGTCGCAAGGGAAATTAATGCGGATAGTGTTTCGGAACTTGCTATCCGAGTATCACCGGTTCATGGCACTGCACGAAGTACAGAACCTGGCGGAGATGGAGTCAGTGGGGAATGAGCTAGAAAGGTTGGAAGATCTAGATAAATGCCGGATTCCTAGGTCAGCCTAATTGGCAGCGTGAAACCAGTACGGGCAAAGAATGTCGCAATAGCCGAATTGATCGAGTCAGAAAATGAGGCGGCAGCCGCGGAGGTAGGGGAAAGCAATACGGCACGGGGCGAAAAACAGCGGAGAGACGATACGAAATCTGGAACGGGAACTACGTTAACCCCCGTAAGAGGAGAACAAAACCCCTGAACAGGGGCCGCGGAACGTATATCAGTGAGAGACTAATTCGCAACGGAAGAGGCCGATAGGAGTAGTCGAGACGAGGCAATGAGTTGTGTGGGTGCTGCGGAAAGATGGGGCACCGGGCGTTTGAGTGTCCGGCACGACCCGCTGACGGAACGGTAAATTTGGAACGGTGCGTCGGATGCCACCGCCCAGGACGGAACATCAAAATGTGTCCCGACTGCGAGCCAATACGAAAGGCTCTGGCGGAAAACTGAAACGCGGGGGCATGGGAGAGGCCGACACGCATCGCGAAACCGAACAGAGGACAAAGGCTATAACAATAGTAGAAGGAAGAGAGAGTAATACGAAAGTAGGAAGTGCTCGTGAAAATATCTGGGTGGGGATAAGGGGCCGAGACTCGACCAACCTCAGGAGCGTTGAGCAGTGGCATGGAGGTCACGCTCCGCCAAGAGGGTGTGGCAGCCGTAGCAGAAGGTGGTCTAGCAGTCTTAGGATGATCAGAAAGGAACAAGGGAGGAACGGGCAGGCAGGCATGCGCTGGAGGATCCGCGCACGAATTAGGGCCGATCAAGACAGTTTCTCCAGGGAAGGGGATTGCCCATGTGGAATTATGCTTAGACCCGGACGCGAGTGACTTCTGACCGCGGATCGGCGGGAACATAGACTTGTGTACTTTACCCGACACCGAGCCCGCACTGGAGGGCCGCGGGGAGGGCGATAACCACCTCGAGAACACGAGGTCCACCTAACCGTCACTGAATGGAACGACGAAGTAGGAGTCACCGACGCGATTAAAGACTAGCGGCAATTCTTGTAGATCGTGATAGAAGGTACGCCCTATCGAGCCCTATTAGACCCAGGAGCAATGGTAACACTGGTAGGTCTAAGGGTGGCGAGTAGATTTCGGTATGATTACAGACATCGGTGATACAGATAAGAACTATCACAGGTCAGACCTCGACAGTGGAGAGACTACTCCAATTGTCCCTCGAAGTAGCTCGAGTACCGGAGATACTAACGGCTAGGGCCACCGTGATTCCCTACCTGTCATGACGTGGTGCTGGGTATCGATTTCTGTAAAGAGTTTGAGATCGAGACGAGCTGGAAATTGGGCCAATGGCGGTGACCTAGACGACATCATTGTTGTGAAACAGTTGCGACGGTTTCTAGGAATGATCGGGTGGTACGCAAGGTTCATAGAAAACGAATCGGAAATAAAAATACCATTGGTAAGACTATTGCAAAAGAGACTGACATGGAAGAACAGCAACAGGCGTTTGAGACATCGAAATGGTCTCTTACCAGAGCCCCCGTACTGGCCCGGCCTGACTTCAGTCTCCCCTTCTGTGTTCAATGCGATGAAAGCGATGAAGCACTAGGGGCGGTACTCATCCAGGAATTCGAGGACGGCGAGCACCCGATTGGGTACATCAGCCGGGTGCTGACAGCCTCGGAGATAAATTACACCACCACCGAGAAAGAGTATTTAACGATGAAATGGTCAATACTACAATTCCGTCCGTACCTGAAAGGATACCATTTCACCGTCATCGCAGACCATAGCGCTTTCCGGTGGTTGCATAACTTAAAGGAATATTCCGGGCGATTAATGCGCTGGGTGCTCGAGTTGCAATAGTGGGACTTCGAGATCGTGCATAGGAGGGGGCCATCCACTATGTCCCAGACATCCTATCGCGGGAATTCGAGGAGGTCGTGGCGTTTGAGTATGTCGCGGACCTTTGGTATTTGAAGAAACTTGAAGACGTCACACAATTCCCGAATAAGTTTCCGCAGTGGCGCGTGGAAGAGGGGAAGCTATATCATTTCCGGCGGGATGAACTCCTGGACCCAGTGAGACATCCCGAAGAGGGGTGGCGATTAGTCGTGCCGGCTGAATATCGAGACAGAGTCCTTTCCAATGCCCACTGCGAAGCGACCGCGGGACATCTGGGCGTAGACAAGACGTATGATAGGGTCGCCAGGGAGTATTACTGGCCAAGGGAATGGCATGACGTACATAAATTCCTCAGAATGTGTCGACTATGCCACCAGTACAAATCAAGCCAGGCAGGATCGGTGGGCACGATGGGTCGTCGAAACGTCGAGCACCCATGGGCGGTGGTAGCGGCCGACTTGCTGGAATTTTCCCCCAGTAGTCAGCGATTTCGATACTTCGTAGTATTTCCGGACTTGTTTACCGAGTGGGTGGAGCTGAAACCGTTACGAATCGCCGACGGGAAGTCAGTTGCACGGGCGTTTGAGGAGTTGATTCTGTTTCGGTGGAAAACTCTGGACTACCTACTCACGGATAACGGGAAGGAGTTCGAGAATAAAATCCTGGCTGATACCCTGACCACCTATGGGGTGAAGCATGTGACCAATCCTCCCTACCACCCCCAAGCTAAAACATTTGGTGGTAGACATTGAAAACCATGATCGCCATGTTAGTGACAGAGAACCATTGCGCCTGGGACCAACACCTGCATGAATTCTCACACACCCTGAACACCGCGACCCAGGCCTCTACGCGGATATCCCCACGTATTTGAACTTCAGACGGCATCCACGCCCCGTTAAAAGTCTCCGGAGGGAAGTGGAAGGGGTAGAAATGATCAATCGCGGAGAGCCCCCCCCCCTCCCCAGATGTGGGCGGACCGGGTAAGACGGTTAGATGCTCTGCGCGACCTCGTGAGCCAGCATCTCGACAAGGCACACGAGAAGCAGACGGCGGCGTACAATAAGAGCCGGAAGTTAGCTACACTGAAAAAACTCTGGCACGCAAAACGTTCCAAAACGAAAACAGAGGTCGCCCCGACGATTGCGTATGTCTATTGTTCATGTTAAGGGAGCTCTCACGTCCCTGTCGGGGTAAGAGACGTGCCGAGACGAGTACACCGCACGGCGGTTGAGCAGACGCACCGAAAAAGGGACAGCATACACGGAAAAGTCATTGAGCACACCGTGGCCTCTGCGAAGAGCTCCCGGCGCCACCATCACCTCGGTGATGCATTATGCTCATTTTTGGGCTTGCAGCGCGCCCGCAGAGTTGGCGCGCTGCAAGTCGGGTATACGCGGGCGCGCTGTCGTCTCAATTTTAAGCGCGCTGCATGATTGCATAATCAGTGCGACGAACCGACGGCTCACTCATTTACGCAGCGTTTGTATAAGATTTTTACTGCAAAAAATAATTAAAGTCTTGAACTAACAGTAATGCGTGAAGATTCGCGAAAAAAAGAGAATGATGCGACCATTAGCTCCGGCTTGCTGTAGCACCACGAAGCGAGCTGCCGCAGCCTCGGCATCTTCGTGTTGCGGGAGCCTCATACGGGGCGCACCGCGCGCCCGATGTGAGTGAGCCGTGCGTCTAAAGCATGAGAGCGCCGCGCTCTTATCAATTGGTTATCCCGAAGGCTTGTACGAGGCTGCAGCGTGCCCAACGACTTTTCCGTGTAGCTCCCTTACCGCACAACAGACTTGCCGCGCGGGACAACAGATGTACATAACCTTAAGACGACGTAAAGGAATAAACCGTCTCTCGTGGCGAGTTATTTCAGTGTAGTTATTACGTCGGCGACCTGGTATGGAGGGAGAACCATGCCTTATCGTACGGCGCGACGCAATTTTCGGGGAAGCTAGCACCCAAATACAAGGGGCCGTATGAGATCGAGACTGTCCTAGGCCCAGAGACACACCATCTCAAGGTTTCAGACAAGCGGAAAAATACAGAGATACTTTTAATTCACGGTAAAAAAATTTTTTTACAATATAAATGACGGACTTATTTAGCTTAATCTTATGATAATTATATTAAATGTTAAATATATCGCTTTAAAAATTTTACTATAACTTTCTGAAATATTAAATTAGTGATTATAATGGCTTTTGGATCTCAAAATTTAAAATTCAGCATGTGCTTATGAAAAATCTAGTTATTTTTAATGAGTTACGCTTGCAAAGCAATTTTTTGAAGTCGTATAACTTTTAAACTATGCGTAGCACATACACGTGTAACAAATCAAATGACTGTATTTTTAATAAAGAATGAGACCTGATAACAAGATTAGAAAAAATTCTTCTGTTGAAACGTATAGAACAGAATTACTGCAAAAATTTTTATTTCTGAAAAATGACTGTCGCAACTTTTAAAATTTTTCATTTCAATTGTATTACAGGCATATTATATACTACAGGTAAGAACGTCCCATCTCGGGCGCTCAACGTGTGTTGACGTTGAGCCGAGATGGGACGTTCTTGCTCTTATTCGACTATGATACCTAATAATTAACTGTGCTAGTCTGAGTGGATAAAAAACTTCGTTACTGTTTTTTAGAGCAAATACTGGAAACAATGTCGCCTATAACGGCAACAAAATAAGTCAAGTTAGCATATTTCCTTGCTCTCATCGCTTTATACGTAACTGGAACGATTGTTTCATACATGAAACATTTAAAGAACATTTATTGTTACCTAGTTACATTGCTCAAAATATATACTTCTTATTAAAAAGATCTATAAAGTTGCAATAACATGAGTAGTAAAAGTTCTAGAGATATCCCCATATACGACAATTTTAACTTACTTCTGGTGTCATAATACTAATGTGCTGAAAAAGCCACAATATTTGAATTATTTTAGCTGATATAAACGATTGATAAGGCGAGATTCCTGCAATGGACAACAAAATGCCAGCTTGTCTGAAATAAGTTCGGATGGTGTAGCTATATTCATCCAATTTCAATTTCATAATGCTTTAAGTTTGCTTGTATGTAATAAAAATTTTTTCTTTGTCGCACGGATTACTACAATATTGCAAGTAAACCCATTTCAGATTTTTCCGTCTCTACTGGTGTGAATAATGTATAAGATAATTTTCTCCATAACTCTGTAATTTACACTATTAAGATTACGTCCTAGTAATAATAAAACAAAGTCACTTTATTATAATTTATTATTTATAGTTTAAAATCAAATATTTAGTATAATATGATGTTATAAATGAAAGGTGTATATAAGCTATAGTATAAAGATTCACCCTACTCATCTTTTATATTCTTAAAGATAGTAATTTCTTGCAATCGATTTGAACCATAAGTACGATGTGTACAACGAAAGTGTAGACCCTTCGGAAAACGGATTTTAGCGAGTCTTTACAAGTCAATTTCTGATATTTAAAAAAGAAGCTCAGTGTTCGTAATGTCATCTCATAGGCCCATTCGCTTCAGACATGGGTCATCAAATCTCAAATATGCTGTAGTCGTTAAAAAATTGTCCCTTAATAGGCGAAAAAGTGTCTTTATTAAGAGAAAATGTATCTAATCACGTATTGAGATAAAACTTTCTGGAATACCGTAGGCAGACGTTTAATATCAAAGTCTTCAAGGGGGGGGGGGTCCAAAGTTTAGACGACTCACTTGAAAATTGAAGTCAACTATAGACGTGCTCGGTTTCGATATAAGCTACTGCAGATTGTGCAAAATTTCGAAATTCTAAATTACGAAAATCATATTTTCGAATCTAACAATTCACCTACTGTCCAAAACATCGAATTTCATCAATACGATTTCAAAGCAAATATAACTTGTTTCTAATGATTTATTTAGAAATATGTTTATTGTATCCCTATTAAAATTCTATTAATGAAATTCGATGTTTTTGACAGTAGGTAAATTGTTACATTCGAAAATATGATTTTCGTAATTTAGAATTTCGAAATTTTGCACAATCTGCAGTAGCTTATATTGAAACCGAGCACATCTATAGTTGACTTCAATTTTCAAGTGAGTCGTCTAAACTTTGGACCCCCCCGTCTTCAAGTTGATGAAGTTCACTATTCTTATTTTCAAAAAAATCTCAAAAAATCTTAAAAAGTTGAATTATCTGAAATCGTTTATAAAAATGTATAGAATCATGAGTTTGTAATCAAAATAAGAATCTTTATGGCTTTTGAGGTGCTGATTAAGAGGGTCTTATACCTAGTGGCTTCTGAGCCCAAAATCAGCTGAAAAAAAGAAAAATGTAGTTTAAAAAATCTACAATATATATACTATAAATATACACTATTTCTTATAAAATGGCCCAAGATATAATCTGTAGCCGTATTTTACTCAGAGATATAACATATTCAATTTTTTGGCATTCGTGCGGGGGGGGGGGGGTGGTCCAAAGTTTAGACGATCCACTTTAGAATTGAAGTCAACTCTAGACGTTCTCCATTCCGACATAAGCTACCCTAGATTGTGCAAAATTTCGAAATTCTAAATTACGAAAATCATATTTTCGAATCTAACAATTCACCTACTGTCCAAAACATCGAATTTCATCAATACGATCTCAAAGCAAATATAACCTGTTTCTAATGATTTATTTCGAAATATCTTTATTGTATCTCTATTAAAATTATATTAATGAAATTCGATGTTTTGGACAGTAGGTGAATTGTTTCATTCGAAAATGTGATTTTCGTAATTTAGAATTTCGAAATTTTGCACAATCTGCAGTAGCTTATGTCGGAATGAAGAACGTCTAGAGTTGACTTCAATTCTAAAGTGGATCGTCTGAACTTTAACCCCCCCCCCCCCCCCCATTCGTGCAACTTATTGAGAAAACCATTCAATGGATTTTCGTGGGACAAGCCCTAAATTACTTGAAATTTATGCAGTTATCGCACTGTTACGTGTGGATACACGTACGAATATGAAAGAACAAAATAAGCAAGGCGTTCGATTACAATATGACGCCGATTAGTAGAAAGCCGAGCGGTGACGGCCGTGGCTTGATGGTAGCGTTTCTAACTCGCAAGTCGGCGGCTCTGGTTCGATCCCAGGGTCCGTCACTTTTTATTATTAAAAGTTGCGAGAGTTCACTCGTAACAGCACAAAGAGTTGAAAATATCAAATTTCCTGAAGCAATTTTTTTTTTTTTGAGTAAAAAAATTACTTTTAATTCATGAATTTAATGAATTTTTATGTTTTTTTGTGGGTGGTTTTTAACATTTACAAATTATTTGCTTCAGGAAATCTTAAATTTTCAACTCTCCGTGCAATAATGGTATGAATTTCAAGTACTTTAGGCCTTGTCCCATGAAAATCCATGGAATGATATTTTCAAAGAGTTGCGCCAATACCGAAAAATTGAAATGCTATATCTCTGAGTAAAATAGGGCTACATATTATATTTTGGGCCATTTTATAAGTAATAGTATAGATTTATAGTACACGGAGAAAAATGTTCTATTAAAAATTACTATGTTTTATTGTAACCGGGGGACAGACTTGAATTCTTAAAAAAATTACTGTTTTATAGCAAAAATTGCTATAAATGTAGTAAAAATTTCTAGAAACATAGCAATTTTTGCTAGAAAACATAGTAATTTTTTTAAGAATTCAAGTCTGTCCCCCGGTTACAATAAAGCATAGTAATTTTTAATAGAACATTTTTCTCCGTGTATATATTGTATATTATTTAAGCTACATTTTTCTTTTTTTTCAGCTGATTTTGACCCCAGAAGCTACTAGGTGTAAGACCCCCTTAAGAGTCTAAAGTCAGAAATAGTGAAAAACAGTATTGCGTTGTCCAGAAGTCAATATTAATGTTGTAATTTGCAAATTTTCGTCGTAATTTTTTAGAAAGGTCTATAACAAATCATATAATTACGATGAAAATGGCAAGTTTTTTTTACGTTCATAAGTATCTGTAGAAACAGCTTTAAACAAATGTAGAATTTACTTCTTTTTTTAAGTAAGATCGGCATTATGGTTTGATATGTTAAAACAGCTTTAAAGTGTATCTACCTTTTCTGAAATGTAGTTTCTACTTTTTCTAAAGTGGAGTTTCCTCTTTTTATACGTTTTCTGAAAAAAATATTATATTAGAATATTACCCTTGCTCGGCTTTTCGTAACCTATCAACTTACATGCTCACCCAAATCAAATCATGGATAAACTGAACTTATTTTTAAGCTCATTCTTTCGTTAAGATAACTTATCCATCTATAAGCGCGTTTCGCGCGCAGTAATTTTAGCAAAAATTTACGCCCCTTTTGTTTTTGTAAGTCAGCAACCCATTACTCCCACCAACCAAATCACGAATAAATTGATATCACAACAAATTCATAATTTTTTTAAAATAGAAATTTTTTTTTTAGATTTTTTTAATACAGTAGGTAAGATAGGCTAGTGTTTGCATGCGCGCGTAGCGCGCTCTGCTTAAAGGGCTAGTATACATAAAACACGATTTTAACCACTGTAAAATGTATATGAGATTCACAAACCCATATCATGCCCGTTACAAAACCTAGCACGATTCAGTTTTCCACGAACACTAATCCATTTCAGCGTTTGCGGCGAAGACTAGCAATTCCCATTGATTCGCGTCGAAGACTAGCACGATCCGCTTGATTGCGACAAATACTAACACGTCCCATTGATTCGCATCGAAGACTAGCGCAATCCGTTTGATTGCGGCGAAGACTAGCACGTTCCACTGCTTATAATGAAAAATAGCAGATTTCGCGCGGTTGCCACGAAAACTGTCACTTTTCGGGAGACCTGCATTTTTCCCACTCTCTAAATTCGAATAAGTGGAATTCATTCTCAATAAGTGAATATTCACTTATAATAAGTCCAAACTCATCCACACATTGAATAAGTAAACGAGTTTGGACTTATTATAAGTGAATATTCACTTATTGAGAGTGAATTCCACTTATTCGAATTTAGAGAGCACTCTTTAAAAAAACGATTGCCGGATATTCTGAAGCATTTAAATATATATATATATATATATATATATATAGTTTTTGCAGCAAATGGCAGTCGTAGTAGAATGTAATGTAGGATAGGACGCTAATGGTTCTGCTGCCAAGGTTATTAATAAATAAATAACTATAATCTTAGTTATCCAACGTTTCGGACGATTTATTTTCGTCCCTTCTCAAGGTCTATAAAATATACAAATTATAAATAAGTTTATTAACAAAACCAAAAACACTTAAATAGACTAATTATTACTTTAAGATTCTTACCAAAAACTAAAGTATGCGAACGTACTTAAGTGGATACTATGAGTAACCACTAGTTAATGTAAAGAAACGCGCGCCTTTCCATCATATTTATACTCGAGTATGTGAATGTATAAGTGAGGTAAGGGGGAGGAGCAAGTAATGCGAGCTATTTAACTATGACCACAGGAACAAATGTGTGTAAAAATGAACAGTATTTTTGTTATCATAGTTCATAGGTGAACAATATTTATAGGAACTTATTATTATTAATAAAAATTATAGTATGACTTCAAACAAATAGTGTCAAACTGTCTATTTAAACTATTATGTTAGGAGTGGATATGGAGCATTACTGATCAAATTTTAATATTTTTAAAATCAATTTGTCAAACCGATCTGTCTCTCTTAAATTTGCAATCACTCGCATGTTCTTTACTTCTTACAATTAATTTTCGAGATGTTTGGCCTACGTAAGTCGCATCGCAATCATAACAATTAACCTTGTATACAACATTAGATTTTTCATTTTTATGATACTGATCTTTTCCTAATCTAATTATGTGATTAAATTTATTGGAGATAGAATTAATCATAATTAACTTATAACTATTGCAAATATTTTTTAATTCTGGGTTAATATATTTAATATATGGAAAAACTAAAATACTATTAAAATTGATATTCTTAGAGTTAAGAATATTATTATTATTATTTTTAATATGTAGTAAACGTTTATTTATGTGTTTATGAAATCGTTTGGATAATCATTCGTGAAGTGCACATCTGCTAAATTAATACATTTATCAACTAAAGAGCAAATTATATCAATTGTATTACTAATAGGATGGTGAGAATTGAAATTTAGAAATCTGCCTGAAAAAGTGGGTTTCCTGTACCAGTCAGTGGAAATTTTTTGTTCTTTTGAATAATAAGAATATCAAGAAAACTTATTTCATTTTTATTAGGGCTCTCAACTGTAAATTGCAAATTCTTATCAAAACTATTGAATAAATTAACAGTATAATCTATCATCAACTCAGGAACACATACAATAATATCATCAACATAAGCATTTAAAGATGGATTTGATTGGTCTGTGTGAAATAGGCACGAGGATCCGCTAGATTTGACTTTTGAAATTCACGTATTTAAAACTACAAAATAATTGAAATAGAATAAAAACATTTGATGTTTTACTTATAAAATGTATCTAATTATGTTATCATTTAAACTAATTAAAACTAAATCGTAGTGAAAAATAGCGTGTATACAGCCAAAAACAAAATAGTAGGCGCAAAGCGAATTTTGCTAGTTGAATTGTATATTTAAGTATTTATGAGCTGATTCCAAATGGCAGTGGTGATTATGTTAGTTTTTGTCGAAGACTGTATTGGTAATGTAGAAAATGATGGTTTTCTTTATTTTCATTATAAACTTTTCGAATATATACCTAAGAAGAAAAATAATTATGGACCTGCAATAAAAAAATGTCGCGGTCATGCGCAAAGTATTACTTTTTGCGGCAAGCTTGTGAATTGCGTTACTTTTCGTCGCAAACTCGCGAATCGTGCTAGTTTTCGCGGCAAGTTTGTGAATCGCGTTACTTTTCGTCACAAACTCACGAATTGTGCTATTTTTCGTCGCAATCTTGCGAATTGTACTAGTATTCAACGCAAACTTCTGTATGATGCTAGTTTTCGTCACAAACTATCGAATTGTACTGTAGTATTCGCCGCAAAGTCGTGAGTTATGCTAGTTTTCGTTGCAGTTTTGGGAAAAGTGTTAGTCTTCGTAAAGAGGCCAAAAAAACATGCTAGTCTTCGTAAGAAGCGTCGATATGTAGATTCATGTACAGGGACAGAGACATATACAATAAAAGTTCTTGTTCTCTGTAAAATATGTAATAATAAAGTCTGTTATTTCCTTTTTTTAGCAAACATACTTTGAATGGTGGGGCGGCAACAAAATCAAATCAACCGCTTACCAATATCTCAAAGATGCCTTGGCAGATGAAGCGTCTGTCCACTTTAAATGGGTCTGTGCTCCATCTGAAGAAAACGCAGAGAATGGGAAGAGATTGCTATTCACTACTGCTTTAAGGCCATGTGATACTCAAGAAAAATTATGTTGGGTTCAGTCAATAATGTAGGTGGATGCCAACTACTGTATATTAAACAGTAGATGCCGCTGAAGGTATACTTAATATATGAGTAGAGCTTTTAGTTCCAAAAACACTCACAGATGGCGTGCACTGAGAACATTTTTTTAATAATTACATGACCTCGTAACATTCATAACTATTAACATGCGTATATTTAAATATTTCGATATATACGCATTGTAACAGTTAAGTCACCATGTTCTTTTAAACAATTTCAATGTATTGCTGTAAATATTGATATTGTAATAGTTACAATATGAAATTTTCCGTCTAAACTCTTTCGTATTCAAATATAATATATAACAGTTACAATATTGTAGTTTCGAATTCAAACAGAACATGTTGTTCTCTAAGTGCATAATATAAGCAATAATTTTTTTCATAAAAAATTATATTCATATCAAGTTTATACATTTTTTCAAATAGCAATTCTTATAAGTAAACTAGTAAAATCCAAACGCGCTACGCGCGTACTATTTTGTTTTTTAGGTTATGAATATATAATTTTTCATTATGATTTCATTTTAATTGGTTTAAATGATAGGATAATCAGACCACTTTTCAAAGCATGACAAAATTAATCTTTTTATTCTAATTTTAGTTAATTATTTAGTTTTAATTAGTTTTAAATATAGTTAAGAATAAAAATTTAATTTAAAAAATTCAAATGTAGCGGAAGTAGCGAATTTTCGCGCCTATTCCTTATGGACCAATCAAAATCACTCTTTAAGGCGGTCTTACACCTAAAAATTTTGAAAGAATCAAATTTTTTTTATTGATTTTTTTAATTATATATGTTATTCTAAATCTAAAAAATCTGGTTTGAATAGAAAATTTTAAAAATTCAAAATGATATCGTTAAAAGATCTTACTATCTTTAAAATAACGAAAACATTAATTTTCCTTTTTTTGGCCTTTATACATAATATAGGAACACGTTTACTTGTATGTGTTTTAAAATATCAAAAAACTTTATTTAAGACTTATTAGTATAAGAATTGTAAAAAGAATAATTAAATTTACATACAGGGTTTATTATAAAAATAATATCAATCATATTCTGGAATTTAAAATACAGTGGAATCGTCTTTTGAGTTGTGACAATTTTGCACTTCTGTTCTAGTAAAGTGACCATTCCGTTACCGAAATTTGACAGTAAGTTACTATATTATTAATACTCACTTTTCTATACCATGGAATAAAACTATAATACCATAGTGTCAACAGAGTTGCACAGCTGACCACTCAAAATCTCAAATAAGCCAAGATACATAACCATGTGATTTCAACAGTTTGTTTTGCAGAGTTTTTGCTTTCTGATGAAGAAAGATTTTTTTCATAGTGCTTGGTTATTTGAATTCATAAGTGAATTTAGGACTAAAAATGTAATGTATTGTGTATGTGAAGATATCTGTCTGAAAAGTGTAAGTGTAATTATAATACAAGCGTACAGTGACAGTTTCAGTTTCAGCGTACAGTTTCAGTTCAATGCTGTATGAAAATTAATACTGAAAAACATGTGCATTGACAAGATTGAATTAAGTATTTTAAAGGAGAGGCAGTAAACATTTTCAGCGGATGAAAATAAATACATCTTCTTTCTAAGAAAGATGAAAGTGAGATAATTAAGTCTAACTCACTATAGGATTTATAATTCAATTCAAAAGATTTGTGGATTGTAATAAGTGTTCAGATGTATCGATATACTTAAAAGCAACAAAGCCCCCTCACATAAGTATACATGCTTAAATTCAAGATATATTTTATGTTCAAGATGTGTAATCAAGGGAAAATTTAAAAAATCGGCTTAGCGGCTTTTATGTACTACCGTACTTGTGTCTATAACAGTGATGGCTTCTTAAGTTTCGAGTTGGATGAGTGGGATTTCATATTTCATAAGACCTGGTGCATATTCTACAGTTATCTTAGTATTATAAATAATAATCTAATTCAGTACAATGTGTTAAAAAGTGATTCAACAGTGGATGAATCAAAAGTACAAAAGAAGGGCAGATTGAGCAGTAGTTTTTAATGGAACGAATGCTGCTGACTTAGCAGTATCCATACAAGGTGCCAGAGCGTCTGTTGTAACCATTTTATATGGGAGAACAGATAACAGATATACAGGAAAGTGAGTTTCAAGAAAGAAAAGAATGAGGATCAAATGGCTGATTATTTTTGGAGTTTTATGGTATTTTTCTTTGCAGGCTTATTTCTCAAAATGTGATTTTCTAAAGTTTGGCGTTATTTTTTAAAAAAGCTAGTTCATGGATTTGCATGGGAGAAGGCCTGAATTACTTGAAATGCATTGAACTATGGCAAGAAGAGTTGGAAATATTAAAAAAAAATTTTAATAATCTTAAAATGTTAAAAACCACTTTTAATTACTTAATTTTAAGAATTTTTGTGATTTTTTATGATTTTTAGCATTTTAAGATGATTGAAAATTTTTTTTTCAATTTTTCCAACTCTTCTTGCTATAGTTTGATAAATTTCAAGTAATTCAGGCCCTTCCCCATGCAAATCCATGAACTAGCTTTTTTAAAAAATGAAGCCAAATGAAAAAAATTGAAAATGCTATATCTCTGAGTAAAATTGGTCTACAGATTAAGTCTTGGGTCATTTTGTCAGAAATAGAGTATATTTATAGGATATATACTTTATATTGTTTAAACAACATTTTTCTCTTTTTTATAGCTGATTTTGGCCTCAGAAGCCACTAGGTGTAAGACCGCCTTAAGTGCTTCACAACATCCGGCCATCGTTTTTTTAAGAGAGGATTTTGCGAGAATAAGGCGTTATACGTTATTTTCATGATAAATGATAAAGAAATTATTAAGGGCTGTAACAATTTCATTTGATTACGGATCGATAAATGAAAAATACTCCTATAAATTACCATGCAAAATTATAAAAATGATCTGTGATTGCAAATTGATAAAGAAAATATCAATTTTGGCAGTATTGTACGATAACATGCAATATCGTAGACATAATATTTCATTATAGATCGATAAATAAAAAATACTTGTATAGATAGCATGCAACATTATGAAAACGATCTATGATTGCAAATTTATAAATAAATTATCAATTACTGCAGTATTTTACGATAACATGCAATATCATAAAAATACTATTTTATTGCAGATTGATACAGAAATTATCAACTACTGTAGATTAAATCACAATAAATTATAATAACTATTTTTGATTGTAAAATAAAGAAATTATCGTATGCTTGAGATTATAAAATATCATGCAAAATTAGGAAAACTGTCCTTGGTTGTTAATTGATAAGGGTATGATCAATTGTTGCTGTTGTTTATAACATGCAAAACCATAAAAACAATTTTCATTGCAGATCGATAAAACAATCAATTACTGCGATATTAAATAAAACCATACAAAATTATTTCTGCAACAATTAATTGCAGATTATAAAAACATATTTACATATAAAATAACATGCAGATTTAGTTATAAAAAATATTTTATTGCAAATCAATAAAGAAGTGATCTATTGCTGCAGAATAAATAATATACAAAATTATGATAATTATTAATTGATGAAGAAATCACCAATTACTGTTTTTGTATTGAATAAAATCATGCAATAATGTACACATGCAAAACGATCTTTGATTATAAATTGATAAACAAATTATCAATTACTACAGTATTTTACGATAACATACAATATCATAAACATAATATTTGATTGGAGATCGATACAAAATCGATTCCTACAGTATTGTTGTATATAAGTGATATAGCAGACAGCCATTAGCTTTCAACAACCACTGTAAAGACTGTCAACTAGGACAGTCTCTTCAGCAATGCCTTCACTAGTGTTGTTTGCTGTGTAGGACAGCTGTACACATAATAACGCCCAGAGTGCAAAGGTTGTAACATCACGTGTTGATGTTACAATAAAGAAAATATATATATTTAGAGTTGACATATATAATACAGAAGTGTGGATTAGAAAATCTACACAGAGAGCTCAAATTTAGGGAAGGCTCTGAGCAGCCTAAATCAACCTTCTAGGCGCAACGACTTACTTGTAATGTATTTTCCTAGCAACATTAGAGTGTTGATAGAGAGCATGCAAGCTCTCTATAGGCCCCAACGATTATTAGGTGATGGTAATAGGAGTTCAGCTCCCTGAGGCGTAGTGACGTTGGCCTCTTGACGGCTCCTCTTGCACTCCCTTGGGCCTTGCAACCATTATCTTTCTCATATGATATATCGTACCTGTAATATAAAGAAAATGATTAATTGGACTAGAATCACTCATTGCATGGCGTATAAAAGAATAGGAATAAACCGCAGTTGAAACGATAGCTGTTACAATCACAATTGCCCTGTAAACGCTCTTGGAGGCTAGCCAGGCGTGCAACACACAACTTCATAATCCATTCTGCCTCTGTTGAAAGAAGAGTACGTGGCTGAAGCAACAATCTCAATAGTATGACATTGAAAGTATACTCACCAGCAGAAAAGACAGCGACAGTTATTGGGAAGCTTCATTGGCACCAGGGCACAACAGTAACTCAGGCAGCCCCTATACATATATATCGCTGCCAGTTCATTTTCATCCATCGCAGAAGTATCGGTGATAGTATCAGTGCCTTTAATTATGCACATCACAGATTTCTCACGAAGGTTTGCCCCATGTTGTTTGCAGCGTAGGGCAGCTGTACACATTGATACTCCAGAAGCACTCCGCAACTTGCACTTCACCAGGAGAACCTCTGCACAGCTAAGTGCCATGGAACAAAATGAGATCTCGTCGCAGCGTCCCCAACGCTTCTCCATTGTATTGCCAATTTGTATTAATGCTGCCCTCGAGAGGAATAGATTCGTATGAAGGCGCGTGATCATCTGCAGGAGCTCTTCGCTTTAGGCAGAACAAAATATATAAATAACGTGTCAAGTATTAGGGATGAGGAAAACAATCAAACTGCCAGGAAAAGGGGAGCAGATAACGGAAATTTGAAGGTTAGGTTCAGCTATGCTATATAATAAAGTTCCAGTCCGAACCAAAGTACTTACTCGAGTTGGTTGCAGGAGCGTGGAATTCATTCAACTGCATCATCTCCGGCACTTCCCCATCATGCTCGCCTCGGTGATATCCTCGGGAAGTGGTAGCTGCGCCGGCCGCTCTCGAGGGAAGTAGAATTATGTGAAAGCGCGTGGTCATGTACAGCAGCTCTTCGCTTTAGGCTGAACAATATATATTAATTATATATCAGTAATAAGGAGAGCAGTATCGAACTTCTAGGGTCAGAAAATCAGGCAGATGGAAATTTAGATGTTACAGATACTGCAGAATAAAGTCCGAAGTGAAGTACTTACTCAAGTCGGTCGCGGGAGCGAGGACTTCCTCCAACTGCACCATCACCGTCGTCTCCCCGTCATGTTCGCCTCGGTGATGTCCTTCAGAACTGCACTCTTTCCGAATGTGCGCGTATGCGTTGTGTGTATCTTTGTGTCTGCACATCACTGTTCTCACGCAGCCGCGGTGTGCCAGCGCCGCCGCGTCCAGTCGTACTGTCGCTTCCTACTACGCGAAAGCGCAGTGTTGTCAAATCTCGCCTGCGAAGTGCGGCGGTGCGACTGCGGCATCGACAACCCGGGCGCGCGCTTCGACGGCGCTCGGGGCTCTCGGAAGAATTCTGCGAATCGCCGCTGGCTGCTATGTTATCATATGAGCCCACGTAAACTCGCAAGCCATTTTTCAGCTGTTAGCGATTTCGGCTGGCCCAGGCACCGTAAGTTTTTCGTTTCTGTTTCCCCATGTACATCTGCTGATCCAATTGGAATAAGTAACCATTGCTTTCGTCATGAGATGCGCGCACAATATAGCGTAATGTGATAATCTCTTTTTTATAGATGGATTTCCATTCATATATCCGTAAATTTCAGGAACTCTTAATTTTTTGGGAGCTTCAAAGTTTAAAATTCAAAAGGCTGTAGCACACGTTCTTTACAATAAGCACACAAATCAAATCTCAAAATATTTTACAGCGTACACAAAATTAAAAAAGGTCGATAATCCAGTTGCTCTTTATGTTTTTAATGTGTTTATTTATCTATATAGGAAAAGCAGCACTCATACTATCAATACATAATTTGTTCTAGCGATATTGGAAATTTTTATATGAAAAGTGCTACGCGATTGGTTATTATATAGTACGTAATTATAAGACCAAAACCGACAGAGCCTGTTGAAAGCCAGCTACTCTATGGGTGGCCGAGTTCGGACGACCGTCGAACGGCTCTGGCCACCCGTAGACTACTAAATGTGGCTGCTATACAGTTTCCGTTTGTGGTAAAAGAATGTACAGTTTTCGTTATACAGGAGTTCTGGTTCACGAATTTATGAAATAAAAGAGGTTAAATCGTGTTATTTTATCGTGAAATTCCCATTTCACCGACTATTATTCCTTTCAAATAGTGAGTCTGATATTTTTTAGATAAGTATGTACGAAAGAAAGGAAATGTTTCGGTAGAGCTGCAATGGCAATACAGTTAAGGGGGCTAGACACCTTTTTTCTCTGAAATAGGAAGTCACATTTTAATACATAAATGTAAACTAATTATTTCATACTTTTTACATATAAAAGTGGGTATATTTACCTTACCTTAAAACTTTCTCCGATGGGCCTTTTATATGGTCCAGAACCATAGTCATCGATGAAACAAGTTTTTGTCGGAAAAAAGACTATTCATCACTTGGAGTTAAAAGTTACTCTTTATTTCTGCCGACGTTTCGGAGGCATAATCCTCCCTCTTCAAGGCTACATAATCATAATACATAATTGAGTCATTATACATTATTTAATTCTTATAAGGAAAACAAAGTTATTCTTACCACAGTAATATAAAAACAAGGCATAATTCCGTAGAATTTAGCTAGTCAGTGTACTATTGAAACTATATTGAGACAACATTTGAATATTAATGTGAATAATTAAGAATGTAATTGTTTTAAAAGAGACTTACAAACGACGTCGAAATCCGAGTTTTTCTCCGACTCTGGAGGGGGTCCACTAGATGTTATTCGTGACCCTCTCTCACGAGTCGAGGAAAATTTGTAACTGAGACGAACCGATACAGTGGAGACGGATTATATAGTTGACTAGTATGAATGTGTGTGTACGTTGTTTGTATGATATCAAATATGGAAAGAAATTTAAGTTGGAAGGAGATTTAAGATGGAAGGAGGGGATTGTTATTTGGATTTTTTGGATTTTTTATGGCAATGGGGAACGATTGTTGGCTTTTTTAATAATGTTGATGGATGATTTATATACGTGTTTAAGTAAATTGGTGTCCTCAGTTCTATTAATAGTATTATCAAAATAGTGTATGTGAAGCATTTCGGAAAATCTCCTGTTATAATTTGATTTTTCTCTGTCAATTATTTTGATGTTGTCGAAGTCAAAATTGTGTCCAGTGTCAATGTTATGAAGTGCGAGGGGGGATTTCATGTCTTTGTTTTTTACACAATACTGATGTTCGTATTATCTTTTTTTAAGAGGTCTGGAAGTCATGCCTATATATGTTGCATCGCAATCATTGCAGTCTATTTTATAAACGATATTGTTAATGTTGTTTTTCTCTGGTTTGTCTTTTCCGAGTTTGATATATCTGTTAAATTTGTTGGTAGTCTTGTTGATAAGGGAAAGATTATGGCTTTTTAGTGTGTGTTGTAAGTGGTTATTGATGAATTTGTTGTACGGAAAAACAGCAGTGTTACTCTTGTTGTGATTGTTAGGATTTTGTTTATTGTTAGTGGTGCGGGCGTTGAGACTGGAAATTCTTTTTTTACAGTATTTGTTAATAATGTGGAGGGGGTAATCATTAGCTAAAAGGAATTTTTTTATAATTGTGACATTATTATTGTGGAAGGAAGGATGTGAGAGAAGGATGGCTTTGTCAATCAAGTTATAGATAATAGCTATTTTTTGTGAAAGAGAGTGGTGTGAATGAAAGTTAATATATCTACCTGAAGCTGTGGGTTTTCTATACCAGTTAGTTATTGAGGGGTTATTAGGTTGACGAATGATTTCCATATCTAAAAAACTAATCTTATTTTGATATTCTCTTTCACATGTAAATTGTATATGGCTATTGTAATTATTAAAGGTGTGTAACGATTCTTCCATTTTATCGTTTTTTATAACTAAAAAACAGTCATCAACATATCTACAATATAAAAGTATTTTGTTATTAAGAATGTTTAAGCAGTGCAATTCGAGTTTTTCGAGAAAGATCTTATCATTAAAGCTGTTGGTGAAAAATGGAAATACTTAAAGAACAAGATAAATCTCTCCAAAATTGAGTTTTTAGAAGGCATAGAAATTTTCATAGATTCTACATACTTACAATTCAACAATAAGTTTTACAAGCAAATCATGGGAGCCCCGATGGGTTTTTGCACGAGTCCTTGGTTCGCTAACATGGTACTGGAAAAACTCGAATTGCACTGCTTAAACATTCTTAATAACAAAATACTTTTATACTGTAGATATGTTGATGACTGTTTTTTAGTTATAAAAAACGATAAAATGGAAGAATCGTTACACACCTTTAATAATTACAATAGCCATATACAATTTACATGTGAAAGAGAATATCAAAATAAGATTAGTTTTTTAGATATGGAAATCATTCGTCAACCTAATAACCCCTCAATAACTAACTGGTATAGAAAACCCACAGCTTCAGGTAGATATATTAACTTTCATTCACACCACCCTCTTTCACAAAAAATAGCTATTATCTATAACTTGATTGACAAAGCCATCCTTCTCTCACATCCTTCCTTCCACAATAATAATGTCACAATCATAAAAAAATTTCTTTTAGCTAATGATTACCCCCTCCACATTATTAACAAATACTGTAAAAAAAGAATTTCCAGTCTCAACGCCCGCACCACTAACAATAAACAAAATCCTAACAATCACAACAAGAGTAACACTGCTGTTTTTCCGTACAACAAATTCATCAACAACCACTTACAACACACACTAAAAAGCCATAATCTTTCCCTTATCAACAAGACTACCAACAAATTTAACAGATATATCAAACTCGGAAAAGACAAACCAGAGAAAAACAACATTAACAATATCGTTTATAAAATATACTGCAATGATTGCGATGCAACATATATAGGCATGACTTCCAGACCTCTTAAAAAAGACAATACGAACATCAGTATTGTGTAAAAAACAAAGACATGAAATCCCCCCTCGCACTTCATAACATTGACACTGGACACAATTTTGACTTCGACAACATCAAAATAATTGACAGAGAAAAATCAAATTATAACAGGAGATTTTCCGAAATGCTTCACATACACTATTTTGATAATACTATTAATAGAACTGAAGACACCAATTTACTTAAACACGTATATAAATCATCCATCAACATTATTAAAAAAGCCAACAATCGTTCCACATTGCCATAAAAAAATCCAAAAAATCCAAATAACAATCCGCTCCTTCCATCTTAAATCTCCTTCCAACTTAAATTTCTTTCCATATTTGATATCATACAAACAACGTACACACACATTCATACTAGTCAACTATATAATCCGTCTCCACTGTATCGGTTCGTCTCAGTTACAAATTTTCCTCGACTCGTGAGAGAGGGTCACGAATAACATCTAGTGGACCCCCTCCAGAGTCCGAGAAAAACTCGGATTTCGACGTCGTTTGTAAGTCTCTTTTAAAACAATTACATTCTTAATTATTCACATTAATATTCAAATGTTATCTCAATATAGTTTCAATAGTACACTGACTAGCTAAATTCTACGGAATTATGCCTGTTTTTATATTACTGTGGTAAGAATAACTTTGTTTTCCTTATAAGAATTAAATAATGTATAATGACTCAATTATGTATTATGATTATGTAGCCTTGAAGAGGGAGGATTATGCCTCCGAAACGTCGGCAGAAATAAAGAGTAACTTTTAACTCCAAGTGATGAATAGTCTTTTTTCCGACACTATAATACCTTCATGGAGTAATAAATTCAAATTTACTAGAAACAAGTTTTTTCACTATCCGTAAGCTTTGAAATTTTCCTGTGGATGGATTGACTCCAGATTTGAACTAAATTACTCCTGAATAGTATAATTCTCATATGAATGTAGGGATTTAGGATTAAATGTCGGAAAAAATTTTTACATCAGAAACGCGCGTAGCGAATCGGTCTCGCAACGCGTAAAATGCCCGTCATCCGTCGCGAAGCTGCTAACTGGTTCCCGCGAAAAAAGGGAGCCATATTCGTGTCTGCCATCGCGCGTAAAACATCTCCTCCGTGTCTCTCCTGAGTTTACTTGTCCGCGCCGTCCTATCGTACTTTGTGAGACCCCGCGAGTGTAGTGGAGGCGCCGTACATAGTGAACGTGCGAAAGAGAGACAGAGAGAGAGCTGTCCCGAGCCGCGTGAGCCGCACGAGACTGTGAGCGACGAGCCGGCAGCCAACCCGCCTGCCGACACGATACAGCGAGCAAGAGAGAGAGAGAAAGAGAGCGCAACTGCTGTGCGAGCGACAGGGAGCGAGAGAGAGTCGAGTGCACCGGCTGCTCCTTCCTAACGTAAGTTTTCTACTCTCCTCTCGCGGGTTTATAGTAAAGGCTCGCACGGAAATCGCCCCGTGCAAGCCTTCTGTGCCGTGTACGTGGGGGTGTGTGTCAGCCCGCCGTACTTTAACACCGCGCGCGAAATTAGCAGCTTCGCCGCGCGCCGTGTAGTTCGCGCGTTTGAATATTAACGGTCGCGCGCGAACTAACTCTTTGTTCTAATCAGCACTTGCGTCGTGCTTGTAAAGATTAGTGCTTGTGAATATATTGTGATATCTAGTTACTCGTCGCGTTGTTCATTACAACCTGTCCTTCTCCCGGATACCGCCGCCTCCGCGGGAAAACGACTCCGCCGGTCGTTTTCATATCTGAGCATAGCGGCCGCGCGCTTTACTCTTCGAGCGCGCGCTTTTCACTCAGCGATCCAATTAGTTGGAAAGCGAAGTTCGTGTGCGATCTTCGCGTTGTTTTCGGGATTCCAGGAGCAGATCCCCGGGCAAGTCATTTTAGTCTGACACCCGCGGCACCGTGTTCTAGGGCATCGCTGGCCTGTGGCTTGTTGGGATTTTCCCCCACTAGCCATCCCGTTACAATGCTTTTTATTTTCTTGTAATGGGAACTTATATTTATATATTAAAATAAATATATTTTCCTTTGCCTGTCAAAATCAATGTATCTTAGAAAAATAAGTCAAAAAATCCAATTGGTTTTATGACTAGAAAATAAGGAGCATCGTGGACTGTAGTCAAGTCACATATGTATAAACTTCAGATGATAGGTAGGGCGAAAGAGCATTTCCAAATGCTATAAGTATATAGCTTTACTACTAAAACTGTCAGTACTGAATCTTTACAAGTACCGGTATCAGTAAAAATTGATTACTAATTTTACAACTGTGGTGCATTAAATCAAAGAAAACTTTTTCTTGTGTTTAAATATTTTTTTCTCATTTATGTACAATTTATATGTCCTAAGTTAAAATTCATTCTAATTAAGCATACTAGGCAAAGTAAGTAAATTCTTATATGACTCGCTTACATGTTGTATTTTAAACATAAGTAGAAGTAACGGAAGGGTAGCAGCGACAGATTGAATTTTAAAGTCATATACAATTTCTAGTGCTCTTTCCTACTGATACCCGAGTTGTAATAGTATATGACATTATAACTCTAAGAGTATTCCATATTTTCTTGTGATAAAATCAGTGGCATTTTGGCTAATTTTTCTAAATTGCAGTTAGATCAGCAACAAGAAACTAAATCTGAGTTAATTCATGATTTCATTACAAGAAAACAAAAAGCTTATGCAATAAATATTGTCGATTCACACATTTTTATGAAACAAGATCAAGTATTGTAACAATGTATCTTGATACTTGATGATATTCTGTAACTCACCAGTAATTACTAGCAACGTGTATCGCATGTAAACACACACATACCGCACTTGAATATTTCATCACTCGTGTAGTAGCCACATCATCCGCTGATGGTGAAGGCCAAATGGAGTCCATCATTTGCTGTGCTGTAGTCGAGGACAGCCTCAGCCTGATGTTTGGCGAGAACATAAGCAGCCGTGTGACTGCAAACAACCACTATTAGTCTGGACACAGCATCGGACTTGAGCTCCTTAGAAGACAGCTAATAATTAAGAGAGTCGGATACTATCACTACACGAAACAACAATCTGCAGCAATGATAATTATTCACCCCTCTTGTTGCCCCTGATCCTTGCAACAAGAAAGAAGTACCATCTGACCTATATCAGAGAGGTTAGGAACGAGTAAGGGCTTACCGAATCTGCTTGTTCTCAGCCCCCGCTGCCTTGCTGTTTCCCATGAGTCAACACTAACCAACGAACATGATGGAAGGGACGACATCCACCAGGATACCGCACTAGCAGCCGCTGTTATTGCTGGGAACACGCCGTGAAGGGGGACACGATTGTTTAACAGCAGCGCGCACGCCAGCGCCCTTACGCCTTCTTGACAGTGAATCCACATTGCGTGCGGTGTGCCGCACAGTGGGCTAATTCGTTATTTTTTGTTCATAAATCGTAGAACTTTTGACAGGAACAAGATACAGAAATGAGACAGGGATTATCTGAAATTAAATTACCCAAATAGGAAAATTACTACCAATCGTAAAAAATGACCTTTTGACCTTGAAATTCATGGGCAAAGCCATAACATTATTAAAAAAATTGTTTTAATCAGTTTACAGAACACGTAAATGGTTTTTTAATTTTCTACTACATCAAGGTTCTTGCAGCTTTTGGAACGAGGAATCCGAAAATGACCTTGAGAATTTAAATTTAACTCAAGGAAAATTTTAGCCGTTTTGCATATGCACACTCGTGTACACCCGTGCACAGACACACACGCACACACGCACGCACACATGCACACACGTACACACGCATACACACACACACATACACACATGCACGGACGCACATTTTTTAAAATAGGATATTTTTGCTTCCAATGACTCAAAATAGACCAATAACTCTGTTGTCTTAGCTTAAAACTTTTTTTCGTCACTATTAAATCTAGCACTAAACCCTTAAACCCTACACCGTTAAACCCTTCAACGCTAAACCCTTAAACTCTAAACCCTTAAACCCTTGAAAGCTAACCCCTTAAACTCTAAATCCTTAAGCCCTAAAACCTTGAGACCCTAAACCCTTAAACCCCCTAAACCCTAAAACCTAAAACCTTAAACCCTTAAATCCTTAAACCCTTAAACCCTATAACGGTGTACTTACGATTTATCCATGGTACAGCGCCATGAAGTATTCTCTCCAACTGATGAATGCCAATTTTTATTTAACCATGCAGATATATATGTTTGTATTTTTAATGAATAATAAACGCAAGGAGATGAACAAGTAAAGGTCTTTAAATCATCACTCGCTGCAATTGATAGTAAAGCTTAAACATTTATTAACAACAAAAAAAATAAAAGTGGATATCAAAATTAGCGAGGTATAATTGAGAATGATGTTGAGCGCCAGTTGGGACGTTCCCAACATTCTATCTAACTACGCTATATTACAATAAACTAATCGCGATACGATAATGACTCGGCGGTTTCAATATGGAGCGGGGCGCGAATTCAAGCGCGAGCTCGCGAGTATAGTCTCCAGCGGCGAGAGTTTCGGTACGATTTCGAGAGGACGCGCGACAAGATCGGAGCACGCGGCACGAGAGAGAGACGCAAAGAAGCGGTGGCTGTTGCCAATACAACTTACCAGCACGGAGCTGGGACGAGCGGCGTACACGACGACAAGCTGGTGGTCGTCGAGGCGGAGTGGCTGGGCGGTGAGGCGCTCGGACGCACGCCGGTTCGACGCAGGTGGCTCGACGTCGGCAAGCGGCTGCTGGACCCCGCGCTGTGGATGGCTGAGATGATGCTGGCACAGAGCACTGAACGAAGCAGCGGGACTCGAAATTCACTGTCACTGACCGTTCGAACAAAACTTAACGTCTCTCTTGACTTTCGGCACACAAAAAGCTAAAGGCACTGTAGCGCGTGCTGCGGTCCACAATGGAGTGGCCGAGCGTCGCACATTGACGAAGGAATGAGCCAGCAGGTCCCCGCGCGCTAGCGCCACCACTCGTTCGTTATCGGGTACTAAACTCTCTCTCTCTTTCTCTCTCTCTCGCTCGCTCTCCTATGCTGTAAGTGACGGCCGCGCGCAGCCTGTGTTTATGTGCGCGCATGCCCCCGGTGTTTTGCACGACGACGCCGACTACGTGATGTTTCGACAGCGACGGTACATCAAGGACGAAGAAGCAGGTGAAGTCTTCACAAGGTGTGCGGGGCCTCCAGCAGATGTGCTCTTCACCTCGACAAACACCTGGTACATCCCTGGAGGAGGTTAGGTTCTTTTACTTCTTCTGCTCAAGAGTGTCAGTGAATCTAGGTAGGATCAGTAGTTTACTCTTCTAGCTTATTGTTCTTCTACTTATTCTTCCTCTTGTCTTGTTGCAGGGCACAAGTAGACGGACAACGGAGACTGACGTGCAGCAACAGCCTCAACAGGCGCAGCTGTTCACCCATGGGTCTGTTTCTGCCGTGCAGCACCGCCTTTTTCTTGTGTATCAGCATATATCCACATGTTTCCCGGACATATAAGGTAAATTCTGTTCCTTCTTATCCGGTGTTTTGCAAATACTACATTAGTTTTCTTTATTTGCAGGTGTGAGCAGCAGAGTCGCAGAGGCAGAGTCTCCGGCGAGGCCAGATGCGCTCCTGCGCCACATACTCCTGGAATATGATGTGTTAACAGCAATAACAGCGGCTGCTAGTGCGGTATCCTGGTGGATGTCGTCCCTTTTGTCATGTTTGTTGGTTAGCGTTGACTCATGGGAAACAGCAGGGCAGCGGCGACTGAGAACAAGCAGATTCGATAAGCCCTTACTCGTTCCTAACCTCTGATATGGGTCTGATGGCACTTCTTTCTTGTTGCAGGGATCAGGGACAATAAGAGGGGTGAATAATTATCATTGCTGCAGATTTTTGTTTCGTGTAGTGATAGTATCCGACTCTCTTAACCCATTAAAACCCATGCAAAAATTTGCTGAGATAGCAACAAACTAACTGTGCCATCCTTTGCATAACTGAAAAATAAAATATACGTATTTTTTCTTTTGTCATTTGCAATTGTTTATAAAAAATTATTTAAACAAATTACAAAAAATTTTATAATTTTCCAAAACTGACTGCGGGAATCGATTCTAGAAGAAAAATTGAGACGAAAACCTATATAATACTTTTTTGTCAGAGTCCAATTTGTTAGTGTAATGTAGGAATAAACAATTGCATGTTGGGGAGAAAAAGTGACTATGTCAAGTCCCAAGCAAAATCTATCTGGAATAGCAACAAACAAACTGTCATCCTTTGCATAACTGAAAAATAAAATATACGTATTTTTTCTTTTGTGATTTGCAATTGTTTATAAAAAATTATTTAAACAAATTACAAACAATTTTATAATTTTCAAAAACTGACTGCGGGAATCGATTCTAGGGGAAAAATTGAGACAAAAACCTATATAACACTTTTTTGTCAGAGTCCAATTTGTTAGCGTAATATAGGGATAAACTTTTGACATGTGTTTTTACTCTTCTGCATGGGATGTAGTCTGATAAATTTTGAGATTGTATACTGAAATTGGATAAGTTCATTTCATTTCGCAAATCCTTCCGTGTTAGAGATCACGTTTGAGTGGCGGGCTAACGGTTGGGAACATAAATACATTGAATTTATATTTTGAAATAATAATTTCGGAATAAACTTTTTGACTTTATATTGTTCTACATTGGTAACGCCACTGATAATGCCGAGACGGAGAATTAGAGATCTACCTGATTTACTTGAAGATTCTGATATTGATGAAGGTCAACATATTGATGTAGCATTCATTCCTAATGAACATGAAAGTTCAGATGGAGATTCGGATGGTGATCTAAATGAAGATACATTATCAAATGAATTACCTTCAGGTTCTTACGAACATGTTAAAAGTACTTACACAAGTACTCAAAAATTGTTGGAACCGAATCATAATTACAATTGAAAAAATGATGCTTTGAATGATATTTCTCCTGATGTCGAGTGCAACTTCAATATTTCACCTATTTCATAATTGCGATCCAAAAATTCTTTGGAGTTGTTTGAGGTTTTCTTTTCGAAATCAATGAAAAATCATATTATTGAAGCCACTTCTGAAAATCATTTCGATTTATGTATGGATGATCTAGAAAGATTTATTACAATCATAATGATTAAAAGCTTCAATTCTAGAAAAAGTATTCGTGATTACTGGTCAACAAAGCGAATCCTTCAGTGTCCAGTAATTGCGGAACTTATGTCGGAAATAAATTCGTTACAATAAAAAAGAACATACGATTTTATAAACTTCAAGACACTAATTAAATTGATAAAGTCTGGAAGGTTAGAACTCTATATGATATCTTTCGTAAGAATTGTATACAATTTGGTTTCTTTGACTATAATTTATCAATAGATGAGATAATGGTAAAATACTTTGGTAGGTTCGGTATCAAGCAGTGTATAAGGAATAAACCTATCAGATTTGGAATTAAAGAATGGGCACTCTGCTCTTCTGATGGGTATATATATGACCTTGATATTTACACTGGTAAATCAGGAATCGATGAACGAAATCCTTTAGTTGCTGTTAGTTTAGGGTCTAGAGTAGTGATAAAATTACTTTCGACTTTATTAGAAACAACCCAAAGAAAAGAACTGAAAAAGTATCATATTTATTTTGACAATTTTTTCACGAACCCAGATCTTATGATACATTTGAAAAAAATGGTTTATTGGCGACGGGAACTGTTCGGCAGAATCGTGTCAAAGTGAAAGTCGAAATGCCAAAAAAAGCCGAAAGAGGATACACTATTCCTATGCATGAAGCGAATTCAAAATTAAATTATATTACAGTTATGGACTCAAAGCCAGTATCGATTCTCTCTTCTAAATATGGGAATGAACCAGAAGTTGAAATGCAGAGATGGCAGGAATCATCAAAAAATTCTATTCTTTTTCCTCATTGTTTTTCTATGTATAATCAACACATGGGTGGAGTCGATCTGCATGATCAACACTGTAATGCTTTGATGCCTTCAATTCGAAGTAAGAAATGGACATGGTGCCTTGTATTACGACTCATCCAAGCATCTTTAGCAAATGCTACAATGATTTACAATAAGTTACATCCGGACGAAAAAAAAAGGTTCCAAAGATATGGTTCAAGAAGTTTGTGAATATTATATTGACAAGTTATCCTCCAAACGTTCCCCCAAACGAAAGAAACAGAGTGAACCTTCATCTCAAGAACACGTGATGAAACATGGAAGTCTTAGAAAATGTGGAATATCGACATGTCTGACAAGAACGGAATGGTATTGTGAGAAATGTTCTACACCTGTTTGCAAAAATCATAAAGTAGGACATGGCAATGAACCATAATTCAATCCTACCGAACATATTCACAATGATTTATGTGAATATTGATGGATAAATGCAATAATTAGCTTGATGCTATAAGATTTTTTTGAGACACTCTCAGGAGGCCGATTGTTTATCCCTATATTACGATAACAAATTGGACTCTGACAAAAAAGTGTTATGTAGGTTTTTGTCTCGATTTTTCCCCTAGAATCGATTCCCGCAGTCAGTTTTTTAAAATTATAAAATTGTTTGTAATTTGTTTAAATACTTTTTTATAAACAATTGCAAATGACAAAAGAAAAAATAAGTATATTTTATTTTTCAGTTATGCAAAGAATAACACAGTTTGTTTGTTGCTATTCTAGATAGATTTTGCTTGGGACTTGACATAGTCACTTTTTCTCCCCAACATGCAATTGTTTATTCCTACATTACACTAACAAATTGGACTCTGACAAAAAAGTATTATATAGGTTTTCGTCTCAATTTTTCTTCTAGAATCGATTCCCGCAGTCAGTTTTGGAAAATTATAAAATTTTTTGTAATTTGTTTAAATAATTTTGTATAAACAATTGCAAATGACAAAAGAAAAAATACGTATATTTTATTTTTCAGTTATGCAAAGGATGACAGTTTGTTTGCTGCTATTCCAGATAGATTTTGCTTGGGACTTGACATAGTCACTTTTTCTCCCCAACATGCAATTGTTTATTCCTACATTACACTAACAAATTGCACTCTGACAAAAAAGTGTTATATAGGTTTTCGTCTCAATTTTTCCCCTGGAATCGATTCCCGCAGTCAGTTTTTGAAAATTATAAAATTTTTTGTAATTTGTTTAAATAATTTTTTATAAACAATTGCAAATGACAAAAGAAAAAATACGTAATTTTTATTTTTCAGTTATGCAAAGGATGCCACAGTTAGTTTATTGCTATCTCAGCAAATTTTTGCATGGGCTTTAATGGGTTAATTATTAGCTGTCTTCTAAGGAGCTCAAGTCCGATGCTGTGTCCAGACTAATAGTGGTTGTTTGCAGTCACACGGCTGCTTATGTTCTCACCAAACATCAGGCTGGGGCTGTCCTCGACTACAGCACAGCAAATGATGGACTCCATTTGGCCTTCACCATCAGCGGATGATGTGGCTACTACACGAGTCATGAAATATTCAAGTGCGGTATCTGTGTGTTTACATGCGATACACGTTGCTAGTAATTACTGGTGAGTTACAGAATATCATCAAGTATCAAGATACATTGTTACAATACTTGATCTTGTTTTATAAAAATGTGTGAATCGATAATATTTATTGCATAAGCTTTTTGTTTTCTTGTAATGAAATCATGAATTAACTCAGATTTAGTTTCTTGTTGCTGATCTAACTGCAATTTAGAAAAATTAGCCAAAATGCCACTGATTTTATCACAAGAAAATATGGAGTACTCTTAGAGTTGTAATGTCATATACGATTACAACTCGAGTATCAGTAGGAAAGAGCACTAGAAATTGTATATGACTTTAAAACTGAATCTGTCGCTGTTACCCTTCCGTTACTTCTACTTATGTTTAAAATACAACATGTAAGCTAGTCATATAAGAATTTACTTACTTTGCCTAGTAAGCTTAATTAGAATGAATTTTAACTTAGGACATATAAATTGTACATAAATGAGAAAAAATATTTAAACACAAGAAAAAATTTGCTTTGATTTAATGCACCACAGTTGTAAAATTAGTAATCAATTTTTACTGATACCGGTATTTGTAAAGATTCAGTACTGACAGTTTTAGTAGTAAAGCTATATACTTATAGCATTTGGAAATGCTCTTTCGCCCTACCTATCATCTGAAGCTTATACATATGTGACTTGACTACAGTCCACGATGCTCCTTATATTCTAGTAATAAAACCAATTGGATTTTTTGACTTATTTTTCTAAGATACATTGATTTTGACAGGCAACGGAAAATATATTTATTTTAATATATAAATATAAGTTCCCATTACAAGAAAATAAAAAGCATACAAACTTATGTCAATTAATTCACACACTTTTACAGAATATCTTTGAGTATAAAAGAGCATTGTCATATTCGGGCCTGGTATTATAACAATTCATTCATATCTTTTTTAATTTAGGACTTTTATGTGCGAAGGAGTGAAGTTGTGTTAGTAGATTAAAAACTATAATATTATATCTTTTACATGGACTTTTCCCTAACTACAATTTATATGAATATATTTAAGTATCACTATTTCACACATTACTTTCAAACCATAAATGTTAAATTAAAAAGAATAGCTTCGATAGTTTAAACTCAAGATTCTAAGATAATATTATGGAAAATAAAAAAAAACTATAGCCACGGTCTTAGAAATTTTGTAAGAGGCTTTGGATTTTTTATTGGATTCAACAGGGACATCGTCGCCAAGATATCTCCTTGACGAACAGTCGCTGTCGGCGTTGCACCTATTCTTGGCAGCTGCTAATACCGAGTACACGTGGACGCGCTCGGCGCCGGCCTCGTGTGAATTTGCTATCACAGGTCGGCGTCGAGAGAGCGAGCACGAGGCTCGTTGAACATCATTTCTTCTTTCTCCACATTAAGCAAAATATCATCAATGATCTTATAATCTTATTATAATGTTGCAGGTATGTTTCATGTCTATTATTTACTTATACAGTTAATTATAGCCTTAATTTATAATATCAATATATTTTATCAAAGAAGTATAAAAATTAACTAATATTAATTTTGTTAGCTAATAACGAACTTCAACATTTCAACAGTGTTTAAAAAAAATGAGTAAGTCTAAAACTTACTTCGAGAAATTATTTAAAATAGTTTTTTTCTGAAGTGCCGTAAGAACTTAAAAAATTTTGGTCAGGTGAGATTTTGACGTGAGATCTCACTTGAGTTTTTGTAGTAGAGATACTATTCCAATTCATAAAATTAAATTATTTAAGAAACATAATTACAATTAAAGTATTATATTTAATATGACTTGTGAAAAAAATTAATCGAAATCAAATGAAATGTGTAAAAAACATTTAGAATATAAACGTTACATGAGAATCGCATGAGACTCACATGAGACTCACATGAGATTCACGTGACTATTTCGCAGGAGACTAACCTGAGAATCAGGTAAGGTTCAAGTGATGCTCATATGAGTTTTTCCAGCCGGGTTGGCCATCAGATAATCAGCAGACCTGCTTCTTGTCCTTTGTCAACTTCTCTGCTGTAGCTGTCCCAGATAGTGATGATAATTGAAGATCTCTGCCAGTCCTTCTCTTCCAGATGGTATAGCTACTGACCTAGCAGATGGCTGCTAGTTGGATGATCCTAAGAAGACTGGCATCCATGGAGTAGCGCCAACCTGGGGCATCCAGTCCCACTTTACTGCTTCTGCAGCTCTATCAGTGATCTTTGCGTGTCAGTGCTTTAGAATGTGAGGGGATAGGTAATTAGGAACTGGGGAATACCATAAAAGTGCGGTATACGGGTAGGTAATTGTCGCTGATAAGATAAGGTCGGCTGGTTAATTTCTAAGTTTGGCCAGGGTGTAAGAACTCGCCTCAGGGTGTCTATTGTATTCAGATACATCATTATGTATTTCGTAGACTTCCCAGCGAGACTTACCTGTCTAATGGTTTTCTAAGATTGACAGTGTCAGCTAGTAGAATTTTGAAGTCATATTTTAAATGCGAAATATTATTAAAAATGCATAGAATCAGTAGCCAATAGAATTATTATTACTTTTTACTTGCGAAAAAAGTATTTAATTTGTGAAAATAAGCTTTTATGATAGAAAAATTAATTAAATTATGAATACATGCTTGTACTAGTAGTTGGACCGTGCTAAAAAGTCATGTACTAGTGGTCGAAATTGTTAGTCCCAATACTTGGACCATATAATTTGTACTCTATATTTATTTTGATTTTTATGTAAAAATAATAAAATCGCTAAATTTTGGACTGGAAATACTTTTTAACACTAAATCAAACGTTAATAATATGAAATTACAGAAAATCAATGTATAATAATCATATTATGGTTTTCCAACCTACTAACTCTACCAATACGTAGGAACCCTAACCATCAAAACATCGGTGAAATACATAGGGCCAAGTATTGGGACATGACGTTTAAACTGGTACTAGTAGATAAACTCAAATTATTTTTATTAAAAACAATAATTATTGGGCTTCTAACGACTGTAATTGAATTCGATGCATCTTAGAAGTGTCTTAAAACTTTCAAGAGTAAAGATATACTTCAAATTTATTTAAAAAATACCTAAAAGGCGAGTCATGAATCCTTACGAAATCATTAAGGACCTCCCATAGAAAGCCGTGATCCCCGCAAGTAGCATTTTCAAATCGTCTTTATAAGTATTAAATTTTCACTAAGAGTAATAATACTATTTAAACAATAAGCATTAATTATTTTAGAATCATCTTATAGAATAAAATATTATCCAACTACTACACATTCTTTAAAATAATTCAATATTTATCTAGATGGCCACGTACTGGGCACTAGCCGCTCATTGGTACTTTTACCTTATATCGCAATTTGCCATGGGAGACCTTACTCAATTATAGATTTCTGTATTTGATTTTTTATATTTCTCAATCAATTTTCGTACTTTTTAAATTATTAAAGCCCAGGCACAACCTGTTTACTTCAACGAATGTACTTCTGCTCGAATATTAGAGAAAATATGTATTTTAACAGGTTTAGTACGGATAATGTATAAGAAAAAATACATTAACTTTATAAAGAGTAAAAAAGAATCTAAGAAATTTTCAGTTTTTTCTTCTACAGCAATTTAAAGTATGGCAGATTTCATGAGTCATATTTAACTCATGCCGTACTGAACCTGTTAGAAAATAAATTTGAAAAATCAATGAACATAAGTAATTGTGTATAATGTACATGAGTAAAGGCATCCCCTTCATAGCACATACATTACACAATTTGTTTTTCGTAAATATAATATTACTTTAATATGTACATGTATTACAGGACATTTCAGGTGAAGTGAGTGTGTCAAAATTTTAAAATCGCTGAAAATCGGTTTAGTTCTAGTTTTGTATGAAAAAAAAAATGTTCCTAGAGTTTTAGACCGAAATTTTCAAAAATAAAAGTATTATGGAACATTGAAAATCCAATTTTTTTTAAATTTTTGGTTAACACTCAACTTTATTCATTTTTTTGCTCAAAATCTTGAAACTTTTTGTATAGAACATTGATTGGGGAAAAGTTTGCATTTTACTTGTAGAATGTGCCAGTATTTTTTTTGTGACCTTTTATGAATGTCTCTGATTGGTTGATTTTTATTATACATTCAGCGAAGGATATTGAGAGAGCGGTGTAATATTTTTTGTTCGACAACATTTTTTTGGATTCTTCTTTTAAAATCCTTCAAAATGAGATCTGGATTAATACTGGCCAAGCTAAGGGAAAAAAGTTACAATTTTCTGAAATATCAAGTAAAACCAATAATTGGCATTTCTAACCGTATGATTGATTTAGAAAGTTATTATTATTCATACACCTTAGATCATGGATCCACTCACTGAATCTTTTTAAAGCATCAAATAGAATATTTAACATCTATTTT
This sequence comes from Torymus aiolomorphi, assembly GCA_036365515.1. Lineage (NCBI taxonomy): Eukaryota > Metazoa > Arthropoda > Insecta > Hymenoptera > Torymidae > Torymus > Torymus aiolomorphi. Next base: position 218,449,933 of record CM070873.1, on the reverse strand, counting down.
CAATAACATTAGACGTATATAATAAGTCTTAAAATTGAATTTAATATATAATCTAAGATTATGGGTGCAAAAACTAAAGGTTATTTACTATAACTTTTTTCCCTTAGCTTGTCCAGTATTGATCCAGATCTCATTTTGAAGGATTTTAAAAGAAGAATCCAAAAAAATTTTGTCGAACAAAAAATATTACACCGCTCTCTCAATATCCTTCGCTGAAGGTATATAAAAATCAACCAATCAGAGACATTCATAAAAAGTCACAAAAAAATACTAGCACATTCTAAAAGTAAAATGCAAAGTTTTTCCCAATCAATGTTCTATACAAAAAGTTTCAAGATTTTGAGTAAAAAAATGAATAAAGTTGAGTGTTAACCAAAAATTTTAAAAAAGTTGGATTTTCAATGTTCCATAACTCTTTTGCTTTTGAAAATTTCGGTCTAAAACTCTAGGAACATATTTTTTTTTTCATACAAAACTGGAAGTAAACCGATTTTCAGCGATTTTAAAATTTTGACTGGCTCATTTCACCTAAAATATCCCACATATATAATATTACATAATTTTGAATCTTTTAGTTTAACGTCAATTTATATTTTATATTTTGTAATTATATTTTTATAATTATATATGTGGCTTCCCGAAGAAACCACGTAAGGGACGAGTTTTTCAAAATCAGTTTTATCCCTTTTTTCTTATCTTTAAACAGTCCTCTATCATATAGCCGTGACAGAAATTACGAAAGTGCACTCGTTGTCTTGAATCAGCACAAGGAAAAACCACATATCTCCATTTTTTTCAACATTTTCCCGGAATAACCACGTATCTCCATTTTTTTTTTTAGAATAATTCCCGGAAAAACCACATAACTACTTTTTTAAAAGAATAACTCCCGGAAAAACCACGTGACTCCACTTTTTTTTTAGACTAATTTCCGAAAAACCCATGTAACTCCACTTTCTTTTTTAGAAAAACTCCCGGAAAAACCACGTAACTCCACTGTTTTTAGAATAACTCCCGGAAACCCCACGTAACTCCACTAAAATTTTTTTTTTATTCCCGGAATAACCACATAAGTGAAATTTGATTTCTAAAACATGAACGCTATTTTCTCTGGTTACTATGGCAAAAAATATGTTATTTACATTAGTACTCATAGACGCAGTGTTGCATTTAATCTCATTTGTCTTGATTTATAACATCAATGCGAAACCTGCGAAACTAAAAACTGGATTTACTCGAAATAATGAAAAGTTGAGATAAGTGGTTTTTCCTGGAAGCCACAGATATGATCTTTGGAATATTTTATTGATTTTTCCGATCTTATTTCGACAGCTGAGAGGAAGAAGAACGTACCTCGACGCACGGATGAAGAACGACGTATCTCGGCGCGCGGATGAAGAACGACGTATCTCGGCGCGAGGATGAAGAACGACGTATCTCGCCGCAAAAATGAAGAACGACGTATCTCGGCGCGCGGTTGAAGAACGACTTTTTTCGCCATATATACTAGCCGTGTACTGACGGCAAAAGCGCCGAGATACGTCGTTCTTCAACCGCGCGCCGAGATACGTCGTTCTTCATTTTCGCGGCGAGATACGTCGTTCTTCATCCGCGTGCCGAAATACGTCGTTCTTCATCCGCGCGCCGAGATACGTCGTTCTTCGTCAGCGCGCCGAGATACGTCGTACTTCATCCTCGCCCCGAGATACGTCGTTCTTCATCCGCGCGCCGAGATACGTCGTTCTTTACCCGCGCACTGAGATACGTTCTTCTTCCTCTCAGCCGTCGATTTACAGTTATTGTATTTAATAGAATAACTATAAATAACTGCGTCAAATCAAATTTTGTAAAGTAATGAGCGAAAATTGACTGTTAAAAATCGTGTTTATAGGTTTAGGTCATCAGGAATTGATTGTACATAAAAATGTTACACGAGAAAAAGTTTTGTTTTATTATAATCTACAACTTTTACATTTAACATATTTATGTAAAGTTAAATTCTGTCAAGTTATAGTCGAAAATCATCCATTTTATGTATATCTAGGCGTTAAAAATCGTTTTTATGAGTTTAACTCGTCGGGAATTGATTGTAGAAAAAAATGTTCAATAAAATTTAAGTAATAGAAAAAAAACGACTATTTTTGACGTTTTTAGCGGGTTTTTCGCTATTGTATTGCCAAATATTGTTCGGAAAAAAAATTTTCAATGTAAAAAAGACGAGTTTTAATTAGTTTTAGATTATGTTGTAAATGTTTAGAATTTGAAGTGTTATAATTTTCGCCCTGACGAATATATAAGGCTGTCCCGAGAAGCGGTTGTGCCTAAAAATGTTGCACACCCATATTTCTAGAAAATTATGTGAAAAATAATGGTTTAAACGTTTATAAATTAGTAGTTATTATAAGGTATAATAAAAATTTGTTGATAAGCTTTGATTTCATCTGAAAATCGATTAATAATAACAACGGTCACGTTGAAATCTCTGTTAAAACAATCAGAAACAACACTCAGAAAAAAATGTAATAAATAATTATTAAAATTGTTATTCATTTATTTCCTGCCAAGTCAAATATTTTCGTACAGTAATAATATTTATAATTCAAACAAAATCTAATTTACTTTTTGAGATTATGAATGCAATTCATCGCTATTATATAGTTTTGGTTAATTTATATCATATAATACAGTTAGATAATTTGCAAAACTGAAGTTTATTAATTCTATTTCACTTAAATTATTATTTTATAATATAATTTATAATTTTATTCTACAAAAATGTAGTCATAGCGCTATCTAGAGTAATTTACGAGAACTACACAACGTAAACAAATATGAGGCGCCAAAAGAGGTTGGTACGACTTACTTCGCACCATGCACAGCTATTTTAGATTATTGGTATACAAGTGATGAGTAGTTTTGCCAATCTCACAACTTCTTGTCGAAAATTTATGTGGAAAATAATAAAATTATACTTTTCGTTGGTTTTCAAAAAAACCGCGTAATTAGGCACTCGTAAATGTTATGGCGAGCATGCGTATAAAATTTCAGGCAAATCCGATGTATATTCGAGCTAAAATCCTTTTTTTAGATAAAAAATGTGACTAAAATACAAATATCTCGATGAAAATTATCATTTCTATTCCGAAAATTTAATATAATCATCTTCAAAGAATTTCCGAGGGCCTAATTAAGCGTTTTTGTTATAAAAATTATTGTTAATTAAATTATTGTTTAAGGGGGTGTGGTACTCATGCACTCTGTTTTACCGGCAGAACTCGATAAATTCTATATTATTAAAATAAATAAATCGAATTACGTCTTATAAAGAGATAGTTTCCCTGTGCAATGTAATAATCTACGAGCTTGCGCAGTTTTGAGCCCAAATATCAACGGTACCCTACAAAATTTTGCGAACGAAATTTCGGTTATTTTTGTTCGCAAAATTTTTTAGGATGTCGTTGATATTTGAGCTCAAAACTGCGTAGGCTGGTAGATTATTACATTGCGCAGGGCAACTATCTCTTTATAAGACGTAATTCGATATATTTATTTTAATAATATAGAATTTACCGTGTTCTGCCGATAAAACAGAGTACATGAGTACCACACTCTCTTAAGGCCATGTGAAACCGTGAATTTCAATATTTTTTAAATTAACATTTAAACGTTTATTTCGAAAAAGACGAACGTCAAGCGCTCCGTACACGTAAACACTATATTCAGATGTTTTGAGTGATTCTATTGGTATTTTCATGAGATATCCATGTTTGAAAAGTAGCTTAATTGCAGATTCCTACTTACCGACAGTACGGTTTTTATTTAATTGAATAAATTCTCATCATTTTTTGGAAAAACACGAACGTCAAGCGCTCCGTATATGTTAATACTATACTCAAATTTTTTTTGGACGATTCTATTGGTATTTTCATGAGATATCCATGTTTTAAAATTATGTCGGTATTTCACATCACCTTAATATATTATATGTTACCGATATATCGGTAACGTAGGGATTTTTACTTGAGTATCACATGGCCTTAATTTGGGTTAAAGATGATTTTGACGCTGAGTCAAAATCATCTTTTTAAACAAATTTAGTAACATTTAAATATCATCATTTCGATTTCACACTTAAAAGTGCTGATTGTAAACAAAGTTGCGATGAGCGGTTGGTTTCACAAGGTCAGAGGCTCGCTACGTCACGCTGGCTGTTGCGTAGCCGAAATTGCTGTACTGTTCAAATTCGCACTCGCATCGTTTTGGGGGTCAAAGAAATGAATATTGGGATTTAATAACGTCACAGACATGTCAGTTTATAATTTGTCTTGCCCCATCGCGATGCCGCTTGCATTGGAATGCAACGTTGTCAAAATTCGCATATACGACATTTGTATGTCAGAAAATTACTGGCGATAAATATGCATTGTTAATTTGATTTTAGAGATACATCACAGACGTAACATGGTCTCCAGCGGGGAATCGAACCCCGGTCTCCCGCGTGACAGGCGGGGATTCTGACCACTATACTACTGAAGATTGTATTTGCCTACAAAAATTGTTCGTATTCATAAAAGAAATTTTATGAATAGTTCAAGAACAAAAGAAAGAAAGAATTTAGGTAGCTGTACTCACATTGCTAAGATTAAATCGAATATAATGTATTGGAAGTGATCAGTTTCATCATATACTGACATGATCATCCTACAAGATACACTATTCGGCACTGTATTGAGTAAAGCAATTTTATACTCTAATGCACTGCATACCATCTAAAGCAAATACGTGAATGCTACCCATGCCAGGATTATGTCCTGAATTCAAATCGAACTTTTGAAATGGCTGAAAATTTTCAAAGAAAGCCAATACAATGATGCATAAGAGCAATAACAAGTCAAAATTAACAAAAATCACTCCGTCCTATTAACCTTCCTTTTTATCAAAAATACTTACCAATATAATTAAATTTTTCTTTTGGAAATAATTATAATTTTTCTCACTCAGTATACGGTTGAAAAATATTTTTTTATAATGATAATATCAAAAACCCTTTAATGTTATTCTACTTAAACAAAGAGGAAAAAATAATATATCTTTTGCCAAATATCTCAGCAGGGAGGGAAGTGAATGATCACTTGAATCATTCCCTATATATTTCTCCTCACATTTTATTTTCTACAAAATTATTTATTTATTACAAAATGATTCTATTTTTTTTTTTTTTTAAATACAGCAAAACAACAAAATTATTACACATTAACGATAATAAAATAATTTAATTAATATCAAGATATATGTTCCTGTACAAATTCTAATGCATAATGTATGCTATATTTATTACGTAACGTTTTATTAATTCATGTTATTTTTACACCGAAGGTTTTTGTAATTTATTTATAATTTAATTAAGAATTTATTGTAAAAGGGTTTTCTTAAAAGTGAATGATATTAAATCATAGATTTAGTGTAAGTTTGATAATAATACATTATGTGCTGAATTATCACATAACAAAGTAAGAATACTCGTTTATTCCATAGTAATCCGCACCGGCATTTGAACGCTAGGAAAAATCGGCATTCAACATGCAATACAAAGTAAAACCGTAGGTTAAGTGTAGTCTAGTGTTAGGAACAAAATAAATGATTTACTTTATAGAAATTTATAGACGATACGAAATTTTGTTTAAATTTATTGAATTTTTATTATTGCTTTTGTTATTGTTTATATCTATAAATTTTTATTATGGATTTAATGATATGAATTTTTATTATTGTTTTTATTATTTGAATTGTTAGTATTATTTAACCTTTTGTAACAAGAAATTACTGATGGTTCAACTATTCCTATAATTGTTGAATCTCTACGATATTCAACAGTCTAAGGGGGGAGGTGTTACGTCTGTAACGTATCCCTAAATTACATTTGATATTCATATTCTCATCAGTAATTTCTTGATCCACAAAATTATGTGATTGCAAATTTATTGACACCCCCGTATCAACTAACATAGAGAAAAAATTGCAACACAGGGAAATTGTAAACATTCTTGTACGAAATGAACCACAATTTTAAACGAACCATATTGAAATTATTTAAAAATTTCTCAAAACATTTTGTGAAAGACGTAGTTGTATTTATAGTTAACTTTCCATCTTATAATTGTAATTTGAAATTATTGTAACAGAAAATTACTGATGGTTCAACTATTATTATACTTGTTGAATCTCTACGATATTCAACAATGTAAGGGGGGAAGTGTTACGTCTGTGACGTATCTCTAAAATCAAATTAACAGTGCATATTTATCGCCAGTAATTTTCTGACATACAAATGTCGTATATGCGAATTTTGACAACGTTGCATTCCAATGCAAGCGGCATCGCGATGGGGCAAGACAAATTATAAACTGATATGTCTGTGACGTTATTAAATACCAATATTCATTTCTTTGACCCACAAAACGATGCGGGTACGAATTTTAACAGTACAGCAATTTCGGCTACGCAACAGCCAGCGTGACGTAGCGAGCCACTGACCTTGTGAAACCAACCGCTCATCGCAACTTTGTTTAGAATCAGCACTTTTAAGTGTGAAATCGAAATGATGATATTTAAATGTTTACTAAATTTTTTTAAAAAGATGATTTTGACTCAGCGTCAAAATCATCTTTAACCCAAATTAACGGCTTAATAAATACGGCGACTCTCAACACACAAATTAGTAATCGTGCAAAAGTCGCGAGCTCCGTACCACTCCAGCCGACAATAGGAGAAACGATTATTATTTTTATACAGGCCAATACGAGCCAATAATAGTAAAGCAATTATATCAATTTAATACGTTATCGGTTTTATACATTGTTAAACCAAGTGAATAAATTATAAATCTTATTATCTTATTTATAAAATTTATATTTGCCAATAAATAGTGCATCTAACAAATCAGCTGGTTATTATTTACGAGAGCCTATGCCCAGAGTAAAGGTAATATAAATCAAATATCAATTGAATATATATATACATTTGTTTTAACAGATTTATGGAGCCCTTTTATACACATGAGCATATTTATGGAGCCCGTTTTCTTTTATGGAGCCCGGGTCCCATAAAATATTTTTCTCGGGCGTTTATGGAGCCCGATCTAGAGTCTATAACCCCAGGGTCCATTATTTCTTTAGTCACTTGCCATAGGGATCTCTGGGCTGTAGGTACTAATATACAGGGATGGGCTCCATAAACGGATGGGGGGATAATTATATATATATATATATATATATACAATTCAAAAAAACTATAATAAATTCAATAAATATAAGAGTATATCCTCGAATTTCAAGACTTAACACTATATCGAAAATATATTTTTTAAATTGGCTATAAATTTCTAGGTTTTGAATAATTTTGAATTTTTCTTCCGGCAAGTTGCTATGAAATTACTTAAGGGGACAAGCCATGGTTAGGGGGTCGAAAAATCGATTTTTTTTTTTATGTACTATTTTGATAGCAAATTTTCCGCTGAATACTATGCTTCCAACCGCATTTCCAAATTCAATTTCGTTTAGAAAATACAGCTAAAACCGTGAAGTCACTTTTTTGCATATTTAGTGATTTTTCTTAAATTATCCATTTTAGATATACTATTGTTAATCTTATATTATTTTATGCTTCACAGCATACAATACTGAATTTAGAACGTAAATGTACATTGACATAGTAGGCAAACTTAACTCGAGGTATAAACCTCGTGTATTTTACTTTTACTCTACTTATACAAAAGTATAATACGTACAATACATATAGATGGTTTAAAATCTCATCTGTTTACGTTCTGTCAGCGCCATAGTCGTTGGGATTTAAACTAAAAGTGTTTTGAATATAATTGAATCTGCATTTTTCAATGCAATTTATTCAGTATTGACAAAAAATTTTTTGTAAATAAAGTGCTGTGTAGAACTCTTTTAACTGAGAGTGTAGAAGACAGCGATTTTAGGTTAACTGCACTGTGCAAAGTGTTGTTAATATTTTTAATTTAGTGAGTTCAGTGAGTGACTTTTATTTGTGTTTTTTAATAACTAACATTATAGAGGATTAGATATTAGTCACTATGGATTCTGACAAGAGAAATAGAACATCAGGAGCTCCAGGAAAGAAGAGAAAATTTGGAAGAAAAAAAAACATAAAGGATTTAACAAAAATTCAGAGAATGTTCAACAAAAAATCACGAACAAAAGGAAAAGAAGTGCAACTTCAGGGAAAATAAAAGATATATCTGTAGAAGCGTCACAAACAAGAAACAGAATAATAGATATAAACATTCTGTTCTTACAGCTGGAGAAATTTCTTGTATGTGCAACATGTAAAGGACAAGTTAAAATTATAGAAGAAGATATTCGAGGACTTGGCTCCAAATTTAACATTATGTGCAAAAATTGTTCAGAGAGAAGAATTATAAGCACGAGCAAGCAAGTTGGAGCTCAAAGCAATGCTTATGAAACCAACAGACGCAGTCTTCTTGCACTAAGAGCAATTGGGCAAGGATATGCTGCATTGCAAACTTTTTGCGGAATCATGGATTTGCCACCACCTGTTGCACATAGTTTTTATGACCATCTCAATGAAGATTTAAGCAAAGTGACTCAAGAGGTAGCACAAAATTCTATGCAAGAAGCCGTCAAAAAGGAAACAGCATTAACACCAGCTGAAAATCAAGGCCTAGATGTATCTGGTGATGGGTCATGGAGAAAAAGAGGATTTTCTTCATTGCAAGGAATTTCAAGTTTGATTGGCTTGCGTTCTCAACAAGTTCTTGACATATTTATCAAGAACAGTTTTTGTAAAGCATGTTTAAAGTGGGAAAATAGAAAAGGCACAGAAGAATATGAAGACTGGTTCAGTGATCATCAAGATAAATGTGCAGCAAACCATGAAGGAAGTGCTGGAAAGATGGAAGTCGATGGAGTTGTTTAGAAGATCTCAAGAAAAGTATAATGTAAAATACCATCATTACATTGGAGATGGAGATTCGAAAGTGTACAGTGCTTTGTGCCAGGCAAAACCGTATGGAGATGAAGTTAAAGTTGAGAAGAAGGAGTGTGTGGGACACGTCCAGAAACGAATGGGAACCAGACTCAGGAATTTAAAGAAAAATTTTGGAAAAAAGTTATTAGACGATGGAAAAACCATTGGAGGCCAAGGACGACTAACAGCAAAAGTAATTGATCAGCTCACCACATATTATGGTAATGCCATCAGAAACAACACGGACTCTGTAGAAAAAATGCTGAATGCTATATGGGCTACGTACTACCACAAGATTTCCACAGACCAGAATCCTCAACATCATTTATGCCCACCAGGACAGAGTAGTTGATGCAAGTGGCAAAAAGCGAAGCCTCAAAAAAAACTAAAAGATTTTCATCATAAAGACAGTATTCCTGCAGTGATTATGGAGCAGTTGAAACCAATTTACAAAGATCTCTCTGAACAGGAGCTGCTTCACAGATGTTTAGGCGGTTACACCCAAAATAGTAATGAGAGTTTTAATAATTCAGTTTGGAAGATTGTAACCAAGACCTCCTTCAGTGGTGTACATGTGCTCACAGCAGGTGCTTGTATTGCTGTCACTTGCTTCAACGATGGAAGAGTTGGTTTTCTGAATATTATGGAAGCCTTTGATGTGAAACCTGGAGTAGCTGCAATTGAGTGGGCACAGAAAAGCAATGACAGCAGATTATTTCATGCTGAGAGGAATGCCGAAGAAAACACTTTAGAAAATAGGAGAAAACGAAGGAGACTGCAATTGAATTTACCTGAAGAGTCATATGCATCAGGTTCTTACTAGAGTAGGTAAAAAGTTATTTTTATGCGATAATAGCTAATATAATATTTATTAATTTTTTTCTTTTTACAGGTGTGTTATTGGCTCTCATAAAAGGATTAATTTATTTTGAGGTTATTTTTACTGTCAATAACATTTATGACTAACAATGTTTTCAGCCTAGTACGAAAAAAAAAAAAGTACAACATTTATGTATTAATCTAAAAAATTTAAAAATATTGTTGAATTAATGAAATTCTTTTTTATAGGTTTATTCAACAGTTAAAATGATTTAGCCAGGACTACTTTCATCTAATTGGCATCTGTTTCATTTTTCCACTAAAGTATATCATACAGAATGAAAAAAAAATTTTTGGTAAGAATTGAATTTCTGAATAACTTGTTTTTTGTATTTACAGGGACTTTGCCGCAGGATTTCTTTTAAATGAAGCAAGCTAGAGGTTTGGAAATTTAGGATTATCTTTAAAATTATGTTGGTTATAGAAAATGTGAGGTACTTTTTTGAAAAAGGCTTTAGAAAAAAAATTATAAAATAAAATTACAAAAAATATTGAAATTTTAATAAAAAAAACATAAAAAAATTAGATTTTTCATTAAAAAACAATTTTAAAAATTTTTTTAAAAAAAAGTAGCTCACATTTTCTATAACTGGTATAACTACAAAGGTACTCCTAAGTAACCAGACCCCTGCCTTGCTTTGTTCAAAAAATTTCCTGCGGCAATGACATGCCAGTTTCTAATTCAGAAGGGTTTCTTAATCTAATGGACTGCAAGACCAAAATCTTAAACACCTGGATGATGTAGTCTTAAATTATAGGTAATTGTATAACTTAATAATAAAAAAAAGTTTGAACTCTTAAAATTATATATTGGCTTTGTTATTAAAGAATTAATACAATAGCTTTTTTTTCAGGTTCAACCATGGTTTGTCCCCTTAAGGAGCAAAATGAGAACTTCAAAACTAGACTTGGTTGAGAAACAAAAAAGATTCCAGTGATTTATCAATAATTATTTGTAGTGACAATATCTAGTTTCTAGAATATTGACATTTTGTGAAAAAATTATCTTACTTATGTTAAATACAATTTATTTATAATGCATTGACTATCATTATCATTTTAAATAAATAAATCACATTACAACTATGGTATTTTAAAATTTTAGGTAACCTTTCCATTTAGCACTGTTTTATTAGATAACATACCTGTGATGTTATAATGTTAATGTATTGTATAATCTGAGTATGTTGAAAATCTTTACTGTATAACATTATCAAGAGATGCCAACTTTGTTGTATATGAAGTTGAACATAAAGTAAAATTTTATATGTGATGTACATTTTAAAATAAAAATATTCACTATTTGGCATTTTAAAAACTGTGTACGAGACTTTAAAAGACTTTCTTGTTTTACTCCAATTGAATGAACAATGATTGAACAACATATTGAAAGAAATTTTATTTTAGTACTAAACATATAGTTCTCGTGTTGTTCGTAACATTACTTAGTGCATACAAATTATCATATGCCGTCTCTTTGATATTTGCAATTAATATTGAATACACCACAAACCATTATCTTCTTTCTCTGAAATTAACATAGGAAAAGAAAATAATAACTGTACGTTTAATCTAGTGTAGTTTTATAATTTTATATCAATTATATAGATTCTAAATAATTACAACAATATTTAAATTCATAAATTATTGCTATAATACTACAGTTTTTTTATAATTAAGCCAATTTTAGATACTTATGTAGCTATGTACAACCTTTTTTGTATTGAGTTGTATTTTAATCATTGTTAATAAAGTATGATTGAGTATAGTTCTTTGTTGATCACATAGTGTTATGATATTTATTTCTACATTTAACTGAATAAAAGAAAATAAAGCAAGACAAAATAAAATTTATTTGTATAAATTAAATTTATTGATCCTCAAATGAGCAAAATCTCTTACAGTAGTTAGTCCTATTCAAATAAAATTTATTTTAAGAGTTAGAACAATGTAAAAATAGATTATATTAATGTGAGTCTATGTTTCTTGTTATATAAATATTCATCATCTTGTAATTTATACGTATATCTTTAACTTCTTATAGTTACTATCTGCTTGATTTTATCACAGTAAAATAAGAGAATGAAGTTTTGGACACACACACACACACACACCCAAACACACACTCACACGCACGCACGCACGCATGCACGCACGCGCAGATACACACATACGTAGATACACACAGCCATTTTCTGAAACACGTACATTTCGACTCAGGGAGCTCGGATATATCTGAAATCATCAAAATCTCATACTCGAAAAATTTCACCGTTACAAAGCTTTCTCTTTGGGAAAGCAAAATTAGAATATTGAATATAACTATTTCTATAAATATACTTATTACTTTTATATTTACATGCTTTTGTAAAGTTGATTATTATGATCTATTAACAGTTGGCTATGGAAACTGTAGCAAAATATATGTATTAGTTCACCAACCAAAAATACTCCAAAACGTATTACATAAACAAAGTTTCTACATTTTACAAGAACCTAATAATAAAAATAATCTTGACTTAATTATTACATACTATATATATATATATATATATATATATATATATATATATATATATATATATATATATATATATATATATATATATAGTTGTATTCGTTATCTTTGTCACGCAGTCCCCCCTAGCCCCTCTCTTCCATCAGACCCCACTCAGCCCCTCATCAAAATAACGTAAAATTATCATTTTTTACACGCTCTATTTTGAGCATAACAGAGCTCCCCTCGCCCCCTGGCTCTATCGCACCCCCTAAAGGTTAAAGAGTTAAAGAGTCTTGTATCATGTTGTGTCATACCTGATAACATACCAGATCACATGCCAAATCTCCACTAACATTACTTCATCAGGTTATGTGTTGGAGGATATGCTGAATCATATGCCAAATTATGTGCTAGGTCACATGCTACGTCGTGTGCTTTGTCACATTCCACATCACATGCCGAACTCTGGTCATATTACGTCGCTCGATCACATGCCAAATCACATGCCGAATCGCATGCTGGATCGCATATTGTGACATATGCTGCATTATATGTCGAGTCACGTGCGGTATCACGCGCCGACACGCCAATAATATTACCTTGTCAGTTCATGAGTCGGGGCAAATGCCGAATCACCTGCCAAAATCTTCGATAATAGCATGTATTGCATCATATGATTCGGCATGTGCTTTAGCACATAATTTGACATATGATTTAGCATATAGCTTGGTATGTGACTATTTTCAGAAGGGTACTACTGTCAGTATTATAGAATATTACTGTTTTTGACGATTTATACGACCAAAATATTTGTTTTAAATTTTTGGATGAGACTTGCGGCCAATCCATCCAGACTAGCTTTCAACTCAGAAAACTAACTCAATTAACTTTTAATCCAATATATTAATTTATAAACATTATTTTTAAATAAAGAAAATATATCGAAAATGTTATATTTTATATATTTTCTATTTTTACATCACCCTGGAGGTAAATGAGAAGATGTGTTTGGTAGTTATTTTAGTTCTTTTAGAAAGTGTTTTTTAGGATTATTATTATTTAACATTTTATATATATATAACAAGATAACTGAAACTAACACTGTAATATTTCTGTAAGCTTCTTTGCGCGAAACCTTTTGGAAATTATTACTACGAGAATGTGGAAATATTTGTTAAAATATTCAAAATGTGACCACTTATCTTTTCGGGTAATCTTCTGAAAATCTTTTTAAAATTTTTTTATAGGTGCTTGCAATACAATCGTGATGCCCGACTCCCGGCGTCCCCAGCAGTGACAGCAGCTGCTAGTATGGTGTCGTAGTGGATGCCGTCTCTCTCGTCGTGTCCGTCGGCTGGGGCTTACTCGTCGAAGGCAGCAGGATCGGCGGCAAAGCAGACTCGATAAGCTCTTTCTCGTTTCTAATCTCTTTGATGGGTGGGCTGTTGGTACTTTTTTCTTGTTGTAGATATCTGGGGCAGCGAGAGAGCTGAACGATCACCACTGTTGTAGATTGTCGTTTTGTGTAGTGATGTTATCTGACTCTCTTAATTATTAACTTAATGTTTCTTTTAGATGCTCATCTTCAATGGTGTGTCTCCAAGCGTAGTGGCTGTTTGTAGTCACTGGGCTGCTATCACTGTCACCAACCGCCAGGATTGCAGTTCAAAAGGGGGACTCCACTAAGCCTTTGCCTCCAGTGGATGGTGTGACTATAATTAAAGTAAGTACAAAAGAGCACTAATATGTTTGAGTCTTCTATTGTAACCACTGATTCTGCACTTTCAATTTAATATTTATATTTTGAAAGTGATGTGGAAATCCAAACTTTTTAATTAGATTGTATTGTGTACAGTTAGAAGAAAAGCCATGTAATTAATATCAAATAGTTTGGAATTTATTGCTACATGAATTCTCTACTTCATTGCCAGTCATATAAAAGTAACTTATATATAAATGTATATGTATACATTTTCATATAGCATAACACTTGCAAACCATAAGTCTTAAGTTAAAAAAGACAGCACGAATTGTTACAATGATGTTATTTTATAAAAATGTGTGAATTGACAATAATTGTATAGGCTTTTTATTTTCTCGTAATGAAACAACTCAGATTTAGTTTCTTTTGCTCATACTGCATCGTAAAAAAATAAGCCAAAATGCCACTGATTTCATCATAAGAAAATAGAGAGTACTCTTAAATGTTAAATCATATATGGTTACAACTCAGGTGTCAGTAGCGAAGAGCACTAGAAATTTTATATGACTTTAGAACTGAATCTGTAGCTGCTACTCCTCCATTATTTCTATTTATTTTTAACATATAAAATATAAGCTAGTAATATCTGTATTTACTTACTTGGCATATAACAAGCTTAATTAGAATGAATTTTAACTCAACACATTTAAATTGTAAATAAATGAGAAAAAAATATTTTGACACAATAAAAATATTTGATTTTCATTTAATTCACCACAAGTATAAACTTAGAAATCAATTTTTACTGATACCGGTCCTTATAAAGATGTAGTACTGACAGTTTTAGTAGTAAAGCTATATATATATAGCCTTTGGAAATGCTCTTTCGTGCTATCATTTGTATATATGACTTGACTACAGTCAACGATGCACCTTATTTTCTTGTGATAAAATCGATTGGATTTTTTGGCTTTTTTTTCTAAGATACATTTATTTTAGCAGAAAAAGGATAAATATAAGTTGTCCGTTATAAGAAAATAAAAAGCAGACACAATTTATCAATTCACACATTTATATAAAATATCTTCAAGTATAAAAGAGCATTGCCATATTCGAGTCTGGTATTGTAACAATTCATTCTGCCTTTTTTAATTTAAGACTTATGTGAAGAAGTGAACTCGTGTGGTAGTAGATTAAAAACTATAATGTTATATTTTTACATGGACGCCCTATTAAAAATTCTCACGTGATTCTCACGTGAGATATGAGAAAATGATCTTTAAAAAATAAACATATTTGTTATGACTTCTTTGGTATGTATTAGATTGAATTGAAAAATACTAAATAAAAAAAGAAAAACTTCCCAATTTGATGAGAAGTTATCAAAAACGAGGTACGCCTCGTGGATGCGACTTTGAAAAATCGCATTAATGTATAAATTCTCGCTTCCTTATGTACATTAGGCGGTGATAATTCTTTTGAGGGAGCTCCGACAACAAGCCATCTAGCGGTTAACGGCAGTACTCAGCAATGCTCAACTGCAGTACTGCACGTTGACCGCTGAATGTCTTGCAGTCGGAGTTCCCACAAAGGAATGAGCACCGCCTAAAGTATATAAGGAAGCGAGAGTTTATACATTCATGCGACTTTTCAAAGTCGCATCTACAAGGCGTACCTCGTTTTTGATAACTTCTCATCAAATTGGGAAGTTTTTCTTTTTTTTTATATAGTATTTTTCAATTAAATCTAATACATACCAAAGAAGTCATAATAAATATGTTTACTTTTTTAAGATCATTTTCTCATATCTCACGTGATTCTCACGTGAGCTCTCACGTGATTTTTACGTGAGAAAATGGTCGAAATTCTCACGTGACTCTCACGTAAGAGCTCACGTGAGAATCACCGATGATAGCCTCTCACAGCTCACTCCTTTATTGTAACAGAGCTGATTTTAACCTATGTAAAAGTCTGCAAGCAATATAAACATGCACAGCTGTCATTTCATATAAACACTGTGATATCAGCTAGCACCTTTTTTATACAAAGTGTTGTTTTTAGTTTTCATTGTTTCCAACGGATTTGGGAGTAAACATTTAGTGTATTATAATACTTAAAGATATTTTAAATAAGCTTTTAAAAATGTTTGCATAATAATAAAGAAGTTCATCCTATCAGACATTAAAAGAAGATCAATATAGGAGTGTTGCTGCTATAAACATTTTTTTTTAAGCATTTGGTTATGGCCATACTGGCTGCATAACATGCATGAAGGATTTTGGATTTCTCAACACATTCTTTATTTACCTGAGTATATAAGAATCTAATATATGTGATAAAGATTATAAAAAACTGTAACGGACAGCTCGTGTGCGTGCGCGCATGTGTGTGTGTATCGGCGTGCGCTGATGAGACTCGAGGCGAGTGTCAGCACACCGCGACGGCACGCGCAAATAAGTAAGAGGTAAGTATCTCTCAACCTTGCGCGAAGGACAAGGCTGAGAGATGATCGCGCGTGCCGACAAAGGAACAGGCAGGCAGTATCGTTTCGGCCACAGCCCGGAGAGCTATTCCCTGCCCTCGTACGCGCGTGAGTGCACTTTTCACGGAGAGAGAGTGAGAGAGGAGAGAGAAGCGCGCGTGTGTGCCGTGCGTTGCACCAGGAGGTTGCAACAGTGCAGGAGTGTGACAGGGCGAGTGGCTCGAGAGTGTACGAGCGAGAGAGAAGGAGAGAGAGAGAGAGAGAGTGCACGCAGCAGTGCAGCCGAGAGATAGAGGGAGTACGGAAGCGCCTATGCGCCACCCCTCGGTACTAGTAGTTGCGAGCAGAAATATCCCCAAAAAGCGTGTCGGCACTAAGAGTCGAGAGAAAGCGTGTCGGTACTAGCACACGCGTACTGCATCAGAGTCCTCGCACACGCGTACTGCATCAGAGTCCTCGCACAGGCGTACTGCATCAGAGTCCTCGCACAGGCGCACTTTCAACTCCACGCGGTTTTAGAAATTGTTTTGTGCCTAAAATCTGCTTTTGGGTATTAATATATCTGTATTAATATATAAGTATTATGAGTTTGACAAGGTAATTATTTAAGGTATATAATATAAAGCATCATCAAAAGTAAATTGAAGGTTAGGTTTATAACAGGATTTTTTATTATGTTAAATAATCTTTGAGCACAGTTTTCTTTATTTTTCCGTTTCTTTATCACTTTTTGACTAGGCATCTTTAACATAATAAAAAATCCTGTTATAAACCTAACCTTCAATTTACTTTTGATTATGCTTTATATTACATACCTTAAATAATTACCTTGTCAAACTCATAATACTGATAATACTTATATATTAATACAGATATATTAATACCCAAAAGCAGATTTTAGGCACAAAACAATTTCTAAAACCGCGTAGTGTTGAAAATGCGCCTGTGCGAGGACTCTGATGCAGTACGCGTGTGCGAGGACTCTGATGCAGTACACGTGTGCGAGAACTCTGATACCGTCCTCGGGTGCTAGTACCGACACGCTTTCTAGGGATATTTCTGCTCTCGACTCCTAGTGCCGACACGCTTTTTGGGGATATTTATGCTCGCGACTACTAGTACCGAGGGGTGTAGCTCATAGGCGCTTCCGTAAGGGAGAGAGACGCCGCCGGCAGCCACCACCATGGAGCAAGAGCGAAAGAGAGAGAGAGAGAGACGAGATACTCGGCGGCCGGCTCTGCGCGGCTTCGTCCACGCCGCATCGCAAGTGGCTGCGAGATAAGTTCTGGCCAGGCGCTAGCGTGCTCCCCCCGCGGACGACGTACGTCCGGGGAGCGAGACCCGCGGGAGCGAGCGAGACTCGCCGACGCGTGCGCGAGCGCCGATCGCGCGCGGCGATCGGCCTACGTCGGCCGGAGTCGTATCTCCGAGTACGTGCGTGTGTGACCGCGCGCACAGGTACATAGCGTGCGCGGGCGCACCACCCGAATCGGCGCGTACACAGCGTACGCGCCGCGTGTATAGGATTTGTTCCACTCGAGAGACAATAAACTAGTAGTGCCATTGCTCCTTTTACATACGTGTTCGCGTCTGATGAACCATATATTGAGGTATCAGAATATTTGTTCTAAATGTAAAATATTTTGAGCTAAAACAATACTTTTTTGTATTTTAGGACAGAGATGGAGTTAAAAAATAGAGTGAATTTCCTTAAATTTAAGATTTTCTAGCAATTTTTGACAGTAAAAAATTATTTAATCAAATAAATTGGATACATACAACTCTTTAGTCAATAATTATATAAAATACCAAAATTTTAGGATCTCTTCCATTAAAATACACGCAGTTCCTGAATCTGGAATCGACGGCAGAACAAAAATTTTGAAATGGCCATATATTTGGTTAAAATCGATCAAAATTTTTTTTTGGGTCTAATTTTATCACAAATTGAATATATTTTTAGGATATTACTTCTACATATTTCTAATTATGAAAATTTATTTTTTTCTGGTCATTTTATGAAGAAAATTTTAAAGGTGTCTGACCCCCTTAATTTATAAAAACAATATATTTTTATCAAAAATGTATAAGAAGTTAAATTAATTATTATTCGAATAAATTGTTTTTATTCCAAAAATAAAAAAAAATTAAATTTTTTTTTGTAATATTAGGTATATGGGATTCACGAGGGAAATCCATGGGGTCCATTTATCGTATGTAAACTGCACATGTAATAAATATACGATCTTTTCATTTGGGCAGAATTTATTTACATGTTTTTATTTTGTTCCATTATTCATTTGTGTCGGATCATTATATTTGTTATAGCAATAAAGCTAAGTCTATCTTCAATTAAATTAACTGTATGGAATATTAAGCAGCCAAACCAGGACCGATTAGTAGATATATTACGGGGCGCTCAAACTCGGGCCACTAAGGTCTAACGGGTCGTGAACTAGCAGAAACACACGTTAACCACACAATGTCGGCAGTTACGCGAGCGTGTGATGCTTCCATGCCACGAAGCGGAAGCAAAAGGCGTCGGCAACCAGTATATTGGTGGACTCACGAGATTTCGGAGTTATGGAAAACATGCCTCCAAATCCCCAGACGGACGCAGCGTGCGCAAGGTCAGCTCGAAGGGACGGCTCTGTCTAATGAGCACAAACGGGCACATAAAAACTTAAGGAACGCGATCAAGACCAGTAAGCGTCAATGCTGGAAAGAAGTGTGCGACGCGGTAGACTTGAACCCATCTGTCTAGAATACAAGCTCGTGACACGTAAAATAAGGTCAATGAGGTCACCGGAGATTAAAGATGCGCGGATAATGAGCGTGATCGTCGACGGGCTCTTTTCGAGACACCCTCTTCGGACCGAGCCTATTTGCGACAACCCTCGAATTAAGGGATACCCCTGTTTTTACTAGGGCAGAACTATTTAGAGTCATTGCATCACTGAAGAGTGGGAAAGCGCCGGGATCGGACGGTATCCCAGTTGAGGTTTTAAAGGCCATCGCTTCACGGTGCCCAGAAGTCTTACTGGATACGTATAACGTATGCCTTCACGAGGGCGTCTTTAGCAATAGATGGAAAAAAGCAAAGCTAATATTCATAAGTAAGGGAAAGGGGGATCCGAGATCGCCGTCCGCGTACAGACCACTTAGCTCACTCGACTCGATGGACAAGGATTTGGAGGCGCTACTAAGATACAGAATTCAAAGCGCGATTCAAGGCACGGGAGGCTTGTCGGATAATCAGGACGGATTCAGAAAGGGTTTTTTGACGATTGGGGTAATAGTCGGTTACCTCAGTAGTGTATCAGGCGAGGGAATGGTGCCACGGGGCGCGCCCCTTGATGCTGCTAGCAATGTTAGATATTAAAAACGCATTTAATTCGGCCAGATGGGCGGACTTGCTCGCGGCTCTAAAGGGATTCGGTGTCACACCGTACTCAAACCGGATCGTCGAGGACTATTTTCGAAACAGGCAATTGATATTCGAGACTAGCCAAGGAACGGTAGTTAGGGAAATCACAGCTGGTGTAGCGCAGGGATCGATTCTGGATCCTGACTTTTGGAACGTACTATATGACAGATTACTGCGATTAGCCATGTCCAATGGTGCTTTCCTCGTGGGATACGCGGACGACGTAGCAGTAGTGATATAGACTCGAAACGCGGACCTGGCGCAACTTTTCTTGTGCCAGGTAATGAGGCGGATGACGAAATGGATGGCGGATCACAGTCTCAGCCTCGCCTTAGAGAAAACAGAGTCAGTTCTGCTTATGCGTAAAGAGATCTCCAAGATAGTACCAATGTACGTAGGGTCAGAAATAGTTAGAATGAGGCAAACAGCGAAGTATCTGGGGGTGACCTTGGACTCTAAGTTAACATATTGGCCACATATCCAAGAGATAACGAAGAAAGCAGCGGCTAGCGTCACAGCTCTTAGTAGACTGATGAACAACATAGGAGGCCTCAGTACAGCAAAGAAAAGACTCCTTATGTCGACAACCAATTCGATGCTTCTCTATGGTGTGGAGATCTGGGCGGACGGGGTGGAAGTTAGAAATTATAGGAAGAGAATAGCGCAGGACAGCGGAGGAGTGCATTGAGGGTTACTTGTATAGGACGGTATGGGGGGAGGCGGTTGAGGTGATAGCGAGTATGATCCCTATCGATCTACTCGCGCGGGAACGAAAGCAGATCTACGATAGGAGCGCAGAGGTAGGTAGAACAGAGTCTCAGTAGAAGCCCGCCGGCAGACGCAGCAGACCTGGCAGGTTAGATGGGCGTAGTGCAGTACGGGCAGGTGGACCTATAAACTAATAGGCAACGTGACCTCGTGGCAGGAAAGGGAGTACGGTGAGATAAGTTTCTACCTTGCTCAGTTTTTCTCGGGACACGGATACTTCAGAAAGTACCTATATAGGTTAGATAAAGTAAACACGGCGGTATGCAAGTATTGCATACATGAATGGGATGACGCAGAACACACGTTCTTTGCGTGTAAACGGTAGGCCGCAAAAAGACAGCAGGTAGAGGATATGATAGGCGAACTCGCATCCAACACGTTGTGAGTCTTATGATGTCGAAACGAGAATAGTGGGACGCAGTAGCAAGTTATGTCGAAAGGACTCTTCGGGCGAAAAAACGGGACGAATGTTTAGAGGAATAGATAGGTAACTAGAAAAAGAAAAGAAAGTCGAGAGATAAGGAACGGGCGACGCCCCGGAGGTAGTAGGGATGCGGCCCTGGCCTGAAGTAATGCGAAAGCGGTTCCGGGCTAGGGTTGCCGTAGAAAAATTTTTGGATGTTTAAGAGGTAGAAATTCCTCACACCACGGAACCCGACGCTCCGTGATGGTCTTAGTGGGCCTCTCTTCCTGCTGAAAGCAAGAACAGTAGCCCTGGAAGATTCCCCTAGTACCTCGGAAAAAAAAAAAAAAAATAAACCATTTTAAAAAATGTAAAAATGTAATACATTCAAATGATTATATTATAATGTTTCATTAACCCATTAATTCCCAAATGTCGTCAATTTTCATTAAATATTCGTCTAGTTTTTTTTTCATATGATTTGTATTAAAAAAAATTCAGAAAAATGATATCCGACGTAAAATTTTATACTCTTCCAAAATATGGTATCAGAATTTGTCTAACATTAATGCTTAAAAAGTTATTAGCATATTAACACAAGGCCAGAAAGTTGGCTTTCCTGGCCGGTGCCATTTTGACGCCCGAGGCGAAGCCGAGGGCGTCGATGCGCGCCGGCCAGGGCATCCAATATTCTGGCCAAGTGTCGTATACTATTTTTCTTCATCCTTGGCCGAAAGTACGCCCATATAGTTGATATTAATTAATAAAATAGCGTTGTTGGCTGCTAACTACGGCTCGGCCATATGTATAAAAGGCCTGCTTCAGCGCCACTTTACATATCGCGGAGCGTAAGGCTTGACTTCTGCTTTTTTCGATGGCCGGCTGATTTTTGCAAAACCGAGGCGAAGCCGAGGTTTTGCTGGTCGGGGTCGACATCAAAAACACGAGCAAAAGATATTTAAAAAAGATGATGGACCAAAAATATGTACATACTTAATTGATGCTCATTTCAACTACAAAACAACCTCTCAATGGTTCCTCTGTTTGTCTTTTTCTATCCCATAATCGATACATTATAGAATGAGAGTCAAAAAACTTTCACATATGACAGATGTAAACATCATGTCTATATATGTATAGAAGCTTTCTGACAGCGTGTATGCAATAAGAACATAGTTATTATCAGAGTTATAAATATATTGTTCAATATATTAATAATAACATAAAATTAATTTAATACGTCTATAAGAATTTTTTGCAAAAAAATGCAATTTTTCGACTAAGAAAATATTTTTGATCTAAAATTTTTATATGAAACAGGTAATATACACATCCTTTAACAGATAAGAAAGTGTTTTCGATCAAAAAATTTTTTTGATAAACTTCAGGACGCTGTATCTTAAAAAGCATGAGTTATTTAAAAAAAAATGCTAAGAGTGAAACGTTCTTAGAATTTATCGAGAAATACACTGAAATTTTTTCAGATTTTTTTGGTGACATTTTGAAAAATTTGTTATTTAAATTTTTTGAAAATTTTAAAAAATTCACGAAAATTTCTGAAAAAATTCTAGCATATTCTTTGATAAATTCTAAGCATCTTTTGCTCTTTGCAATTTTTCCCTAAAGTTGATCGTTTTCGAGAAAAATCTTTCGAATGTTATATTTATGCATCTACATCTCGAAAACACTTTTTTATCTGTAAAAGGATGTGTATATTACCGGTTTCATATAAAAATTTTAGATCAAAAATATTTTCTTAGTCGAAAAATTGCATTTTTTTGCAAAAAAATTGTTTATAACTTTTTAAGCATTAATGTTAGACAAATCCTGATACCATATTTTGAAAGAGTATACAATTTTACGTCGGATATCATGTTTTTGAATTGTTTTTTAATACAAATCATATGAAAAAAAAACTGGATGAATATTTAGTGAAAATTGATGACATATGGGACTTAATGGGTTAAAATGTTATCTATATGCAAATGGTTCATTAAAGTGTTATTTTTTCATTTTTAAGCAGTGTTAAACTGCTAAATAATAAATAAATTAAGTTATGAATTCAGCAGAGCATATTCCTGGATTTTGAAAAAAATCATGTAATTGATCATGTTGCGTCGGAAACAGTTATGTGTACTACAGACGGCGACACCGCATTCGCGAAGACCGCATCATGTATTGTGCGAGCGTTTTTCTTTGACGATTGGTGGCGAAGATGCGCGGCGTTCTCCGTAGTAGCGAGCGAGTGCAGACCAACAAGAGATTTCGAGGCGAGCGGACGCGCGAACTAGGAAGGTTGACGACGAGCGTTCACGGTCATCAACAAGGAGAACCTTCGCCTTGATTGTTGAATCCTGACAGATCACGTCGAGGCCGGGCATTTACCGTTCTTGCCATCGTTCGAGGAGCACTCTTTGTGGCGAGCACAAGGCGTGCAAAAAGGGGTATGTAAGCGAGTGCGCGTGTTTGAGATAATACGAAAGATCGTAAAACGTTCGACCCCTGCATCGCGTGCGTTTAATCGTAAATGTCTCTTGTTCGGCGACAAATCTCTTAGCACCGGGTTCAATGTCGTGCATTCTCCGTCTCGTATCACCCTCAGCCGTCAACTCACGTATTTGGCGCATCCAATTTACGAATTAGGACACCAATCATAGCGCAACATGGACAAGGAGTACACTCAGTGTGGGCGAGACGTCATGCGTCGTACATTATTTATAATTTAATTACTTTACTAGTACAATGACTTCAAACAATTCCACGTTGTTTTAATTCGTTTATCTTCTTCATAATTACTAGTTTAATTTATAATTTCATAATAGATGCGTGAGGCTAATAATAAATGACGGTGTTTAGGTAGGAATCTTAAGAAGGATCACACGACTATTGAATAATGCAGGTTTTGTTCACGCTGGAGAGAAGGCCTGTGATCGCAAACATTTTGGTGCCTCCGGTAAGGTGTGCGACTCGCACATCCAATCAACTCTGTACAGAGCAGCGAAATCAGCTCGCCGTAGTCAACTCTGCGCGTCGCATCGAAATTACTCTGCTCGCAGCAGCGGGATCAGCCTGTCGTCCTCGACTCTGCACGTCACATCAAGACTCACTCTGCGCATCACATCGAGATCTGCTCACCGAGTTTTTGTGCTACACCTCAACTTCGGCCAGCTTATCGAGTCGTTGTTCAACAAGGGTCCGAGACAAATTGCGAGCATTGTATCATTAGCCTTTAAGTCAACAATCATGAGCGAAAGGGGGTCGTGATCTTACATATCAAGGCGAGATTCTTGAAGGATCGTAGAAATCAAATGAGAGCAATGTTGACCAAGGATGTAGTCGATAAGCCTAACCTTCTACTCTGATTGGCAGATTTAAGTATGTCGTTTCACAAGTATGAGGAAGCGTACGAAAATCTGACAGTTGTGGAGAAGGCAAGGGTAGAGGTCAGGAAGTGGTCTGAGATACGCGAATTATACTATGCCATCGCGTCGGATGTGGGTGGTTTAAGGATGGTAGAACCAACGGTGAGCAATCAAACCTTGCCCAGCGGAGCGCCCGCAGCAAATTCAACATTTTTGCAAAAACAAAAACTTTTGAGACTTCCAATCACTGAATTACCCAAGTTCGACGACAACCACAATGATTGACTGTCTTATAAAAATGCGTTTATGAGTATGGTTGATTCGCGGAGTGACATTGATGACACGGCCAAGTTTTTATATCTGCGAAATTCACTTGTAGAAGATGCTCTACCCAAAATCACAATCTTTGACATTCGCACGGAGAAGTATGCCAATGCGTGGCGTACACTTACGACCAATTACGAGAGAAAAAGAATCCTCGTCTCGAAACATATAGACGCGATTTTGAGCATACCGCCAGTGAAAGGCACACCTGCCAAGGAGTTGTCTAATCTAGTAGATGAGATTAAACAAGATATAAGAATACTCGAATCTCTGAAGATTAAAATCAACTGTAGAATCGTCATCAGATTAGTTGAAAAGGCGTTGCCGGCAACCGTAAAAAAATAGGAAGAGTCTCTCGATCTAGACGAATTACCGAGTTTAGAGAAACTCTTCACATTCACTAACGAGATCACATTCCGCTTTTGCACCTTCGAAGCCGACTACATTCCTGATGGGGAGACGTCAAATAACAAACAAACTAGTGGAATCGCACACGCATCTAAATTCAAAAAAAGAAATGATGGCACACGCGCATTAGTGACTAGCGTCGACGTTCAGTGTCCGCAATGTAAGGGTGTTCACCCTCTCTACTGGTGCGAAGGTTTCAAAGGTTTGTCCATAGGAGATTGGTGGAATTTCGTGAAAACACATAAGCTCTGGTTCAATTGCCTCCGACAACATAAGGGCAAATGCGGAATGGATCACTGTGAGGCTTGTGAGAAATATCACAATACACTGTTACATTCCAAGTCGAATTCAGAATCTGTAAGTCTGTTTAAACCCTCGACAAATTCGAAAAATCTGCTATCCACACCGACAGCATGACTAGGTGCCGAGATCTTCAATGCACTTTCTCAGATGCCCCAATCTCAACTAATGATGAGTGCTGTTGTTCATGCCCAGCGATCCGATAGATGAGGCAGGAAAGCACGAGCACTGTTAGATACATGCTCCACCACAAATTTTATTACCGCAGAATTTTCCCAACGGCTACATTTACCTGTTCTATCATGCAATTTGGTCGTTGATGGTATGAACATCATGCGCACAGCGTCAGGAGGCAGTGTGGAGGTATCGATAAGGTCTCGTGTCACGGGGTACAAGAGAAGGTTGCACTGCCTAGTGGTGTCAGAAATTAAGGATCGAGTACCGAGTACAGTTTTTCCACGAGAGTTGATAGAAATACCATGAAACGTAGCTTTAGCCGATCCTCAATTTCACATCCCGCGCGCCATTGATACACTTATTTGCTCGGGAATCAGGATAGCTCTATTTGTGACTTGATCATGCAAACAATCCTATTAGGTTGGGTAGTTGTTGGGGGATTGAATGGATGTTCAAGCGTGTATGCGTCGTGTCATGTAGTCGATTTGAACAAACAACTAGCGAAATTTCGGGAAATCGAAGAATGCTCTGGGGAAATCATATGAGCCAGGAAGACGTCCACTGCGAAGAGCACTATGTGAGACATACCAATCGCGATAATGATCGACGATACATCGTCCGGCTGCCGTTCAAAACTGACAATAAATAATTAGGGGATTCGAAACAGCAGGCCACAAGCTCATTTTACTCACTTCAACGCAAACTTAAGTCGAACACGGCATTACGGAGCGATTACACGAAGGTCATGGAGGACTATCGAAACAAAGGTCACATGTCACGCGTCGAGCGAGAACATTTGGACGGATATTACTTACCACATCATGCAGTGCTGAAGCCGTCTAGCACTACAACAAAGATGCGCGTAGTTTTCGACGCGTCCGCGAAAATCGTTCATACTGCTAACAACTGTTGCTTATTCAGAGTATTTATCCACGACGATTTTCTTTCATTTAGGTCCGCTTGAATTTCTGCCCATTTTACATCACTTTAACTTCTTGTATTCACCCTCGTCGCCATTTGTAATAACTTGGATAGGTAACTGCTAAATAATAGTAAAGCGTAGTTAGTTAAGTTGTACTAGATCTTTATTCTTATTGATAAGTGATACAAAGTAAGCAACAGCCGGGTTAATTAGCCGACCTGCGTGTTCGAGCGTCCGAACCAGAATGCCTGAGCCGTGTTACCTCATTCTGGGCGCTACTGTCATGGAGAGGAGGCGCTAACTGTATCTGGCGGGCTATTCAAACCCCGCAAATTTTATTGGTAGCCCTTCTGCGTGCCTCCTGCTGACTGCGTGGAACTCGCTTCCCCCGCCTATTTCGGTTTAAAAATGACTTTATCTATAATTTTGTATGTAACCTGTCTGCGTGCCTCCTCTTTTTTTGCCTTGAGCTTGCTTCCTTTGCTTATTTGGGTATAGAAATTCTTTGATTTGTAATTTTTTCGGTAGCCTGTCTGCGTGTCTCCAGTTGTCTATGTGGGACTCGCTTTCTCCGCCTATTGGGGTTTAAAATTTACATTATCGATAATTTTGTATGTAGCCTGTTTGCGTGCCTCATACTCTTTACCTTGAACTCGCTTCTTTCAGCTATTTGCGTTTAGAACCTTTCTGCGTAGATTTCGCTTCCCTCGCCTCCTTGAGTTCGAGAAATATTTTATTCAAAACTTTATTGGTACCCTGTCTGCGTGCCGCCACTTTTTTGCCTTCAAATTTAAAATCCTGATTTTCTTACATTTCTACGAATGTACACACGCAAAACTCGTTTTCAAGAGCTTCATTGTTCTCTGCAAGCCCTAACTATACTAAGTTTTAACAGGGATTTCCTATTATCTTCAAGTACTTACCGAGCTAAAAATTTTTCTCCGGGAATCGCTTTCATAACTCCATTTTACACCACATTAAGGAGTGTCCACAAATACGCTGTGCTGTGCTGTGCAGCTGTGTTCTGCGCTGTGCGTTCCGATTTTAATAACGGAGAAGTCCACTTATGTTTATAACTTACGACCTTGTTCGATACATTGCAGTTACTATGATCTTGGTGTATTTTAGATCCATGGTTGATGCTTTAATCGGCTATTTTCAATTGCTCCAATTTAACACGTTCACTCCGAAAATGAAAATTAGGTTTTGACGAGTACAACCTTCGCTCCAAAATGAAGATAATTAAAAACAATGTGCAGATAATAGTGGTTAATTTGAAAACAGTTAATGAAAACAAAATACCTTTTGACAAGTGCAACGTTCGCTCCAAGATGATTAAGAACAATGTGTCGATGAGTGGTTAATTTTAAAGTAGTGAAGATTTCAATGAAGAGGCAAGTTAAGGAGGTTCGGGGATTTTGATTGACGTCAACTTAAAGAATTTTTTACAATGATTTTTACACATACCATGCATGATACAAGCAACGACATACATTGAAGGTAGAGGTGTTAAGATGATGAAAAAAAATTTTTTAACGACATTTAATTATTATTCAAACTAGTTACCGTCACTTAGAAGAAAATTCAACAAAATATGACAATCATTTTGACTTATCATACAATTTAGATTTCAAAACGGTCATGTTGTTCTTTATTCAATTTCAGGTCCCGCTTCGCTTGGGTCGAAAGTCACTGCAGGCGGCACTAATCGGGAAAAAGTAAACACACGAGCATAAGCGTCGCAGTTTCTAGGAGTGAGGTTATGTAACGTTTTCGACCCTGAAATCAGGGATTAAGCAAATAACTTTCCGCGGGGCATGCGAAAAAATTGTATATTGCCCTCGGGAGCAATGAGGGCTATGAATGTCCGCGACTTGCTGCCCTCGCTTCGCTCGGGCATCAAATCCCTCGCGGACGTACATGGCCTACTTTACTCCCAGGTGCATAATCTACTATTGTTGTATAAATAAGTGCACATCCGCAGAGAAAACGTTTGCCAAAGAATTCTGCAGATCTTTTTCCTACAGAGAACATTGTAAATAAAAATCATATGGTAAATGTGCTTTTTCTTGTAGATGCTCATCAATCTGGACAGGTACAATCTAGGAACAATAAAAATTGAAGGCCAGCAGTCATCTTTCTGCAAATGTATATTGTCTTGTACAATTGGCATCATACAATAGGTAATTATTAAAAATGAAATGTATTTCTAAACAAAACTTATTTAAAAATAACATTCTATAGAAGATGATTAAGCTAATTTTGTTACATCATAATTTTAATGGCTTCATTCATTCTTGTAACACTCTGCTGGGGATCAGAGCAGAGGTACGTGAGTAATTACTAGAGTAAAACACTATATAATTTATTAATCAGACTTACCCTAAAGATTTACATAACATGGGCGCCAGGTGCACGCGTCACTCGCACTAAACTATAAGTTCGCTGGCTAGCGTAGCCGAGAGCGAAAACCCTAACTCAAAGCTACATCTAAGTACGCGTTATAGCTTACGCGAATTCGAAATCCGTGACTCCCGACGCGGACGCGCACACACACACACGCATGGAAACCGCACTGAAAAAAATTCGGCGTGCCTGCTAACCTTCAAACGGAGTAGCAGCAGCGCCGCTATTCAGTGCAGCCTGTGCGCCGAAAACGCGCAACTGTTGTACTTTTCACATGCTTCCTGAGAGGTTAGGTGGCGCGCCAACAGGCTGGCGCTGTGGCTACACCGAAAAAGTTTAGCTCCTACTCTTAAAAGAGTAGCAGCTACTCTTTTCGGAGTAGCAGTTACCCCGATGGAAAGTATAGCCACTAACCTCTGAAATTGGCGCTGCACGTACACCTGAAGAGTAGGTGGCGCGCCAAATTTTTTTCAGTGCGGGGAAGGAAGAAAAGGGAGACAAACCTCAGCCAGGTGAATATGTCGCAGTAGCCCACTTGTACGCACACTCTCTCTCTCCTCAGGCGATGACCGTCGCTGGCCTGCACCCTCGTCGCAGATATACTGCAGCAGCTGCAGTGGCTTGCGTTCACACGGCTGGAGGATACTTGGCGCAGGGGACGCCGTCGTCAGCGTGATGACTGTGGCGACAATCGATGGCACTCACGGAGTTCTGTACAGAGTACCGAGTTCGCGACTTACTCGAGTACGCGGCACAGCGGCGCGAGCGAGTCATTCGTTCGGCTGCCGATGCTCGCGCGCGCTGTGTCCGCCGAACGGCCGAGATATTGGTGCTACTCAGTCTCTCTCTCTCTCTCTTTCGCTCTCGCTCTCGCTCTCGCTCTTACTCTCGCTCTCGCTCTCGCTTTCTCTCTCTTTCTCGCTCTTACTCTCGCTGTCGCTTTCTCTCTCTTTCTCTGTATTTCGGCTCTACAGGAGCTGGTGACTAAGCAGACTTCTCAGCTGGAGGAACTGCATATGGATTGTCAGCTGCTCTTGGAAGATAATAAGCTTATGAAGGAGCAGCTTCAAAGTCTGAATAATACTGTTAGTGCTCTGCGGTATCATACTAATCTTACTGATCATAATGTTCGCACTGAAAACGTTGACGCCACCTCTCCTCGCACCTGTATTAAGAAAAGTGTGAATCTGTCCTTACCTAGGTTGCTTCGTGGAGCGGGGACTGTGGGTTTCAGCGATGTGAGTGCTAAGAACTGCGAGGTAGTCGTCCATGGAATTTTGAAATAGTACATTACGGTACACGTGACGAAAGTTGAAGTTCCGCCACTGCGTGAAATTGGCGCCCGAGGCGAAGCCGAGGGCGCCATATCACGCAGTGGTGGGCCTTGAAGTTTCGTCTCGTGTACCGTATACTATTTTTCTTGATGTTCGGTGGAAAGTACGTTTGCCACTGACAATGATAACGCACCCGACGGGCTCAAGAGCATTGAGTTCGATGCCCGCCCCCGACATTTGCGGCACGAGCGCAGCGAGTGCTGCTGGTCGGGGGGGCGGGCATCGAAAACATCACGTGCATAATTTTAATAAGTGAATTTTACTGAAGATCATGTAAAATATTTTTATTTTACGTGCAATTGTTACAATTGTTACACGTACAATTATTAAACATGCGGTACTTTTGCTCCATTTGCAGCAACAAAGTCAACTACTTTATTTGTATCTCAAAAAATAAATGATCACTCAAGAAGAAATTCTCACAACAAGTGCGACATTATTAACGAACAATCTTTTATCCATTTCACAAATTAAAGCAATATAAATCACTTGTATACCCGATGGGTCGCATTGATTCTGACAATACATACCCCGTTAGTGACTGTCACACATAATATTTAAATCGTTAACATACCTCGAAAATTATATGAACATTCAAAAGGTTATGTGTGAGTGCCACTAACGGGACATGCATTGCTAGAATCAATGTCCATCGGATATACCTTGATGATCAGAAGTGATAGTTTTTGTTGTAAATATAGGTTAATGACTTTGAATATGTTGACAAAACCTCTAAAACAATCTATTCATAAAGTCTACAGTTGCCTAGTTACCAACTCAGAATCAATGGGTAAATGTCCTTCTTTCGCCATCGAAAACAATGGCGAAACCACGTACTTTCCACCAGGGCATCAAGAAATAGTACATTACGATACGGGTGTGGAAGGTGATTATTTACCGCAGGAGACATTTTTCGCACGAGCGAAGCGAGTGCGAAAAGTCGAATGCGGTAAAAATCACCTTACGCACCAGTGTCGTACCGTATTTTACACCACGAGAGCCGAATAATCATATTAAAGTTATGATTTTGAGGTTAGAGTGGTGTAAATTTATTTACATAATAAATATATATATATACAGTATGTTGAACATCAACGTAAAATTTACACAGTTTACAAAAAACGTAGTTTTTACAATCTATTCCAATTAAAAATTGTGAAATCAAAATAATTTATATTACATATTTATTATAAACTAATCACTTAATTATTTATAAATCACAATTCGCAAACTCTAAACAAATTATGTATAAACAAGGTACACTTACATTAAGTCAGGATGTAATGATAACGGGAGACTGTCCGTTTCGTCAATGCGTTTTATTTGTGACAAACGGTCTATATATACTAATATACTGTGATTGTGTGTGTATATTGTGTGTATAAGAGTATATATAAAACGATGTGAGACAGATGGGGATAGCGCTGAACGATTCGGAGCCGAGGCGAGGTATCAGGGGAGCACGTCATAGTGGAAGTCATCCTAATGACACAGTTCTCAAAACATACACTAATAGTGTGGTGGATATTATATGCTCACCATACGTGTTCTCCTAATATACCCGCTCGACTTTACAAAGTTTATATACATAGTGAGAGTTTTATTAAGCTAAAATTTTGCAGTTATTAATTAATATATTATATTCTTTCGCTAGTTTATTGATTTCAAATTGTTTATTTATATAATTTTTTTGTTGATGAATGAAAAATGCTTCTGAAAAAAGTCTTTTTCCGTTATTTATTTCTGTATCTAAGATTTTAATATTGTCAAAATCTATTGTATGATTGTTATTTTCAGTGTGCGCAAATAAGGAAGATTTATCATCTTTGTCAAGATATTTTTTTCTATATTCTTTTATTCGTACATTTAATCGTCTACCTGTCTGCCCCACATACGTTGCTTCGCAATTTTTACAATTGATTTTATACACCACATTGTTTTTATTACATTTTTCTTCTTTATCTTTTCCTAATACTATTACATTATTTAGTTTATTTATGGTACTAAACACAACATTAATGTTAAGTTTTTTAAAGAAATTTTTCGTAAAACATTCTAACTCGTTAACAAATGGTAAACATATAATACCATCGTAGGTTTTTTGTTGTTTGGGGCTGTTATCTGCAAGTTGTAGCATTTTTAAGCGTTTCTTTATGTGGAAATCAACTAAATTATGTGGATAATTATTGTTTTTTAAAACATACTTGATAAAATCTGTATTTTCTTTGTGGAATCTATTGTGCGATAATTTTATTGCTCTATCGAGGAGACAGTATATGATAGCTATTTTGTTGCTTGTCGGGTGATGCGAGTTGAAATTGAGATATCTTCCTGAAAAGGTAGGTTTTCGATACCAATTAGTTATTTATTACTTTCATCGTTTATTATAATTTTGATGTCCAGAAAACTATGCTATTATTTTCGGAATGTTCAACAGTGAATTGTAAGTTAGTATCATAAGAGTTGAAAATTTGTAATGTATCGCGTATATTATTTTTCGGTATACAAAGAACAATATCATTCACATAACGGTAATAAAATAGCGGGTTTTCTTGAAGTTTATTGATACATGAGTTTTCTAAATCTTCCATAACTATTCCATAACTAATATTCATTTAATGGTAGTTTGAGTCGGAGTGGGGATACCCTGTTCTTACAATTGAGCGAGAATCTGGGAAAACGCGCTTATTGCGAGAGCACTTATTCCGGGGTTGCACTCTATTTTTCTAGACAAGATTCAGATAATAATTTCAAAACTTTTTATCTATACAAGAATGTCAAGAAAGCTTTTATTCTCAGTGATTCTTAGTTCATAAACTGGTTGCATTTTTAATTTTACAAGATTATGTGTGGCAATGATGGGTTATTAATTTAAGTAGTTCCCGGTTGTAAATAATTTGATGTGCGAAATCATGCCAGACTATGGCAAACTATGCCTCATCGTGCCAAACTGTGCCAAACTGTGCCAAACTGTACTAACACTGTGCTACATATATGCCAATTCGAACATTTGGCAACAATTTAGCATGGTTCAGCACAGTTTGACATAGTGTGGCACAGTTTGGCACAGTTTGGCACTGTATGGCACGATACTAAAATTTTAAAATAAAAATATTTTTCTCCAGTTTTGTCGAAATCCTAGCCCAGTCTGGCATGGATCGGCACAGTTTAACATAGTATGGCATAGTATGGCACGTTTTGGCATAGTATGGCATAGTATGGCACAGTTTAGCATAATGTGGCACAATTTTTAATAATTTAAAAAAATGTTTTTTGCTTTTCGTACATAGCAATAATTTAATCAGGTAGTATAAATTCATTGATATCAATTTTATTATACAATAAAAATACAATATTTATAAAAAAAAATTATATACGCA
The DNA here is from genome assembly GCA_036365515.1 of Torymus aiolomorphi. Lineage (NCBI taxonomy): Eukaryota > Metazoa > Arthropoda > Insecta > Hymenoptera > Torymidae > Torymus > Torymus aiolomorphi. The sequence goes on along the minus strand of CM070873.1, from coordinate 218,416,144 downwards.
ATATACATCGGTAAACTAATTGACATATCTTCCTAAAACTCCTTTTACTAGAGTAATAATAAAAAATTGTTTGCGCAATTTCAATAATATACATGGTCTGTGTAAATAGGGTATTCTATAACGTTAAGATCAATTTTTTCTTGATCAAGAACGACTTTAAAATGTGTCACATCAAGATTAGCACTTACAAAATTGTTTGCTATTTTAACATGATAGAAAAAAATGAATACTTTGAAGTTACCATTACACTTAATTTTACATATTTTTGAAATAATTCCATATGCGTTATCAATAGTTTGAATGACGGAATTATTTCTTCGCTGACAGCGCTTGTATTTAGTAGTATTATAACGATTTTCATTATAAATCATTTTTTATACAGTTTACATTCTGTTATTGTTCGTACATCAATTAATTTCTGAAGACATTCTAATTCTTGGTTTGAAAATGTGTATGCTTTGCCAGATCCTACTAAAATACATTTATCAACTTTACATATATTTTTTAATTTAATTTTATCTAAGTTATTGCAATATTGATGAACATTATCAGAAATTAATTGATTATTTTGTTGTAACAGAGGCAGTTGTTGGTAAATTAACAGTCTAAATATAATTTGTGTAGCAATACGGTAATTACATTTTTTCATTTGTAGTAACAGTTTATTCTCATTTTCAAAGGGAAAAGTATTTGCATTATGCAGTGGACCCCAATTTTTTACTGTATCAGTAAGATGAGTTAATGAGTGCACATTGTAATGCATGTATTTACTTCCGTATAATATTTCAAAATTAACAGCAAAACGTATCAGCAATTTTCTAGCATTTTCTAACATTATAGGCGTTATCGAATCTTCCAAGAGAATATTCATCGCACAAACAAACATAGCTAAGTTATTATAATATTTTTTTGGCAGTACACCATGTAAGCAAATCAATGAATAAAACATCAGCCATGTTAGCCATTCTGAAGCTGTCCAATTGGCTCTTTCTTTAATACTTCTTGAAACTTTCGCTATACAGTTCGGAGGCCTTATAGACAATAAAAGCTGGTCGATAATTTGCAATTTATTTGGGGAGCCTACATAATATTTTTCTTTAGAATTTGTTAATATAATCTCAGTATACAATTATGTGACACCTAAAAGGCACGCATGCATGAAATCAAGAATCATACCATCAACTAGATCAAAGTGTTTGAGATTCATGAGAGATGATGGTCCTTTAACACCAGTAATATCCTTCGAGTTATTGCTATGTGCAAGAAGCATTTTTTCTTTAATAGATGTATCAGTTCTTTGAAGTGGCACGGGTAATAACATAGGATACTTTCTTACACCATCAACTACCACAGTTGGATGTTCACAGTACGTACATCCATGTAATCCATTGAATTTCTTCATAGAAAGCATAGCACAGCGACACGGTGAATCAACGCAGCAACCAAGTGGAAATAGCTTACTGACTTTTTCTTCTCCGTTCCAATACCACTTGAATCCTTCCGATGATAAATGATTTGAAGTAAAGGTTCATAATAAGTTCTACTTTTGCAACCCATAACCCAGCAAGTATCATATGATTCCTTCGTAATTCAGGAGGTAGTTCATTTAGCATAACGTAGATAGGCCAAATAGATATTTTTGAAGAATCCGATGCTTGACAACCATCTGTGTTTATAATGTAGGAAAAATTGAATTTATTACCGAGAAGACCATACTTTTCTGCATAACTTTTATAAATTCTTCCATCATAAACATCTTCTAGGCCATCTTCAAATTGTTTTTTTCTGTCAAATCTATGGAAAATATTTTTAACTATATTTTTATTTGAAAATAACCTCTGTAACTGGCTTTTAATATCAAGTTGGGTGAAAAATGTTCCACATTAGATGAGTCAAGTTTAGCACCACACGTACACACAGAATTTATATTGTGTCTATATGTTTGTTGCACTTTACACATAGCATATGATAAGTAACTGAATCACTGTTTACTTTTAACAAATTCTTTATCATATATTTTGTTACTGGCAAAACATTCGTGTTAAAAGCACAGTTAAACATTTCGAAAATATCTAGTACTACCATCCAGGTTAAAGCATGTTTTTTTGCAATTTTCAAGCACATTAATAGTATTTCTGTTACATTAACATTTCCACATGCATAAATAGGTTTGCGTAGACGGTCGTTCCTTTTTTCATTATGACTAGGTGCATCATTAACCTAATAAATAAAAGTTAATATTAGTATGCATAATTTGTACATAAATTGTTTACGACTTCATAGTACAATCATGTTTCAAGTTTTCTTAAGTTTACCTTGGTAGGCTGGACCATTTCTATCATTATTATGTTCTGCATCGTGTTCAATTTATGCATCAGAATAGTCAGGATTCTGAAAAAATTAGTTAAGGCTTTAGTAAACAATGTGTGAAATTAATTTTAGTGGTTCTTCAGTCTAATGTGAGCAGAGGCCATTGAAATAATGTGGAAACGCTCAGTTACTTCACACAAAGTGAAATATATAACAATATTATTTGATAGCAATGCAAAAACCTGAATGCACTGGCATCCGTGCTGGATATTTTTCCTGAATGTGATGGCGTACAACCTTGTTTTATTATTATTATGATAAATGAACCAATAAATTATTGTTAGATTTAGAACAACTACTTTCTGCATAAATAAATGTCAATATTTGTAAAGAACATAAACATGTTTATGTTGTTTGTTAATATTGAAATTTGCAGATAGATTACATCAAAATATACATACTATTTTTGTGGATTTACGTTGCTTCGATTTCTTCTTTTTACGGGTTGCAATCGTACTGCGAGGAATACATTTATTTGAAAATCTCTCATAGTATGATCGATACATCAAATATCTCTGTAAATAGAACCAATTTCATTATTTAATGAGAATTTTTCACGTATAAGGAAATTTAAGAGAAAAGATTATTTATTGAAACTATTATTGACATAACCTTGAAATTATTGAAACTATTATGCTTTGGTTAGTTCAATATAATGTATTTTTAGTAAAATACACATTTGTACATTTTCTTGAACTATTTTTCATACATAAGTTTACTGGATACAAACCAAAAATATGTTTGTTTTTAACTTTTTTTTTCTTCCTTGGTGAGATATCGTCTCCAGATTACGTCCTCCGAATTTTGTTTTTAATTCTAATAAAATTGAAACCTAAAAAAACTTTAATATGACGCGTGCGAAATTTGACAGTGCGAGCAACAGGTTATAAATCGCAACTTGCACCAGCTGTGATGCCGAGATCACGTGTGCGAGGACCTTTCTACAATATGTGTCCCGTTCCCTTTTGATCTCGGTGTTTCTATATTCCCCATAGAAATATGAAATCTGTTTTCCATCGATTAACTGTTAATAATCAGTGCCTAATCAATTATATAAATTTTTATTAAAAATTATTTAATTGATAAAACACTGATTAATAACAGACTAGCAGTTAAATGATAGTAAACCGAACGGAATACATTGTATTTATAAACACCCCAGAATGCGGGAGAAGCAGACAAAGCAGCCAATCAGAGCGATCGCGCGCAAACGTTCGTTTCTAACAGGATCGTTCTGATTGTAACTGCCATAACCAAAACACTCCGGCCTTATCTTGACGTATTCGTGATCGCCTTCGTAATCACACTATGACACGATATTCACAGCGTAAATAGGTACGTACATGGTACATATCTCGCTTCTGATATAGCAAAGTGAATTTGTGCAGTGAGTCGCCACTATGGAGAATCTTGACGAACCTCATGCCTACATTTATATTGGTAACAAAAATAAACGCCCAGGAGCAGGCGAAAGAAGAACTGTTGCTGCTTCATACATCAAGAAATTTGACTATGAGAAATACACTGAAGATCCAAAATTTTATAAAGACAAATTACTTAAATTGAGGAAAGTGCCAGGAGTTCACGAAAGAACGTCATTGTTATTTTTTGTATGCTGCAGGTATGTTGCACATAAAGAATTTATAGTCAATATTTTAAATGTTATAAAAATGCTTACTTAACAAATATACTTACAAAAAATTACAGCAACGTATGATTTAGTACAGTCTTATCTGTAAGCTAAGAAAAGACGATTTCATATACCAAACTTCATAGTAATGAATGAACCTGATACTTTTTTAGAAGAAACTTCAAATAATTACAGTGAGAACGACAGAGTAGAAGCAGAAGTCAATCAAGTTAAAACCAAAAGAAAGGTATTTTATATGCATAAACCAATATCTTATTTTATCTTTTGCTTAAATCTATTCAATTCTTGCTGTTATAAAATTTCATTTTCGTAATTTATAATTAAGGAAATACAAATTATCTTATATTTTTTTTAGAGAGTCAAAGAATCTGCGAAGAAAGCAGCAGCTGAAGTTGCAGATGATATAATAGCACAATATGAAAAGCAGCAGGCACCAGAAGGATCTGAAACTGATTTACCATTGAGACGAATCGATTCTTATGAGTTCATGAATAACACTGAGCAAGTGAGTTGCTTAAATAACAATATTTTAGTTAAATAATAGTTAAATAATTAAATAATTCTAATTATGTTGAATGTTGTAAAATAATATATACATATTTGTGTGTGTGTGTGTGTGTGTGTGTGTGTGTGTGTGTGTGTGTGTGTGTGTGTGTGTGTGTGTGTGTGTGTGTGTGTGTGTGTGTGTGTGTGTGTGTGTGTGTGTGTATATATTGGGTTACGTTACAGATGTTGGATGATTTTGTGGAACCACCAAAGCGACCTGCATTGAGTAACAGAACAAATGTAATAATTACAACTCATTTAGCATTTAGTATTATAATTTGTTTATATACAGTGTTATGGTGTTCTGTTACAGGTAGGAGGTATGAATGGATATAAAATGCAGACTGAATATTTCAAGGATAAGTATGCAGAAGCACTCATCGAAAACCAAAAGTTGAAAGCAGTAATGAAACAATTTGTACCTGTGGAATCATGTCATCCAATTGGAAATCCAAATAATCTGCCAAAATCAGGTAATCATTTAATTATTGCATGTATAATCTTTGTTATTCGCATGTTCTTTCAAAATTTAGAGACAGTTAAATATAATAACTAATATACGTCAATAAGTATTTATTAACCCTTTTTTTAATGCAGATAATCAACAGTTACGTAAAACAGTGTATGATGGAGTATTTGAAATATCAAATACGCCCACATTCATAATTGATCCCACAGAAGCTGCGAACGTTACAGAGCCTGGGCAAGATATAGTCGTTTTAAATAAAGCTGTCAAATGCAATGCCAATGCATACAAAGATGCTTTTAAGACAAGAAAATGTCAGACTTTTTTTACCACTATCAACACTGGTATTTACGGTACAGAAGAATTAGAAAAACGATATGTTATTAAAAAACAATCAGATGATGCCGATTCTCGACCCTTATCTCCTATTAAAAAAAGTGTCGTAGAGGATTTATTTTATAAGTTCCTAGTGGCTAAAGGACACACACAACCTCAAATTGATAGGGAAATAGAACAATGCTCAAGGTATCAACACAATTCTATAACGACTGCAAGAAAAAGATTATTTAGAGCAAATAAGAAAGTTGATAATACCCCTGGATTACAAAGCAACCATCCTTCAGAAACTCCTGTTCCAAGCAATAGTTCTCTTTTGTACAATTCACATCAGTATTTACCTTTATTCAATTCTTCTTTTCTTAATGAAGATGAAAATCGAATGAATCGTGATATAAGAAGTCAACGAACAAGTGATAGAACTTTCGACAAGCATCAGATGAATGATGGAAATGAAAGTGAAGCTAATGAATAATCAAAAAATTTTTTAAATTTAAGATATGCATTTTTCACTGTATTAATATTACTTAAAATTCTTGCTTCCTCCTAGAGGAAGCTTTGTGATAGTAAAAAAAAAGTTTATGAGATAATGTGTTAGAAATGTTATTTAGCAAATTTGGAATCGAAATACACTATTTTTAGAAAATGTCCGTATGGATGTGTGTGTGTGTGTATGTCCGTATACGCTGATATCTCATGATCTACTCGACCGATTTTAACGGGAGAGTGATCATTTTTTTAGATTTTGCTTCCACAATTGGGGTCAATATTCTATTTTTGTAAAATTTAATTTTTTTTTTTATAGCCATTTTTTAATTTTCAAAATTTTTATTTTCGATTTTTTTAATATTTAGAACAAATATTGTTTATATATAATGAATTCTCTGTATGTAGGATAAAATTATCTACAATTTAAAAAGAAAAACAGTCGGTAGCTATATTTCGTCATAAGTTATTGATGAAAACGTACTTTTTTGTAAATAGGTTATATTTCGAAATTAAAAAAAGATATTAACATGAATATTTTTTTGGTTATAAAGGATATTAAGTACAATAACTTACTAAATTTCTAGATTTTTTTATTCATTATTTTTTGAGAAAAAAAATAATTTAAAAAAAAGTGATTTTTTTTGTCGTTCAATAACTATAGTAAAATTGGCTTAATCACTTTGAAATTCTTTGTAGGGGTAGATTTTGTATACCAATAGAGTGAGTTCTTTGGGCAAAAGGATTGATCCATAAATTTCGGAGATATTTGAGGTTAAAATTGTTTTCAATTTTTTTTTAAATCGTAATTTCTCGAGAACGGCTCTATGTATCTAAATGGGTGGGTGGTATTCGAAAGAGAATTAAATTACCTATATTTTCTAAAAAAAATTAATTCTCTAGTTATCATGGTTCTTTTGTTATTAACAAAAACGTAAAAATTGAAAAATGAAAAAAAAAAGAGTTTTATATGTTCAACTATTACAAGAGTAAAATTGTCTTATTCGCTTCAAAATTCATTGTAGAGGTATATTATTGATAGTTCTCGGATGAGTTCTTTTAGCAAAATGATTGGTTCATAAATTTCAGAGATATTTGAGGCAAACACAATCAAAGAACAACTTTAGAATATTTTTTTTATTTTGAACCAATGTGCGACGAGAAGCCGTTGATAGTGGACTTGAAGAAGAAAAATTTGATGAAGAATAGAACTTGAAGAAGATTGTTTTCCATTCATATAAGAATTAAAATCACAAACAAATAAATTACAAATGGAACCTCAATGAATAGCCATGAAAAAATTACAAGTTAATATTTTCCATAAAATTTTTCCAATTTTTTTCGTGAAAAATTTATTTTTCGAATTTTAATTTAATAAAAGGAATCAAAAAATTATTTCGAGGAAGCCAATGAATTGGCAGCGGTTTTTTCTTTTGTAAAACATGAACATTGTATATTTTAAAATCATTAGAATTAAGAATGTCATATTTTTCTTAATATTTTTTATAGCACTGTGTGACCTAAATCCGCACTTAAGTCACGGCTAGCTGTGACTTAAGTAGCCCATTATTACACTGTGAAATAATGAATTTACTTAAGTCACAGGTACGTAATTAACGCCAATTATCTACCAAAACTATTCAAAAATACGATTTTACATATAAGAATGAATAGGAAAAGAAGTAAAACTTCGTTAATAGTTGACAAACCACAAAGAATAAATAAAAATGATGATAATAAGGCTTGTCTATATTATAGGTTAGTTTCATCTGCTATGGGATAGCAGACCGCGCGCTTTTTAAATATTCAATATTAAACTGTATGGATTTTAGTTTTAAAAGTCTTTCTCTTTAATGATATAACGTATACAAATCTTTCACTTTCATAAACTTCAACTTATTGTTAAAGATACAAATCAAATTGCCAAGAATCTAGTTTTATGATTTTTTATGTATATATTCAATATTCTAGATTCAATAATAACCATATTCTATATCAGGTATTCTATTATTTAAATAACGTTTTATTAATTTTTTTCAGGGCGGGGGGGCTGCGCCCCCCCGAACGCCCCCCTTTCGCTCCACACTTCTCCCACCCCACTTCCAAGTTCCAACTATCATTATAAATAAGCACAAATAAATAAAATAAGAATATGGCGGATTTATGTCACAGGAGCTATAAAATAGTATACGATACTCGTGAGTCACACGTATCGTAATATACTATTGATTGACATGAAGAAATTGAAAATATATATTTTTCACTGTGTTCAAGCAATATGCGCTAATTAGTATTATTTAAACTTATTTTAGATAGCATTTAATTATTTGAAAAATTTTAATTCATAATATTACTGGTTGTACTAAAGCTATGAGTTAATTAGTATTAATATATTAATATTGTTGTAAAGAACATGAATTTTGTATGTTCTACAGTCATTTAAATCAAGTATTATAGTGAACTATGGTTTATATTTTTTTTTGTGTTAAAGATTTGTTGATTCGCATTATTAATGCAAGTTTTTTTTTCACTGAAACACAAAAAAGTCGTTTCAATATTACTTAATATTTTATGTATTAATAAATACAGAAAATAAATTTTTTGTTCAATTATCTGTTGTTCTAATATTTGTATTAAAATATGTGGACTTTTGATTGCTTTAATGTGCTAAATTATACTGCAGTAAGTATAATTTTATTAAATCATTAAGTTTCGTTAATTATAATTTCATTATGAGATACTGTGCCTATCTATGTAACAGTTTACCGATTCGTATCCAGTTATTCCAATTTCATAAAAAGACAACGAATTTTTGTTCTCAAGACTTGAGATTATACCTAACTATGCCATACCACGATGCACTGTGCTAGACTGTGTTAAACTGTGCCACAGTGTTTAATTTAATAAAGAGAAAGAAAAAAATGTTTTTATTTTCATAGTGTGACACACTGTGGCATACTATGTTAAACTATGTCGATCCATGCTAAACTGTGCCATACTATGTTAAACTGTGCCGATCCATGCTAAACTGTGCCGTACTATGTTAAACTGTGCCGATCCATGCCAGACTATGTTGATCCATGCCAGACTGGGCTAGGATTTCGACAAAAGAGGAAAAAAATATTTTTATTTTAAAATCTTGGTATAGCGCCATACTATGCTACACTGTGCCTCGCTGTGCCATACTGTGCCACGCTGTGCCAAATTATTGCCACATGTTCGAATTGGCATGTGTATAGCACAGTGTAGCATAGTTTGGCACAGCATGGCACAATTTGGCACGGTATGGCATGATATGGCACAATTTCCATTTCCACTAGGGTTTCAATAATAATTTCAAGAACTTATATCTCTACTATAAAAGATCCGCGAATATCGAGAAAGCTTTTTTTTCTCACATTTTACAAGTCGTGTAGCAATGATGGGTTATTAATTCAAGTGGTCTAATCTAATCTACTGAAATCTATGTAAATCCACCCGGATCCAGCTGGATTTCCCATGTGGCATGGATCCAACTGGGTTTCCTAGCTGGATATTTTTGACCGGGTTCTAGTGATAATTTTAACAAATCCAAGTGTTAAGAATAATATAATTAATTATTGGCTCATGGTGAGGGGCGCCAAATGTTTCAGAGGAGCTATGTATTCTGTAAATATTACAGTACATATATAAAATTTAAGAAAATAACAAATAGATACTTTGTGTGATTTTTTCATTTTCAGATTCTCAGTCTTTGGTGAATATATTACGCAGTACAAATCAAGTAAACATTCCAGCTTTAATAAATAAAAAGAAATTTCCTATACTCTTTTTATGTTTTTAATTAATATATGTTTACTTTAAAAATACAATATATAAAAAAAATCTTATAGTAGAACTAATTTAAGCCTTTAATAATCAACTTCTAGTACCAAAAAATGAAAATACTTATAATATGCTCTGAAAAAAAAAATTATAAAAATATGAACTAAAAGCTTCGTTTTAAAATCTAATTTGTTCAAAAAAATATCGATCCCTTTAGTATTTATGTAATTTGTCTTGTTAATAATAATCTTTGAAAGTATAAAATAAGGCATGTATATACGTTTTTCCTGGAAACTATAAAAATAAAAAGATTGATATTTTCATATGACTTCCAATAATTAATTGTATTGTTAAATTATCATCATACCTAAGAATATACGCGTTTGATTATATTATTTCAAAAAATTTTACTAATGTAATCATTTTATCGAGCTCCTTGAAGAAACATTCAAATTTAAAACTTTTGTGAATAACAACACTATCATTTACTAATGATATTAAAAATATACTATACTATAATAGACCCTCATAATGTTATCACACTATGTAATTATTATTTTCTTTTAAAAAATTGTGAAATATATCTAAATAGTACATTTCGACACGGGTGGGGAACTCGCTTCGCTCGTGCAAAAAATCACACCAGCTAAATAATCGACTTACGCACTAGTTTCGAACGGTATTTTATACCACGAGCGCCGAAAAATCATATCAAAGTTGTGATTTTGAGGTTAGAGTGGTATAAAAACATTTTATAGCACTGTATGACCTAAATCCGCACTTAAGTCACGGCTAGCTGTGACTTAAGTAGTCCATTATTACACTGTGAAATAATGAATTTACTATTACAAAAGTTTAAACTAAGGCAAGTATTAGTCTCTCCCGCCCTCCCACCCTTTATCTATCTCTCTCTCCCTCTCTTTCCCTCCGCTCTCTCTCTCTCTCAACATCAGTCAAACTGAGTACCAAAAACTTTAATGAGAGCTTAAATATTTTTTTAAAACAATCAACACATTTTTTAAAAGCTATTTTTTAAGTACGTTCTAACAACACAATTTGTCTAGTCCTTTTATTTCTTTTAGTCTCAACTATTTAATAAGCACTCTCTAAAAATGGTAATAATTTTTTTCATGACTGTATAAACTCTCTCCCTCCCTCTCTTTCCCACCTCGCTCTCTCTCCCTCCCTCCCTCTCTCTCAACATCCGTCAACCTGAGTACCAAAACTTTAATGAGAACTTAAATATTTTTTTTTAAAACAATTAACACGTTTTTTAAAAGCTAATTTTTTTAGTACGTTCTAACAACACAATTTGTCTAGTCCTTTTAATTCTTCTAGTCTCTTCTATTCAACAAGCACTCTTTACAAATGGTAATAATTTTTTTCATGACTGTACAAATAATAATATTGCTAATATAAAACTTTCTACGAAAGTATAAAATAAGGCAAGTATAGACGTTTTTTCTGGATAATCTACACTGAAAAACATCAGGGAGAAGGAACGTACCAATACTGGCAGTGTAGCTCTACCCGCGCTTCGCATAACGTCTCGCCCAATTTTAGGAGAATAATTACCCCTAACGGATGTTTATGCGCGGTTTATGAGAGCTTCGCGCGCCATCTACCAGCCGTTTCCCTTGGCAACGGTACACTCAGTCGCCCGTTTTGGGAGAAATTTTACCCCAAAATAACGTCGCGCAACTCTACCTGTCTTTGGGGCAGCGACTTTCTCAAGTGGTAGACCCGCTCTCTCAAAGGTTTTTCAGTGTATAAAAAATAACACAATTTGTCTAGTCCTTTTATTTCTTCGAATCTCATCTATTCAATAAGCACTCTCTACAAATGGTAATAATTTTGCTTCCTCAAAGAGGAAGCTTTGTAACGGTGAAAAAAATTTTTGAAACAAAAAATGTTCAAAAACATGTTTTAAGACTTTTGGCGCTAAAATCCGTTGTTTTTGATAAAAAAAATTTTCGCGCGCGCGAAATATCTTACATAGACTTTTTTTCTTGTAATTTTTCGTAAAATTTAACTATATTTTTTCAAACCTGTATACGACTTTTTTTAAAAAAATTATGACACGAATGAATTTTTTTAGATCTAAAAACGATCGTTAATCATTACAGGATTCATACGGACACTTTTGGACAATCAAAAGGTATCTCCATGAATTTTTTGGTAGAGAAAGTCCTGATCGGAATTTTAATTTTTTTAATTTATATGTTTCATTTGCATATATGTAAGGGAATGCATAAACGTACGACGTTAAAAAAATTTTTATTGAAAAGCTGAGAGGATGCAACAAAAAAAACTATTCTTGTGTTTATTGCGAAAAATGCTTCCCTGAGGAGTTATAAATTAATAAAAATCGGTCAAAAATGCAAAAAATCATCAAAATTCAGTTTTTTATCTCTTACATCTCCAAAACTATGGGTTAAAAAAATCTAAAAAAATTCAGGGATATCCAGAATGAGTTGCACAACATTTTCTGAGAGTTTTAACAAAATCTACTTTTTGATCTCTCGATACAGAGACTTTGCCATGTGTGTGTGTGTGTGTGTGTGTGTGTGTGTGTGTGTGTGTGTGTGTGTGTGTGTGTGTGTGTGTGTGTGTGTGTGTGTGTGTGTGTGTGTGTGTGTGTGTGTGTGTGTGTGTGTGTGTGTGTGTGTGTGTGTGTGTGTGTGTGTGTGTGTGTGTGTGTGTGTGTGTGTGTGTGTGTGTGTGTGTGTGTGTGTGTGTGTGTGTGTGTGTGTGTGTGTGTGTGTGTGTGTGTGTGTGTGTGTGTGTGTGTGTGTGTGTGTGTGTGTGTGTGTGTGTGTGTGTGTGTGTGTGATCAACCGATTTACATCGGAAAAGGCTTATTTTCTTCGTTTCGGAGGAGAATAGAGAGAGCATAAACTACTTTTTAACAAACAGTATATCAGTAAACATCTTGACAGCTTTTATTTTACAAGGTATAGACTGTGCACTATCATGAAAATATGAATATCACGTCAAAGCTGTTTTTACTAATGGATTTTTGTGTTAAGAAGGAGATTATACATATACAGAAAGATATACAGGACATTTATGAAATAAATTTTTTTTTGTAACACAAAAATACAATGAGGTTATCCAGTGAAATATATTTGTCGGCTTTTATGTAAGTAAAAGTATAGATGATTTTTTATAATTAGATCAAAGTGTCGTTTAATACAAAACATAAATGAAGAAAATAAAAGAAGTAAATAAACATGTGAATTTATTGCAAAATGAATTTAAAAATAAAAGAGCGTAAAATCTTATACCCGTTGTACGAATATTTTTTTTCGTCGTCGTGGGCGCAATGAGTGTCCGTAAAATCTTTTTCTTGCAAACATAATGTGATCCCGTTACGAAAATGGTACATATAGTTACCATCAAATCCTATATAAATAAATTAGTTACTAACACATCTCTATTTTTCATTATTCTTTTTGAATTTTGAACTTTCTATAGTATAATCCTACGCATCTTGGGAGGACAAGAGAAGTAAAATCTAGAGCTGCTCTAGCAGGGGTGGTCCTCTGTTCTCCCATACATACTTCGCGGGCCCGACGAAGTTTTTACACTGTTTCTAAATACAAAACAGCGTTGTTGCAAAACGATACAAAATAGGTGGCTTGGGAAATGGTTAATAAAGTGTAAAGCTCTTCTCAATAGACTATAAATTTATATGAATTTTTTATTTCATCCCTGTTTCAAAAAAGATGGACACGAGTAAAAATATTTTAGGTATTAAAAGTAAGTCTTGATTCGGCTTGGGTCTGCCAAGTATGTATGTGAGAACAGAGAACCACCCCTGCTAGAGCAGCTCTAGACTTTACTTCTCTTGTCCTCCCAAGATGCGTAAGATTATACTATAGAAAGTTCAAAATTCAAAAAGAATAATGAAAAATAGAGATGTGTTGGTAACTAGTAATTTATTTATATAGGATTTGATGGTAACTATATGTACCATCGTTTCGTAACAGGGTCACAGTATGTTTGCAAGAAAAAGATTTTACAGACACTCATTGCGCCCACGACGACGAAAAATCATATTCGTACAACGGGTATAAGATTTTACGCTCTTGTGTGATGAAAAAGTACTCAATCCCTGAAGCTAGCGAACTTTGCTAGCCCTCGAGCTCATTATAACAACAAGAATGTAAAATGTAATTTACACCCGAGGTACGAAAAGTTTTATGCGTACTTGACTACAATAAATCGATTTCAGTACTTTCTTGTGTTTAATCTGTATGGAAGGATAAACAAATTTTAATACATTATTCTGACAACAGTGATACATTTGTTTCGAAGAGTTGTTTGCATTACTTGACTATTGATAATTGATTTCACACAGTTCGATTGTTTAATTTGCACTGATTATTGTTTTATTACTCTACATTATACAGAATTATTATATTACTCTACACATTATACAGAAAACACTTATACTTGCCTTATTTTATACTTTCGTAGAAAGTTTTGTAACAATACTATTTGTTTTACTGATTGTTTAAAAAAAATATTTAGGTTCTCATTAAAGTTTTTGGTACAGAGTGTGGCAGATGTTGAGAGAGTACTGAGAAGGAGGGTGAGAGCGAACGAGAGGAGAGAGGGATGGACAATAATTACATTGTGTATAATTGCCTAAGTTTTTACTTTTGTAAAAAATTCTTTTAGAGAGATTTCACAACTTTTCAAGAGTAAAAATACATTAAACAGTGTTTGTTAACCTCGAGGTGACTGGGCTTTAAGAAAATACCAAGAGTCATACTTTGAAGAAATACATACCAGTGGGTGGGGGGGGGGGGGTAGAGTAGATTATACAGAAAAAATTCTATGCTTGCCTTATTTTATACTTTCGTAGAAAGTTTTATATTAAAACATAATTATTTGTATAGTTATGAAAAAAAATATTACCGTCTGTCGAGAGTGCATATTGAATTATTTATTCGCAGAATTCCTCTTCATAAAATAAAACGTATATAATATATTTAAAGATTGTATAGATTTTTTCAATACTCGAATACTTCACCTATAATTTTTTCAATAGTTTTTGTAAATGAATTGTAAACGTTTTGGAAAATAATTTCTCGTTACTTACAAAAATTTCTAAAGGATTGTAGAGGTGTTGTAAAATAATTTATTCAAGGATGTTTTAATAGTACATTTCGACACGGGTGGGAAAGTCACACCAGCTAAATAATCGACTTACGCACTAGTTTCGAACGGTATTTTATACCACGAGCGCCGAAAAATCATATCAAAGTTGCGATTTTGAGGTTAGAGTGGTATAAAAGATGTAGTGCGATAGACTACATTTAGAGATATTGTGCAGAGAAAATAATAATAATTATTTACAGAAATAATACTGTTATTGAAAGTACAACTTTAATTTTGATTTTTGTTAGAAAAGGAAAACATTTTCATAGCAACTTCACTAGCAAATGCGTAAAGTGATAAAAGAGACCCTACTGAAAATGAGAATGAGATACTATACTGATAGGAAAATTCATTTTTGTAAAAAATAGAAAATATTTTTATAGGGATAAAAGAAAATACTAAAAATATAGTTTTATAACAGTGTTTATATAATAATTATTGTTTCAAAAAAACATTTAAACTCTTCGTCGAGTTCTTTGTAGAGAGTGGGACAGATGTTCAGAGAAAGGTTGTTTGAATAAGAACATTAAGTTTTTATTAGTATTTTAACCAGAAAAATTACAGCTGTCAAGAGAATCGTTTATACTTAAAGTTGATAGAGGCACCCTCCATTGTTAATGTGAAAAATAGTAATATATATGGGATCCTGTGAGGGCCAATACGTAGAAAGAAAACACAATTGTAGCTTGTGCGACGTTTCGTCAGCTTGATTACTGATCTCTTTAGGCTTTATTAAAAAAATATACAAAATGGTTAGAATTTATTTTACAATTAAACAGATTTTCTGTTGTGGTAAGCCTGGTATAATATTATTGTTAATTTATTATCTCTGTTTAATTGTAAAATAAATTCTAACCATTTTGTATGTTTTTTTAATAAAGCCTGAAGCTGACGAAACGTCGCACAAGCTACAATTGTGTTTTCTTTCTACGTATTGGCCCTCACAGGATTCCATATATATTACTATTTTTCACATCGTTTATACTTGTTATTTATTATTTACATACAGATAAAATAAAAAATAATGTTTAATTTTGTAGGATTTACTTATGTAATATTACGATATAATATTACTGCTAGTAATATTATTACTCTCTCTCTCTCTCTCTCTCTCTCTCTCTCTCTCTCTCTCTCTCTCTCTCTCTCTCTCTCTCTCTCTCTCTCTCACGATTACCTAGCCCTTATTTATCGTGCGCGCACATATAACTATCTCATCGTTGGTTGCGCTCCTATCCGCGCGCGGGAGAGCCCGCCAACTTTTAACTGAGTCGACCCGATAACACTACGTAAAGCATAATCATTCATGAGATGATGTATTGAAATATTTTATTAATATGTTAATAATATAATATAACGTGTTTTTATTCTAATATGCGCGACAAATAAACATTTTTCTAATTATAATTCTTAAATCTTGAACTCCGCGCCGTTGATGACGTCAGGACTTAGGCACCGCCCATCCTACTACTGTGCTAGTCGTCGTGGGCGTTGCTACACTGAAAAAAATTTTGCACAGCAGCTGCCTTCCTCACAGTACTGGAGTGCTCCCTCTGTTTGGCATGGGAGAGCTCCCAATTTCGGCATGGCTCAAGTGGTATAGTTATAATTAATAATGAGTGAAAATCCACTTATAATTTTCAATGATTGACAGTTATAAGTATACCACTAATTTGATATCGGTGCATATGTGTCTCGATATGTGTACTTACCCGAATCACGATATACCGATAAGTGGGAACAAAATAAAAAAGGCGATGAATTAATCATAAACATTTATGTGATATAAATGCGTACACATCAATGTAGAAAATAATGATAAAATGATTTTTCTTTTTTTTTCACAGTCTGTAATTGTTATTACAAAGCGTACGATTTCATATTAAGTTTGGGGAAATTAATCTAGTACGATTTTACCTGGAACTTGGCGAATCGAGATCTATAAGAACATAGTGTTACGTCCGGAGACGTATTCTCATTTTAAAGAAAAAGCATAATTAGTATCAGATATTTCCTGACACATAAAAGCGAGAATGCAACTTAATACTACTTAATACTACGCAGCGTTCTGCTTATGCGACCTTGTGACGTATAGAGTCACCCACTCAGAAAGACAACGCATGCAGTTTTTAACATACGGTCGAGCTAGAATCCAAGCTACCGAACTCCGCGGCAGTCGAAAGGCCACACTTTGCAATGCTCAGCATTTCGCAAGTACGACGACCCAGAAAACTTGTAATACGTAAGTTGTCAAAAAATGAATTCGATACGTCACCGGGCCCATCTTTAACCTAATTATTTTGTATTATAAAAGAAGTGATGTGTGTCACACGAATCAGTCACAGCGTACAAGAAACCTGGCGAGCTCCGTGTACCTCGACGACATCGAAGAAGTTGAAATCGTAAGCCTTACTCATCTAGTAAGTAGACCTTATAAGTTATTTATAGTAAATTTATAAAAGCAAGTGTAAATTCAAACGTAAAGAACAATTATAGAAAAAGAATTGTAAGTAAAATTACAACGCATCGATCTACCAGAAGCCAGCAGCTTGTATTGGTAAATAAATTATTGTATTTTATATAATAAACATACATAAAACCAATTACTATTTATTTCCACTTATTTCCGGACTTCACAATAGGAAGCAAATCGCTTCTATTACATTATACATTTATATTTCATTTCTGTTTATAAAAGCAAGAAAATGCGTAAGAAGCTCGTAATGAACTATATTGAGCAATTTTGTAGTGCAAAATGTTAGGAAATTTTTTGCAAAACATATTTTGAATTTTCGGTATTTCGACCCATAAGAATTTTCATTTTCGGTATTTTGACCGATAAGAATTTTCATTTTCGGTATTTTGACCCATAAGAATTTTCATTTTCGGTATTTTGGCACACAAGAATATTTGTCTTTCGGTTTTTTGACCTATCCCAAGATCTAAAGATTTTCGGTATTTCGATCCATCTGTATTTTAGTTTTCCGAACTTTTATCTATCGGATAAATGGTATTCCGAATTTCAACCTTTCAGTATACTTGACCTTCAGAAAATTGACTTTTTGGAATTATGGATCATCAGAAATATGCCTTTCCGAATTATGGACCATCCGAAAAACGAACGACCCTCTTATGTTTCATATACTTTAATATTGCTTGCACTAAAAAGTAGGGGATGTTATCTTTATTATAAAAAGTAAATTTATAAATATTCCATTTTTTAATCAATCTCACTTTATTTAAGTGAATTTTAAGGTCATATAACTCATGAAAAATTAATTAATGAAAAAAATGTAATGAAGGGTAGTTACCCCTAAAAATATTATTTCTTCAAAAACCTCGATATTTCAACTTTACTTTTCAATATTCTTTCAAATAGAATACATTTTTAAAAAATATATAACGTACTAATATTTTTGTAGTTGAAAACCGCTTAAAAAACTAAGATTTTGCTCTTTTAAAAATAGGGGTTGCAACCTTTAAAATTGAAAATGGTGCAGTTTCATAGTCTTTTTTATTCTAAATATTTTGGCGTTGGTTTTATGAAGATATCTTTATTCGTTTATGAAATATTCCAAAAAAACGATTTTCAGGGGTGAACTTTAGGGGTAAATTTTACCCCCTAAAATTGAATATCGGCCGATAAAAAAAATACGTACTATAACATATTGCAATATTATCAAAATCAGCGACTGACACTTGGGGTACCTTCCTTGTCAGAAACACAATAAACGTGAAGTTAGGCCCGCTATGTACAAAAAGGAACAGAACAGATACAGCAAGTAACATAGGTTACTATATCTATATATGTATATGAGGAACAGCACTTATATCTTATGTATATAGATATAGTACCCATGTAGTATACCTGTTCCCTGTTCCTTATGTGTAACGAACGGGCTGTAGTCGATAAGACGGTCGATATAGATGGCTCGATTCAAATGGAGTTTATTATAACAGCTGGACGATTTATTTATAAAATTATATGAGCAAACTAAGTTTAAATATCAAAATTGAATAGTAATTGTATAGTTTCAAAGGGAAATTAGCGACGAAGAGAGGTATAATTGTACATGAATTGGATTTGTCAAAAAGAGAAAAGTATTATAAAAAATGCAAGAAACGCTAAATTGTGTTTCTAACGATAAATGTTAAAATAAATCAAATTGTATCAAGTTGTATCAAGTTGTAAAATAAATCAAATCAAGGAGCGCGCGAGCGCTCCGAAGGCAAGTATAGAAGAAGCCTGAGGGTCGACCGCGCTAAATATACATTGAAATAGATGCCCGAGAAATTGAAATATTTACTGCAATTTTCAATTGCTTTTATATTCACCCAAATTAAAATAACAACATGCTATTTTGTCATACTATGTTGCATAAAAAGTTTCATGTAAAAAGATGTTCTCTTATTAGAGATATTAAATAGTGACAAATTTTATGTCTGGTTTCCGATTCTAAAATTTATCCATGTTTCTCCATAAGATTCGTAAACTATACATTTTTCTTCCGACGGTACATACTATAGCATTTTTGTCCAACCACATATACTAATAATGAATGAATGGCGATGACGACAGAACAGAGAGAGAGAGAGAGAGAGAGAGAGAGAGAGAGAGAGAGAGAGAGAGAGAGAGAGAGAGAGAGAGAGAGAGAGAGAGAGAGAGAGCCAGCGTCAGAGTATAGGTTAGAAATAGTAGTTATTCAAAGATCTAAGAAAGTCAACTAAACTAATAAGAATTTACCTACGTGCATCAAAGGGGCAAATAACTTTTATTAGATAAGTATTGAACAGCTAAATTTAAATGGCTACAATCATTTTAAAAAAATTGATACTTTGTGTGAATTTCTTTATATTTATAGATTATACAAGATTGTTTTACAGTCATTGAAATTCGATTTTGAATTGACTTGGATGGTTGTACAACGTAGACAAATGCTGAAAGCCTTATTCATTCTATTTTGAATATATAATAGAGCCAATAATGTTGAGGTGTTCTAATTGTGAACTGTCTGAAAAATCTAATTTTGAATTAGCAAAAATGGACGAGTGCCCTCATGACCCTGCTGGTTATATTAAAGAAGATAGTAAGAATATAGTACTACTCAAGAAAGAAAAACCAAACCAATATTAGCCTATGGAAGAGCAGGCAAATACTATTTATGACAGTATTTTTCAAGATGTATCTATATATCCTCAACATGAAAATTTTTCATGAGATATAATTTTCGAAGAATATTAAAAATTTGTCTTCATATTTGACAAGACGAATAGAGGACTTGGATATCAATGAAGAAACTGACAGTTTCATTGCTTTCAATGAATAACACATAAAACAAACAACTAAGATGTTTATTTGAACAGTATTGGACTCAAATTACGAAAAAAGTATTACGTTTTGAAGTAAGTTTTTCAAAATAAGAAAAGAAAATTGTGATTTTCATAGTTCGTCTATCTAGTTGAAAATTATATTGATAATAAAAATGTTGTGATTATTAAAAAATGACATCTAATCAGTGTTTTGTCTAATAAATAAAATAAAATACCGGTATGATGTGTTGCATGAAGTGCATATATAATCAAATGTTATTGGTAACAAATAACATAGTGATTAAAAAATGACATCTTATCAGTGTTTTGTGTAATATAAAAAAAATAAAATACTGGTAAAATGTGTTGCATAAAGTGTTATATCAAATTTTAAAACTTCTACTTAAAATCAGTTTGAAATGTTTTGAAAATAGAACAAGTGTGCATTAATAAATAATTATGTGTAATGAGGTTCATAAATTTCATAATAAGCTTTTGCATAGAAGAAAATATTGTTGAGTGACATGCGAGGTTATAAATATACAATATAATTTTGTGTAATAAATAAAATAAAGTACTGGTATGATGTGTTACATGAAGTGTTTATAATCAAATTTTAAAACTTCTATTAAAAATCAGTTTCAAATGTTTTGAGAATAGAACAAGTGTGTATTAATAAATAATTACGCGTTATAAGTGTTGGAATATGTGAATGTTTCAACATGCAGCGCGCTGTACGCAAGGATAGGTACAATGGTATGCGCGTCTGCCAAGCGACGGCGGACGAAACATACACATGAGTATCTCCCCACTGCGGTATGTCTGTATGAGAGTTGCGTGAGACGCGAGAGCAGTGTAGCGCACGTAGAATGTTTCTTACTCACTCGCTATTCAACTGGGATGTAAGTCGGACGTGCCGACCGGCATTTTTTCCACCTCAATAAAGTCTCTATATTTATCTCTCTCTATTAAATAATTGTTTCTTAATTTACCACAGACCTCAACACTATTAATTATCCAAACCTCAACATGGTAGCAGGTCAGTGGTTAGTATAAAATTATCTTTTTCTCTACCAGACCTTCGGGGAAGGTAGAGGAAAACACGTGGCTCGCGAAAAGTTTGCAGTGAAAAATATTGAAGGAAAAGTGCAAAACTAAGAAAAATACAAATGTGAATAAATAATAAAATATAAAGAATTTTTGAAAAATTTATGAAAATTCAAGCCGATGCGAGCAGATTAGATTTCTTGTGTGAAGCACGCTGCACGGTGCAAGAATAGAGCACGTGGCAGAATTTGAGGTTATACATGTGGTAAATGGACACTAAAGGAAAAGTAAAAACCAAAGAAGAAGGAATACGAGATAACTTTGAAGATGAAAGCAAAGAAATAATTGAGGAAAAGATTGCTGAAAAACGTTTTGTGAAAATAGTGCAGAAAGTAATTACGCTAAATAAAGTAATAAAAGTGTACGAAGATATTAAATTAAAAGAAGTCGAGATGGCTAAGCAAGCAAAAATCGAAGATATAGTAATGCCCATTTTTGATGGTGCAAATTATACAAGTTAGAAATTTCGCTTAATGACTCTATTAGAATATAAAGAGTGCAAAGAGCAAGCCGAAAGAGAACGGGCTGAGACAAATAAAGCAGATGAATGGAAGAAAAAGGATTTAAAAGCAAGAAATATATTAATTAGCACTATTTTAGATAAGCAATTAGAATATGTTTGTGAGTGCAAATCAGCTTATGAAATGATTGCGAATTTGGATAAATTATATGTGACGAAATCCACGTCATTACAAATAATATGCCGAGGAAAAATTGAATATATTAAATTAAAGAATTATGAAAATGTTGAAGAATTCTTCGTAGAATTTGAGAAAGCGGTGAACGAATTTAAAGCAGCCGGAGGAAAGATAGATGCAACTGAGAAAATGCGATACTTAAAGCATTACCAGAAAGTTACAGTTATATTGGTGACTTTATCGACGTCATTCCAGAAAGAGAAAGGATAGTAGATTACGTAAAATCAAAAATCAAAGAAAAGAATTTAGTTAAAAATAATTCAGAAAAGAAGAGTAATGCAAGCACGTTCTCAACAAAGATAAACGGACAGTGCTTTACTTGCGGCAAAGTCGGACATTATCAAAAGGATTGTTGGAAAGGCCAACAAGGCGGCAGAGGCAGAGGTGCCCAATCATCGAGAGGACAACGTGGAAACCAACGAGACTACAATCGAGGCAGAGGACGCGGACGCAGTTCAAATCAAAACAAGTCAACGGACGAGCAGCAGGGTTCATCATCCGAGACGTGGTCAACACAAGTATGCGGCCCAGAAGTACAGGACATAACAGGTTATAGCGTAAATAGAGAATGCGAAAGTAACGAAATAAATTGGTTATTGGACAGTGGTTCCACAGACCATATTATTGAAAGCGATAAATATTTTAAGAAGTATATAGTTTTAAAAGATCCGGTAAATGTAAAATTACCAGACGGTAAAATGTTAAAAGCGACGAAAATCGGTAATATAAAAATTAAAGTTAGAAATTATTGTAATGAAAAACAAATTGATTTGAGTAATGTATATTATGTAGAAGGAATTAAGCAAAATTTGTTAAACTTTTCCAAGAATAACTAAAAATACTACAATAACTGCACGAGACAGTAATGCTAAAATTTACAATAAATCGGAAGAATTAGTATCTATTGCAAATAAAATTGATAATTTGTATTCTTTGAAAAGTTATGCATTAACGAATAAAAATAAAGATAAATATGTAAATTCAGTAAGATTATCAGATAAAGAAAAATGGCATAGAGCACTTGGCCATGTCAATTTTAATTATTTGAATAAAATAGTAAATAATAAATTAGTTGAAGGTTTACCAGATAAATTGGAAAAAATAGATATGAAATGTGCAAATTGCATACAAAGTAAAATGGCAAATATACGGTTTGAAAATAATCGAACAAAAACGAAAGAAATCCTAGAGTTAATACACACTGATTTAAATGGTCCACATATAGTACTACTGGCTATGGGGGAAAAAAATATTTTCTTACATTTATTGATGATTATAGTAAATGTACTAGAATCTTTTGCATTAAGAATAAGTCAGAAACTGCAAGTTGTTTTATTGAATTCGCAAATTTAGTAGAAAATAAATTCAATAAGAGAATTAAAAAGGTGCAATGTGATAACGGTAGAGAATATCTAAATCACGAAATTTTCGATTTTGTAAAATCAAAAGGAATAGAATTATTGACATGTCCACCCTACGTTCACGAATTAAATGGAGTAGCGGAGAGATATAATAGATCAACAATAGATATAGGTAGATGCTTAATGAAGGAAGCAAAAATTCATAGAAGATATTGGCCGGAAATAATGAAAACGGTAGCTTATTTAAAAAATCGAACAATTGCAAACACGTCAGAGAATAGAACTCCTTATGAAATATTTTTCGGGATAAAGCCAAATGTTAAAAATTTAAAAATTTACGGAAGTAGAGTCTTCGTAAGAGTTCCGGAAGCTCTAAGGAAAAGTAAGTGGGATAATAAGGCACAACTAGGTGTACTAGTAGGATACATTGAAAACGGTTATAAAGTCTTAGTTAATAATAAAGTAATTACTGCAAGGCATGTTGATGTAATAGAAGATAGTATAAAGTTAATCTGTTTAGAAAACGAAAATAGTGATTCTGAAATTAACGTAGAATTAAATGAAACGAACAACAGCGATTCTGAATATCCTTCTCACTCTACTGCGACCTCCGGGGAAAGTAGAGGAGAGCAAACTGAATTAATCGATGCGAATAATGTAAACGATAACGAATCTGATAACGAAGACAACGAAAATAGAGATAGACTAACAATACCGCAAAAATCTCAAAGAAAGAAAAGTCCAGTAAATAGATACGGAAATCCAGTTACTCACTTTATTTATGTAAATTATATTGATGCAAATATATCAAATACATTCGAGGAGGCGATAAACTCCAGCGAATATAAACAATGGCAAATAGCAATGGATTCCGAAATAAACAGTTTAAAGAAAAATCACACATGGCAAATTGTCGAAAGGCCAAAATATAAAAAGGTCATTGATGTTAAATGGGTTTATAAAAAGAAAAATAAAGATACTTATAAAGCGAGATTAGTTGTAAGAGGATTCCAACAAAAAGAATATGTTGAAAATGTTTATTCACCTGTAGGTAAAATGCAAACGTTGAAAATTTTATTGTCTTACAGTTGTACAAATAATTTGTTTATAGAACAAATGGATGTTAAAACGGCATTTTTAAATGGCAATGTAAAATCAGAAGTGTATATTAAGGCGATGTGAACCTCAAAATCAACCCAATTTCATTATTTAATTAATAAACATTCGAACGTTTATTTGGAAAAACAATTCTTCCAGGCCCTCCGTGTATGTAAATACTATGCTCAGATTTTTTTTTTGTGCGATTCCATCAGCATTTCCATGAGAAAAACACTTTTTGAAACTGGCAAAATTCGAAGTATACAGATCCCTACTTATTGGCATTGCGGCTTTTATTTAATTAAATAAATTCTTAGTAGATTTTTGGAAAAACAGCTCTTTCAGGCGCTCCGTATATTTAAATACTATACTCAATTTTTTTTTGTTAGTACCCTGGTAGAAATGGTAACCAACCGTTCGCCATCCGTTCATCAAATCGCAAAGGTTTGGCCAACCGTTTAACCAACGGTTGGTAATAATTACCGCTTATTTCGTCACGGAATAAGCCTTGTGGTTGGCCAATGAATGCTATAATAAGAAAAGTGATTTTTTAATACAAATAAATGGCTCATTAGCTTCGTAAATGGTGGCCGATGACGGAGTCTAGGTGGTGCGCGCCGTAGGTGTTAGAACTCATCGAATGCGTCGTCTAGGTGTTCAGGATGACCGATTACGGAGTCTACGTAGTGCGCTCCGTAGTTTTTTCCATCTAAGTGTCGGATCGCATCCCATGTGTGGTCTAGGTGATCGAGGTAGCCGATTACGGAGTCTAGGTGCTGCGCACCGTAGATTTTTGGCTATAGGTGTTGGATCTCATCGAATGCGTCGTCTAGGTGTTCAGGGTGACCGATTACGGAGTCTAAGTGGTGCGCTCCGTAGGTTTTTGCATCTAGGTGTCGGAATTCATTCCATGCGTCATCTAGGTGTTCGGGGTAGCCGATGACGATGTCTAGTTGGTGCGCTCCGTAGTTTTTTGCATCTAGGTTTTGGAACACATCGAATGCGTGGTCTAGGTCTTTGGGGTAGCCGATTACGGAGTCTAGGTGGTGCGCACCGTAGGTTCTTTGCTGTAGGTGTTGAATCTCATCTAATACGTGATCCAGGTGTTCGGGGTAGCCGATTACGAGTCTAGGTGGTGCGCACCGTAGGTTCTTCGCTGTAGGTGTTGGATCTCATCGAATACGTTGTCCAGGTGTTGTGTTCGGAGTAGCAGATTACGGAGTCTAGGTGGTACGCACCGTAGGTTTTTAGCTATAGGTGTTGGATCTCATCGAATGCGTCGTCTAGGTGTTCAGGGTGACCGATTACGGAGTCTAGGTGGTGCGCTCCGTAGTTGTTTGCATGTAGGTGTCGGAATTCATTCCAAGTGTCGTCTAGGTATTCGGGATAGACGATGATGATGTCTAGGTGGTGCGCTCCGTAGTTTTTTTGCATCTAGGTGTTGGAACACATCGAATGCGTGGTCTAGGTCTTTGGGGTAGCCGATTACGGAGTCTAGGTGGTGCGCACCGTAGGTTCTTGGCTGTAGATGTTGGATCTGAATACGTGGTCCAGGTGTTCAGGGTAGCCAATGACGATGTCTAGGTGGTGCGCTGCGTAGTTTTTTGCGTCTGCGTATCGGAATGCATTCCATGAGTGGTCAGATGGTCGGGGTAGCTGATGGCGGTGTCTAGGTAATGCGCTCCGTAGTTTTCCTCGTCCACCACGTTTGCGATGCATTCCAACACCTGGAGCCAAAAAACTATGGAACGTACTACCTCAATATCATGATGAGCTCTCCCAAAAACTTAGATCACGCATTTGATGTGTTTCAACACCTAGATGGAAAAAACTACGGAGCGCACAATCTAGACATCGTTTTCGGCTACCCCGAACACTTGGGCCACGTATTCGATAAGGTCCACCACCTACAGCCAAGAACCTACGGTACGCATCACCTAGACACCGTAATCGGCTACCCCAACAACCTAGACTACGCATTCGATGTGTTCCAACACCTAGATGCAAAAAACTACGGAGCGCACCACCTAGACATCGTTTTCAGCCACCCCGTACACCTGGGTCACGTATTCGATAAGATCCAACACCTACAGTGAAGAACCTACGGTGCGCACCACCTAGACTCCGTCATCGGCTACCCAGACCACTTAGACCACAGATGGAATGCATTCCGACACTTAGATGCAAAAAACTGCGGAGTGCACCACCTAGACATCGTCATCGGCTACCCCGAACACCTGGGCCACGTATTAGATTCACCCTGAGATCTTAACGCATAAAACTATGGATCGCACCACCTAGAGTCCATCATCGGCCACCCCAAAAACCTAGTCCACGCATTCGATGCTTTTAATTATCGATAATTCACCATCCACTGGCCAACCGTTTGTCAATATTTTTGTTATTCGTTGGCCAAAAAGATTGGCCAACCGTTGCAGTTAAGCCATTTTGGTTGGGTTATTTTCTACCAGGGTAATTCTATTATTATTTGCAAAAGATAAATACATTCTAAAATTTGTCGGTAAGTACACATTACCTTAATGAACCAAAAGGTTATGAAACTGGAGACAATAAAGTTTGCAAATTGCAAAAGGCTCTGTATGGTCTCAGAGAAAGTCCTAGAGCATGGCATGATTGTTTCAACAAATATGTCGAAAAACTGAATTTTGTAAGAAGTAACTACGAATACTGTCTATACGTAAATAATACAGGCAAAGATTCAATATATATACTAGTTTTTGTAGATGATCTCTTGATTTGTTGCAAAGACAAAAATAAAATAAACAAAGTAAAAGCAAGTTTAATGGAAAGATTTATAATGAAAGATTTGGGCAAAATTAACCAATATATTGGCATCGATATTGAATATAGTGAAGACAGAAGTAAAATGACTTTAAGTCAAACGAAATAAATGAATCTTTGGCTATAAAATACAACCTTGAAAATGCAAAATTATACGATACTCCAATCGAGAGTAATCTAAAATTAGAACAAGCAAATGAAATAGATGAAAGAATAAAATACAGAAATTTAATTGGCGAATTATTATATTTCAGTATAGGCACAAGGCCAGATATAACATAGCGTTAATTATTTAAGTCGTTACCAAAGTTGTTATGACCAAAGACACTTGAAATATGCATTGAGAATTTTGAAATACTTATTTAAATAAGTCTTTCAGTTTAGTCTTAAGTTTAGTCTTAAGACTAAAGATTTAAAGCTAACGTACTATGATAATGTTAACAGCGAAGTATTAGATTGTATGGTAGATTCTGACTATGCAGGAGATAATGTAGATAGAAAATCTACAACAGGTTTTGTAATTAGATTATATGGAAATTTAATTTTTTGGAAAACGTATAAACAAAGTACAGTAACAAAATGTTCTACTTTTACAGAATATACTGCTATGTCCGAAGCAGTGACAGAAATCTTGTTCATTAAAAATTTATTATGCGAATCATTTAACGTAAAATTTGATAAACCAATTAAAATGTATGAATATAACTAAAATAAAAATAGAAAAGCGTTGAGAGTGATTTGAAATAAAAGAAATCTATTAAAGATGTGATACTTAAAATTACTGTATGGCTGAATGAAAGAATAAACATTTAATTATAATGTTGAAAATTCAAGGAGGCGTGTTGGAATATGTGAATGTTTCAACATGCAGCGCTCTGTACGCGAGGATAGGTACAATGGTATGCGCGTCTGCCAAGCGACGGCGGACGAAACATACACACACTGAAAAAACTCTGGCAGGAGAGACGTCTTTATTCCTTTACGGAGGTCGTCTTAAGGTTATGTACGTCTGTTGTCCCGCGCGGCAAGTCTGTTGTGCGGCAAGGGGGCTCTGCCGTCCCTTTTTCGGGTCGTCTGCTCAACCGCCGTGCGGCGCACTCGTCTCGGCACGGCTCTTACTCCGACAGGGACGTGAGAGCCCCCTTAGCAGGAACAACAGACATACGCAATCGTCGAGGCGAGTACTGTTTTCGTTTTGGAACGTCTGTCGTGCCAGTTTTTTCAGTGCATGAGTGTCTCCCCACTGCGGTATGTCTGTATAAGAGTTGCGTGAGACGCGAGAGCAGTGTAGCGCACTTAGAATGTTTCTTACTCACTCGCTATTCAACTGGGATGTAAGTCGGACGTGCCGACCGGCATTTTTGCCACCTCAATAAAGTCTCTATATTTATCTCTCTCTATTAAATAATTGTTTCTTAATTTACCACAAACCTCAACACTATTAATTATCCAAACCTCAACAATAAGGTTCATACACTTCATAATAAGCTTTGGCATAGAAGAAAATATTGCTGAGTGACACGTGAGGATTTATTTATTTATTTATTTATTTATCCAGAGTACATTATAGAAGTACATTACATTGTAGTAACCCTGCAGAGAAAAATAAATTTCCTGTTTGCAGGTCCGGAGTATAGATATACTTTAAACTAAAATTAAGATAGTTCTCCTCGGACTCCCTAGTCAAAGCAGTACTAAATGTAGAAATTACCTAAAATTAAAAAAAACCATAGTGTAATATGATTTATTTATTTAAAATGATAGAGATAGTCAATGTATTATAAATAAAGTGTATTTAACATGACTAAAATAACTTTTTTCACAAAATGGCAATATTCTAGAAACTAGATATTGTCACTACAAATAATTGTTGATAAATCACTGGAATCTTTTTTGTTTCTCAACCGATTTTAGTTTTCAAGGTCTCATTTTGCTCCTTAAGAAATTTCATGGGGACTTGCTGAAGAAAAAATTAAAAGGTATTCAAAACTCAGAAAGTTATTGCCAATTAAAAGAATATTTTGTTTTAACGACGTGCATGAATTTATGAACAATTATCTATAACTTTTTGAGTTTTGAATAATTTTTAATTTTTCCTTCGGCAAGTCCCCACGAAATTTCTTAAGGAGCAAATTGAGACCTTGAAAACTAAAATCGGTTGAGAAACAAAAAAGATTCCAGTGATTTATCAACAATTGTTTGTAATAACGATATCTAGTTTCTAGAAAATCGCCATTTTGTGAAAAAAGTTATCCTAGTCATGTTAAATACACTTTATTTATAATACATGGACTA
Organism: Torymus aiolomorphi; assembly: GCA_036365515.1. Taxonomy (NCBI): domain Eukaryota; kingdom Metazoa; phylum Arthropoda; class Insecta; order Hymenoptera; family Torymidae; genus Torymus; species Torymus aiolomorphi. The sequence continues at coordinate 218,386,648 of CM070873.1, read as the reverse complement.
TCTCTATCATTTTAAATAAATAAATCACATTACAACTATGGTTTTTTAAATTTTAGGTAACTTCTACATTTAGCACTGCTTTGACTAGGGAATCCGAGGAGAAACATCTTAATACTAATTCTTAAAACTATGAAATATTTTTTAACATCATAATAGACTTTCTAAAAACAGTAATATGTATATATGCTATATGCAATTATCTAAATTTTCGACTTGAATTACTATAACGAAACTTATAGTATCAAATCGTTTTCATGGAATATTCAACTCGTTTTCAATAAATATTTTTCACAATCCATTCTTTTATTTTGTACCTCGTGGGTCTTTTGTCTATATCTAGAGTTTTGAGCTCGTTTGGTAGTAGATTGAAAGTCTTTATTGCAGTTATATGGGCATGGTGTGGTTTGTGCACATAAGAATTATGCACATATTTATTGTGCACACTTTAGCATTGGTGTATATCTATATCTATGTGTATACTCCAATGCTAAAGTGTGCACAATAAATATGTGCATAATTCTTATGTGCACAAACCACACCATGCCGTTATATGATTGTTTTTTCCGCTTACTCTTTTGTCAATTTTTGATAATAATATAGCTTTATTTCTTGTCTTACTATTTGAGTTTGTGAATATATTTTTCATTTCGTTGTAATGATATTTTAAGCAGTCCCATGTAAATAGTTGCTTAATATTCATAGGTTTATTTTGCTCAAAAGTGTTTTTGAAAACTAGTTTAAGTAGTCTGTTTTGTATATTTTGAAGTAAATCTTAATTGTTTTTATATACACCTCCCCAGGCAATTATCCTATAATTAATAACACTGTGAAAAAACGCATAGTAAATAACCTTTAACGTACTTATTTGCATAAATTTATTAATTTTGTAGAAGATGAAATTTAAATAACTTGTTTTTTTTTTTATTAGGTAGTTAATATGTTTATCCCATTTTAGATTATAATCAAAATTAACTCCTAAATATTTACACGAGTCGACTCTCTTTATTTTTTCTTTGTTAACCTTTAGGCTACGGGGAAATTTCAGTACAAATTGACCTCTCAGAATATGTAAAATGTATACATAATATCACTGGATATCTCAGATAGAGTCGCTGACCTGACTGCTGGTCCATATATCGACCAGCCCCGCAGGTAACGTAAAGTACAATGTAAAAAAATTTGTCTCTTTTGTTATGAAGATTTGAGAGGGTATTTCTATGTAATTTCACGCGTTGAATATGAAAAAAATAGTAACAAAATTCTCGCAGACACCCTTGACCTTGAAAATTTCAAGGTCAAGAATGTTTTGAGAAATTTTAAAACTATTTGTTATGTATTCAGAACATCAAATTTAATCTAAAAACTTCAAATATTCTTTGTCTCTAGAGTGGTCCATATATCGACCACCTCCGCAGCTAAAAGGTTAATATATACATCTAAATTTTTTGGTAGACTGTCACAGTAATTCCCGAATGTTATGTACACAGTTTTACTTATGTTTAATGTTAGTTTATTCAATGCGACCCATATAGCTACTTTGTCAAGATATCGATTCATTTCACTTTCAACTTCTTTCCAGGTTTTACCTGACGATATAACTGCTGTATCATCAGCATATGATAAAATTGAGTTTTCTGGCATTGTTATCAGTAAATCATTTATATATAATATAAAAAGTAATGGCCCAAGAATTGTTCCTTGTGGCACTCCCACCGTTATTGTTATCTGTTCACTCTCACTTTGGTCAATTCTTACTTTCTGCTTTCTATTTGTTAAGTAGCTTTGCATTAATTTATAAGCATTACCTCTTATCCCGTATGCTTGCAACTTATGTAGAAGTATATTATGATCAACTGTATCAAAGGCTTTTGCTAGATCTAGAAATGCGACTATAATGGGCTTACTCTTATCTAAGTTCTCATAGATCCTCTTTGTAATACAGCTTAGAGCATCTCTGGTTCCTTTGTTTTTCATAAAACCAAACTGTTTTTCGCTTAATATTTTATGTTTGTTAATAAAATCAAAAATTCTTTCGTAGATTACTTTTTCAAAGATTTTTGCTATATTCGATATTAATGATATAGGTCTGTAGTTATTAACTTTTAATTTTTTCCCTGATTTGTAAATTGGTACCACTTCAGCTGCTTTTAGCGCATCTGGCCATATTGACTTTTCAATACATTTATTGATGATATGTGCCAAAGGATCTGCTATAAGATCAGATATTGTTTTGAGTGTCTTAGCATTAATTTTGTCAACTCCACCATTCTTCATTTTCAAATTTTCAATTATTTTTTTAATTTCAATTTCGTTTATAGGATGTAGGAAAATTGTATTTAAGTTTCTTGGTGGTAGTTAAATAAATTTGTTACTTGGAGCAGTAATGTTGTCACTCATTTCTTTGCCCATTTTGCCGTAATAGTCATTCATTATTTTCGCAATTTTGGATGAGATTTTTACTATCTCCTCTTTTTCATCATATATTTCACTTATATTATTATCTTTTTTACTTTTGTTACCCAGTTTGGAATTTATAATTTTCCATAGTTGTCTTGGATTACCTGAGTTTTTCTCTATAAGATCCTTCTCGTATTTAATTTTGGCATCTTTTATAACTTTGTTTAGACATTTAACATAGTTTTTATATTCACTTTGTAATCTTTCATTCATTGGATCTTTTTTAAGTTGTTTATATAATTTGTCCTTTTTTTTACAAGACTTTATTAAAGCAATAGTAATCCATTCTTTCCTAGGTACATTATTGTATTTAACCGGGTTTCTTTTTGATTTTTCTTGACATTGTGTTATTCCATCTATAAATAGGTTTATTGCTTCGTTTGGATCCTCGATTTGTGCGTATTCAGTCCAACATGTTTGACTTGCTATAATAGCTATTTTTTTGTAATTTAATGTATAATTAGTTTTCTTTTTTCCCATATCTGTATTCACTAGTGGTTTTTTTATATCTATAAATAGCGGATAGTGATCAGTAATTAGTGTCATTAATTTGAAAGTTTTTGTATTGATTGAGCTAGTTTTTATAAAAGTATTGTCTATGCATGTCCCACTATCAGTAGTTACATTATATGGTCTAGTCGTATCAGTAAAACCAGGGTAATAGCCATTTTCAAGAAAATTGTATAGAAAATTCTGACTAATATTGTTTTGTACCATTATATTTATATTAAAATCACCTATTATCAAATGGTTTTTTACGTTTCTCTTAAGTTGCAAATATTGATTTACTTTTAAAATAAACTCTGTGTTATGCAAATCATGTGATCTGTACATAGATGAGATTTCCAAATGACTATTGTTTTGAAGGTTTATAATTGTATTTAGTATTTTTAGCCTACCCAGTTCTATCACATTAGTTGTCTGGGTTACATCCTTTTTTACATATACGACCACACTATCTGATTTGTTTATGTGACTATGGTTATAATAAATATTGTATCCATTTAGTTTATAATATTGATAGTGTTCTAAATTACCGGTTTCAGCACATACTATCACATAAGGTTTGATTTTGAGCCTTTTATTCAAGATTTGCAATTTCTCAAAATTAGTTTTTAAACCTCTTATATTCAAATATAAAATCAAATTATCTGTTGCTTTTCTATCTTGATTAAAAGACTTTAAATCGTTATATGCGATTTCCTGCTGATATAATTGCTTATGTATGTCTTCTAATACTTCATGATTCTGCGCCATCTATTACATTTCGTGTTGTTGGAATTGCGTTTGGGCTGGTTCCGATGCTCGAGATACTTTCTGTAGATTGTTGAAATGACCTCTGTCGTCGATTTAGCGTAAGCGGTATTAGTGGTTTCCTTTCCGGTACTGCAGGTCTGGTGAGTGTGTTAGCTGCATCTGCCCTCTGTTGTGTATTTAGCTGGGACGGTCTTGCTGGTCCATGTCGGTAATTCAGGTTTGATAGGGTAATCGGTTGCATCTATATATTTTTTTATCTTGTTTTTAAGTATTTCACAGTTGCTCATGTCATATGGAGAATGATTAGTATATAAGTTTGTTCTGTACGTTTTGTTACTAAAGATACAGTTAGTGCATTCTGTTTTGTCACTATTACATTTGTTTGTTTCGTGGTTACCTGTACATTTTATGCATATCTGTTTGTTTTTGCATTTTTTCCCATTATGACCTAGTCTCCCACAGTTGAAACATGGTGAGATATTTATTAGATCATAAACCATACATCTTTGGTGTCCTACAAAAAGTCTCTTCTTGTTATCTCTGATCAACTTGTATGTTTCAGGTGGCACTTCCATTATAACGGAGCTAAGTTTTGTTTTTTCATGTGTGTACATATGTAGAATTGAACCGCTGTTTTTTGAGTCACTAAAATTTCTTGTATTTATATCATTTTCAATTTCTTTAATGTCTATCTTTGTATAGTTGTCTATGCCAACTATTTTTATTTTTGGGTTATTTGATTTTTCAGTAGATATAACACACTTCGGTAGTTTTCTTTGAAGCACTTTTTCAGCAGCTGTTACACTCTCAATGTTCATACAGTTAACTATATTATCACTTTTATTTTTATTATATATATTTTTGGTTTGAATGTTTTTTTTCTCTCACTAGATATTTTGTTATTGTACTTAAAACTTCACTTTGTTCATATTTGCCGATTTTAACTACAATTTTTAGTATCTTTTTTGGTTGCATTTTTATCTCCTTTGTTACGTCTGCGTAAGCTTTTTTTAGTAAAATGGTTACCTGTTTCTTTTTCTTTATATTTCTCAAGCAACTCATGTAATAGTTTATTTTTGTCTTGCCGTTCATTATTCAGTTGTTTTAGTAACGTATTTTCAGCTACCATAACCTCATTCTCACTTATATTATTTTCTGCCGCACTTTGTAATTCTAATGTCTTTCCTGCTAGCTCCTCTAGTATTTCTTTTCTTATTTCATCCGTTTGCCTCATTTTGATATGTGCTATTATCAATTTTGCTGTATCACTCAAGTGTTCTTCTTCCTCATTATCCTCATTATAGGTTATGTCAGACATGTGCACGTGCTCCGGACAAATTACTAAGTTATCTCCTAGATCTTTTGCATTGTTTAACCTATTAAAATCACTTTTATGATATGCATCTCCACATATGATACAAATTACTAATGCCACCGGTTTTGTTGGATGGCACTTATATACTTTTGTACTACTCTTGTCGGGAGGTCGTTTCTTTCCCGACGCCATCTTGGCGTAATTTGTGATATAAATATACAATATAATTTATGATGCCTATTTGAAATATTGGTCTGAGTCTTGGTTTAAAAAGCATCTGTCATCTTTAAAAAACTTAGTCGATATCAGTGCTGTGCTGATGTACATATTTATTCAAGTGCCAATAAAAAAGTTATGTCTAATGAACATGGAAGTACTGAAAAGAGCAAAAATGATGTGCTATTGCGAAAATTTCAAGGAATGAAAGTGCTCAGTTAATCTATTTTATGATTTTCTCATGGTAGGAGATGTCAAAATGTTTCAGAGAAGTTTTCAGTACATATTTTTCTATACAAGATTCAGATAACAATAATGTTTAATTCATCAACTGGTTGTGTTTTTAATTTTACAAGATTATGTGTATGATGAAAAAAAAAATATTATGAAAAAGAAATATGTGGATACCAAAATAATGAAACTAATTCCAGCTTTAGAATGTGCAATAGAAGGCTAGAGGTAAATTTTAGCATAATGTAATAATAATTTGTCAAAAAAACAAGAGCAAATGGATGCATAAGAGTGTTTTGTGAAAAAACTTAGTATCAGGTGCTGTTACGTAAGAGTAGTTGACTTGGCAAACTTTGAGCTTCGCATTTCGTAAAGGCTAGATGATTAGGTGATTTCAGAGAAATAGATGCGAAAGAGTAGATTTAAAAAACTTTGTACCACTGGCTGCTATGGAAATGGCAGTTGACATGAGAACACAACTTCTCAGCCAACTTTGAGTTTCGAGTTTTATAAAAGCAAGAGAATCAGGTGATACAGAGATTTGAATTGTCATTCTGAGAACTTGTACTTTTTTCTTTTATTCCTTGCGATAGCTACAAAGAAAAAATATATTATTGTTCTCTTTTTTAACAACTTTAAATCCTCTGTTGAAATATTAATAAAAGTTCAATGTTTTTATCCAAACAATCTTGCTCTCAACAACTGTCCAACTCTCTACAAAGAATTTGACTGAAAGCTTAAATGTTTTTTTGAAACAATTATAATAAACACATTTAAAAACTATTTTTTAAAGTATTTTCTATTTGTCTATAGTCCTTTTATTTATTCTAATCTCATCTATTCAATAAGCACTCTCTACAAAGAGTAATAATTTTTTTCATGACTGTACAAATAATAATATTGTTAATAAAACTTTCTATGAAAGTATAAAATAAGGCAAGTATAGAAGTTTTTTCTGTATAATCTATAAAATAATATTTATGATTTTTTAAAAGAAGTCAAATAAATACTAGTAAAAAAGTCTTTACTTCTTTGAGTCAATGTATGCTCAACAAATTATATGTAACTACATTCAAATTGTTTACTGCAAATCAAACAAACGAAAGTTGTGAAATCAATTATCAATAGTCAAGTAATGCAAACCATTCTCCGAAAAACTGTATGACTATGTTCTCAGAAATGTATTCAAATTTCTTCATTCTTCTATACAAATTAAACACAAGAAAGTACTGAAATCAATTAATTGTGGTCAAGTACCGGCCATAAGAACTTTTCGTACCTCGCGTGTAAAATTACAATTTACTTAATTACATAAAGTACTACATAACCCCAAGAGGCCCAATAGCTCACACACTCCTACAAAACTTTATAGTGCCTACGTACTTTACGCCCGTGTGGGCGAAAATTATTTTAATTATATAACTATAATGCCTTCTTTTTATTTCTAAAATTCATAAGAATTTTTTCAGGTATTTACGAAAAGTTAAAGCCTATATAAAAAAATGACATAGTTACCAACACATCACTATTTTTCATTATTCCTCCTTAATTTTGAACTTTCTATAATATTACGCATCTTGGAAGGACAAGAGAAGTCTAGAGCTGCTCTAGCAGGGGTGGTCCTCCGATCTCCCGTACATACTTGGCGGGCCCGACGGTTTGCAGTTCAAGGTGTAAGGCATGGTCATTTTCATATAAATATTCATATGTTTAAAGATGAGATAAAATGTATAAATGTGTTGCTTCTACATATTAACTACTGATCTATGAATCTATCACTTCGTTTTCAAATAGAAAGTACACACCCGCGTGAAAATATCATATGAGATCTCATATGAGATCCCATAATATATAAAATTGCATATGACATCATATATAAGATCTCATACGAGATATGCGCTGTCAGAAATTCTCATATGAGATCTTATATGATATTTACACGGAGGAAAAGGATATAAAATACATTTCTTATAAAACGGTTAGTAAAATGTAAATAATGACTTTTCAGCAGGCTATAAATTTATATGAATTTTTTATTTTATTCTCGTTTAAAAAGGACGGACACAAGGAAAAATATGTTTGATAATGAAATATAAATCATGATTCTGCACATGTACGGATATGTTGTACTTAACGGCATCAACTAAAAATTAGAGCCAATGTAATTATTTATGATATAAATATTGTTAATGAATTTATGCAAAAATTTAGTATTCTACATTTAAGTAGCCCACGTAACTGCAAACCGTCGGGCCCGCCAAGTATGTGCGGGAAATCGGAGGACCACCCCTGCTAGAGCAGTTCTAGACTTCTCTTGTCCTTCCAAGATGCGTAATATTATATAAAGTTTAAAATTGAGAAGGAATAATGAAAAATAGTGATGTGTTGGTAACTATGTAATTTTTTTATATAGGCTTTAACTTTTCGTAAATACCTGAAAAAATTCTTATGAATTATAAAAATAAAAAGAAGGCATTATAGTTATATAATTAAAATAATTTTCGCCCAGACGGGCGTAAAGTACGTAGGTACTATAAAATTTTGTAGGAGTGTGTGAGCTATTGGATCTCTTGGGCGTTATGTAGTACTTTATGTAATTAAGTAAATTGTAATTTTACACGCGAGATACGAAAAGTTCTTATGGCCGGTACTTGACTACAATTAATTGATTTCAGTACTTTCTTGTGTTTAATTTGTATAGAAGAATGAAGAAATTTGAATACATTTCTGAGAACATAGTCATACAGTTTTTCGGAAAATGGTTTGCATTACTTGATTATCGATAGTTGATTTCACAACTTTCGTTTGTTTGATTTGCAGTGAACAATTTGAATGTAGTTACATATAATTTGTTGAGCATACATTGACTCAAAGAAGTAAAAGACTTTTTTACTAGTATTTATTTGACTTCTTTTAAAAAATCATAAATATTATTTTATAGATTATACAGAAAAAACTTCTATACTTGCCTTATTTTATACTTTCATAGAAAGTTTTATTAAATAATTACATGAAAATTATGACCTTAGGAGTAGGTTTTCGGGTAGAAAAATGGCTAAAAAATAGTTAAAACGATAAAAAAAATCGATTTTTTGGCCAAAAATCAGTACCTTCTACCCTTAATGAAAGTATTCAACTTTTTCATATTTGCTTTACTATAGCAGTGTAGCACCCAATTTGAGCTCATTTGGTCAAGGCATTCCAGTGCAGCGCTACGTGCCCTGAGGTGATATGCAAAAATTGATCTTCAATCCAGTGTTTATTACAGACTTATAAATCAAAATAAAGGAGCCAGGGAGGTGTTCAAATGTTATTTTTTATGTATATTTTTGAGGTATACAGTTGTTTTTTATATGCATTTGAAAAAACAATGACCAGACTAATTATTCTAAAATCTGTTTTTTAGGCTTTAACCCAGGCTTGCCCACTTAACATCATAAATTTTTATTGAAAGGTCTTTTGATTACTTACATTTTCGCTGCCTACTTACACTTTAGTCTGCCATTTGTTATTAATGAAAATACGGTGTATACCGTCATTAATTAATTTCTAAAAAAATATTTTATTTATCGAATTACAATTTTAACCATTTATTACACTTATCTAGTACAATATTTAGTTCAAATTTCAAAAAATTATCGTCACCTGCTTTCGAGGAAAAAATTATTTTAGAAGAGAAGTGCGTTTTCGTACTCATACGATAACAGGAGTAAAAATCAACCAATCGTCCTGAAATTTGGCATAGAGATAGGTTTTTTATATCTTCGAACCAAATTCGTTTTTTCAAAGAAATAAATAGAAATAAATCGAATATAAATAAAACCGAAAAACATCAGCACATGAGATACTTTTTGAAGCTGCTTCCTAGATAGCGCGGAAACAATATCAATTTACTTTAATTGTACTTTTAAATATATTAAGTCGAAGAAAAAGACATTTAAAAAAAATAAAAACTTAAGGTTAATTTTATAAAATAAGTTTGAAAAAAATAATAGTAGATTACGCAACTAGTGCGCAAAATAAGTCATTCCCGGATAAGTTGAGTCGATTTTAACCGGACAGGTCATATTTTCTTTGTTTTTCTTGTGTGAATGGGGGAAGGAAGTCCTCTTTTTGATTCGCCGATGCGTTTTTGTTTTATTTCGAATTTTCAATTTTCACAAAATTCATTTGTGCGTTTTTTTAATGATAACATTGAGATATTTGAATCGGACAGATAGCATTCGAAAGAGCATAAAAAAACCTATATTTTCCACAAAAAAAATACATTAGTTATTGCGGTTCTTTTGTTATTAACAAAAACGTGTTCTTTTTTTTAAGTTTATAACTCCAAAAATAGACAGTCAATTTTTTGAGAAAAATCATGATAATACAGAATACAAAAAGCTATAATCTGTAAAAATTTGAATCCATTCTGTCGACTAGTTTTTTAGAAAAAAATTAAAAAATAAAAGATATGCGTTTTGTATGAAGCACGTTTACTTTATTAAAATTGACTTAATCGCTTTGAAATTCCTTTTAGAGGTAGATTTTGGATAGCTCTCGGCTAAGTTCTTTGGGCTAAATGATTGGTCAATAAATTTCAGAGATATTTGACGTTAAAATTTTCTTAACCGTTTTTTCAAATCGTAATTTCTCGAGAACAGTTCGATGAATCAGCTCCAAATTTATAGAAAATTTTGTGTGTGATATTGATAATATCAATATCACACGAATTTTCATCAAGATCGTTCGATTACTTTTTGCGATATTTTATATTCAAAATGTTCATATTTTGCAAAGTCATTTTCTTTGTCGCATGATAACTAGTGAAAAAAAATTGGTTTAATCATATTGAAATATTGTAGAGATGTAGAGTTTATATGTTTATGGTGTAAGTCCTTTAGGTAAAAGAATTGTCTTATAATTTTTAGAGATATTTAAGGTTAAAATTTTGTTACGTATTTTTCAAATTCGTAATTTCTCAATGACGACTTAATGTATCAGTTTGAAATTTATAGACTATTTTGTATGCGATATGGTTAGTTTTTGAGATATTTAAAATTTTGGTATTTCTGAAAATGACTTTCTATGTTGCACAATAACTAGAGTAAAATTTAATTACTTTGAAATATGATGGAGATCTAGATTTCATGGAGGTGTAGAGTTTGTATATTATTTATTACATGAATTGTGAGGGTAAAAGAATTAGTTTATAAATTTCAGAGATATTTGAGGTTAAAACTGTTAAAACTGTTTTAGCCCTCTTTTCAAATCGCTTCATGAAGAATCCATAAAAATCGAAATAATATTTTACGAGCTGTAGAATGATAAGGCCTCAATTCCCCAACTAAAGAGAAAAAATACGATATATTATATTTTAAACATCATTTTAACAAATATTTTTTTTAATTAAAAATTATAGTTTACTCAAATAATATGAAATATTATTCTTTTTAGTGGAAAAGTTTTTGTAAAGTATTTCCTGAAATTGTAATGTTTACACACATATTGTCGTTTCGAATCTCCATTTCTATTGGTAGCATATCTGTTGTACTTCCATACATATTTCACGAAAATTGACGTGCACAAACCAGAAAAAAATGAGGCTGCTACTTATTAATGTAGTCAACAAACTTTCAGGGCCATCAATAGGTGGCACAGAAAAACTATTACAATTACTGCCACATAAATATTTGCAATGTATCTATAAATCCTGAAAGAAATTCTTTAGTAAGCTTATATTATTACATTAATACATATTCGTAGAATATATTCCACTTGTATAATACTACAAATATAGACTTGTAAAGTATTGAAATCACAAATTTCTAAAAAGTAAATTCTTATCTTCTAAATTATTACGTTATTATTATTTATTATCTGATAAAAGCAAATAATGTTCATACATATTTCGCCACCTTTCGTATTATGCATTTAAGGGCTCCCGCCCGTTTAATATTTAAAATAAAAATAAATAAATATATTGTAACGAGGAAATCTCCAGTATACACACACACACACACACACCACACACACACACACACACACACACACACACACACACACACACACACACACACACACACACACACACACACACACACACACACACACACACACACACACACACACACACACACACACACACACACACATATGTGTATATATATGTATATATATATATATATGTATAATTAGTTATAACAATATATATATATATATATATATATATATATATATATATATATATATATATATATATATATATATATATATATATATATATATATATATATATATATATATATATATATATATATATATATATATATATATATATATGTATGTACATATATATATATATATATATATATATATATATATATATATGTATAATAAGTTATAAACAGTTTATAACATATAATATATATATATATATATATATATATATATATATATATATATATATATATATATATATATATATATATATATATATATATATATATATATATATATATATATATGTATGTATAATTAGTTATAAACAATTTTATTAATAATTACGAGAATTTCAGATTTTTACAACTAGGTAAGTGCCATTGTAATAGTATTTTTATAGTATTTTGAGGCATAATGTGTCACAAAATACATAAGTAATACAAAGTTAACAATAATAATTAATATAAAATTCATAAACAATTAAAATATTAGACAACTTCAATAAAGATATATGAATGAAAACCAGATATTGTCATTTCTTGGTGACTTTTTTCTGGGGATAGTAAAAATTACATTCAAATAAAGTTATAAGATATAATTAATTATTAATAATTATAAATAAAGTAATATATATAATTTAAATTATTTCAATTTATTAGTTTTCAGGACGAGTCAATACTTTAACTTGTAAGTTTACATAAATAACTTTTATGCATTTACTTGACATAAATATTTTTTAAGTTCAAATTAAAGAGTAATTCGCGCTAAACATGTTGCGAGTCTCTGCTACAGTTATAGTATTATTACCACCAGTAGATGAATTGGTATCTTATAGCTGTAATTGTAAAGTTTGCACAAGAAAAAGGTGCTATTGTGTCGCTGCTGAAATTGAATTTTGTTCATTCTGTTTTTGCCAAAGAGAAAAAACATGTAAAAATAAATATAATATTCACTGTATTGAAACGTTTGAAAAAGAAAGTTTATAAAAAGTCCATAAATTAGAATTTTTTTTTACTATTTAATTAATTTATATATTTATTTGTTGTTATTGAAATTATTTTAAAAACGTCATAACATTGTTTAAAGTTAATATTTTAAAGCTACGGCTTACACTCCCATATCATTATAAGAGTTGTCTTGATTATGATATCTCAATTGTTTATGTATTTTATATTTATTATTATTGTTAATTTTAGACTACGTATATATTTTGTGATATATTATGCTTCAAAATACTACAAAAAAATTACAATGGCACTTACCTTCATATGAAAATGTGAAATTCGCGTAATTATTGATAAAATTGTTTATAACTAATTAATATCCCACTTTATCGTAAAACCCTTGCGGATTCGGATTCAGGGAGTCAAAATACATAGAAAAACCCTAGTGGAACCTTGGACATCAATGGCCTACGGCCACTTATGGGCTGCGCCAGGACTAACAGTGCAACTCCGAAATAAGCGCTCTCGCAATATGCGCGTTTTCCTAGATTCTCACTCAGTTCTAACAATTCTTGTAAGAACAGGGTATCCCCACTCCGACTCAAACTACCAGCTCGAGTTAGACTTCACAACCTGTCCTGTCAATAAGCGCGCCAAGCAAAACAGAATTTAGAAGATTTAATAGAAAAATTTCATTTTCATCAGCACACGTACACTTAAATTTATTCTTAAAAGTATAAATTTTTATGCACAGCACAATTTCCTATACTGCAAATGATATTCACTCTCAAAATGTTGTATTACGTGCCCTTCAATGTTGTCAACAAACTGACGATCGTAAGAGCGCTTATTGAGAGGTCACGCGTCGAAGAGAGAGAGAGAGAGAGAGAGAGAGAGAGAGAGAGAGAGAGAGAGAGAGAGAGAGAGAGAGAGAGAGAGAGAGAGAGAGAGAGAGAGAGAGAGAGAGAGAGAGAGAGAGAGAGAGAGAGAGAGAGAGAGAGAGAGAGAGAGAGAGAGAGAGAGAGAGAGAGAGAGAGAGAGAGAGAGAGAGAGAGAGAGAGAGAGAGAGAGAGAGAGAGAGAGAGAGAGAGAGAAGGCGCTAGATACTCGAGGGGAAAGTGCGTGGAGGGGGTATATCGTTTATGGAAAAAATTCTTTCCCTTACGGGCTTAGGCGCGCTTATTACAGGGTTGCACTGTATATATTTTGTGGTTTGGCAAAAATTGGATGTTGGAATCACAGCGCTCAAAAGAATACTAGTAGATGTGATAGCTAACGATTCTTTTATTTAAACACTTAAAGTTAATATAATCGCGAGACTTTATGTCGGAGGCTACTAAAGGTACTGCACTTGAGCAGAGCAAGAACTAGACTGACGATCCCTTGAGGTGAGGGAGTCAAGTACAAAATATGTAGATGAACCCGAGATGCAGCTGGCACCTTTACAATCGAAATTATGATTCAAAACGGAAAACGGAGCTGCACTTGAGTTGACTAGACGCGTCACGTTTAGTCTACTCGTAGCAAGCGCCCTTTATTTAAGATAATTTTTAATGTTAGTTACCTAGCGGGAGTCGCGTATCGCGGACTACTGTTCCGTCGGTAGACCTTTTACGAGGGGTCTCGGGCCTGAGCTGAGTTGCGTATCGCGGACTATCTTGGACTTTAGAGCGATGAGGAGCATTTTGGAAGCCCTTTTATACTAAATATTACAAAAGAGAGAACACCTGTGTTTACCCTTCAATAGAGTCATACGCATGACGCGACAGCGCGTGGTGGGAAAAACCCGAAAAATATACTTCATAAATACGTCTCTATGAAATAGTATGCACAACTGTGTAAACAATATCAGTAAAAAGCAATTAATCGAGCCATCATTCGGTGATCGGATGATGTCTCGATTGCGAACAGTATTTAATTAAGCGCGAGTATTTCTAGAAGAATTCAAAAGAATAAGGCACGCGTATTTACCCTCTGATAGAGCTATACGCATCGTGCGACAGCGCGTGCCAAAAAAATGTATTTTGAACGTCTCCATTAGACGGTATACACAACTGTGTAAACAATCAATTAATTAGAACTAGTAGATTGAGGCATCATCCGACGATCGGATGATGTCGCAATCGTGAGTAATATTTAAGTATACTTTTATTTAAGAATTCTCAGAATCAAAAAGAATATGACCAAAAGAGAAAGAAATAAAGGGAAAATTTTGATTTGACGTCACACTATATATATAGCATATCGTTCAAATATAACATATGTTTATTCATTCTACGTATTTTAAAATGATTTAAAAATTTACAATGATTTAAAAATTCATTAATATTTAAAATTCGACCTTATTCCGCTCCGCCATTGATATATCACATACAAAATAGTCTATAAATTTCAAACTGATACATGAAATGTGATTTTTCAAAATCATGATTTTGAAAAAAACCGTAAAAAATTTTAACCTTAAACTTTAACCTAATTTTAACCTCAAACTCTGCATGTCCACAAAATTTCAACATGATTAAATCAATTTTTTTCACTAGTTATCATGCGACAAAGAAATTGACTTTGAATAAAATACGAAAATTTTCAATATCAAATGTCTCAAAAAGTAAGCGTTCGATTTTGATGAAAATTAGCACACATATTATCTATATCACATTTGTCATATTGTCTATAAATATGGAGCTGATATATAGTGCCGTTCTCGAGAAATTGCGATTTGAACAAAAGGTTAAAAAAATTTTAACCTCAAATATCTCTGAAATTTATGAACCAATCATTTTGCTGACAGAACTCGACCGAGAGCTACCCAAAATCTACCTCTACAAGGAATTTTGAAGCGATTTAGTCAATTTTACTCCCGTAATCGGTTGACATACAAAACTCATTTTTTCATTTTTCAATGCTTACGTTTTGGTTAATAACAAAAGAACCGAAATAGCTAGAAATTTTTTATTTAGAAAATATAGGTAATTTAATTCTCTTTCGAATGCTACCCATCCGATTCAAAGATCTGGATCCTATCATTAAAATAAGTAAAAAACAATTTTGAGAAAATCGAAAATTCGAAATGAAATAAAACAAAAACGCATCAGCAAATCAAAAAGAGGATTTCCTTCCCCCATTCACACAAGAAAAACAAAAAAAATGTTACCTGTCCGTATATGTGTATACATATACGGAGGGCGTGAAAATTGTATTTTTCCAAATAAATGTTCGGAAATTTTTTAATTAAAAAAAACTGTAATGTCGATAAGTAGAAATCTGTATTTTTGTTATTTTGATCCAATTTTCAACGAGTACATCTCATTACAGTAGTAATAGAATCGCTCGAAAAAAATTTTTGAGTATAGTATTCATATATACGGAGAGCGTGAAAATTGTGTTTTTCCAAATCAATGTTTGAAAAGTTAATTTATTAAATAATGAAATTGGGTTGATTTTAAACTCCACATCGCCTTAAGTAAAAATTATATGTCTATACTCTCTAAGCTTATTGTGCAAAAATGGTGGGTGGAACCCTTTTGCACTAATCTTGGATAGTGAGTAATAAAATGGTGTTTTGATTTTAAACCTCCACATAAATAGGTGGTGTTCCTCTATTAGTACCTGCAATAACTCTACGGTATAATCACTATAATCACTTTTACATCAACATAGACAACATTTTTTTAACACTAATATAGCTTTCAATACTCATCATTTTCACAAACTAAATCGCCAATAAGTAAAGGTTACTTCTAGCTACGATATTGTCAATTAATCCTGTAACGTACACCCAATGGACAGTGATTCGCGTGGAACGTGCCTCCTTAGTTTTCAAATGCTAGAATCTCATTGGACAATTCCAATGTAAGGTTAATGATTACACCCGAATTGGCTAATGGGATTGTAGGATTTTGAAATTGAGGGGGGCACGTTCCACGCGAATCAATGTCCACTGGGTGTACAAGACTCTTTATGTTATTGATGGTTTAGGAGGATCTTAGGGAAAAGACAGTTTTTTTAGAATAATAAGAGAGAGATAACTAGATTTTAGATTACTGTGTTGTTTATATAAAGTGTATAAAAAAAATGAACGAGTTTTAACAGAATCGTAATCGCAGCTTCTAGAGCTTAATACTCATAAATTCGGCGTTAATTTAATTCTTCAAACCGCCTATCTTAGAATTACTTCCTCCGAATCACACCCTCATGTAATTAGTCAAGGACCTGCTATTCGAAGAGGACCTAGTTCAAGAAAGGTTGTCTGAAGCGTTTTCATGCGCAGAATGATTTTCAATTAATTCGTAGATAACACATTACATCGGTTTTTCCCACTCTTTGCGCTCCCTCTCCACATAGAGATCGCAGCGCCACATCTCGCATATACCGCATATACACGATACGTACAAGGTTTTTTCGGTGATATAAATACGTGGGCATTTTGAATTACATCGACACAAAGTCAGTGCTCTGACGTCACAAGCTTCATATATTTATGTTCTTCAACACCCGTCTCACACATACACAATACATGTACAAGATTTTCGTCGATAAACGCTCTAGTCATTTAATAGATGTAAACATAAACATCAGTTTGATCAAAAGTTTTGATATCTACCATTATTGACGAATTTTATCTTTCTTAATTCTATAGCATGCAATATATTTAATTGAGATTTTATATTCATTTGATATTCTCAAATCAATTTAAACTCATAAAAGTTAATATAGGCTAACTTAATAGATGTATGGAAGAATAAGATAGATTATTAATAAATTAGGGTCGTTACAATCCAGATCTATCTTTATCTTCATACATGCCGAAAATAACTATCTCAGGTAAAATGAAACATCCAATTTTTTTTAATAATTGTAACCTTTTATATTCCGTATCAAAATTATCAAGAATGGATTCTATTGTTTCAAACATAGTAATCATTTTTATTCTTAATGAGACATCTTGAGAGAGCAAAAAAATACATTGTTTTATGATAACTAATATCTCATTAAATAATAAAGAAAGTTGTGTCTTCTACCTTCTTGTTTAGCTTTGGATTACCATACATTTGAGAAATCATATTAAGTAATAAATGAAATATTTTATCTTGAAAATTAAAGTCACTTTCACCATTTTGGTACGTATATTCAGTATTATACTTCAGACTTCGCTCTCGAGATTATATATATATATATATATATATACTAGGGGGCTTCGTCCCTTGCTCGCTCCGCTCACGAACCCCCATTTTTAGTGTGAATTGTTAAAAAAAAAGCCGCTGCCAATTCATTGGCCCGTAGCTTCCTCAACCGTAATTTGTTGATTCCTTTAATTAATTTTTAAAAACAAAATTTATAATATTTTAAAAAATTTATTGCATAATTATAATTAAATTCATTTATGAATATTAAAAATTGTTAATTTTTAAATTTATTTAATTATTATTTATTTATATCAAATTTATATAAATTTTGAGCTGATAAATAAACTTATCATTTGAAATAGAAGTAAAATATCTATATTTTATAATAAAACAAATACCTAACGCGGTTGTTTTGTTATTAACAAAAACGTGTCTTTTTTTTTATATTTCATAATTCATATTTTTTAAGAAAAAAAAATTTATAGCTATCATTGTTCTTTTGTTATTAACAAAAACGTGTTTTTTTTAAAAAGTTCATAACTCACAAATAAATTATAATAATGCAGAATATAATGCATTCATAATGCATAATTCATAATTATAATAGATTATAATAGACATAATTTTTAAACATTTAAATTCATTTTGTTGGTTGGTTTTTTAAAAATTAAAAAAAAATCATCGTATGCCTACTCAATGACATTTCCTCATTCCACACCACCTAGCGGTAGATATCGTATCGGTAGGTAGCGGTAGCGGAGTTATGAGTTTTAAAAAAAAAAACACGTTTTTGTTTTTATGATAACTAAAGAACCGTGATAGATAGAAAATTAGTTTTTTTAGAAAATATAGGTATTTTAATTCTCTTTCGAATGCCACCCACCCCATTCAGATACATAGAGCCGTTCTCGAGAAATTACGATTTTGAAAAAATGTCAAAAAATTTTTAACCTCAAATATCTCTGAAATTTATGGACCAATCATTTTGCCTAAAGAACTCGACCGAGAACTATAAAAAATCTACCTCTAGAAGGAATTTTGAAGCCATTAAGTCAATTTTACTCTTGTAATCGTTGGACATACAAAACTGATTTTTTTCATTTTTCAATTTTTTACTCAAAATCTAGCCTACAGAATATATTCAAATTTTAACAGATTATAGCTATTTATATTCTGTATTATTATGATTTTTCTCAAAAAAATTGAGAGTTAAGTTTAGGAGTTATAAGCTTCTAAAAAAAAAACACGTTTTTGTTAATAACAAAAGAACCGTGATAGCTAGAAACTTTTTTTTTTTAGAAAATATAGGTATTATAATTCTCTTTCGAACGCTACCCATCAGATTCGAATAACTCGATCCTATCATTTAAAAAAATCAAAAAACAGTTTTGAGAAAATCGAAAATTTGAAAAAAAAACAAAAATGCATCGCCCCAATCAAAAAACGGATTTTTGACCCGCCATCACGCAAAAAAAAAAACAAAAGAAATGAGACCCGTCCGGTCAAAATCGATCGAGTAGAAGCTGAGATCCAGGCGCGCGCGCACACACACACACACACACACACACACACACACACACACACACACACATCCATACAGACATTTTTCAAAAACCATGTATTTTGATTCCTAACACCTCGGAACACAATTATAACATGTTTTTACAACAACTCAAAAATTTACTATCACAAAGCTTCCTCTAGGAGGAAGCAATATTGAAGCAACAGCTAATACAACTGCAAATCGTTTTCTAAAATATGTGTAAACTGAATTTTGTTTTTAAAAATGGTTTTTTTCTAAATTTGCTAGGTATGCTCGAATATTCATTCAGTGAATAATCACAAAAATTTGGATCAAATAAATATGGAAAGTTATTTAAGTTTTAATTATATATAAAAATTGATTATTTTAAAAAATATAATAATGTGATATAAAATTAATCTTATAATTATAGTTGCGGAGTATATTTCATATGAAGATAAATATTGATAATAATGAATAAGGATAACCCCCTATTAAATAATATCATGAAACATTGATTTTTTCTTTTAAATTTTCTGTAATATTTTTTAAAAAGTTATTCGTAACATTTATTAATTTTAAAAATATTAGGTATATTTATATTTAACAAAATAATGCATAATATATCTGTAATTCAGTAGGTAAGCTAGGAGAGTTCTGGCTCCCCCCACCACTCGCCCATTGACTCAGAGAAGCGCTCTGATTGGTCGAGACGGACAGGTGCGAATTAATTACAGGTCAGACAGTGACGTCATCGAACCTTCTCGAAGATTGCATGCTCTTACGTAATAGTATCCAAAACGTTTTGAAACGTTTGCGTGTGACGTCATGTTGTGCAAATATGCGACGATGGGTGTCAAATTACAGAATCCAAGAAATAGCAGTGCAAGGTTAGGATACCAAATCTCCTCTCATTATTTGTAATTTGACACCTTATGTGCGGCGCCCCCATCCCTGACTCCTGCATCGATGATGCAATTGCGTGAACGCGGATGACCCATTGGAAACGTCTAGAACCCCCGATTTGCGATGACGTCATTAAATATTACGCCACCCTATTAAATATTGCAAAATATTATGCCATATACACCTATGTGTGTGTGAATGTGTGTGTGTGTGTGCGTGTGTGTGTGCATGCGTGTGTGTGTGTGTGTGTGTGTGTGTGTGTGCGTGTGTGTAAAAGAATGTATCATCATCTTGATACACACTAACTTCTAACGAACATATATTGATGCCCATGTATATATAATGCGTTATCTACTCCATCCCCCATCCCCGATTTGCGTCATTAAATATTACTAATCGCGGTCGCCTCACGGGCAGCCCCCATCCCTCTGCCAAATATTCGATGATGTATCATGCGATAACGTCGCATAATGAATAAGCGCGGGTGACCCCTGAGTTTTTCGACTGCGTGCTGGCCGATCAGAGCTGCCGTATACTCTCTCTCTCTCTCTCTCTCTCTCTCTCTCTCTCTCTCTCTCTCTCTCTCTCTCTCTCTCTCTCTCTCTCTCTCTCTCTCTCTCTCTCTCTCTCTCTCTCTCTCTCTCTCTCTCTCTCTCTCTCTCTCTCTCTCTCTCTCGTGGATCGGGTTGATCAGGGTTGCGGTGTGCATCACGGAGCGTACTGTATGAGATGTAAGTAGCATGTAGGTAAGGGATGAAAGTTTGCAGACTGGAGCGCGTAGTCGTTGCGCATTGCATGACGTCACAAATTCGACCTGCGGTAGGCCGGTTCTCCACGGCCATGCACGATCCCCTCCCCCACCCCTCCCCCTCACCCATCGGTATGACATATTACATCCATTTCCTGTCAACAAGTTTTGTGAGAAAGCCTGACTCAACCCTACCGAATTTTCTAGATCGATCTGTAATTTGTCACCTCCTGCAGGGTCATCGATGATTGTGCAAAACATAGACGTGCATCCGCCTCCATTAAATATGGCACCGCATGCCGTACTACAGAAGAATGAATCATCACTATGATAATTGCTTTGTGGCGTATTAAAGAGCAGAGAGGCTATACACAAAAGTTATAAAATACACCATAGAACCCATAAGATCATATATTCATGAAACATGTACCATTAGTTTCCAAAATCCGATAAAATATCGAAAACCCCATAAATCTGAAAATTTTTTATAAATATTACGCCGTATTCCGAGAGATGAAATAATGTGCATGCAGTACAACGGAATCTACTCGAGGGTTTCAAGCTCAGCTGATGGGTGAGTATGCAAGGCAGTCTGTTGACGAAATGAGATTGATATGCGCAGACGTTTCGGTAAGGAAAAATAGTCACCGCATGTATCTACGCTCAAACTTTTAAGGATATTGTATTATCATAAGGTTGTCTCATGTCTTCTAATAAACACCTTGCCCGAGAGCGCAGTATGAGGTACGCATCATGATCCATGCACCCTACTTTCTATGCTCTCACAGCTTACGTGCTTATGCATAATAATCGTATAGCTGTTGACTCCTTTTGCGTAGCAGCCTTTGAGATTAAATTGCTCTCTCAATATATCTTCGATAAATTGTTTACAAGTATGTCAAAGCGATATGATAGCCTTTCAAAAGGGAGACCGCATCTGTATTACAATTGTCTCATACTTTTCCAAAGGGTACCGTCTAGAGAACAAATATATCTGGCAGCCTACTATGACATTGAATTCCTCTCTCAGTATATCTTCGATAAATTATTTACAAGTATATCAAAGCGGTAGTATAGCCTTTCAAAAGGAGACCGCATCTGTATTAAAATTATCTCGTATACTTTTTCAAATGATACCGTCTAGAGAACAAATATATCTGACGGCATATCAAAGGGTATAATACACTTCTTAGCATTTTACAGCTTGTGTCTTGTAAATACTTTATGTGTTATATATTTCTATAAGGTTCTAGAACGAGATTATCCGAGATTTTTACGTCTTACACACCCTATAAATATGACGTGGCTGCTGCAATTCTTTCAGTATAAAACAGAATCTCCAAGTGATCATTATGTCTGCAATCGACTGTAAGAACGTTGTAAATTTAATGTTGGAAGCCTTTCGTTCCGTCTTATAAAATTAAGGATTATTAATTTGTTAATAAAAATTTTATTTGACAATGTCAATGGATAGATGGCCCGATAATCACGTCTCATGAGGAACCCAAAATTTGATTATTTTTTCGATATCTTGAGCCGTTTACGAGATATAGAATGAAATGGATTTTAGCATGAGTTTATCGTATATTGATACCCCGTATGTGCAATGCGTTATATATCGCACCTCCTCTTTGTTCCGATATTCGCACTGCGCGATTCTTGGAACTGGAGAGTATTTCAATTGCGCTCTCCTTATCCACACTCTTTCGTTTCGTCTTATAAAATTTAGGATTATTAATTTGTTAATAAAAATTTTATTTGACAATGTCAATGGGTAGATGGCCCGATAATCACGTCTCATGAGGAACCAAAAATTTCATTTTTTTTCGATATCTTGAGCCGTTTACGAGATATAGAATGAAATTGATTTTATCATGAATATATTGCTGAGATTTAAAATAATTTACTATACATTGAGACGTATAAATAAAATTTTATAACAGTAACAATGTGACATATCGAAAGGCTATCAAATTACAGCCTTTTCTTGTCAACAAGTCTTTGGAAAGAATTTTTGCGGTATATCAAAGGGTAAACGCTTTTGTCAACAGTTCGAATGATTTCATGGTATCAAGTAAAAAAAATGTTGTGAAGAAATCTATATGATCAACAAGTGTGTCATATTGAAGAGGTATAACATTACAGCCATTTCCTGTCAACAACTCCTCTGTAAAAATTTTTATGTGTTTGCAGCATAGGGTATAAAGCAGTCTTCATCAACACTTCTTAGAATTTGAATTGAAATAATAATGTCTGCACTGAGAAGCAGAAAGAACAGCTACCAGACCGCGAGAATAGCTAGGACGCAGAATGTTGACATGGTAGTTTAGCTCGGAAAAGGCGTAGTAGCTGAGCCCTGTGGCGCAGCCAGCGCGCCTTGGGGTATGGCCAGCGTACCTTTATTTTTGTTTGTGTCCGCGCGAAGGTCACGTGACATGAAAGAGCACAGCCAGCGCTCTCAAAAGGCGTAGTCACCACGCTCTTTGGGGAGCCGCTACTAGCATAGGGTAAAGCTAGTAGCAGCGCTTTCTGCCTCTCAGTGTGGTATGCAAAGGATATCAAATTAAAAGGGGATCTTGTAAACAGTTTATGTGAAGGTTCTAGAATGAGATTATCAAAGATTCCAATCAATTTTTGCGTCACACAGTCCCTATAAATACGACGTTGCTGCTGCTATTCCTTCAGTATAAAGCAGAATCTCTAAGTGATCACTATGTCTGCAAACGACTGTAAGAACGTTGTCAATATAATGTTGGAAGTCTATAGGCTTCTAGCATATAAACAAGTTAATCCTGAGGAAGTTATCGAGTGGATTAAACTTGGAAATAAGAATTTAAGACTCTTGAGGTTGCTTTTGCGTAAAAATGCAACAAGTGTCGCTGAAAAACAAAAATTTATATCCACTATTGGTCTACTCAAAGGTGTACAAGACAGACTAAAGTGTTTATTAAAGAGTGGTGCGGGTTTGCGTGAAAGACGTAGTGATAGAGTAAGGTGGCAAGATGTGGAGTGTGCTTTTAATGAACGGCTTCGATCTGGAGTCATTACAAACATAAAAAACTTGGATATTACTGCATTCATGAAAGATACTACAGCATTGTTTAAATCTAGAATAAATAATGCTTTAAAAAAGGAAAAGGCTCTTAAAGTGTATACTGTGTTACCAGCTGAATATGTCATAAAAAAAGCTGATGAAGAGACAGTAGAAATCAAGTATTTCAATACCAAAACTGAAGCGATTTTACCAACAACAGATTTGAAACAGTGGTTCACCGATAATGTACAACAGCCCATTCAGAGAGACATGGAGGAATTTCAAGAGAGAGACTTTGGCTGGACACTTCGTGAAATTCTTAATTTATCTGTGAATATCAACAAGTATAATCCGATGCAAGGTCGCTAATACGTTAGTCTACCCCCACAAATACAAGCAAAACATGCATGTGTTAATGTACACAATTTTGACAATGAATATTTCAAGTGGGCTATACTATCATAATGTACAATAGAGTATCATCGTACAAAGTCTATGAAAATGACTTGAATTTTAGGGGAATCGACTTTCCTATGAAACCAAAACAAATTCCAAAATTTGAAAAACAAAATAATATATCTATTAATGTTTATATATTGAAAAAGTGTAATGGGAAATTCACAGTTACACCACTTCACATTAGATCGTGTAAAAAAGAAATCCATATTAATCTTCTTCTAATACAAAATAATTATGTAGATGAGGAGGAGGAAGAGCTGGAGGAAGATAATTCAGTTATATCCCACTACGTTTGGATCAAAGACTTATCTCGCTTAGTGTCTTCACAACTTTCAAAACGAAATGGTCAAAAATATTTATGTGATAGATGCCTACATTACTTTAGAGATAGCTCTAAATTAGAACTACATGAACAAGATTGTGCACAAATCAACAAGTGTAAAGTTAATCTACCTACACCGAATGATCAAGTTTTACAATTTAAAAATTATAATAACAAAGAGAAAGTTCCGTTTGTTATTTATGCAGACTTTGAGTGTCTTCTAAAACCTACACAAGTTGGAAACGCCTATCAAGAGCATGAGGCATTCAGTGTGGTATATTACTTAAAATGTAGCTATGATAACTCTTTATCATATTATCGTAGCTATAGAGGACCAAATCCTGCTGAATGGTTTGCAAAGGAATTGCAAGATTTAGCTGAGAATGTAGAGACTGCATTCAAATGTGCATTACCAATGGAACCATTAACTTTGGAGCAAGAACATGCTTTTCAAAATACAAAAATTTGTCACATGTGTGGGGAACTCTTAGGTGAGAAGCGTGTTCGAGATCATTGTCATCTCACTGGAAGGTAAAATTTTATATATATATATATATATATATATATATATATATATATATATATATATATATATATATATATATATATATATATATATATATATATCGCATGCACACACAAATAAACACTTTACAGTCAATGTGTATTTTATGTTTCAGATATCGAGGTGCTGCTCACGAAGATTTTAATCTAAATTATAAAGATTCACGCAGCATTCCAGTTATTTTTCAGAATTTAACAGGCTATGATTCTCGCTTTCTCATTAAAGATATTTCTCAAAGCTTCCCCGGACGAGTAGATTTATTACCTTTAAACAAAGAGCGCTTCATCTCTTTCACGAAACACATTGATGGTAGTGATATTAACTTTAGATTTATTCATTCCTTTCGATTTATGGCTTCATCATTGGACAAACTGTCATCTTATCTTGGCGAACTTGATATTTTGCGACAAGAGTTTTCTCAAGATGAACCGCTAATCGAACAGAAATTTCAATTACTCAAACGAAAAGGAGTATTTCCTTATGATTATCTAGGCTCTGAAGAAAAACTTAATGTTTCAAAACTGCCATTGAAAGATGAATTCTATAGTAAATTGAATATCTGTCACATATCAGATGAGGATTACGAACATGCAAAAAATGTTTGGACAACATTTAATATATCAAATTTAGGCGAATATTCAGATTTATACTTAAAAACAGATGTATTACTCTTAGCGGAAGTATTCGAAAATTTTCGTAATAGCTGTCTTAAAGCTTATAGTTTGGATCCAGCACACTATTATACAACTCCAGGTCTAACTTGGGATGCCATGCTCAAGTATACCAAAATACAGTTTGAGTTGCTCACTGATATTGATCAAGTTATGTTCATTGAGCGTGGAATACGAGGTGGAATAAGTCAGTGTTCGAATCATTATGCCCGAGCCAATAACAAATACCTGGGTAGTGACTATGATGCAGAAAAGGAGTCCAAATATCTCATGTATTTCGATGTAAACAATCTTTACGGCTGGGCTATGCAACAGTCATTACCATATGGTGGCTTTCAATGGATTGAAGATGTAGAGCATATAAATTTTAATATTCCAGATAATGCTCCAATAGGCTATATACTTGAATTCGATTTGGAATATCCAGAAAATTTACATGATGCGCACAAAGACTTACCATTTTGTCCGGAACATAAAAAACCACCAGGCTCTTCACAAGCTAAATTGCTTACAACTGTTGAATCAAAATCGCGATACGTACTTCATTATCGTAACTTAAAGCAAGCTTAGCCAATGGATTAAAACTAATGAAAATTCATAGAGTTTTAAAATTTAATCAAAGACCTTGGCTCAAAGAATATATCGATTTAAATAGTAAAATGAGACAAGCAGCTAAAAATGACTTCGAGAAAAATCTTTACAAGCTAATGAATAATGCCGTTTTTGGTAAGACTATGGAAAATATTCGAAAAAGGGTCAATGTTAAATTACTAACCAGATGGGAAGGTCGATATGGAGCAGAAGCTCTTATTGCACGACCAGAATTCCATAGCCGTACAATCATTGATGAAAACCTTGTTCTCATAGAATTAGAGAAGACTGAAGTATACACAAATAAGCCAATTTATGTAGGTCTTTGTGTATTGGATTTATCAAAGACTTAGTATATGATTTTCACTACAACTACATGAAAAAGCAATTCGGAGATCGCTGCAAACTGTTATATACTGATACTGATAGTTTAATATATGAAATAAATGATGAAGATATATATAAAGTGATAAAACGTGACATTTCAAATTTTGATACTTCTAACTACCCAGTTGATAACATTTTTGGAATTCCTCAAGTTAATAAGAAAGTTGTAGGCCTAATGAAAGATGAGTGTAATGGTCAAATTATGACTGAATTTGTTGAATTGCGTAGTAAAATGTACAGCATTCGTGTAAATGGGCAAGATCATATTAAAAAAGTTAAAGGTGTTAAAACTGGAGTTGTTGATAGAACCATTACTTTTGATGGCTATGTTGATTGTCTATTAAATTTGTGAACACAACACAAAGAGCAGTGTGTAATACAATCTAAAGCACACGTAGTACAAACTATAAGACAAAAAAAGTTAGCTTTAAGTCCCTATGATGATAAGCGATACTTAATACCTGGGGAACAGATACTTTACCTTGGGGGCATTATAAAACTATTGAAATTAATGAAGATTGATTGTAAATGTAGGTTTATAAATAAAAGAATTTATCTTATATGTATATATATATGCATATATATATACATATAAGATAAATTCTATATACATCACATGTTTATTTAACCTTTACATACCTGTTTTTCTTATCCAACTATTAAGTGAGTTATCAAACCCTAACCATTTAACATAAATCTTATTTCCACTCTTCTTAAGCACCTTCTCCATAAGGTAATCATCTGGATATTTAGCTTTGAGCAGTTCTTGTTCATAGAAACCACCGGCAATGGATTGATCTCGATAGTCTTTTAGCTTGTAGGTAACTGGATTTATTTATTTATTTATTTATTTATTTATTTACCAGAAATGTTACAAAAGATACATAATGCAGCTAGTATCAGGATATAACAAACTATATCCGATCCAGCTGGCATCCTATAGAGGTGCACAATACACCTGTACATAGGTCCGGTAGCTTACATACTAACGCAACACTTATACTAAACTTACATGCTAAAATAAAGTTGGTTTTTGGTAATATGCTATAATAAAATATATTTGAAATTCAACTTTTATATAAACTCTAATAAACTTTAATAGTGATTAGCTTGAATTAATCAAGAATTTTTGTCCACTGATTTTACAAAATTTATGATATAAGGTATTAGTTTTTTCTTTCTTTTTCTTTGTACCAGTTGGTAGTTTTTGTCTTTAAATTTTTATTACTGAGATTAAGCGTTTTCAATTCATTAGGGAATTTGTTAAATAATTTCATAGCTACAATTTCATTATTTTTGAAGTTTATTGACTTATTGATTTCAGGCATTAAAAGACTTTTATTTCTAGTAACGCTTTTTGAATCTATAAATTTCTTTCTTAAATCATTGTAATGAAAAATAACTGATTCTAATTTAAAATTATCTTCGATTTGTAAAGGTTGGAAAGTATCGTTTTTTGATTTGTTAATTATTTTTATGATTCTATCTTGCAATGATTGAAGTTCAATTAGAACATTATTGTAAGCCCCTCCCCAAGCAGTAATGCCATAGTTAGCTAAGCTGTTAAAAAATGCGTAATATAGAGTTATCAAGTTATTAGTTAAAGTAATGGACCTCAACGAACGAGATATTAGGCAAAATACTTTATTTATTTGGCATAAATAAAATATTTTGCCTAATATCTCGTTCGTTGAGGTCCATTACTTTAACTAATACATTACTACGAACGTCTCTCCAAATTATAGAGTTATCAAGTGTTTAGTTTCGAGAATTGATCTTAATTTATTAAATAGAAAAAGCAGATATCTCGTTCTTTTAGCAATATACTCTATATGTTTATCCCATTTCATATTACTATCAATTATTATACCCAGATATTTGGTGTGGTATACTCTTTCAATTTCCTTATTGCCTATAAAAATTTTTAAGTTATTTGGCACACTATTGCTATAGATTCCAAGCGCCATGAAAACAGTTTTTTTAACATTTAAAGATAATTCATTTAATGCTATCCAAGCGCTGACGTCATTTAGTAACTTGTTCATTTTGTTCTGTGTTTGTTCCCATGTACTTCCCATACTTAATATTACTGTATCATCTGCATAAGAAATGATATTTTCTTTAGGCACAATAGTTAATAGATCATTAATATAAATTTAAAAAAGTAGCGGTCCCAAAATTGTCCCTTGAGGTACTCCAGTTTCTACAGGTAGTGCATTACTTATATGATCTTTGATTTTTACTACTTGAGATCTTCCATTGAGGTAGTCTTTTAACAGATTTAATGTTATTCCCCGTATACCGTACGTTTCTAATTTTAATAATAAGATTTTATGATTTACGGTGTCAAAGGCTTTCGCTAAATCCAAGAAGGTTGCAATAGTAGGTGTCTTTTTGTTCAGATTGTTGTAAATAATACTTGTAATAAGGGCTAGTGCATCCTTGGTACCTTTATTTTTTCGAAATCCAAATTGATTATCTATTAGTATTTTATTTTTATTTAAGAAACTCAGTAAACGACAATGTATTATTTTTTCTAATAATTTGGCGATGTTGGATATTAAAGATATCGGTCAGTAGTTAGTTGCGTGATGTTTATCTCCTGATTTGAAGATCGGCACTACTTCTGGTATTTTTAATTGTTTAGGCCATATCGACTTTTCGATACATAAGTTGAAAATATGTTCAAGTGGGATAATTATATACTTACTTAAGTTTTTTAAGACTTTTGTATTTATGCCATCTATTCCTCCTGCCTTCTCTTTCATTTCTGATATAAGCTTGAGTATCTCGTTACAGTTGGTAGGGTCTAGAAATATGGTAGATGTATTTGCTTTTGGTAATTTATACTTCATTTTGGGTTTTTTAATTTCTTTTGCTAATTTCGAACCGACACTACTGAAAAATGTATTGAAAGTTTCCGCTATATATTCTGTTAGGTAAATATTGTTCAGATTATCCATTAAATAGTCTATCTTTTTAACATTCTTATTCTTTGTTTTATTAATTTTTCTTTTAACGAAATCCCACATTTTCTTGTTGTTATTACTAGCTTTTTCAAATTCTTCTTTATCAAAGTTGTATTTTGCTGCTGTTATAACTTTATTGAGCCATTTTACATAGTTTTTATATTGCTGCTTCAGATTTTCATTTTCGGAACTATTTTTCCATTTTTGATAAAGTATTTCTTTAGTCAAGCAGGATTTCATAATGCCTTCAGTTATCCATTTGCTTCTCGGTGTGTTCTTCTTGGTTTTATTAACTACTGTGGCTTTTCTTAATGCTGTCTTGATATTGCTGATTAGCAATTCAAGCGCCAAGTTTGGATCATCATGTTCAGATATAACGTTCCAATTTAATTTGTTTGCTACGTAATTTAGCTTATTGTAATTAACATAACTATAATACTTTCTAGAGTCTTCTTTCCCTTTCATGGTTTTTATTGAGATCATAAGTGGATAGTGATCCGTTATTCTCGGGATAAACTTATAAGAATTTATATTCTCCAGTTTAGTTTTTAAGAACATATTGTCAATGCATGTTCCCAAAATTGGATTTTGAGGGTTGGGTCTCGTAATACCATTGACATAAGGTATGTAGCCCAATTCGTAGAAATCATTTTTATACTCTGTGGTAGTGTAGTCATTGTCCATTAAATTAATATTGAAATCACCAATTAAAAAGTGATTTTTGGTATTTTTATTACTTTTTAAATGTAGATTTTCAATAAATTTTTGTTTTGTTATGTCATGACATCTATATAATGGGGTTATTTTAAATTTTTTTCCTTCTTTCAGACTTATAGTGATATTGAGAAAATTTACTCTGCCTATCACTTCTGTGTCGTGCGTTGAGTTAAGGTGTTTATTAGTGTATACAACTACACCATCTGATTTATTTATATAACTGTTGTTATAGTACATCTCATAATTGTAGTCATCTAGATTATACAAGTCATGATATGGTAATATGCCTGTTTCTGCACAAACTATTATATCTGGCTTGGTTTTAAAGTTTTGAATAAAAATCTCAAGATTTTTATGATTTGTTTTTAGGCCTTTTATGTTGACGAAGAGTATTGACAAATCATCAATACTCATAAAATCGTTTATAGATTCGCTATTTAATAAGATTGTCTCGTATTTATCATCAACTTCACATTCAAAATCCATTATAGTATTTATGTGTCTGGTTGTGTATGTATTTACTGTTTTGTTGATTGCAGGTAAATTAGTTTCCTTGTCAATGATGTTACCATTTGTGTTGCTTGACGTTAATGTAACTTCTTCATTATCATTAGATCTTAGTTGGTAAAGAAAATTTCCATTAAATCCCAGGAATTTTGGTATATTTGGTGTAATTGGATAGTCAGTTGTTCTAATCCTTTTATTAATTATATGCTTTAGGTACTCACATTTTTCTGTATCCGTAGCTATATGTTCAGTGTTTCTTGTTAGATTGTATTTTTTATTTCCATAGCAACAATTGGCACATTTGATTTTGTTTTTTTCAAGACAGTCTTTTGTAAGGTGATCACCAGCACAGCGAAGGCAAACTTCTTCATTTTTACACTTTTTCCTGCTATGGCCTATTCTACCACACTTGAAACAAGGTTTTATATTGATGTCATCGTAAGCACGACAACATTGATAACCGATGTATAGTTTCTAATTCTTATTCCGTACGAATCTGTATGTCTCCGCTGATACTGTTATAATGGCATTTCTCGTTTTCTTTTCCTTATTCTCAATTATATGCTCAACAGTACAGAAATAATCTGTCCCTTCAAAAATTCTTTGATTTATGTCTTCTTCAAGTGCGTCCCTTTCCATGTTATTATCAATATTAAATACTAATAGTCTTGGATTTTCAAGTTCTTCTTGCTTAACATTGAAATCATGCCCTATTTTATTTTTCAATATTTCTTCCATCTGTGGTACATCTTCTTTGTTTGCACATTTGATTATAACAGTACCATCTTTGTTTTCATTTATTTTTCCCACTGGTAGTATTATATCATTCAGTAGTCTGTTACTACTATATTATGCGCTTTCTTTTTCATATCATGTTTCTTGGCTTGTATGAAGATAGGCGGCACGTGGCTTACTAACCTCTTGTCTTGTATTACAGCCCCAGCGTATGTTATCTGTTCTATAGGTCTATTTTCTTTCATTAGCTTTAATTCATTTTTAGTTTTATTAAGCAGTACTTGTGGTAGGCTATTTTTATCTCTCATTTCATTTACTAGTTCTTTGTATAATATAAGATTTGCTTGTAAATTTGTGTAGTCATCTTCTTCTTTTCCTACTATCGTTAAATTCATTCTTTGCAAATTTTCAGTTACAACTGCATTAGCAACATTGCTTAAAATACTTTCTTGCACTTTTTCTTGTTCATTTAGTTTTACTTGAGCGATACTTTGTCTTGCTGTATTGCTTAACACGTTTTCGTTATATTTTGAGGTTAAGTCTACATCACTATGCTGTGGACATATCACTAGTACGTTTGTTAGATATTTTCCTTGCTTTAATCTTTTAAAATCTGATTTGTAGAACACATCTTCACAAATGACACACACTACACAACTGAATTGCTTTCCTGGATGGTTTTTAATGTATTTTATTTCACCAGGATCTGGCGGAAGATCCTCGTCATCCGCCATGTTGGGCGGATATATGATTAGTAGCCATCACTTGATTTATTGTAAAAATTTCTGTTGACCAATTAGGTGTATAACCCTTCTCAAATACTTGCTTTATCTTACTAACTCTTACTATATCTCCAATCTTAAATTTTGGCTTTTTCACTATTTTCGCCTGTTGAGCAAACTTCGCAAGTACTCCTGCCTCATTGGCCTTCAATACATGGAATGCAATAACAGTGAATCCCCACACTCATAGCAATACTTAGAATACCATATTGATATTTCACATAAGAATTGCGTTCAATCTGTAGTATACCTGCTGAGTAAGTATGTGGATGTAATTTGATACTCTTTCGATACGCTGTGAAAAATAAGTTACAAAGCTAGATCATCAAATGAAATGCGTTATGTATGACAAATCGGTAGAAAGAATTAATTGTAATTTAATTCGCACCAGTCAGAATGCATGCTACGTAAATCTGTTGATGGCATTCGATACCCTTTCAGTATACCGCTTTCGGAATGCTGACTTAATTTTATAAGACAAAGGAAACGGTCCACAAAGAGATTGTGATTGAAATTATTTCAAGTTCAAGAACCGTAGCTACAAGAAAAAAACTGATTTTTGCTCATATCTCGTAAACGGCTCAAGATATCGAAAAAATAATCAAATTTTGGGTTCCTCATGAGACGTGATTATCGGGCTATCTACCCATTGACATTGTCAAATAAAATTTTTATTAACAAATTAATAATCCTTAATTTTATAAGACGAAACGAAAGGCTTCCAACATTAAATATACAACGTTCTTACAGTCGATTGCAGACATAATGATCACTTGGAGATTCTGTTTTATACTGAAAAAATTGCAGCAGCCACGTTATATTTATAGGGTATGTAAGACGTAAAAATCTCGGATAATCTCGTTCTAGAACCTTATAGAAATACATAACACATAAAGTATTTACAAGACACAAGCTGTAAAATGCTAAGAAGTGTATTATACGCTTTGATATGCCGTCAGATATATTTGTTCTCTAGACGATATCCTTTGAAAAAGTATACGAGATAATTTTAACACAGATGCGGTCTCCTTTTGAAAGGCTATACTACCGCTTTGATATACTTGTAAACAATTTATCGAAGATATATTGAGAGAGGAATTCAATGTCATAGGCTGCCAGATATATTTGTTCTCTAGACGGTACCCTTTGAAAAAGTATGAGACAATTGTAATACAGATGCGGTCTTCCTTTTCAAAGGCTATCATATCGCTTTGACATACTTGTAAACAATTTATCGAAGATATATTGAGAGAGGAATTTAATCTCAAAGGCTGCTACGCAAAAGGTGTCAACAGCTACACGATTATTATGCATAAGCACGCTAAGCTGTGAGAGCATAGGGAGTAGGGTGCATGGATCATGATGCGTACCTCACACTGCGCTCTCGCGCAAAGTGTTTATTAGAAGATATGAGACAACCTTATGATAATACAATATCCTTAAAAGTTTCAGCGTAAACACATGCGGTGACTATTTTTCCCTACCAAAACGTCTGCGCATATCAATCTCATTTCGTCAACAGACTACCTTGCATACTCACCCATCAGCTGACGTTGAAACCCTCGAGCAGATTCCGTTGTACAGCATGCGCATTATTTCATCTCTTGGAATACGGCGTAATATTTATAAAAAATTTTCAGATTTATGGGGTTTTCGATATTTTATCGGATTTTGGAAGCTAATAGTACATGATTCATGAATATATGATCTTATGGGTTTTATGGTGTATTTTATAACTTTTGTGTATAGCCTCTCTGCACCATGGCAAGTGTACCTACATAAAAAAATTTCAGATTCATGGGGTTTTCATGGGGTTTTCATGGGGTTTTCATGGGGTTTTTGATATTTTATCGAATTTTGGAAGCTAATGGTACATGATTCATGAATATATGGTCTTATGGGGTGTCTATGGGGTTTTTATGGTGTATTTTGTAACTTTTGTGTATAGCCTCTGTGCACCATGGCGAGTGTACCTACATAAAAAATTTTCAGATTCAAGGGGTTTCATGGGGTTTTTATGGGGTTTTCGATATTTTATCGGATTTTTGAAGCTAATGGTACATGATTCATGAATATATGATTTTATGGGTTTTATGGTGTATTTTATAACTTTTGTGTATAGCCTCTCTGCTCTTTAATACGCCACAAAGCAATTATCATAGTGATGATTCATTCTTCTGTAGTACGGCATGCGGTGCCATATTTAATGGGGGCGGATGCACATCTACGTTTTGCACAATCTGTATTATCGATGACCCTGCGGGAGGTAACAAATTACAGATCGATCTAGAAAATTCGGTAGAGTTGAGTCAGGCTTTCTCACAAAACTTGTTGACAGGAAATGGATGTAATATGTCATACCGATGGGTGAGGGGGAGGGGTGGGGGAGGGGATCGTCGATGGCCGTGAAGAACCGGCCTACCGCAGGTCGAATTTGTGACGTCATGCAATGCGCAACGACTGCGCGCTCCAGTCTGCAAACTTTCATCCCTTACCTACATGCTACTTACATCTCATACAGTACGCTTCGTGATGCACACCGCAACCCTAATCAACCCGATCCACGAGAGAGAGAGAGAGAGAGAGAGAGAGAGAGAGAGAGAGAGAGAGAGAGAGAGAGAGAGAGAGAGAGTTGTATAGGGCAGCTCTGATCGGCCAGCGCGCAGTCGAATAACTCAGGGGTCACCCGCGCTTATTCATTATACGACGTTATCGCATGATACATCATCGAATATTTGGCAGAGGGATGGGGGCTGCCCGTGAGGCGACCGCGATTAGTAATATTTAATGACGCAAATCGGGGATGGGGGATTGAGTAGATAACGCATTGCATATATACATGGGCATCAATATATGTTCGTTAGAAGTTGGTGTGTATCAAGATGATGATACATTCTTTTACACACACGCACGCACACACACACACACACACATTCACACACACATAGGTGTATATGGCATAATATTTTGCAATATTTAATAGGGTGGCGTAATATTTAATGACGTCATCGCATATCGGAGGTTATAGACGTTTCCAATGGGTTATCCGCGTTCACGCAATTGCATCATCGATGCAGGAGTCAGGGATGGGGGCGCCGCACATAAGGTGTCAAATTACAAATAATGAGAGGAGATTTGATATCCTAACCTTGCACTGCTATTTCTTGGATTCTGTAATTTGACACCCATCGTCGCATATTTGCACAATATGACGTCACACGCAAACGTTTCAAAACGTTTTGGATGCTGTTACGTAAGAGCATGCGATCTTCGAGAAAGTTCGATGAAGTCACTATCTCACCTGTAATTTATTCGCACCTGTCCGTCTCGACCAATCAGAGCGCTTCTCTGAGTCAGTGGGCGAGTGGTGGGGGGAGCCAGAACTCTCCTAGCTTACCTACTTAGTTCATTACGTCAGCTCTGATATTATTTGTTATTTATTGATTACAAACAAATTTTTCAGCAAAATCCAGTAATATTTTAATTCTTGTCCGCCATTTTGTATTTACAAAATCTGAGCTCAGATTCGTAATCATCGAATCCACAAATCCTAATATGCGAATTCAGAAATCCCCCACATACAATCGGAAAATTCAGTAATATTTCAATATTTGGCCGCCATTTTGAATTGGCAAAATATTAGTTCAGATTCGTAATCAGCGAATCTAGATACCCCTATATACAATTTTCAGCAAAATCCAGTAATATTTCAATTTTTGGCCGCCATTTTGTATTTACAAAATCTGAGTTCAGATTCCTAATCAACGAATTCGGAAATTCCGTACATACATTTTTCAGCAAGATCCAGTAATAGTTCAATATTTGACCGCCATCTTGGGTCCACTATTTTGAATTTTCAAAATCTGAGTTCAGATTCGTAATCAGCGAATCCAGAAATTCCGTACATACATTTTTCAGCAAGATCCAGTAATAGTTCAATATTTGACCGCTATCATCAATCCGTCATATTGAATTTTCATAATCTGAATTCAGATTCCTAATCAGCGAATCCAGTAAACCCTATATACAATTTTCAGCAAAATTCAGTAATATTTCAATATTTGCACGCATCTTCGACCCGTTATATTAAATTTTCATAATCTCAATTAAGATTCGTCATCATGCGAATCCAGATACCCCTATATACAATTTTCAGCATAATCCAGTAATATTTCAATTTTTGTATTTCATTTTGTATTTACAAAATCTGTGTTCAGATTCCTAATCAGAGAATCCAGAAATCCATAATATACAATTTTCAGCAAAATCCATTAATATTTGAATATTTGGCCTCCATCTTCGATCCGCCATTTTGAATTCTGAGAATCTGAGTTCAGATTCATAATCATCGAATCCAGAAATCCCGTACATACATTTTTCAGCAAGATCCAGTAATATTTCAATATTTGGCCTCCATCATCGATCCGCCATTTTGAATTCTCAAAATTTGATTACTGATTCATTACCAGCGAATCCGGAAACACACTATATAAAATTTTTAGCATAATTTGAGGAATGGATTAAGTGTGGCGAGATAGGTGGAGGGGACGTGGAGGGGGTGGAGGGGAGTGGAGGGGTGGAAGGGTAGACACCCTTCAAAATAACGTAAAATTTGAAAGAATTTCACCGTAAAAAGTGGAGTGGAAGTGGTGGGGTTGGAGGGGGTGTAGGGGGGTGGAGGGGGGTGGAGGGGGTATTTTGCGCGCCGTTCTCTCGTATCTCATTCTTTCTTCCGTTGTCGCCGGAGTACACGTGTATAGGAACAGAACTTATTTACTTTTGTCATAATGTCAAAAAGAAAGAGTTGAACTAGAATTTGACTATTACAAGAAAAAGAGAGAAGAGATAGATGAGAAAATTTTTCTTTTGCAAAATGCCAGGAAGAGCTGTGCATTAGACTCGGATAACGAAGAGGAAAACTCATCATCGGAGGACGACAGATTCGTCGACGGCGAAATGAGACCAAGCGACGATGAAGACGATCGGGGTGAGTATTATGCGAATTAATAAAAAAATTTTTGATACCTGAAGGTTTATCTGCTCCCAAGTTGAATGATCAGATCCAAGCCAAGCTGAGCGATAAAGCAGTCAAGAAGGACGAGTACAGATACGAAGTCCAGAGATCTGCCGGCGCGGCTTTGACAGCCTTAAGCGCCGCAATCACCATGATAAACGCGGCGGCCGCCGAGCGAAGTGATGTAACCTACAAACCAAAAACGGAGCAAGATTAACTAGTTTTTAGTTTCAGTTATTACATTAATAAGTAAATAACTATTATTTCGACTGCGTATTAAGTTATATTTAGAGTAGAAAAAACAATGGTAAGAAAGTATAAAAAAAAAGACAGATAAATATAATTGGAGCAATGAACAAATGCACTTGGCTATTGAAAATGTGCTTATTAATAAATCAGCTTGATTTATCCATTGTTAATAATAATTCAGCTTCCGTAAATAATGAAAATTACTTTAGAGAAGTAATACCTGAAGAATCAATTGTAGATACTCAAACTGCCGTTTTCAATGGTCAGGTAGTTCAAATATGCTACATAGATGAAAATGATGCGAAATCTTTAAATTTAAACTTATTGTAATAATAATGATAATTTGTTAATCAAACAAAAGTATTATGTTGTGATCATATTTTATAAGAAGGGATTTATAATATATAATCATTTATTAAAATGTAATAATCTATTTTAAAATAAAAATTGTTATGTTCCTTAATAAAAATAAAATTTTAAATTTTCAATAGACTGATTAATTATTTGATTTTTGAAAATTTTATTATGACATAATTATTAAAGAATTAATTACTGGAAAAAAGAATTGAAAAATACTTATAGTAAAATATTAAATTTGATCGTGCCATGCGTGCCCCGTCGGGTGCCACAATCCATCCGCCGGTGGGGCACGTAGAGCATTTTTTTCAGAATTTCTTTTCTGTATTTTATCAATAATTAAAAGAAAATGAAGAAAAAGTTAATAGTTTATTTTATTTTATTTTTTTTCTCATCTAATTATTCCGTTTTTGTACATTTTGAAATAATACACGGTTTAGTTGTTATTTTTAATCAAAGTTAAGGTGTCACACGTGCCCCGCCCTCCCCTACGCGCGTGTTCTGTGATAACATAAACGATCGCATCGCCCGACTCCCGGCGTCTGTTCATTTCCCAGCGATGACAGCGGCTGCTGTAGTACGTCATCTTGGTAGATGCCGTCCCTCTCGCCGTGCTCATCGGGTAGTGGTGACTCGTCGGAGTCAGCAAGGCAGCGGGATCGATGACGGAAGCAGATTTGGTAAGCTCTTTCTCGTTTCTAACCTCTGATGGGTGGGCTGACGGTTCTTTTCTCTTGTTGCAGATATCTGTAGAGATATCTGTAGCAGCCAAAGGACTGTGACAGGAGCAAACTACGGGCATTGCTGCAGACTGTCTCTTGAGTATGGTAATATGTCTGCATCATGTATTTTTGTTCTATTTATTAAAACTTCTAAGCCTTTTACAAGCTTGCATGAGTTACATTTTAATGTTATATTATTTCATGAGTTACATTTTAATGTTATATTATAAATGTTATATTACAAAATAACATTAGCATCAAATTAATTAGTATTCTCAAAATAATTATATGTCTCAATTTTACAATGCTGTTTTTCAGTGATTACAATGAATTATATTTGCAAATCGCAAGATTGAAGAAAATTATGTAAACATACAAATGCTTTATAATAGGTTCATATAGAAGATTTTCAATTTGTAATGAAAGTTAAAATTTTAGTTTTTCATCAGTTTTTTTGTTGTTGATTATATAATTCTTATTGCCTATTCGTATGATCTATTTATTATCCAAATGTGGTTTTTAGGTGATCAACTCTCCTAGCTTGGCTTCCACATTAGTGACTATGTATATATAGTTAATCTGCTGCTTGTGCCTTGGCCGAACACAGGCTGAGCCTGTCCCCAGCAGTGAAAGGAGTGAAGGTCTCTCTATCAGTCCTTC
Organism: Torymus aiolomorphi; assembly: GCA_036365515.1. Taxonomy (NCBI): domain Eukaryota; kingdom Metazoa; phylum Arthropoda; class Insecta; order Hymenoptera; family Torymidae; genus Torymus; species Torymus aiolomorphi. The sequence continues at coordinate 218,346,981 of CM070873.1, read as the reverse complement.
TCTTTCAGCAGATGGTGTGGGCTATTATGCTAAACAGACTGATGTTCTTGAAGTAGCGCCAACGGACCGGCCAGCCCTACTTTGTTGCCTCTGCAGTTCCAGCAGTTCATTTTAGAGTGTCAGAGCTTCAGAATGTGAGGTAATAGATAATAAGGGAATAGGGAAAATTTTTATAAGTGCAGTATGTGTGTGTGTTTAGGTGCGCTACAGGTAGCTTTTTATTATTTTTGGGTAGATTAGTCAGGTTAATTTATAAGTTTAGGTAGGACATAAGAACTCGCCTCAGGGGGTTTGTTGTATTTTAATACTTGCTTTTATCTGATCAGAATTCTTATTATTTTTGAAAAATTGGGGTAGAGAAAGAAGTGGATAATGACTACTGCTGCATACTGTGTTCCTTTAATGTGATAATATTGTTCGACTCAATTATTTATTAGTAATATGTGGTTTTTAGGTGTTCAACTTTCTCTGCTTGGCTCAGAGAAGTGGTTGCGTGTAGCTAATATGCTGCTTGTGCCTTGGTCAACTCCTCTGCTGAGGCTGTTCCTGACAGTGAGACAATGAGTTGAGGTCTCCACTAGACCTTCCCTTCCAGCAGATGATTTGGTTGCTGATCTAGCGGCTGGCTGCTAGTTAGATTAACCTACTTTGCTGCTTCTGCAGTCTTAGCAGTGCTTCAAGAGTTTTAGTTCTTTAGGTTGTGAGGGGATAGGTAATGAGGGCCTGAGAAAGAACTTAAAAAGTGCAGTGTGTGTTTAGATGTGCTACGGGTAGGTAGTTTTTATTAGTAAGATTAGTTTGACATATCAATTTATGACTTTAGTCAGGGAAGAACTCGCTTCAGGGGATCTATTGTATTAAAATACATCCTGTATTTCGCAGATTACCTAGCAAGACTTGCCTATCTAATATTTTTCTATCATACTGTAAGACTGACAGAGTCAGCTAGTATATTACATTCTTTTTTATCTTATAATTTTCCATGTTACAAAATCTATATTAAAACATACATTACATAATTTTTTTTTTTTTTTTGTAAATATATTAGTTAAATATGCGTTTATATATAATATTACGTAATTTTGATTCTTTTAGTTCAATATCAATCTATATTTTATAATTTATTATTATATTTTTATAATTATATGATCTTTGAAATGTTTTATTGATTTTTTCAGTTCTATTTACAGCTATTGTATTTAATATTTGTGTCAAATCAAATTTTGTTAAATAATAAGCAAAAATTGACTATATTAAATGTATTAAGGCGTTAAAAATCATGTTTCTACGTTTAGGTCATCAGGAATTGATTGTACATGAAAATGTTAAATGGAAAAAAAATGTTGTTTTAATATTATTTATATTTAATATTTTTGTATAAAGCCAAATCCTTGAACAATAAGCTATAATAAACTATTTCAGGTTATTTAGGCATTAAAAATCTTTTTTTGGGTCCAACTCGTCAGGAATTGATTGTACATGAAAATGTTAAATGGAAAAAAAGATTTGTCTCGAAGTTTCCTATAATTATAGGTATTAAATCAAATCAAACCTTCTTGTATTATTGTATTAAATCAAATGTTAAGTTATAACCGAAAATCTATCATTTTTATGTATGTTTAGGAGTTAAAAATCGTTTTTCTAGATTTAACTCATCAGGAATTGATCGTATAAAAAAGTGACCAATAGGAAAAAGTTTTGTTTTAATATTATCTATAACTTTTACATTTAACATTTCTGTGTAAAGACAAATTCTGTAAAGTAATAGCAGAAAAACGACTATTTTTGATGATTTTAGCGGTTTTTTCGCTATTACATTGTTAAATATTGTTCATAAAAAAAAATTTCAATCTAAAAAAGACGTGTTTTAATTAGTTTTAGCAGATGCATTTGTTGTTTTTGACTTAAATTTAATTTTGTTCACCGTATGGTCAAAAATCGACTTTTTCAAATTTTTATTTGCTCTGGCGTTTTTTTATTTGTTGATCGATTCAGCTCGGTAGAGAACTGTCAGTTAGTTATAATTAGACGAGTATATTCCCCAAAGCCTGTTTGGATCCATTGAAATTTCGCTGAGATAATCAGGTCACTTGATCACATACATACGTACAGACATACATACACCTCCAAAAACGCTTAAAATGAACTCATAGTGGGTGGAAAATAGTTTTTATATTGTAAATTTTCAGTTTTTGAAGTGTTACAATTTTCGCCCTGACAAAAATATAAGGCTCTCCCAAGAAGCGGTCGTGCCTAAAAATGCAGGCATACTAAAAGCTTTTTATCACGAGTGGCAGAAAATAACCGCCAATAAATTTGTATTAGACGTCATTAAAGGTTATAGAATTTCCTTCTGGTGAGAACCTAGGCAAAATAATATTAAGTCTAATAAATTGTTCGTAGCATATAATATATATATATATGCAGAGTGTCGTTAACGACCTTATTATTAAGGGGGCAACAGTTCAATGTAAAGAGAGTTCAAATCAATTTTTATCGCCTTATTTTTTAGTGGAAAAGCCAGACGTTTCTCACAGATTTATATTGAATCTAAAATATTTGAATAGATATGTTATAACTACGCATTTCAAAATGGAAGATGTAAGGACGGCAACTAAGCTTCTGTCAAAAGGAGACTGCATCACATCTATCGATTTGCAGGACGCTTATTTTTCAGTCTCTGTAAATAAAGATAGTCGTCGCTATTTGAGATTTAAATTTAACAATAAATGTTATGAATTTACGTGTCTTCCCTTTGGCTTGTCAACAGGTCCTTACATCTTCACTAAAATCTTGAAGCCAGTAATAAAATCATTAAGAGAAGGGGATTTTTTATCCGTTATTTATCTTGATTATATTTTATGCATTGGCAACTCGTATGAAAAATGCCTAGAAAATACTAATGAAACCATTAAGGTTTTACAGAATTTAGGATTTATTATCAATATGAAAAAGTCGAAGTTAATACCTAACACGACTAGAAAATTTTTAGGATTAATAGTATACCCGCAAAACAGTACACTTAAATTAACTGAACAAAAAATAAGAAATTTAATAACCATATTAAAATCCTTTGTATCACTAAATTCTTGTAAAATCTTTAAATTTGCTCAACTATTGGATAAATTGGTAGTTGCATGCCAAGCCATTGAATATGGCTGGCTATATACTAAGATAATGGAAAAAGAAAAATTGCTGGCATTAAACAGAAATGCAGGTAGTTACAATGGTATGATGATAATTTCTGAAGCGATTAGATCAGACATTAAATGGCGGATTGAAAATATACCTAGAAGTACGAAATCTTTCAAATCCCGTGTTTATAATAGAGTTTTTTATACTGACGCCTCAGAAACGGGCTGAGGTGCAACTGACGAATCGCGAGAAATTTTTGGTTTTTGGTCCAAGACTGAAAGTGGATATCACATTAATTACAAAGAATTAATGGCGGTAAAATTTGCACTATTCGAATTAGCCCGGAACCTTAGGGATTGTAACTTACTCTTACGCATAGATAACTCTACAGCAATAGCGTATATCAATAGAATGGGCAGAGTCAAATTTTAAAAATATAACCTATTGGCAAGAACAATTTGGCAATGGGCTGAAAGACAAAAGATTTTCTTAAAAGCAGCCTATATCCCGTCCAGAATGAATAAAGATGCCGATCGTTTGTCGAGAATGTTGAATCCTGGTACGGAGTGGGAATTAGCGCCGGAAGCCTTTTCAACATTAATTCATAGTTTTGGTACACCAGAAGTAGACATTTTTGCATCACGAAAAAATGCTATGTGTAAGGAATATTTCTCCTGGTTACCGGACCCATATGCCTTACAAATTGACGCCTTTACAGTATCATGGCATGATATATTTTTTTACGTATTTCCCCCATTTAGTCTGATCTTACCCACGTTAGAAAAAATAAAAAATTATCAAGCGAGAGGCATCCTTATAGTACCAGTATGGAAAAATCAACCTTGGTACCCGGTTTTCTTAGACATGGTGATAGGCAAAATATATGTTTTGAACCTAATCCAGATCTATTGATATCTTACTGAAAAGAGGCACCGAGCGAGTCGTTGGATATTCTATTAGCGTCGTTAAGCCAAGCCACTAAAAAACAGTACAGCTCTAGCCTGCAGAAGTGGACCAAGTGTTGCGAAAGGAATGAAATGGATAAGTTTAGTCTAAGTGATCAACATGTTCTTTCCTTCCTGGCCAAAGAATTGAAAGATGGGGCATTGTATGGTACTATAAATACGCATAGAAGTGCTGTTTCTCTTGTGTCAGCTAATAAAATAGGACAAAGTTTATTAATAAAGCGTTTCTTGAAAGGATGTTATAAGCTTAGACCGATATGCACGAAATACTCGACAACGTGGGATGTCAACATTGTGTTCGAGTTTCTGGAAAATCTAGGAGACAATGAGAAAATGGCGTTGCAGGATTTAACACATAAAACTGTAATACTTTTAGCTTTAAGTACTGCGCAGAGATGTCAGACTTTTTCTAAAATTAACATTGATAACACAGACCCACAAAAAAAAATATCTGTCGGTTCTGAGATGGAAACTATACTTTTCTTTTGTATTTTTTCCCGCTGAATCTGAATCCGACGTTAAAAGTAGGGGGTTGGCCGCATATTTTGAACATAACCTCAAAAAACTGTCGAAAAGCCGTGTTTCTGTGGAAAAACTTGAGAATAAAAAAAAACATTGTTTCCATCACATCAAAAATACTTTATTTTTATGTATTTTGGCTTGCTGAATCCAAATTTGTTATGGAAAAAGAGGTTTGACAGCCGAGTTTCGGAGATAACCTCAAAAAAACTGTCGAAAAGCCGTGTTTCTGTGGAAAAACTTGAGAAGAAAAAAAAACATTGTTTCCATCACATCAAAAACCCTTTATTTTTATGTATTTTGGCTTGCTGAATCCAAATTTGTTATGGAAAAAGAGATTTGACCGCCTAATTTAAAAAAAAACTACTCAGTCAATTTGCAAAAGAACTAAATTGGCTTACGCTTGCGTATACGCTTGTCATCGAACGATCTATGCAAAGGATTTCTACGCCGCTTTTTGTTATTAGATTGTACATCTCTTTTTAGCATCCAGCAATAGTCCCCCATCATGTTCACGCCATATTTTCCTTGCCACCTACGTTCAAATTCCTTCATGTCCTGATGAAATCTTTCACCTTGCTCTTCACTGAAGTCCCCAAGGTTTGGTGGAAATTCATCAATGTGCAAATTGAGAAAGTGGAGTTTCAAATTCATCAACCAACCTAAACTTTTGAAGTTTTCTACCATAGTTTCTACGATGCTCTTATAGTTCTCATCTTTATAATTACCAAGAAATTTTGTTGCAACATCTTTGAAGCTTAACCAGGCTGCCTTCTCGATAACATTCATACTTTTAACAAACTCTTCGTCCCTTAACATTTTGCGAATCAAAGATACCTTCCTTCAATTTAACCAGAGTTACATTCTTAAAGATGCTTTCTAAGTATCTGAAGCAGCGCCCTTCTTTATCGAGAGCTTTAACAAATTGTTTCATCAGTCTTAATTTGATATGTAGAGGAGGTAAAAGAATTGTGCTAGGTAAAAAAAATTGCTGTAACCTGGAGTGAGTGATGGCCTCGCTGGCCATACTTTTACATTATAGTGTTTTGCTCTATCTCGACTGTTAACCATGCATAAATAACATGGGTACTTGGTAAAACCTGATTGTTGACCCAGTATCATGGTCCATATTTTCAGGTCTCCGCAAATTAACCATTCGTGCTCACTATACTTTATTTTATTTAAGGGGGCTAGACACCTTTTTTCTCTGAAATAAGAAGTCACATTTTAATACATAAATGTAAACTAATTATTTCATACTTTTTACATATAAAAGTGGCTATATTTACCTTACCTTAAAACTTTCTCCGATGGGCCTTTTATATGGTCCAGAACCATAGTCATCGATGAAACAAGTTTTTTCACTAACCGTAAGCTTTGAAATTTTCCTGTGGATGGATTGACTTCAGATTTGAACTAAATTACTCCTGAATAGTATAATTCTCATATGAGTGTAGGAATTTTTGATCTAATGAGAAAAAAAAAATTGTGCTGTTTTTCAAGAGTTTTTTTTTTATTTTTTAAAATTTTTTATATTTTTTCATAATTTTTGTGATGTAAAAATTTTTTCCGACATTTAATCCTAAATCCCTAAACTCATATGAGAATTATACTATTCAGGAGTAATTTAGTTCAAATCTGAAGTCAATCCATCCACAGGAAAATGTCAAAGCTTACGGTTAGTGAAAAAACTTGTTTCATCGATGACTATGGTTCTGGACCATATAAAAGGCCCATCGGAGAAAGTTTTAAGGTAAGGTAAATATACCCACTTTTATATGTAAAAAGTATGAAATAATTAGTTTACATTTATGTATTAAAATGTGACTTCTTATTTCAGAGAAAAAAGGTGTCTAGCCCCCTTAAAACCTTTTCGATGTTACAGTATTCTTCTTTGAGTTCAGTTGAATGGGCCAATGGCAACTGAGCCAGCACGTTCGTATTGTGAAGAAGAACTGCCTTTAGGCTTCGCTTGGATGAATCGATGAATAACCTCCATTCTTCTGGCTTGTATAAATTTGCTTGGAACTCATCAATACGTCCTTGTAGATCCGTACAGTACACTAGACACAGTGAAGTATTTCCGAAACGCTTCTTCTCGGTTTCGATAAAATGTCACGTTTATGGCCTGTTCTAATACGTTATAAGACTTCAATTGTGAGGCCATTAATTCAGCTGCATCTTTCACTAATGCTGCATTCCTAAACATGTCATTCAGTTGAGCTTGAGAGATCTTTTTTTGGCTTTTCTCTCTACCGATGGGAACGTACTCCTCATCACTGTCCGAAGACAGTTCTTCTTCTCTCTCGTCGGTTTCACTTTCTGCTTTCGTCAATGATTCACTTTCGTCAGTATCATCTTCTCTGTGGACATTGAGATTTTTTACTTCTTCTTCTGTACCACCATTAACTTGCATACCACCCATTTCTTGTATAAAGCTGTCTCGTGAAGCATCATCTATCAAACTTTCGACTAAATGCTTCTATGGACGAACGACACTAGATACTGTTGCATACAATATTTTTTCTGTACTCACCGTATTTATCCCACTTACATTTGTCACGTAAAAGTAACAGTCACTTTGTCCAATGGTTTTTTCAAAATAGTTGGTTTTACAGATTTTAATTTACTTTTACCTTCAGTTTTTTCGAATTTATCTAACATTTTGTAAGAAATATACTCTCTGGAATTCAGACTACGAAAATAACTTGAAACAACGGCAGGCTGAAGACAAATCTGAAGATTGTTGTATCTCTAAGAGCTGAAAACTGGGAATATTCGAATAGATATTACGTTGAGTTAAATTTGGCGATAAGAAAGCCAATGAAAAAAACAATACAGTCTGATAAGGGCTTGAATCTTCAAATGAAAAGAATCTCATGCACTTCACGTATTTGTAGGGTTATCTCATGTACATTATTTCCGTTACTTAGTAACTTTAAAATTTATTTACCGAATTCTGCATATGTACCCTCTGATCCCGCTGTTACGGAAGACACTGGAACGATGACAACTGCCCGAAAGGGATGTGTAGAATGATTTGCTTCCAATCTTCCGTGGTAAAGAAGCCAGCGAGGCGCGCTGTCCTGCAGGGGAACACTAAAACGCGAGGATGATGCCGTAATGTGTCCGACGGCGAGTTGACACTGTCCTCGTCAAAGTCGGAAAGCCCTCGTAAGTACGCCTAAGTAGGCCTGGGGACGGCGGACTCACCTGCGATCGGGACAGGAGTTCTATCGTGCGGGTTTTTCAATGAATTTATGGGTACTAAAACTAATTTCAATAAAATTGACATTCCTTCGGGATCTAACCAACAGGTTGATCACGACTGTGAAGGTGATTCCGACAGTTATTGCTACATTTGTGCGAAATACGTGTGGAAAAAACATAAGAAGCATATTACTGAAAGAGTTGAAGATTTATTCAAAGCATGCTTTGGAGTAGAAATATCCCAGCAAAATTCGACCTGGGTTCCGCACATTATATCGACGCTCCCTACGAAAACTAGCACGATTCAGATTGCCACGAAGACTAGTCCATTTCAGCGTTGGCCGCGAAGACTAGCACGCCCCATTGATTTGCGTTGAAGACTAGCCCAATCCGCTTCATTGCTGCGAAGACTAGCACATTCCAATTCCTCTTATGTAAATTAACACGGTGACGCGAAGTGCTAGTTTTCGCGGAAAGCTTGCGATCTGTGTTACTTTTCGTCGCAAACTCGCGAATCGTGCTACTTTTCGTCGCAATTTCATGAATTGTACTATTATTCGGCGCAAACTCGTGAATAATGCTAGTTTTCACGGCATAATGTTACATAAATTCGAAAAAACTCAAGGTAAAAGTAAATTAAAATTTGTAAAACCAGCTATTTGGAAAAAACCATTGGACAAAAGTGATTGTTACTTTTGCGTGACAAATGTAATTGGAATAAATACGTACAGAAAAAATATTGTATGCAACAGTATCTAGTGTCGTTCGTCCATAGAAGCATTTAGTCGAAAGTTTGATAGATGATACTTCACGAGACAGCTTTATACAAGGAATGGGTGGTATGCAAGTTAATGGTGGCACAGAAGAAGAAGTAGAAAATCTCAATGTCCACAGAGAAGATGATACTGACGAAAGTGAATCATTGACGAAAGCAGAAAGTGAAACCGACGAGAGTGAAGAAGAACTGTCTTCGTACAGTGATGAGGAGTACGTTCTCGTCGGTAGAGAGAAAAGTCAAAAAAAGATCTCAAGCTCAACTGAATGACATATTTAGGAATGCAGGATTACCGAAAGATGCAGCTGAATTAATGGTCTCACAATTGAAGTCTTATAACGTATTAGAACAGGGCGTAAACGTCACATTTTATCGAAACCGAGAAGAAGCGTTTCGGAAATACTTCACTGGCGAATCTGATCTAGTGTACTGTACGGATGTACACCCGAGAGAAGTTGATTCTTTCCGAGTGTGCCGGGCAAATGGCAACGTCGCACAGCCGTTCGGCCGTCCACGTTGGAGCGTCGAATTCTCATCTACAGTGGCGCGCTGGTCTATGGCGTAAGAAATGATTCATGAAATGGTTTCGAGGTTAAGGAATTTAAATTTAAAAAAACAAATAATTAAAATTATCCAATTTATGGTTCAAATGAGATGATTAAATATTTATAAAATAATTCTAATAACGTTAATTGTAAAATTTTTCAATAATTACAAATATAACCCGGCTGCCAAAGAAACACTTAATTTAGAGTTAGCCAATGGTGCCCAACTTGCAAAATTCTATAGCTGTTTTCGAATTTTCGCATATTTTCCTTGAAAATGCTCCAACTAAGGGTTTCCCATGTGTTTTATTAAGTATTTTAGTATAGTCCGAAATGCATAAAAACACAAATTCTAATAAATTTACAGAATCTATCTATCAAATTTACAAAGTTTGTAGTAAAAATAGCTGCGTTTAAAGTAGATCAGATAATAAGTAAAATATTCTTAAAATAGCTAGTATAAAAACAATAAAAACAAATTTTTAGGGTTTAAGTAATTATGTTAATAAAGAATATATAATTACAAATTAATTAACGATATATTTATTTTCTTGGTAATATACAATTCATTATAAATGCAATACTTAGTCGGATTAAAGCAGTTATAACTTACAGTACTTGCTAACGAGAGTATAAAATAATACTACAAGATGAGAAAATATTAAACGTTCTTTAGTAGACCAACTACTGACTTGTTTCAAGTCATAGAGCACTATTATTCGAGATCCATGTCCACTCCAATACTCAAGTTTTACTTGACCTTTTAGGATAGATCCATATATCATCATTTCTCTTTGACTACCAGAATATTTCATAGTAGCTTCGTTTTCATTTACAATAATTGATGAATTAATATATTTATTTTACATTTTATATATTATTCTCCGACTTCACATACCAGAAAATGGTATATATTTTCCTCCAAATAGGTGACCATTAATAATTTGGTCTGATTCAATTTCGTTCCTATGCATGTCAATTTTTACATTTTCTTTAACAACATTTGTTACATTACGAGATTTAGAGGTAGTATCTTCTCCTAATATATCTTTAATATCATTGAGTACATTACAAGAATCATTTTCAACAGCTTGCATTTTCCATGAACGAAGCTTAGCATCAGCATTTACCTAAAAGTAAATATTTATTTCAATGCTTTATACCTACATTTTTTTATAATAACTATGATAACATATTATGTATATTACCTTTACATTTTCTGCACAACTTATACTCAATCCAGTCCATTCTAATTCAAATGACCAGGCTAATGGCTTAGCTGGTGGTGGAATATAGAATCTTTTAGTTTCAATAAAATCATTTATTTGTTCATATTGTTCATTAACCTTAAATAATTTAATGATATTTTAAAGTTGATAAGTAATAGTGGCTTGTTTTCATTTAATATTAAAATTAAATACCTCATTAAGTATTGATAAAACAAATTTCTCACTTGAGAAACATTATTTTTCTTCCAAGACTTATCCTGAATTTAATTTATATATTGATCAATACTTTCAGCTTTTTCCTTAAAATTATTGAATACAACTAAAAATACTCGAGCAGCTAATTCTCTGAAATATAAATTTTTTTAGAAACAAAAAATTTCTAAAAAAACGTTCAAGATAACACTGTTTTCTTGGTTGTAAGCAGTATAACATAAAATAGCAACAAATACTATTGATGCCAGCAGGTAACTGTCTAAACCTCAACTACTCCATAGATCTGGATGTTACAAGCGGTTTAGGTGGATAGTACAATACGTGTGCCAGTATGTCCATGCGAACGTGGAAGTTTGTAATATATACTCCCGTAGCTACATAATTATTTGACGTTTCATCCTAAACAACTTGAGTAGTTAAACGTTCTTTAGTAGACCAACTACTGACTTGTTCTAAATTATAGAGCTGTAAACATATTAAAAATTAGCACTTATAATTTTTTAAATTACCAATTTTTTAACAGATAAAAATGTTTTTATATCAATATTTACCTTCTATCTTATTACAATATTTTTTCCAAGAGTGACACAACCAGGATTTGAATCTGTTTATACTCCAAGTAAATTTTGTTGATCCGATCAAAGGGCACAGTGTATAATAATTACTTCAACATGCCATTTTTGTATAAATCAAAGTTTTGGAACACAAATAAATGCATGAAATTAAAGTATCTTGGTTGTGGCCCGAGAAGTTGGACGAGTTGCCTTGATTCTCGACCATGGCTCTCCACCCCGACTCCTCCGTTGCGGACTGCTATACACGCTGCTCCTCTTTCTCGTTTTCCTTCCCTTTCTTCGCCTGCAAAGCGCGCAGCAGTAACAGCGGTGGCGACTTGCTCCTCATCTTCTCCGGCGACGAAGATGACGCTGTTCGCCGCGTCTCTGTTGGCTCTCTCTGTTAGATCCATAGACATAAAAGAGATAGACTGCGGGTGTAGGTTAGCAAGAGTGGCACCTCTAATCATGTTCGCGCACATGCGTTAGAGACGGCATACCTTCTATTACATATACCTTCTATGCATCTGTCTCTCTCTCAACGGGTGCTACTCTCGCTAACCTACACGCGCAGTCTATCTCTCTTATGTCTATGGTTAGATCTCATCTAACATAACCTCTTGTGGCTCTAAATACGCTGATTTCGCACTCGCGTCGTCTGCGCAACCATTGCGCAACCATTTCTTACGCCATAGACTAGCGCGCCACTGTAGATGAGAATTCGACGCTCAAACGTGGACGGCCGAACGGCTGTGCGACTCAGAAAGAATCAACTTCCCTCGGGTGTACAAGGACTTATTGATGAATGAAGGTTATTCATCGATTCATCCAAGCGAAGCCTAAAGGCAGTTCTTCTTCACAATACGAACGTGCTGGCTCAGTTGCCATTGGCCCATTCAACTGAACTCAAAGAAGAATACTGTAACATCGAAAAGGTTTTAAATAAAATAAAGTATAGTGAGCACGAATGGTTAATTTGCGGAGACCTGAAAATATTGACCATGATACTAGGTCAACAATCAGGTTTTACCAAGTACCCATGCTATTTATGCATGTTTGACAGTCGAGATAGAGAAAAACATTATAATGTAAAAGTATGACCAGCGAGGCCATCACTCACTCCAGGTTCCAGCAATGTCATCAAGCATCCTCTTGTGGATCCTAGCAAAATTCTTTTACCTCCTCTACATATCAAATTAGGACTGCTGAAACAATTTGTTAAAGCTCTCGATAAAGAAGGGCGCTGCTTCAGATACTTACAAAGCATCTTTAAGAATGTAACTCTGGTAAATTGAAGGAAGGTATCTTTGATTCGCAAAATGTTGAGGGACGAAGGGTTTGTTAAAAGTATGAATGTTATCGAGAAGGCAGCCTGGTTGAGCTTCAAAGATGTTGCAACCAAATTTCTTGGTAATAATAAAGATGAGAACTATAAGAGCATCGTAGAAACTATGGTAGAAAACTTCAAAAGTTTAAGTTGCTTGATGTATTTGAAACTCCACTTTCTCGATTTGCACATTGATGAATTTCCATCAAACCTTGGGGACTTCAGTGAAGAGCAAGGTGAAAGATTTCATCAGGACATGAAGGAATTTGAACGTAGGTGGCAAGGAAAATGGAGCGTGAACATGATAGCGGACTATTGCTGTATGCTAAAAAGAGATGTACAGTCTAATAACAAAAAGCCGCGTAGAAATCCTTTGCATAGGTCGTTCGATGACAAACGTATACGCAAGCGTAAGCCAATTTAGTTCTTGTGCATGAGATTTTTGAGCAGTTTTTTGAGGTTATCTCCGAAACCCGTCAGTCAAACCTCTTTTTCCATAGCAAATTCGGATTCAGCAGGCCAAAGTACATAAAAACCAACTGTTCTTGATGTGAAGGAAATAATGTTTTTGCTCTTCTCAAATTCTTACCACAGAAACACTGCTTTTCGACAGTTTTTTGAAGTTATCTTTAAAACTTATGGCCGAACCCCTATTTTTAATGACGAATTCGGATTCAGCGGAAAAAATACATAAGAAAAAAGTAGTCTCCATCCCAGAACCAGACACATTTTTTTGTGGGCCTGTGTTATTATCAATATTTATCTTCATATGAAATATAATCCACAACTACAATTATAAGATTAATTTTAAATCACATTATTATATTTTTTAAAATAATCAATTTTTATATATAATTAAAACTTAAATAACTTTTCGTATTTATTTTATCCAAATTTTTGTGATTATTCACTGAATGAATATTCGAGCATTATCTAGCAAATTTAGAAAAAAAACATTTTTAAAAACAAAATTCAGTTTACACATATTTTAGAAAGCGATTTTCAGTTGTATTAGCTTTTGCTATAATATTTTGTTTTAACAATTTACACTAAAACTGGGGGTTGGCGAGCGGAGCGAGCAGGGGCGAAGCCCTCCTAATATATATATATATATATATATATATATATATATATATATATATATATATATATATATATATATATATATATATATATATATATATTAGGAGGGCTTCGCTCCTGCTCGCTCCGCTCGCAGTATATGTATATATATATATATATATATATATCGGGGTTTATGTAGCCCAGGACTGTATATTAGTACCTACAGCCCAGAGTTCCATATGGCAAGTGACTAAAGAAATAATGGACCCTGGGGTTATAGACTCTAGATCGGGCCGCATAAACCCCTATATTTAGAAATATTAAGCCCGGGCTGCATAATCAAAATCGGGGTCGATAAAACCCTATATATAAAAAAACGGGCTTTATAAACCCCTTTCGAGAAATGTATTATGTATGTGTGTGTGTGTGTGGGTGGGTGTGTGTGTGTGTGTGTGTGTGTGTGTGTGTGTGTGTGTGTGTGTGTGTGTGTGTGTGTGTGTGTGTGTGTGTGTGTGTGTGTGTGTGTGTGTGTGTGTGTGTGTGTGTGTGTGTGTGTGTGTGTGTGTGTGTGTGTGTGTGTGTGTGTGTGTGTAAAATAAAATCGGCGTTTTTAATGCACGACGCCATTTTAGCAGGAAACTATAGCAATATCCCATATGTAAGATGAAGACAGACGATCGCGTGACTAAAGAAATAATATCCCTATATATATTGACTTTTTGAATGCCGCATTCAAAACGTCAGTTGATTGCATTTTTAACATGGGAACATATAGAATCTATAGGAAGTTGCGCATTCAAAACACCAGATTTTCATACTTATATATATATATATTAGGTGGTATCCCTACTCGCTCCGCTCGTCAACCCCCATTCAACAAAGAAATTTCATTTTTTAATTGAGCATGTACTTTAATACAGAAATCTATAATGCCTAAGTAATAATTTTTTGTCCTATCACTGTGGTACCGCCATAGGCACATTAATATTTTTTATTTCATTCAAAATTATCTCTTTTTATCTGTCTCTCTTTGTGTCACTGTCTCTATAACTCCTAGTCTCGTCTTCTCTGTTTCTATCTTTCTACCTTTCTACCTTTCGATCTCTACCGCTCTGGATTTGTCTTTCTATCTTTGTCTCTATCTATCTTTGTTCTGCCTCTATCTCTGTCTCACTGGCTCTGTCTGTTTCCATTCTCTCTGCCCTGTCTCTCTGTCTCTGTCTCTCTGCCTGTATATCACGGTCTTTTCTTTATCTCTCTGTCTTTCTCCTTTTGTATCTGCTTTCGGTGACTACCTCTTCGTTTATGTCACCTTCTTTCATAGTCTATATCTCTTTCTCTATGTCTCCGACTGTTTATCTCTTTCTTTATGTCTGGCTCTCTTTCTACTCTTTCTCTGTCTTTGATTTCTATCAGTTAGTCCGGGCGTCAGGGGGCGGAGTTCCCGTGTACTTTTTTAGGTCCCCTCGGCAACTTGATGTTACTTTATGTTCCTTGGTATGATGAATCCATTTTTCAAGGTTACCAGGCCAAGAAGTAGTTAGTTTAATTGTTAATTAACATTTTATTATAAACAATATAAAAAATGTTAAACTTTTCCCTTCGAGCCATAGTTTTGGAGAAAAAAATCCCAAAGTTTCAAAAAATGTGATTAAAAAATGTGATTTTCTGAAACTTAGGGAATTTTTTTCTCAACTATGGGTCGGAGAGAAAAGTTTATAAAAACCATTTTTGCTCAGAAGATGACACAGAATAGCTTGGAATTTTTTTAAATCGAAAGAATAACATTTTTTTATATTATTTAGAACAAAATGTTAAGAATTCGGTTAGAGGTCGTGTGTGTGCATGGATGCGTGTGTGGCAGCTCGTGCGTATTTTGCATTTATAATAAGGGTAGTGAGTGAATAATTGCGAAAACAATATAGAAAAAGTAGCATAATTAAAGCAGAATGAGATAGGTGATAAAAGGTAGGATAATTTTGCGATTTAGAGAGCGACAAGCGTGAGAAGCGTGAAGCGTATTTTTGAGGTTAGGTTTTTGCGTGGGAGACGTGGTTCTGTAACCATATGTCGGGAAGAGGAACGAGAAGAAGAAGCGCAAAAGGTAATGGAAAAACCGATAATGGAGAGAAAAGCCAGGAGAAAAAAGCCAACAGAAGATAGACGATAAATATATGAGGAAAGTTACTTTTGACGAGATGACTAGCGGCAAGAAGAAGGACAGCGGAAAGGGTCTGGAAGACTTCAAGTTAAGGGTAAAGGAAGAGGTAAGGAAATGAAGGCAGGAGAAAATTGAAGTAGGGAAATTAAAGATAGAGGTAGATTGTAAGATAGTAGAATTAAACTAAAGAGTAGAAAGTTTAGAAAAGCTATTCAAAGAATTCGAGGAAAGGAAAACAGCGCGGGAAGAGGAGAGATCAGTATGGACAGAATCGAGTATGCAGAACGCAGGCGGTGTATAGTAGAGGCAGCAGAGCTAGTTCATTAAGGGACTATTACCGATTATAATTTTGAAAAAATCGATTTTTGTTTTTTTTATATTTATCGACTCGGGACTTCTTTTATATTGACCAGGGATTGCTGATTAACCAATTGTAAGCGTTGAAACTTGATTTTTTTAAAAATACTACATAATTAAATAGTAAAAAATCTTTAAACGCGATATTCTCTAAATGGTGTTTTTTCAATCGGCCCAGACTTATTCTCCACAAACAATCGATGGATCATTTTAATTCTTAGTGAGTTTTATTCGTTTTGATGTCCTCTACCATCATTTACCAGAAAATTGCAGAAAAGTTGGAAAAAAAAATTGACAAAGGGAAAAAGGGCGGAAAAAACGTAATTTTTACAACATTTTTTTCACACAATCGTCATTTTGTGTTTAAAATGATTTTTTGCTTCCTCCTAGAGGAAGCTTTGTGATAGTAAATTTTTGAGTTGTTGTACAAACATGTTATAATTGTGTTCCGATGTTTTAGGAATCAAAATACATGGTTTTTGAAAAATGTATGGATGTGTGTGTGTGTGTGTGTGTGTGTGTGTGTGTGTGTGTGTGTGTGTGTGTACGCCTGGATCTCAGCTTCTACTCGGTCGATTTTGACCGGACAGGTCTCATTTTTTTTGTTTTTTTTTGCATAATGGAGGGTCAAAAATCCATTTTTTTATTGGGGCGATACGTTTTTGTTTTTGTTTTTCAAATTTTCGATTTTCTCAAAACTGTTTTTTGATTTTTTTTAATGATAGGATCGAGTTATTCGAATCTAATGGGTAGCGTTCGAAAGAGAATTAAAATACCTATATTTTCTAAAAAAAAAAAGTTTCTAGCTATGACGGTTCTTTTGTTATTAATAAAAACGTGTTTTTTATTTAGAAGCTTATAACTCCTAAACTTAACGGTCAATTTTTTTGAGAAAAATCGTGATAATACAGAATATAAATAGCTATAATCTGTTAAAATTTGAATACATTCTGTAGGCTAGATTTTGAGTAAAAAATTGAAAAATGAAAAAAATCAGTTTTGTATGTCCAACGATTACAAGAGTAAAATTGACTTAATGGCTTCAAAATTCCTTTTAGAGGTAGATTTTTTATAGTTCTCGGTCGAGTTCTTTGGGCAAAATGATTGGTCCATAAATTTCAGAGATATTTGAGGTTAAAAATTTGTTGACATTTTTTTTAAATCGTAATTTCTCGAGAACGGCTCCATGTATCTAAATGGGGTGGGTGGCATTCGAAAGAGAATTAAAATACTTATGTTTTCTAAAAAAATTAATTTTCTATCTATCACGGTTCTTTAGTTATCATCAAAAACAAAAACGTGTTTTTTTTAAAACTCATAACTCCATTTTATGCGTTTTTGAACCTAAAAAGCAAGGCTAAATTCATTTTCGCGATTTTACATAATTTTAGAGCAGAGGGAGAGAATGAATTTTTCTTTACAGGATAGGTAAAAAAAGTCACTTTTTAGAACATATTTTTATGTAGGAAAACGCAGAAAATCATTCATGTGTTACAAAAAATAATTTAATCTCTAAATTAAAAAAGATTTATATTTTATTTTTAAAAAACACGCAGTGATATCTACCGCTAGGTGGTGTGGAATGAGGAAACGTCATTGAGTAGGCATTCGATGATTTTTTTTAATTTTTAAAAACCAACCCAACAAAATGAATTATAATGTTTAAAAATTATATCTATTATAATCTATTATAATTATGAATTATGCATTATGAATGCATTATATTCTGCATTATTATAATTTATTTGTGAATTATGAACTTTTTTAAAAAACACGTTTTTGTTAATAACAAAAGAACAATGATAGCTATAAATGTTTTTTTTCTTAAAAAATATGAATTATGAAATATAAAAAAAACACGTTTTTGTTAATAACAAAACAACCGTGATAACTATTTGTTTTATTATAAAATATAGATATTTTACTTCTGTTTCAAATGATAACTTTATTTATCAGCTCAAAATTTATATAAATTTGATATAAATAAATAATAAATAAATAAATAAATTTAAAAATTAACAATTTTAAATATTCATAAATGAATTTAATTATAATTATGCAATAAATTTTTTAAAAAATTATAAATTTTGTTATAAAAATTAATTAAAGGAATCAACAAATTACGGTTGAGGAAGCTACGTGCCAATGAATTGGCAGCGGTTTTTTATAAAAGGTGGTAAATTACGATGTAAGACACCTTCCTCATTAAAAAACTTTTTGAATTTTTTGTTTCAGAGTTGCCAATTTCGAGATTAACCCTGGGCCATTAGGCGGTGTCATTTTGAACACTCGACTTTGACGAGCTCTATAAAATTATGTAAACATTAAAAAAAAAAATTTTTGTTGAAGAGTAAATTAATAAAATAAAAAACGTTGTACAAAGTTCTATAATAAAGGAAACGAGAAAAAGAAAATTTAATTATAGGTCATTTTTTGCCTTTGTAACCGAATCGTCCCTTAAACGCGGTGAGCGAAACTGGCTTTTGAGAAAGGGAGGTGAAACAGACGCGAATGTTAATGAATGAAAGGGAGCGGAGGGAAAGAGAGAATAACGTAGTGATAAAGTGATAAATGGTACACAGATTCAGTTGAACAGTTTAAAGAAAGAGATAGCAGAGTTTATAAAGCAAAAGCTAGGATGTAAAGTAGGATGTAAAGTAGGTCTTTGAACGACAGTCGCGCATCTATTCTGACTCCTAGGTATTTAATGGTGCCTCTGTCCTGATCTTTTTTTCGTTTACCGTGAAAGTGACGTACGCCCTCTCTTTTGTTCGGGTAATGAACAATGCCTCGGTCTTTTCGGAAGCAAGACTGACTACATGGTCACTCAACCAATTCCCTACTACCTCGATTGCGGTATCTCCAGGATATTGTACCTATTTGATGCTTTTTGCTACGACGATAAGAAGAACGTCGTCAGCATAGGTTACCATCGGCAACCTATCTAGGAGTGATTGCCTAAGTAGGCCACGTACAGGATGTTCCATATTGAGGATTCCAGTACCGAGTCCTGTGGCACACCTCCTGTGATCTTATAAGAATGCGTGCAGTCATCTGTCACATAGAGACGGGTTCGGTCCGTTAAGTAGCTCGAGATGACTCTTCGAAGATACAGTGGTACACTTAGATCTTCCAAGGCCAGCATGATTTCATCCCACCTGGCCGTATTAAAAGCATTCCGTATGTCTAAACAGATGATAGCACACATGTGTTTTTTACACCGGCTGCCAATGGCATCGATTGTAGAGCAACCCTTCCTAAAACAGAATTGGTTATTAGACAAGTCTCCGGCCTGCTGTATAGCTACCTCCAATCTGGCAGATATGATTCGCTCAAATAATTTCTCGACAATATCCAGTATACAGAGTGGTCGATACGAGGATAGCTCTAAAGGTTTATTTCCCTTAGGAAGAAGTATCAACCCCTGTACTTTCCACTGTGCCGGGAAAATCCCTTCACTTACACATGCGTTGAAAGTGTCCTTGAATATATTAGGAACATTGAGAGCTGCGATCTTTATAGCTAAACCAGGGAAACCATCCAGTCCAAGAGCCTTTCTTATAGCAATATTCTTGGCAGCTATCCTCCCTTCGGTTTTGGAAACTTCTGTTGGTTTGGCTGCATCACTGTTCTCCATTAGACCAGTGCCAGCTTCCCGTTCCCGGTGTTCTGGAAACAAATGTTGGGCCACTCTGTCCAGGAAGATTGGATAAGATGGATCACTGGTGGCGCTGGGTTTGATTTTATTCATGACCCACGGGTCATGATCCACTTCCTCACAGAAGTCATGCCAACACTTCCTTTTGGCTGCCTCGATGGTGATCTTGAGCTCTTTTATCTTTTTACCCATACCTGGCGGTTAATTCTTCGTACCACGATCCATGAATTGCTCTTTGGTGTCGTCTCCTAGCTCGACAGCGCTCTTTGCATATTACCGCAACATTCTTGTTCCACCAGTGGTCTGGTAGGTATCCCCGATGATTTGTCTTTCGTGGAAATTGAAGCATAGCATGCCGTTGTGATTGTCCCCGAGAGGCTTTGAGCCCTAACCTCGGCTGTACCTTGGACAGATACTCCTTCCAGGGAGCAGAGGAAAGTCTCCATGTCGAAAGTAGCTGGTGCCATCTCTTTCTCTCTTCGGCATCCGGATCATATCCGCTGCCGTGCTCGTCGGCTGAAGCTGGTACACGAGAGCTTGGTGATCGCTGCCAGTATACTGGCCCGCCAGTTAGAACCTTCTCCACTCAACCTGGGATCGACAAAGGTCAGATCTACTATAGCCGACCTGTTTCCTTTGGTGTAGGTCGACATTATCCCCGTGTTATCAATCTCTAGTTCTAGCACCGCGAAGGTCTCGAATAGTGTGTGCCCGCAGTGTTTCGTCTTGTTGCTTCCTCATTCAGTTGCCCAGACGTTAAAGTCCTCTCCGATTATTACCGGCAATGGTGAGATTCTAGCGCTGAAGACGAAAATATGTAGAGATCTTTAGAGCTTTTCTATTGAATCGCTGGATGCTAGGTATCAGCTGTATAGTCTTATTCCAGCTGCCTCCACCTAGATGAATCTAGGCAGGGGGACGTCCATTTTTTTAGATATGTGAAGTTGTCCGCATACCAGGTGGCCGCCGTGCTCGCACAATATCTTATCTAGTTTGGTTCAGTAAGATCCCTTTAGTGCTCGCTGATGATGACTATGTCTGCCTTCTCCTCTCGGACCAGTTGGGGCAGCAGATCATGGGCTACTTTACAGTGGTTTAGGTTGATTTGAAGTACTTTAGCCATTCGTGTTTGGCGCTCCGACCTCCTACGGTGCCTGTTCGTTGGTGGTCGTGCAGTTCCCTGTCTTGTGGCCGTTCTTGCTACACCGAAAGCACAGAGACGACTGATCGACTGCACTCTTACAATTCCTCATCAGATGTCTGGTTACGGGCACCAACAATTGGCCATCGTATTCTGGGCTTACCAGCTCTTTGCAGCTGTGTTGTTGCTGCTACCGGCAGCAGGACATTGGCTGCAGCGGTCACTATTCCGTGACCGATTATGTAGTGATCGCCTGTGCTACCTCTTCGAGTGTTGTTGTTTCATCCAGATCTTTGATATCGATTGCCTCTTTGTGAGACAATGTTTGTACTTCCGCTAACCCTGCAAAGGTGGACAAGACCAACGTCTGCAGTTCATGCGTCACGACATCAGATTTGGCCAGCTCCGAGAGCAACTCTCCTACTTTGTTGCACCTGAAAATAATTATTTTCTTGAATTTGTGCTAAAGATATGCAAAATGTAGATTTATATTCTTAAAGTACATTTTTTTACTTCTAATTATGTATTTTATAACTACTCACAAATTATTTTTGACTTAAAAAGACGGATTTGAAAAAGTAGCTACTTTTTCGAAACATGAACTAATTTTATGAATTGTAAATAACTTTTTCGGCATTTCATCTCAAAAATGTATATAATATAAACACATATTCTTGAGAATACTGATTTGAAGATTACACCAATTTTAAACAAAATAATGCTATTTTAATGAATTCAAAATCACTGTAATACATTGGCACGTAATTTTCTCAAACTAATATATTGATACCTTGTTTTAATTTTTTATTCCAATAATTGATTGTATCACAGAAAATTTTATCTATGAATATTCACAATAAAACTAATATATAAAATACAAATAAAAATATACATTAATGTTAAATCTTTTTATGACAGTCACAATTCTTCTTATTCTCTCTAAATGTAAAATAGTGGAAAAGTCACTAATTCAGAGTGAAAAGTGCTCCACTGCGAAATAGTATATATGCACTCTCAGATAGTGGGCATATACTACTAAAAGATGTATGTAAAATTTCATCAAGATCATATGATTACTATTGGAGATATTTGATATTTAAAATTTTGATATTTTAAAAAGTGATTTTCTTTGTTGCTTATTGGCTAAATTAATTTTTAGCTATTTCATATTTATTTAATAAAAAGAAAAGGCAAATCATGCAAATTTAGTTTCATTAATCTCTAGTAAATAATAAAAATCACGAATTTGAGATAGGATTGCCATATCTCAAGAAATAGGGCGCATTCGACGGTAATGTGAGAACTGAGCTTTATTTTTAGATAGCAAAAATCGACTTTCAAAGCTCTTTAAAGTCCGTTTCCCAGAGAGTGTGCACTTTTCTTGTGAGTAAAATAGTGTATAGTTTACTCAAAAGCTTAACAAATTCACAAAATAGCAGCAGTTTAAAGATGACTTTAAAAAGTAAAATTTCGAAGTTAGGATTCTGTAAAAAATGTTGAACATTGTAAACCTGCTGCAATTTTAGTGTCAAATCATTTTAAAAGGAGAATAGCATCCTTAAATTCCAAAATGATAGGTTAATTATATGACCATACTCGGACTGTTCGATTTGATATGGATTCGATCATACAAATTGCATATTTTTACATAATACCTAATTGAAGCAAAAACTATTGTCAATGGTATTTCTCGTCTCCTTATTGGTCAAAGTACCTATTTGTAAATCTGTAGTACCTTTAACCTTTAAAGTGCACACCTAGAAATTACAAATTTGCACACGGGGCGTGACATACCCCACCCAGCAACTTTAAACTTTGTCACGAAACGAAAATTCAATATTTTACCTTAAAAAAATTATGGAGTACTTTTTAAAGCCTCTTTCAAGAAAATTAAATGACGACAAAAAGAAAACGTTGCTGTGGTATCCTGCATCCAGCAGGCACTTTAAAGGTTAAAAAGCTGGCTGAATTTAAGAATACTTTGAATACCTAATAACTTTGATTTTATAAATGATTTTAAATACCAGTAAATTACATTTTTCTTCTTTACATTTAAATTTAACATAAATTTTGATTACATTATTTCTCTTTATTTATGCAACAAAATAAACCTTAATTACGGAATCTTTACTTTATTAACCATTGCTTTCTCGAAAAAAAAAATTAAACTAGCTTGCTAATTTATTGTAATTTTTTACAGATGTCGTAACTGTTTCAACCAACAAGAATAAGTCAAGCTATGAAAGAAAACCAATTACAATCTTACGTGTGCAAACTGTCATTGCAGTTTCAAAAACTAAAAGCTCTTTTCGGTAACCTGTACTTGACAGAATCACTAAATTATATAGTAGTACATTACTCAGTAGTATATTCATAAAACTCTGAATTCTACGTATCAGGTTCGCGTCTAGGGGTGAGTCGCTTGTGTAAGTCAAAGCTAGAAATAATGGATATACTACCGCTCAATTTTGGTGCGCTTTATTACTGCGGTCTTTGGAGCGCAGATGATCAAAAATATTGGCTGATGAAAATGATTTATAGAACTTTTGTCGTTATATTAATTTTTTGTATTACATTATCGGAGCTTATTGAACTTACAATGAGCGAAAACATTGCACGTTTGACAGAATGTCTTTTTTTGACATTAACAATTACGGCTCTATGTGTCAAAATAATAAATTTTATTACTAAGCAAAAAAACATGAATTGTCTACTAAATGAATTTCGATCAGAAATTTGTCAACCGCAAAATTCCGATGAGGTGAAAATCTTGTTGAAATATCAAACTCAGGCTAAGAATGTTTTCAAAACTTTGGGGGGTTTAGCTGTGCCCACAGGACTGCTATTAATAACTGTACCGATTGCTAATCAAAAAAGGGAACTCCCACTTAGAGGATATCAACCAGTTAGTCTTGAACATAATCTTTATTTTGTTGTGGCATATTTTTTTCAGGCTATGGGTATACTGATTTCTATTTTGATGAACGTATCATTAGATATATTGTTAGCTGGATTGATACTTTTAGTTTGTGGACAATTTGAACTATGTTCTCACAGAATAATGGTTTCCAGTAAAAACCAATCCTTTGGTAAAATAAAAGAAAATATTAGACATCACGCAATAATGCTGCAAATAGTTAGAAGAATAGAATCATTTTTTATTCTCGTAGCTGTAATTCTTTTCATGTTAAGTTTGTTAACTATCTGCACCAGTTTATTTCAATTTGCTCAGGTAAGGGACAGATTTATTATTTTAATTATAATTTTCTACATTTTTCAGTAACATTAAGGGAAGAAAGTACCGATTTTTGGCCAAAAAATCGATTTTTTTTTATCATTTTAAACTATCTTTAGCCATTTTTCTACCCGAAAACCTACGCCTAATGTCATAATTTTCATATAATTATTTAATTTGATTTATTTTAACATTTATCGTTAAAAACGTAATTTAGCGTTTTTTGCATTTTTTATAATACTTTTCTCTTTTTCATAAATCCAGTTCATGTACAATTTATACCTCTTTACGTCGCTAATTTCTCTTTCAAACTACACAATTACTATTCAATTTTGATATTTAAACTTAGTTTGCTCATATAATTTTATAAATAAATCGCCCAGCTGTTATAATAAACTCCATTTGAATCGAGCCATCTATATCGACCGTATTATCAACTACGGCCCGTTCATTACACGCAATAAGGAACAGGGAAAAGGTATAGTACATGGGTACTATATCTATATACATAAGATACAAGTGCTTTTCCTCATATACATATATAGATAAAGTAATCTTATATGTAACTTATTATATCTGTTCCGTTCCTTTTTGTACATAGCGGGTCTAACTTCACGTTTATGGTATTTCTGAGTTGATACAAAAATCGTATATATTATAAGGGGGTGCAGTTAGGGAGAGGGTATTAATCCCTCTCAGGGGTAATATACGGGCGTATTCTACGCCCGGGTGACTCACCGTTGTAGAATTACCTGTAGTCCGGCAGAAGTGCCTCGGCACAGGTTCCGAACATGCGAGCCCGGCTTCTATTGTAGAAAGCTTAGGCCGCTTTCTACTCGGCACTGCGCTCTGCCGCTGCTGCCAACTGCTACCCGTGAACTACCGTCTGCTCGCTATGACCTAGCGTTACCAGCGCAGCCGGTCTTTCCCGCACAACGCCGCTCGGTATAACCTACAAGCGGCTGATGAGATACTTACTCCCGCTACCGATACTCCTCTAGGAGGCAAGGCCTGCGACTACCTGCAGCTGCTGAAGAGGATAGAGGGCGGTATTCGGAAAACATGCATAGGTTAGGCGCGGAAAATAAATACTCGTGACCCGACTGTTAAGATAAAATAAAGGGTTTTATTCAAACCAAGTTAATCGCGCTGAGGGGCGCGAAACCCGAACAGTGACTAATATAAAGATACGCGCAGGCCGAGACTTGACGGGACAATTCCCGCTCGTCACGTGGACGCGCGCGGTCGCTGCACATGCAGCGTCGTTTCTCTGTGACGGAGGGGGGGGGGGGGCGCTGCACGCCCGTCACAGGCGCACACAACTAAAAGTACCTACTCACTCGTGGCCGGCCAGCCATCGCAAGCTATCTCGCACTCGCTCGTTGGGTCTCGCACTCGCTGCAAGGGGGCCGGGGATGGAGCAAGCCTCACTGTCCCCGTCCACGTGGAGCTTCTATCTCTCTCCCTCTCACGCTCCCTCGTGATTGGTGGCGGCGCTGTGGCGGTCACGGTTGCAGCGGTGGAGGCGCGGCGGAGGCGCGGCACACACGCTCTACTCCGCAGAATGCGCGGCGGTGACGGACGACTACTTTCGCGTGTCACGGCGGTCAACAACATGGTCGCGGCGTCGCATCGGTAGCGGCGCGGTGGCTTCGTCTTCTTCTCCATCTGCCTCATTCGCGCGCCGCGTGGCGCGCTATCACTCACGATACGTGCAAGCGCGCGAGATCGAATCTCTCAACGCAGTATACGTGATTCTCATAACTTATATCGCCGCCCGTTACAATATTATCCTCAAAAATTTGTTTAGTTTTGCTGCAGTAAAATTGTAATTAAAATCCATTGAAAAAGTTTAATAACACTTATCACACAATATTAATATTTAATTAATAATTAAATAATAATAAAAAGTCATTATTAAACAGTGTTTGCTTCTTGTAAATATTCAATTTTGTTTTGAAAATGCACATTTCATCCAGCAAGCGACATGTGCCAAGAAGCTAATATGTTTCTAAAAAAAAAAAAAAAACAAATGCAAATGATGGTGGATAAATGAAAAAATTAATAGCGGTAGAGGCCCTGAAAAGACAGCGGTGAAAACAAAACTAAACAACCCTGTTGATATAAGTGAAAGTGATGAATTCCTTCTGGTTCACACAACTTTCTTTTGTAATTTTTAAAAAGAAAGGATTTGTAGTGCTTGTTCTAGAAAATTTTTCAGAAATTTTATCAGAGAAAATTTTACAAGTGCACGAATGGAATCTACAAATAATAGACAAGCAGCATTTGTGGTGGACCGAAAAGCTGTAGAATCTACCAATGATATCCAGAATATAATTTTTGGTTTGAAGCTCACAAGAGTAATCAAGAGTGTAATGCCAATTATGAGGGTGCTTCTGGTAGTATGGAAGTCCAGGCTGCTGTGAACATTTAGAGTCGCTTGGTTCGAAAGAATGGTATGAGGTATTTAACACTTCTGTCTGATGGAGATGCAAAAACTTGGATTCGGCTTAATGAAGTGGCACCTTATGGAAAATCTATTTTAACCCATTAAGTCCTGAATGGACGAATTTTCACTAAAGTTTTCAACGCTTATATTTTATGTGAAAATGAATTGTAAAAAGTATATGAATAAGCGTATTCGATGTAAAATTTGATGAACTTTTAGAATTTTTCGTTAGATTTTTCAAAAAATTAAACTGTCGAACACTGTACATGATTTTTTCCAAAAAAAGATGGTTTTCAAAAAAAAAAAAAATTTTTCATTTCGATTTTTCAAATGGAATGCATTTAAGATTTAATGATCAAAATGCAGAAAACGTGGCCTCGAGACCTAAACTTGAAAATCTAACGATTTAGGTTTTGAAAAAAATTTTAAAACACAAACTGGCGGCTGAAACGCAGAAAAATCATAAAAATCTTCTGAAATTATTTACTCGAAAAAGATGGACTTTAGAGAAAAACTTTACTGAAGAAAAAGTTCTTAGAATTGATTAAAGAACACGCTGGAATTTTTTCAGAAACATAAGAAGCGTTTTTAAATTTTTCAAAATTTGAAAATTTTGAAAAATTCTGAAATTTGCCAAAAGGTTCTAGAAAAATTCCAGCATGTTCTCTGATCAATTCTAAGAACTTTTTCTTCAGTAAAGTTTTTCTCTAAAGTCCATCTTTTTCGAATAAATAATTCCAGAAGATTTTTATGATTTTTCTGCGTCTCAGCCGCCATTTTATGTGTTTTAAAATTTTTTTTCAAAACCTAAATCGTTAGATTTTCAAGTTTAGGTCTCGAGGCCACGTTTTCTGCATTTTGATCATTAAATCTTAAATGCATTCCATTTGAAAAATCGAAATGAATAATTTTTTTTTTTTTTTAAACCATGTTTTTTTGGAAAAAATCATGTACAGTGTCCGACAGTTTAATTTTTTGAAAAATCTAACAAAAGATTCTGAAAGTTCATCAAATTTTACATCGAATGCGCTTATCCATATACTTTTTACAATTCATTTTCACATAAAATATAAGCGTTGAAAACTTTAGTGAAAATTTGTCCATTCAGGACTTAATGGGTTAATATAATAAGAAGAATGCATCAACCACGTACAAAAGGGAATGGGTAATTAAGGTGGTTCCGGCTCGATATATGAGCAAATCCCAGAAATTTTTAAAATTTGAGGTAACTCAAAATTTTAGATTTAAAGGCTATAACTCAAGGTCTTTACAAAGCACATGAATGAATAAAAAAAAATGTTCATTTTTCAATAGAGAAATAAAAAAAGCATCCAACTTAATGGTAGAGGAAAACTTTTTTACGAAAAATTACAAAAAGAACGAAAATCCTGGACATTCAGAGTTTTTTTCGATTTAGAAAAAAAGTCACTTACTATCATTGTCAAATATTTAAGAGCTTTTTCTTGATAACAAAAGCTTCTATTTAAGCCCTGGTAGATCAATGTGCAATCAAAACAGCTCAGGTAAAAGAGTTTTTATTTTCCGTTATTTATAAAGAAAAAAGTTAAAATCTCTTGAATCTGGGCTTTTTTTCATGGCACATCGATCTACTAGGGCTTAAATTGAAGTTTTTGTTATATAGAAAAAGCTCTTAAATATTTGACAATGGTAGTAAGTGACTTTTTTTTCTAATTCGAGAAAAACTGAAAATGTCCACGATTTTCACTCTTTTTGTAATTTTTTGTTAAAAAGTTTTCCTCTACCACGTTTTTTTTATTTCTCTATTGAAAAATGAACATTTTCTTTTTTGGTTCATTCGTGTGCTTTGTAAACAACTTTGTAAATTCAAGACAAACATATGATCAACACCCTACCATAAGCGCCTTTACCATCCAAATTCTACACATCGTTTGGCCCAAATTACACGTTGTCAAAGAAACACCATCGACCACCATGGAGTTTTCATCGAATCCGGAACAACGAATGGAGATTCGCTTACGTATGTTGAACCAACACATGACACACAAAGAACGATTATTAAAAAATTTGTTAAAATACCGTAAAGATATTAATGTCAATTTAACTCTACATTTGATATTTAAAATCTTCGGTTTCAAAGTGAAAAAACAATTCCAGCATTTAACAAAAATGTTATACAAGGAAAAACAATCGAGAGAACAATGTAAATTTTTAATTAAATGTAGATTTTTTAATATTGTTCCGAAACATTTATAATGCATTACAAAGAATCTGAAAGATAAATACATGTTCTCAAAAAAATACATAACTAAACAAAACAAGTTGACGGAAAAAATCATGATTCAAGTTCTAAACATAGAAATTATAGATTTACACACAAAAATTGCATGGTTAAATAGAGAAATTATAAAAATTAAAAAATCATTAGAGACGAGTGTAGAAAAGATTATTGAATTGTTTGCTGACTTTTATGCTACTAAACTTAACTTTATTATTGTTAAAGTAAAAGGAAAACTACAACGTAAATTCGAAACCTTGTATTTCAGAAAATATAAGAACGAAATTGAAAAAGATAGATATAAGGAAAATGTGTTAGGGGTTAATGTCCGAGACAATAACACACAGGTTATCGAACCGACAAAAACTGACGATAGTTGGTGTGTGAATGTTTCGGGCATTGAACTTCCAACGTACGTTGTTGATATATTAAAACTTGGAGAGAAATTCAATTTTAATGAAACATTCAACAACAAATTACTACTGCAATATATTAAGAATTTTGAAACTTTTATTAAAAAACACAATAATAAAGCTGATATTCCTAAAATAAGAAGCTCTTTCCTCAACACCATAAAAAATTCATACAATAGAGAACTAGCAAATAATTCATACGAAAATAAAAAATTTAAAATAGATCTTAAAAAAACAAGAAAATTTCTAAAACAGAACTCAGACATTCTAATAACTAGAGCTGATAAAGGGAACGCTACAGTGATAATTAAAAAATCATGTTACGTAGAAAAAACCGATACGCTATTTAACGATGAAAAATATTATGAAAAAATCAAATCCTTTATCAAGCCTAGAAAGAAAAACAAATGATATAGTGAAATGGCTCAATAAAATGGATTTTAGTGGTACTAAGAAAGAACTACTCCCGGTCCTTCAAAAATTTAGTATATCAAAAACGTATGGTCTTATTAAAATACATAAAGCAGGTTTTCCAGTCAGACCCATAATATCCACAGTGAACGCTCCTACGTACTACGTTTCAAAGTTTTTTGCTCAATTCCTACAAAATAATTTAACCCCGTTATCACATATAGATAATAGTTTAAAACTAAAAGAAAAACTTGAAAATATCAAAATACCATGTCATTATGAAATAGTGAGTTTCGATGTAGTAAGTCTTTTTACAAATGTTCCTGAATACCTAGTATATGAAGCGATAGAAAGAAGGTGGCAACAAATACATAATAAAATAAATATGACTTGTACCGAATTTCTTAAAGTAATTAAATTCATACTAAACAATAATTATTTTCAATTTAACGGCAATTTTTATAGACAGACATTTGGATCCGCTATGGGAAATCCGTTAAGCCCTATATTATCTAATATAGTGATGAAAGATTTAGAAAACTCATGTATCAATAAACTTCAAGAAAAACCGCTATTTTATTACCGTTATGTGGATGATATTGTTCTTTGTATACCGAAAAATAATATACGCGATACATTACAAATTTTCAACTCTTACGATACTAACTTACAATTCACTGTTGAACATTCCAAAAATAATAGCATTAGTTTTCTGGACATCAAAATTATAATAAACGATGAAAGTAATATAATAACTAATTGGTATCGAAAACCTACCTTTTCAGGAAGATATCTCAATTTCAACTCGCATCACTCGACAAGCAACAAAATAGCTATCATATACTGTCTCCTTGATAGAGCAATAAAATTATCGCACAATAGATTTCACAAAGAAAATACAGATTTTATCAAATATGTTTTAAAAAACAATAATTATCCACATAATTTAGTTGATTTCCACATAAAGAAACGCTTAAAAATGCTACAACTTTCAGATAACAGCCCCAAATAACAAAAAACTTACGATGGTATTATATGTTTACCGTTTGTTAATGAGTTAGAATGTTTTACAAAAAATTTTTTAAAAAAACTTAACATTAATTTTGTGTTTAGTACCATAAATAAACTAAATAATGTAATAGTATTAGGAAAAGATAAGGAAGAAAAATGTAATAAAAACAATGTGGTGTATAAAATCAATTGTAAAAATTGCGAAGCAACGTATGTGGGACAGACAGGTAGAAGATTAAATGTACGAATAAAAAAACATAGAAAAAAATATCTTGACAAAGATGATAAATCTTCCTTATTTGCGCACACTGAAAATAACAATCATACAATAGATTTTGACAATATTAAAATCTTAGATACAGAAATAAATAACGGAAAAAGACTTTTTTCAGACGCATTTTTCATTCATCAACAAAAAAATTATATAAATAAACAATTTGAAATCAATAAACTAGCGAAAGAATATAATATATTAATTAATAACTGTGAAATTTTAGCTTAATAAAACTCTTACTATGTATATAAACTTTGTAAAGTTGAACGGGTATATTAGGAGAACACGTTTGGTGAGCACATAATATCCACCACACTATTGTGTATGTTTTGAGAACTGTGTCATTAGGATGACTTCCACTATGGCGTACTCTCCTGATACCTCGCCTCGGCTCCGAATCGTTCAGCGCTATCCCCACCTGTCTCACATCGTTTTATATACTCTTATATACACACAATATACACACACAATCACAGTTTATTAGTATATATAGACCGGTTGTCGCAAATAAAAAGCATTGACGAAACGGACAGTCTCCCGTTATCATTACATCGTGACGTAATGTAAGTGTACCTTGTTTTTACATAATTTGTTTAGAGTGTGCGAATTGTGATTTATAAATAATTAAGTGATTATTGTAAATATGTAATATAAACTATCTTGATCAAGCAATTTTAATTGGTATAGATTATAAAAACTAAGTTTTTTTGTAAAATATGTAATGTTCAACATACTGTATATATATTTATTATGAATTTTTGTTAAATATATAGTAACTGAAGAGGGACACGAAAAAGTGTCCGAAACGTCTAAGAATAAATAGTGTTCATTTATTTAAACAAAACCTTGCTTGGTAGACAATTGGCCATTAAATTTAAGACAAACATATGATCAACACCCTACCATAAGCGCCTTTACCATCCAAACAACTTGAGTTATTCTTTTAAATCTAAAATTTTTGAGTTACATAAAATTTTAAAAGTTTCTGGAATTTGCTCATATATGTATATAAATATATATATTTTTTACGATGCTTACTTCACATGTTATAATTTGAGAAACAATATAGTATGAAACAAGGGTTCTTGAAGTAACAAAACAAAATTTTTTGAAAGAAATTTGAATATTGTTAAAGAAAATATCGCCAATTAAAAAAAAAAGTCAACAAAGCCAATAAATCTTTTTCATTTTTCATCCGATTTTAATTTGCAAGGTCTTATTTTATTCTTTGTTCAATTTTAAGGGGAGGTCACAAAATAAACTTTCGAAAATTTTCAAAATCTGCAAAGTTATAAGCAATTATCTGTAGATTTGTGACTGAATTTTATAAACAATTGTTTATAATTTTGCAGGTTTTGAAAATTTTCCAATTTTTATATTGCTATCTCCCCCTGAAATTGAACAAGGAATAAAATGAAATCTTGCAAATTAAAATCGGATGAAAAATGAAAAAAATTTATTGGTTTTGTTGATTTTTTTTCAATTGGCGATATCTTCTTTAACAATATTCAAATTTCTTTGAAACATTTTTTTTACTTTAAGAACCCTTGTGTCATATTATATTGTTTCTCAAACTATAACATGCGAAGTAAGCATCGTAAAAAATTTGTGTGGGTGTGTATGTGTGTGTGTGTGTGAGTGTGTGTGGGTGTGGGTGTGGGTGTGTGTGTGTGTGTGTGTGTGTGTGTGTGTGTGTGTGTGTGTGTACTTACTATACTATATAGTTGTAAGCTCAATTAAGTCGCTAACCCTCCGCGTCCCTCCGTATCCCATCGCGTCCCTCCGCGTCCCTCCGCCAAGTCCCATCCACAAAATAGCGTAAAATTCACTATTTTTTTGCGTTATTTGGGGTCTGCATTGTCCCTCCATATTGTCACTCCGCGTTCCTCCGCGTTCCTCCGCATAAAGGGTCCTGTCCCTCCGCGTCCCTCCGCGTCTCTCCGCATTGTCCCTCCACGTCGACCCTCCGCGTCTTCCCTCCGCGTTGTCCCTCCGCAAAATGAAAACTATCCCCCCGCGTTCCTTGTATAAAAGCCGTATAAAAGGCGCTACTTCCTTTAAAGATTTACGAACATATGAAAATGTAACGTATAATACTCATAAAGAAGCTGCGACTGCAATGGATTTAATAGAAAACGATTTACAAATTTTAAAAATTTTTAAAGAAGCATGTCGTATCATGTTAGCTTTTCAATTACGTAAATTTTTTACTTAGTTTCTGTTAACAGAAAATATTCAAGCCAATGTTATTTGGGAAAATTTTTTAAAATATTTTAGTGAAGTTTTTCATGAAAATAAAGATAACTTAGCTTTAAATTATATAAATAAGTTATTATTGTTGGAAGATTTATCTTGTACAGATTTTGGATTATCTGAACCTGATCCCATTATAAATGATATAAAATACGATAGTAAAATAATTTCAATTAGTAAGGAAATATTCGAAGATATGTTTACAAAATTAAATGAAGATCAAAAATTTATTTTCAAACAACTTATAAAAAATATAAATAAAATTAATTTTATAGGTGGTTCTGGAGGTTCGGGTAAAACATTTTTATATAAAACTTTAATTTATTATTTTCTATCAAAAGGAAAAAGTATTATATCAATGGCTTGCACTGGTATAGCGTCTATTCTCTTATCCAAAGAAATGACTACTCATAGAACCTTTAGATTGCCATTAGATTTAAATAGAAAGTTCTTTTTTAAAATTAGAATCAGATAAAAATAAATTAAAAGAAACGGAAGTCATAATCTGGGATGAAGCATCTATGATACCCAAAAAAGCTTTAGAAATTATTGACAGAACTTTAAGAGATTTATGTACAAACGATTTACCTTTTGGGGGAAAATTAATAATTTTAGGAGGTGATTTTCGACAAATACTCCCAGTAATGAAACACAGATTTAGAAGCGCTATAATTGAAGACACTATTAAATATTCTGAACTTTGGCTTTTATTTAAAATTTTCAAATTAAAACACAATATTCGTTCTCAGAATAATGAATTCTCGAAATTATTATTACAAATTCGAGACGGTAATATAAATCCTTTTATAATACCTAATAATTGGAGAACTAACGACGTTTGCATGCAAATTTATAAAAATATTAATAAAATAAATGATTATGATCGTGTTATTTTAGCACCTCATAATGAAGATATTACATTTTTGAATAAAAAAATTTTAATGTTATTAAATGGTGATAAAAAGACTTATTATAGTACAGATTATGCGACTCATAAAGGCGTTGATTAAAGTGATGACAACATTCATCTACTTTTTCCAATAGAAACATTAAACAATATTTATGAAGGTTTGCCACCTCATAAATTAGATTTAAAAGTTAATGCTATTGTTATGTTAATTAGAAATTTGAGTATACACGAAGGTTTGTGTAACGGTACTAGACTTAAAATAACCAAATTATTTAAATATAATATTGAAGCGGAAATATTAACAGGAGAAAATGTAGGTAATAGAGCTTTTATTCCTAGAATTACATTAAATACAGGAGAATCTTCTTCATTACCTTTTATTCTTTATAGAAAACAGTTTCCATTAACATTAGCATTTTGCACTACCATTAATAAATCTCAGGGACAAAGTTTTGATTATGTAGGGTTATACATCAAAAGGTAATTATTCTCACACGGTATATATATATATATATATATATATATATATATATATATATATATATATATATATATATATATATATATATATATATATTGTCTGGATTTCTACACCTTGATAAAGCAACATATAATTGACCGTGTGAGAATAATTACCTTTTGATGTATAACCCTACATAATAATGGAAATATATATATACATATATATATATATATATACATATATATATATATATATATATATATATATATATATATATATATATATATTGTATATTATATAGTTGTAAGGGCAAAAATGGGTACCTACCCCCTCCACCCCTCCACCTCCCCTCCACCACCCCTCCACTCTTTACCGTTAAATTCTTTCCAATTTTACGTTATTTTGAAGGGTGTCTGCCCCTCCAACCCCCTCCACCCCCTCCGCCCCCCCTCCACACCTCCTCCACCTACCCCTCCACCTACCCCACTACAACTAATTTCTTATAGATATCTAGTTGAAAATTGTATATAGGGATTTCGAGATTCGCTGATTAGGAATCTGAACTCAGATTTTGAAAACTCCAAATGACGACGCATAACGGTGGTTAAAAATTGAAATTTTACTGGATTTTGCTAAAAATGGTATATAGAAGTTTTCTGGAGTTGATTATTACGAATCTGAACTCAGATTAAGAAAATTCAAAATGGTAGATTCGAAGATGGTGAAATATTAATGAATTTTGCTGCAAATTATGTATAAAGAGTATCTGGATTCGCTATTAAATGGATAAATTATAATTTAGATTTTCAAAATTCAAAATGGCTCCACCCCGCTTCATGTGCTTCACCGGTCCCTCTATCTACTCCTCCTTTACATATAATTCATTATAGATATCTTGCGTAGTAAGTTTTTCAGTTTTATTTATTACATTTATTAACAATTTTCCACACCACCATTGAGGTACTGTTATGGGCGCGTTGAATTTTTTATTTTATTGTGCTTAGATGTTTTATATAATAAATAATAATAATTATATATGATAATGAGACATGCCAAAATCATATAAAATTATTGTTAATCATTTTTTATATAATAAACCTAAACACAATCATGGAATTCATCGCCAATAGCCCTACAAACCATGGGAGTCGTCCCTCCATCCTCCTTGACTCCAACCTATCTCATCCTTCCTCCACCATGGAAGATGTGAATCAATTTTCATTAATAAATTTTATCAATTTTAATTAATTTTAATCATTTGTATTAATAATTTTTAATAAATGTAATAAAAATTGTTTCCCATCGTTATTACAACAATCAGATTATATATATAATATTATCCTTATAAGAAAGTACATGTCTTATACTTTCGTAAAAAAGTAATACTATAAATAAAATGATTATTGATATAAATTTATTTGGGAATATTTTGATCGATATAAAGAAAAAAAAAATAATAATTTAAAAAAAAATATATTAAAAAATGTAGATTAAATGTAAAAAATTTCTTTCCAAACAATATTATCAATTATTGAGGAATTCTCTAAAAGATTTTCAATAAATATATTGTTAGGATTTTTACATCGGGACAAAGCAACATATAATTGGCCATGTGAAAATAAAGGTCGTCTAATGTAAATACCTAGAGAATTAAAACTTTGACCTTGAGATTTATTTATTGTTATAGCAAAAGCTAATACAATTGGAAATTGTTTTCTAAAAAGTGTGAATGGAAATGAAGAAGAATCTTCACTATTTAATGTTATTCGGGTATAAAAACTTCTTCACCGATCCTTTCACCTGTAATTATGTCGGCTTTAATATTATGATTAAATAAACCCGTAATTTTTAAGCGTGTACCATTACACATTCCTTCTGATATACTTATATTTCTGATTAACATTACAAATACATTTATTTTTAATTTCAATTCGTGTGGTGGTAGACCTTCTCTAATATTATTAAGCATTTCTATTGGGTAATTTAAGTAAATATTTTCATCTGTTTAATCAACTCCTTTATGAGTTGCGTAATCTAAACTATAATATGTATGTGTTTTACCATGTAATAAGTTCAAAACTTTATTATTTATAAGTTTAGTGTCATCATAATGTGGAGCTAATATTATGCGATCTACTGAATTTTCGAGATTGATATTATCATAAATTGATTAATTTTACCTTCACCTAACTCTAATAAAAATAAAGCAAATTGTTTATTTTTTGAGCGAACATTTTCAGTTAATTTTAAAACTTTAAAGAGAGGCCATAAATGAGAAAATTTGATTGTGTCCTGTACTATATTATCTCGGTAACCATGTTTTAGTACTGGTAAAATTTGTCGAAAGTCACCTCCTAATACTATCAATTTACCACCAAATGGAACATCACTGTAACATATATCTTTAAGTGTTTGATCAACAATTTCCAAAGCTTTTTTTGGAATCATTGATGCTTCATCCCAAACTATAATATCTACTTCTCGTAATT
Source organism: Torymus aiolomorphi (assembly GCA_036365515.1). NCBI lineage: Eukaryota > Metazoa > Arthropoda > Insecta > Hymenoptera > Torymidae > Torymus > Torymus aiolomorphi. The sequence goes on along the minus strand of CM070873.1, from coordinate 218,309,962 downwards.
TTTTTTATCTGATTCTAATTTTAGAAAAGCACTTTCAATACTGTTTAAATCTAAAGGAAGTCTAAAAGTACGATGACTTGTCATTCCTTTAGGTAATAAAATAGATGCGATTCCTGTCCAAGCTATAGATAAAACTTTTTTGTTCAAAGATAAAAAATGATATATTAAAGTCTTGTATATGAAAGTTTTTCCTGAACCTCTAGGTCCATCAATAAAATAAATTTTATTTTTGTCATTTATAATTTCATTAAGAATTAATCTTTGATTAATAGTTAATTGATTAAACAAAATTTTAAAAAGATTTTTACTGTATGCTAAATTTTCAGAACTTTCTTCGATACTATTTATTGATGGTTCAGGTAAACTATAATCTTTACAACTTTTATCTTCAGTTTGTAATATATTTTGAATGTGTGACAAAGCATTATTTTCTTTATTTTCTTTAAAATCTTCAGTAAAAAAATTTTTGAATTTATTCCAAATTAAATTACCTTGAATATTTTCAGCTAAGATAAGCCATGCAAAGAATTTACGTAATTGAAAAGGAAGCATGATATTACTAGCTTCATAAAAATAATATAAATTTTGGAATCATCTTCTACTAAACCCATAGCAAGTGCTGCTTCTTTATATGTTTCATATAAGACGTTATTAAATGTTCGAAATTAAATCAAATAATATAATAAAATATGTATGGCCTTGCTCTGTTCGGCAAAATCAGAACAAATAAATTTTTTATAGATTTTTTTTTATAAAAACAGGTACAATAATAAATATATATGTATGTATACACATAAACACATCCAAAGAAGTTGATACACTTAAGATGAGGCTCAGGATTAAATTCCTATAAATGAAATAAAAAAAAGTTCACAAAATATTGCACATTATTAATAACCTTAAAACTATATAATTTACCTAAATTCTTAAAAGCATTCCGTAATTTTTCAACATTATTTTTCTTTTTCTTTATTCTTTTTGTATAAAACCAGAATTTAATTTTTTTAATTTATTTGTATCTTCGTCTAAATTTTCGATATATCTTAAATATTTTTCTTCATATAAAATATAATCTTCAACTATAATTATAAGATGAATTTTAAATCATATTATTTTATTTTTTAAAATAATAAATTTTTATATATAATTAAAACTTAAATACTAACTTTCCATATTTATTTGATCTAAATTGGTATAATTATTATTCATTATACTTGAACAAAAATTTTAAACAAATAATATAAATTTATTATTTGAAGAAAAATTAAGTTACATGAACAACATAAATATGTATTCTTTTGTTACATGTAAATATATTTCATAATTTTATTCGAACACATCTAACAAATTTAAAAAAAGAAAAGATTTTTTTTAAATAAAGAAAAACATCATAAATATTTCTAGATTTAAAAACCTAATTCAGTTTATATTTACCTAATTGTATTATCTTTTGTTATAATATTTTTTTTTAACAATTCACGCTCCGCATGGGGGTTGGCGAGCGGAGCGAGCAGGAGGCGAAGCCCCCTAGTATATATATATATATATATATATATATATATATATATATATATATATATATATATATATATATATAAGTATGTGGGTGAACCGGTTTTGGAGAGGTATAGTTCTTTTTCTCAGAGTTGCCTATGTTAACGTGACTAAAGAAATGTGGACCCTGGGGTTATAGACTCTAGAAAATGGCCGACAACTCTCCAAAACCGATCATATATATCTTGGCCGGTGTGAAGAGGCTCTTCAAAACTGGAGAAACTCTTCAAAACCGGTATATAATATCTAGAAAAACTCTCCAAAACCGATAAACGACATAAATATACACACACATATATATATATATATATATATATATATATATATATATATATATATATATATATATATATACAAAATAATTTAAAAAATTCACTAGAAATTGAAAACATTGTTTGGGAAGAAATTCTTGATAATTAAAAAAAAATTTAGTTATATAAGTAAATATGTATATGAGGCATTTCACGTCAACTGCCAGCGCGGTTTTTGAGATATAAGATGTTTTGTAGGGTTTGAAGGTGAAAATGGAAAATTTAGGAAAAACTGCCTATATCATTGGAAAACTGAGGAAAAAACACGTTGAAAACGCTTATCAAACAATTTTTTTAAGTACATTTTAGTATCATAAACATGAGTTGGAAATAGCACGATTTGGCACTCGCGCGCCAATTTGGGGCAGTTGACGTGAAACGCCTCATGTACAGTGCATATATTTATTAACTATGTTCATATATATTCAAAAACCAAATTTCTTGCCCTTCATGTATTTATTGCCCAAAGAGTTGAAAATATTAAAAATATTTAATTAAATAATTTTAAAATGCCAACAACGCCAAAAAAATTACAAAAACTCTTAAAATTAAGCAATTAAAAGTGGTTTTTCAATTTTTAAAAATACTTAATCAAATAATTTTAATATTTCCAACACTTCAAGCCATTACTGCATGAATTTTAAGTAATTTAGGACTTGTCCCATGAAAATTCATTGAATACTTTTTTTAAAAAGGCCTCAGAAGCCACTATGTGTAAGACCCCCTTTAATACGTAAAACACAAATCCTCAGTTTCTTGTTTGAGCATCCGCAGTAAAATTTATATTTCGATACATATTTTTACTATCCCATTTTTTAAAATATTGTAGTGACCGCATTATCGTTTGGATCTGTTCCTCAAAGATGTGTAAAAGGCTGATAGATCGAACTATATTCATTGTTTAAAGTGTTGTTTCAAATAACCAAATGAATCTATAGAAAACATAATCTATGGATATACGTTCCCGGATACAAGAATCTTTCATGGAAAAAGAGACAGGACCATTACAGACGAGCTTTTATAAATATAGAAACAATGTTTTAAAAAGTGGGATAGTAAAAATATGTATCGAAATATAAATTTTGCTGCGGATGCTCAAACAAGAAACTGATGATTTGTGTATTGTATTTTACGTATTAAGGTGGTTCCCTGGAGATCAGAGTTGATTCAACACATACTTGAAATTACACATGTAGGTCAATAAAGACATAACGAATGTCATATCCAAATTTCAGAGCATTTTATCTTTTAGCTTCTGGGGCTTTATTCAGTAACTTTATCGGTCATGATAAACTTGCAAATCGACCATGTTTTTAGAACTGACTAGTAGATTCTCCTTGATATATGAGTTATATCACAAAAAAATTCGCAAGACTGATTGTATCTGGGCGTTAAGACTGTCTAGCGAGTGTTAAGACTTATATCAAAATGCGACATTAGTAGTAGCATTTTGATATACATGTGCTCGCGCGTGTGTTTGTATATGTATATATGTCTTTCTATGAGCGTAATCAACGAATTTAGCAAAATACAAAAAATGAAAATTAATTAATAAGTATAAAACCGTTGCCAATTCATTGGCACTTAGCTTCCTAAAACTTAATTTGTTGTACAATTACATAAATTATTTGCGTTAAACAATGAATTGTAACCAAATTAAGCAAATTAATTAAATACATTTTTTTTCACCTTACAAATTCAATGTCGACATACGATTAAAATGTAAGAAATACGTCGAAAATTATCATTACTCACTGAGAAAAAAGTTTTGCAAAAATTACCATACTTCTCGTAAAGCCACCACAGACTGTAAAAACCCAAGCAATTACCATAATTTACAGTAAATTTTACAATACAGTATAGTAAATTTTCCTATAGTTCTAGCAAAGTTTCTTATAAAGTATGGTAATCATTTTGATTTTTACAGTCTGTGGTGGCTTTACAAGACAGTACGGTAATTTTGACCAAACTAATAATAATTTTTACAAAACTTTTTTCTCAGTGTGCAAGAGCACATAATAAACAGAAAATAGTTAAAGTAAAAAAATAGGATGTATTTTTATTTAAATTACACTACGATATTTAACAAAAATACATTATTTGTTAAAAAAAGAATTGCTGATCGGCTTTTACCTGCAATTCGGAGATTTATACATACAATGAGTTGACTCATTGCCCAATTTATTTATTAAATTTAAGTAGTTTTAAGTTTATTTATACTTAATTATAAATAAGTAGAGTAAATAGTCAATAAATATGGTAAGAGTTTACAAGAAGAAATCGAGAATAGGCTAAACTATACTGAGGAATAGATGAAACTGGCTATCCAGAGTGTGCTTGAGGGGCAGAGTTGTAAAAGTACTGTCATTAAATTCGGTGTGCCAATATGAACATTCGTTAAAAAGCACAGATATCAACAATGAAATGATAATTTGGATAAACATGTTAAAAGTAACCGATATGTCACATTATTAATTATCCTCTCTTAAAAAAGTGATGGATGAAATTTATTGTTGGCTCATTTGATTGACCTACATAGAATAAGCGCCAAAATTGAATATGTTTGGATTTTGAAGATTAAATTCTTGAGTTTGAGAATTTAAAACTAAATAATTAAAATAGTATAAGAAAAATTTCATTATTTTTATCAAACAATTTAAATTGAAACTGACTAACTTGATCATGCTCATAACCTCAAAAACAAAAAACAAATAGATAAATAATACGCGCAAAGCGCGCTGAATGTAGCTAGTTTAACATAAATTTCATCATCTCATCATCTAGACCAGAAGAGATCTGTAGTATATAAAGTCACATGTGAAAATTCGCGCAAATAAATGCCGAATTATTTGTTTATGTATTTATTTATTTATGGTAATTATTTGAAAAATTATTAGGAATTGAATGCGTATAATATGTAAATCACGCGGTCATACCTCGCGATACCTCGTGACACCTCTTCATACCTCACGCGGTCTACCCTCTCTGACGTAGCGATCAGAGAAGGCAGACGGGTACATAATATAAAGTCCAATGTTTTTCAGACGGGATAATACACAAATTATTTTCAACCACAACCCTCAAAACATTAGATTTTCGTTTTTATCGCATGAGCCGTTTATCGAAACCCTTTATCGAGTTTCCGTTAAAGGGACGTTATCGACGGATAAGGTAACTGAATAAGGCTCCTGAGTAATTGCTGTGCAAAGTTACACGGATTACATGGGAGATATATCTATATATATCGAAAATGTCGCGTTATGTATCTGTTTACAACAATATCTAAGCAACGACATTCAAGTCAGCCTTGGAATTTCATGTACTCATAGAATATATAATAAGGAATGTTTTCGCGCAAGAATGAAGTTGATTCATCGTTTCATTATTAAAATAGAGCTTCTTAAACATGTCGCTTTCGCAGAACTTGATATGTTTCGAGGGTTATGTACGCTCAGCGCGCCAGCGTGCACTCTCTATCTCTCTCGCTCAAAGCTGTTTGTCTCTCTCTTACCCAGGGACCCACCTTAAGGTGGTTCGATAGCTCACCGCTTGCGGGGCGTGGGGCTCACCGCGCACCCCCTCCCGCAGCCAACGAACTCAATCGTATGTTTACGTTTTGCCGCAGTACTCGGAATCGGCGTTGTCAATCGCAATCAGATTGCGTTTAAACATTCTCCTGTATATTTGCTATATTGCCTGTAGTTTTTTGATTCGCTCTAACCTTTTTTAAAGATTCGCGTCCTAAGTGTTTTGTGTTTTACCAAGGTACTTCCATAAGAACCCGTGTATAAGAGTTGAACTTTGAAGTTGAATAATTTCATAACCGAGTTGACAAACGATCTGAAATTTCACACACTAATAGAAAATCAATCGAAGAATAACAATATTTAGTTTTTGGAATGATGTAACCTTTTTCATTTCGGTATCGAACCTCCTTAAAGGGGGTCTTACACATAGTGGTTTCTGAGAAATTAAAAAAAAAAGTATTCAATGAATTTTCATGGGACAAGTCCTAAATTACTTAAAATTCATGCAGTAATGGCCCGATGAGTTGGAAATATTAAAATTATTTGATTAAGTACTTTTAAAAATACTTAGAAACCACTTTTAATTGCTTAATTTTAAGAGTTTTTGTAATTTTCTTTGTCGTTTTTAGCATTTTAAAATTATTTAATATAATATTTTTAATATTTTCAACTCTTCGGGCAATAAATACATAAATTTCAAGTAATTTAGACCCATGAAAAGCCATCGATTCAGCTGATTTTGGCCTCAGAAGCCACTAGGTGTAATACGCCCTTAATAGATACGTATACGAAAAACACCTATTTTGAAAAATTCGCAACTTTTGCAAATATCCAAAAAACTGAACGAAACCAATTGGGTCGTTTTCTAGAAGGTTAAAACTTTTTTTTCCGCTCAATGCAAGCCCAATCGATTTTGATAGAAAAAAGTTACAGGGGTGCCAACATTGCGATTTTCGAAAATCGACTATTTTGAAAGAGCTGTATGTTTGCTTGCAGTTAATCAAATCAATCGTTGGCTGAGTGAAAATGAAACGTCTTTTTAAGAGGAAGAAAATAGATTGTGTCCGATCTCAATATCTATAAAACTCGAGGAGTTTTATAGTACTCGAGGAGGACTACAAAGGTTGAAAGGTAACCTTAAAAACAAAAATATTTAGATTCACGTTTTCCTTTGTGTAAAAATTTCATTGCGTTATTTATATTCAACAAATTTTTTTTCTAAAATTTGATAAAATAGCAAAAAAATTCCTTCTTGAATCATTCAAATCGATCAAAAAACGAGCCGTACAGAATATTTCGAAAATAGCCATTTTTTGACAATTTTTCGAAATTCAGCACGATGTAGCTGTCGCAATATTTGATATGGGGAGCTAATATTGGGGCTTTCACACTTTTTTTTTATATGTACTTTCACAGGAAAAAATCAGCGCGGAAAACGGTTGACCCCCTGCGTCCGGTTATGACTGAAAAGTACAAGAACGACCCATATATATATGTATATTTCAATAAAAAAAATTTCCCTGAATAATAAAAAGAATTGGCCTCTCCTGTACCTTCTTCCCTTAAGAAACATTCTGATCATTCGTTTATGTTTTGTTGTGATTTTAATAGTAATAATAATAATTATTATAAGAGTATTATAAAATTGTAATTTAACAATAATCGTAGCATTATATCATAATTTACAGAAAACTGTTGGTAGTGTTGAATTTTGTACGTTAGCAATGTATCTTAGTTGTCTTTTATGTCAATTATTTATCTACTGTTGGTTTGGAAATGAACTTCAATTAAAGGTAATATTTTACTTGTTAAAATTAAAAAAATATATAATTATATAAATTATTTCTTTTTTCTTCCACAGAGTTTATGTGTATCTAATGCTTTGTATAATAGCGATTGGACGGCGTTACTGCCTATACAAAGGAGAGTTTATTATACATCTATGCTTGTAAATCAAAAGAAATGTTGTATATCTTTCTACGGTATATTTAGTTTATCTCTACAAACATATGTTTGGGTATTTGAAATTTACTTTACAAAACACTTTCATCACATTACACTGAAGATATATAGAGTTGATAATATTAATTTTAGATTTTGAAAACTTCTTATGCTGCCTTCAACTTACTAGAAACTAGCTCAAGTACTTAAAACTGAAGTTACTTTAGTTAGAAATAAACGTGCCTGTTATCATGGTTACAAAATTTATATGGGAATAGTATATTTATAAAAAGATTTATAATTTTCTTCAATGATTTAGAAATGAAAAGTTTTAACAAAATATTATTATCCTTTATAGTATTTTCAAACCATCAGTTTGGCCCTAATATGTTTATCTTGTATTGACAACACCGTTACTCTTCACAGTTTACTCTCCACAAGATGAATTTTTTAGTGAATAATGATTGGTTTGATGAATGAATGATTTTTATTACGCTATGTTTCGGTAATTAGGATTGAATTATTTATTATTATTAATCGTGATGTTAATAATAATAATAATAATAATAATAATAATAATAATAATCTCGGGGTCTATCTAGCCATAGATGAGCATTTTTCTATGCTACCGGGCGCGTCCCCAGATTGCGGATCGGGAAAGGGCCAGCTGGGACTAGTCAACTGTGAATATATTGAATAAGCAGTCGCGGACAGAGGAACGTAAAAATGGACGAATGAGGACGACTGCGAAGTATCTAGGGGTCACCCTGGACTCAAAGCTTTACTTTTGGCCCCACATCAGAGAAGTAACGGCAAAGGCAGAAGCACGTATAGCGGCGCCAAGTAGGTTAATGCGCAACATTGGAGGCCCGCGGACATGTAAGAGAAGACTCCTCATGGCGACGACCAACTCTATACTCCTCTACATGGTGGAGATTTGGGCTGATGCCATGGAAGTCATCAAGTACAGGAAGAGAATGGTAGCGGTGCAGCGGCGGGGTGTGCTGAGAGTTGCATGCGCGTATGCGCCTCCTACTGGTTGAGATTTTAAAGCAAGGGCGATAGAATGGGGTATGCCAGAGACGAGCAGTAGGGGCAGGGATTTACTCGAGATGGCCGCTAGATTAGAATTGGAGGTTGCGAACGTGGGCACGGTCACTACCTATCGACGCCCCGGGGTCGGCGAATCCATACCAGACGTCACTTTCGCATCTGAGCAACTAGTACCGAGGAAGAGTAACTGGCAGGTCTTGGAGGAAGAGTCAGGCAGTGATCACCAATACATCACGTTTACGGTTTTAGATAGGGTAGGTGTACTCCAAGCGAGCAGACCATTACCGCGGTGGAACGCCCATCGATTAAACGTGGATCGGCTAGTAGAAGTGCTAAGTGTACCACAAAGATCCGATTTATATATTTATCAGGCCGGGAGCGTGCGGAAGCACAGTAGACCAAGGCGGAAATAGAAACCGCCGCCAACCAGCGTACTGGTGGACGGAGGAGATCGCAAAGTTACGTAGGGTATGCTTGAGGCTTCGTAGACGGACACAGCGCGCACAGGAACGACGCGGGGCCACCGTTTTTAACACTGAATTTAAACAGGCACAGAAAAGGCTAAGGCTTGCGATTAAGTCCAGTAAGCGACGATGCAGAAAAGAGGTGTGCGACGAAGTTAACTCCAATCCGTGGGACTAGGCTACAAAATCGTAAGTCGTAGAATAGAGGCAATGAAGCCATCGGAGAAAGGAAGCGCGGTTGATAAGTGAGATAATTGACGGGCTTTTCCCTGAGCATCCGCCAAGGGAAGAGACTCTGCATGAGGACGTGCAACAGGAGGATATACCCTCGTTTATCAAGCCTGAGCTACGGGTAGCGATTAGATCCCTTAAGAGCGGCAAGCCGCCAGGCCCCGGTGGAATTCCAGTGGAGGTTTTAAAGGCCATCGCCTCACGATGCCCCGAGACCTTACTGGATACCTACAACGTATGCCTCAGGGAATGTGTTTTCAGCAGTCATTGGAAAAGGGGGAAGCTTGTCCTTATAAGCAAGGGGAAGGAAGAGATGACATCCCCGTCCGCGTATCGGCCGCTTAGCCTATTAGACACGATCGGCAAGGGTATGGAGGCGCTACTAAGGAGCAGAATCCAGATCGCGATACAACAGTCAGGGGGTTTATCGGAAAACCAGCATGGATTCAGAAAGGGTTTTTCGACGATAGGCGTGATACAATCGGTTACCGCGGTGGTGGGGCGATCAAGGGAACGATGTCACGGAGCGCGACCACTGGTGTTGGTAGCAATGCTGGACGTTAAAAACACGTTCAATTCGGTACGCTGGGCAGACCTACTCGCAGTGCTGAGGGGCTTCGGGGTCCCACCCTACATACTACGCGTAGCAGAGGACTACTTCCGGGATCGTGAACTCATTATTGAGACGAGCGAAGGGACGGTGGTTAGGGAAATTACGGCAGGCGTTGCACAGGAATCACTGTTGGGCCCCGATTTTTGGATCGCGTCGTACGACGGTTTGCTGCGCCTGGACATGCCCAACGGGGCATTTCTCGTAGGATACGCGGACGACCTCGCGGTGGTGGTAGAAGCACGGAACGCGGACTTGGTATAACTTATCTTGTGCCAGGTAATGAAACGAGTGACTAGGTGGATGACGGAGCAAGGGCTCAGCCTCGCCCTGGCGAAAACCGAGGTAGTACTATTGACACATAAAGAGATCTCTACGATACTACCGATGTACGTAGGACCCGACTTAGTAACTACGAGGCCGACTGCGAAGTATCTAGGGGTTACCCTGGACTCAAAGCTTTGCTTTTGGCCCCACGTCAGGGAAGTAACGGCAAAGGCAGAAGCACGTATAGCGGCGCTAAGTAGGTTAATGCGCAACGTTGGAGGCCCGCGGACATCCAAGAGAAGACTCCTCATGGCGACGACCAACTCTATACTCCTCTATGGAGCGGAAATTTGGGCTGATGCCATGGAAGTTATCAAGTACAGGAAGAGAATGGTAGCGGTGCAGCGGCGACGTGCGCTGAGAGTTGCATGCGCGTATCGGACGGTATCGGAAGAGGCGCTGGTGGTGATAGCTGGTATGATTCCGATCGACCTGCTCGCACGGGAATGGAAGCAGATCTACGATAGGAGCGCAGAAGTAGGACGGGCAGACGCGGAGGACGAAGCCCGCCGCAGATGCTACAAACTTGGCATGAGAGGTGGAGGGCGGGGACAAAGGATAGATGGACCTACCTATTGATTCAAGACATAACGAGATGGCTGGGACGGAAGTACGGAGAGGTTAACTTTTACCTTACGCAGTTTCTGACAGGACACGGATACTTTCGATATTACCTATTTAAATTAGGTAAAATAAATACGCCGAAATGTAAATACTGCGGGCACGAGAGGGATGACGCGGAACACACCTTTTTCGCATGTAATAGGTGGGCCGCGGAAAGACAACGATTGGAGGTGATGGTAGGGCGACTCTCGCCCGACGTGGTGATCGAATGCATGCTTTCAGGGAAAGACCGATGGGACGCGATAAATACGTTCATCGAAGGGGTACTGCGCGCCAAAAAACGAGACGGATGCTTAATAGATTAGATAGGGCATCGTAGAAAGAAAGAACGTAGGAAGGACGGATGACGCCTCCGGGAGCGGTAGGGCTGTGGTCCGACCTGAAGTAATGAGAAAGCGGTTCCGGGTCGAGGCTGCCGTAGGCATAGGTTTTGGGTGTTTAGGGGGTAGAAATCCCTTACACCAGGGACCCGGCTACTCCGTGATGGTCTTAGTTGGCCTCCCTTCTTGCTCCACCTTCAAAGCAAGGACGGGCGCCCCGGAAGATTCACCTAGTACCTCGGAAAAACAAAAAAAAATAATAATAATAATAATAATAATAACGCGAACGGACTGGACTCGCTCTAAGATACTTAAGCTCCGACACCTGTGTTCAATGCATATTTCCTGATCAATTTATTCGTAGTGAGGCAGTACTTTATCCCTTCCTCATCTACCACCCAAGGAACTCAGTCCTAGGGTATTACTTAACAGCCCGAGTATTATTATTATTATGATCATCATCATAATTATTATTATTACTATTATTAACTACACCTATGCCGGTCCCAAGCCCGAGACCTCCCCTTTAGGTGAGGGAAGGAGGAGGGGGGGAGTAATACCTCGTCAACAAACCGCGATCCATCTGACCTGAATGGTAGCACCGTGTAAGGGTTACCACCTGGGGTTACAGGCGGATGGATGAGAATGCAGGAATGAATGAGCATATAGTATAAAGAGGCTGCGGCCAATAGATTGTGGATATTTCCTCTAGACTAGCCAAAGGGAGAGTAGTAAACTCCCTGACCGGGGTAGCACGGGATGTCAGTACCTAACCTAGATAGAATACAAGTTCAATGTGGGAAGACCGCTCAAGTACTTACCGACTGGAGCCAATGGAGGGGTTGAAGCAATCTTAGCTGGGCGCAGGTCTGAAGGATTATCTGGTCAGTATTTCCTTATACCCGAAGCTGAGGAGAGTCAATCGCACGACGTATAGCCTGAGGTTTGGGCCAGGTACCGGGGCGGACCCGACATCATCCACTCGGTACCTATCCCGTAACCTTTTTTGTAGAATCACTAGGGTTCGATAGGAATGACCTCCCGACAAACCGCCTCTCGGCTTCGGCACCCATAAATAGGGTTTCTCAGAGGCGGGGATAGTAGCCACACCCAAGTGTGTCTCCCATAATGGGCCATGTCCCATAATAGGTGTCTTAAATCTATAATACAGGCACGATGAATATCACGGAAAAAACCAGCTGAAAATTAGAAGAGGCAGAAAATACTCTCGAAGAGAATCTCAAGGAGATGCATGCCGTCATGGCTGACATGATGCAAGCTCTCAAAAAATAGCCAAACATCACTGTCGAAAATGGAGCAAAATATGAAAGACCTCCTGGATGTCACAAAGTCTCTCGGGTTCGTTCGAAATAACTTAGCGCTGCAAGGGGTAGGACCATCAACTGCAGAAAGGACGATAAAAGAAGGCAAGCGCAGGGCCGAAGATTTAATAAGCCTTGAAAGCCAGATGACCTTAGGCAGCAAAAATCGAAACAGCTAGTGGTATCTGACAAGGATATGGAGGCCTCCGCAATCAATCTTTCGGTGTGAAAATGGCGCACAATGGCCAACAGTCGAGTCAATGAGGGGAAGAAAGAAGAAAGGCAAAAAGGCGCTAGAAGACAAAACTCACCAGAAGACAACTGCTGATACAAAGCGGCAAAGCAGAACCAGCCCCCCCCCCCCCCACACACACACACACACATCGAGATTAGAAGCAGTATTGATTAAGCCAAGTGAAGGTAAGTCCTATGCAGAAGTTGTACAGACAATTAAAGACTAGGTAAACCAAGAGGAGACGAACACGACGCTCCAATCCATCAGGGCGTACCCGAGAAACAGGGGTGCTTTTGGAGCTAAGATCCACAAAAAATAAAGATCTGCTTTAAGTGCAAGAACCAGGGACACCTGGCAAAGCGCTGCAACAATCAACCACTGTGCGCGTTATGCGCGACCCGAACACTGCCGGTGTCTACAGGCCGCTTTGCATGTTGGACAGTGCAGGTAAGGTTCTTGAAAAATTCATTAAATCTAGATTAAAAGTGACGATTCAGGCCGCCGGGAACCTCTCTGACAGTCAATTCGGATTTAGATCAGGACACTCGACTATAGACGCGTTGAAGGTGGTAGTTGACGCGGCGGTACGGGCACAGATAGGAAATCATTATTCCCGGAAAATTTGCGTCGCAGTCACACTAGATATGAAAAACGCATTCAACTCACTGAGATAGGAGGGCGCACTGGGAGTGTTAAAAAATAAGTTTACGATCCCACAGTATCTACTTAGAATGATACAAAACTATCTTAGGGACAGAGTCCTGCACGACATCTGGAATATAGATTATGACGGGATACTTAGACAAAAAGATTTACTAGAGGGCGTCTTTCTTGTAGAATTCGCAGACAATATTGTATTAGTCATTATAGGTACAAACTTGGAGGAGACACAATGGAAGCTAGATTCAGCTATGCAGCGCATTCTCAAATAGTTACGGCAAAACAGTTTACAGCCGGCTATTCACAATCCGAGGTAGTGTTACTGACACGAAGACACATAAGTACAATCGCAGCAATAAGAGTAGCAGACACGATCGTCTAAACCAAGAGAGCAATTAAGTATTTAGATGTATGGCTCGACAAAAAGACCTGCTTTTTCGAGCACATTAGACAGGATTCAGAAAAGACTGCTAGGATCTCTGCGACACTGAGCTGGTTGATGACCAACGTTGGCGGACCAAAACCAAGTAGGCGACGATTGATGATCCTGATCGTACATTCCATTCTACTTTACGGTGCGGAGGTGTGGGCCGACGCTCTCGATGCAGAATTCTATCGGAAAACGCCGGGGCGGTTCAGAGTCTGTCCGTACTGAGGACCGCTTGCTCGTATTAGACGGTGTCGGAGGAGGCCGCCCTTGTGATAGCAGGAGTTATGCTAATCCGTCTAATGGTAGAGCAGCGGAAACTCGTTTATGAGAATAACTCTTGGATTGGAAATGTAAAGGCATCGGAAGAGGCAAAAAAAGCATGCTGAAAACGTGGCAGGCAGATTGGGATTGTACAGATAAAAGGAAGTGAACCCGCAGACATACCGGGAGAATACACAAGTGGATAGACCACGTTATATGGAGAGATTAATTTCTATATGGCGCAGTTCCTCATGGGGCACGGCTTTTTCCTCTCCTATCTCTTCACGTTGAGCAAGGTACGGAGCCCTGCTTGAGTGTACTGTGAAGCAGAGGTGTGCAATAGGTGGGCAGGAAAAAGGGAGGACTAGAATGTATTACGAGAAGGATAATAGTGGACACGATCGTGGGTCTGATGCTAGGTGAGAAGAAATAGTGGGACGCAAGCGCGAGATTTGTAGAGAGTGTACTGCGCGAAATGGAATCCGAAGAGCATCTCGTGGACTACATAAGAAGACCAAACGTGATATCGTCGCAAATATCAAGGTAGGTAACAAAATATAAGTAGGGCGTTAACGCCGGGAATTCTTCTGTATGAATTACAGAGACGCCACGTTGAAGAAGTCCAAGTAGGCTATTAGCGTGATTATAAGCCTGGTGTAAGGAGGTAGAAGTTTATTAGATATTCTCCTTCCAGGCTCGTCCACCTCATCGAGTGCTCCGCGTTATTGCAGATCTATCCGCAGTACTTAGATTCTGGCGAGGCCAATCTGTTCAACCTGTACAGAAACTGGATCAGATAGAAATCTACCTCAGGGGAATAAGCCATTTTGTCTAACGTCCTTGCTTGTTCGCTGTCCAGCTTGCCTACCATAATTCAAGGGTTTTTGTTCGTTCTTCCGTCGTAGTACCTTCCCACCCATCCATTGCGCAGTTTGTGTCAGTTTTGTCCGTAGCATTTGCTTGTATAGTTTTTCTACCGTGTTGAGTAGTCTGAGGGGCTTATAGGACGATGGAGCATCTGCGTCTCCTTTATTACTAATGAGACCCTGTTGGGCTTTCTTTCACACCTTATTGAATAAGCACCCCGCATCGAAGCATCCGTTACAAGAACACATCCGGGCGTCAAGGAGTGACGGTACAGAGAAGTTCTCCTGGTACACAGTCTGAACCTGATGCCTTATTTGATTTCAGTAAGGTAACTGCCCTGTCAAAATCTAGTCTGTTAGCTTGGAGTGACTTTCATGTCAAATATTAATATTTGCCATATTCACAATATTAGTTATTTGGACAGAGTAAGAAAGTTTAATGATGGTTCCATCCATCGAAGGAGGAACATTTTTGAGAAAAATTGCATTAAATATATCGATCTCAGCAATGTGTTTGCCAAATATTAATATTCATGAAACTTGTTTGGTAGTTAATTTACTATTTATTATTAACAAAAAACCACTTCTTACAGCAGGGATAAACCCCTTCTTACAAGTTATTAAATATGTAAATTGTGAGGGATATGTAAACAAATATTGATATTCTTGAAATTTTTTCTATAGTAACATTAGAGTATATCTATAATAGAAAAAATCGCTGCTATCTGAATTAGCAGAATGCTTTCTCAAAGAGTATCTTAAAGAAGTAGAAAATGTAGATAACAAGTGATTTCAAAGAATCTATTCATTTCTATTATTTTTCTTTTTTTTTAAAGCAAATTCTGATTATTCATAATTATTATAAACTCCTTGAGTTATTATAATTTTATTACTTTGACAATATAACCACAAATATTGATTTTCCATGAAAGATCTGATATTTTAATTTAAACTTTTTCCATTAGACCTATTACTTTAAAACTTACTGTTTGCTTTAATACTATAATTTGATATATTTAATCGATTTGAATACATGCCTATTTTTGTGCAATAAACTTCAATATTTCGAACCGATGTCTGATAATTATATGCTGCTTTGCAGTGATAGATGCCATGAAAGGTCGGTTCAGCTTCATCTGGTAATTTTTTCCGTATAAAACCTTGCATTATTAAATCTTAACTCGATCTAATTTTCGTATATTCCATTTATTGAAAAGTTTAACTAATCTGATCAAAGAACACTTTTCGAGAGCAGGTCTGAAGGCAACCAAAGTCAATAATGCCAAACATAGGGGGACCGAAACAGCCGCAACGATTCCTATCGTCGGTGATAATCTCCGTAATTTTTTACGGAGCCCCAATCTGGGCTGATTCCCTAAGTAGCAATAGAAGCTACGGAACCACATGTCAGCGAGCCTGTAGGACAACGCACTAATAGTGGCTCGTGCCTATCGTACCGTATCTGACACCGCCCTTTCAGCAATCGCAGAACTGCCTCCCATCGATCTAGTAGCAACGGACAGAGCCAAAATGTACTGCGAGAATAAGCGTACTGAAGAAGATGAGGTCATTCAATAAGGAGGATCAATGAAGAGTGGCAGCGTCGATGGGATTCAGCAAACAAGGGTTGGTGGACACATCGTATCATTCCAGAAGTGGGGGGCTGGAAACACAGCTTTGTCACCTTCCACCTGACCCAAGTACTTACTGGACTTGGCTGCTTCCGCAGTTACCTGAAATGGATCAGCATTTACCAAAGCGCAGAGTATCCAGCTTACCCTGGAGTCGACCAGGACGTGAACCATGCGCTATTTCTGTATCCGAGGTTTGAGGAAGAGAGACAACGGTTTCGAGCCTCATGGGAAGAGCCTCTGTCCCCCAACCCAAGGGCGAGGAAGATGCCTACTCGCCTCACAGGACGGCTGGGAAGTGGTAACCACTCTTGCCACCTCCATTGTAAAGAAGCTGAACTCCATAAGAAGAGCAGAAGAAAGAAGAGAAGTCAGCAACTGAAGGAATGCAATGACCTTCCTCCTCAAAGTAATGCCTTGAAGCGGTTCCCGCGGAGGGAGCAACAGTCGAGCAGAGAACACTGCTACTTAAGGGTAGAGTACAGTTGAAAAAAAATTTTTCCCTTTAAATAAAATATAAATTGTAATACACTAACATATTTTACACAAAAGAATATAATTTTCTGCTAATTTTGAAGGACTTTCATCGATTACATTTGGATTTATCCCTAAAACCACTGTTAAAATAGTATTTAATTCAAAACACTTCGAGCATCTCAAATTTTTTTGCATCTTCCTGGAATTCCAAGTTCATATTTGTAGCACGGAATACTCAAAAAGTTGACCCATACAATTGATTTCAAATTAATATTTTTTTATACGGTCAAATTGAATAAATTTAAACTAAAAACAATCAAAATTTATTAAATTTTAATAACATTTGAATCTTCAACTAAAAATATAAGAATCAAATCAATTCTACCACTGTAAAAACAGTTTCTAAATTAGTTCCAGAATATGCACAAACAAAAGTCAGTAAGGTGCAAAAAAAGTTTGAGTTGACACCAATGTCATTTTGGCGACTGACAATAGCCTTCCTGTAGTAGCTATTGAGTCGAGTGATCACAGTGCCAGTTAAGGCTCCTTGCGTTTTGCCTCCACGCTTTTTCTGCTTGGCGACTTCTCTTAGTGCTTTTCCCAAGCGTTTAGACACATGGTTAATGCACTCTTCTTTTTCTATCTCGACATCATCTCCATAAGGCGCCATATCCTTCAAAGTCGTCCAAGTTTTTGAGTCTCCATCAGCCAGCATGGTGGTGTATCTCAAATTATAATCTTTGGAGCGCTTCCAAATAATTTCTGCAGCTTTCACTTCCATGGCCCCTGAAGACCCTGTGAAATTTATTTCACACTTTCCTGAAAAATTGTGGTTTACTTTCCATTCAATAGATTCTTCAGAGTTTGGCTGAAATGAAGCAGCAGCAATATAGTAGCTTAAACAAAACTTGGACAAGACTTCAAAGTCCACAACAAGACCTGTCAAAATGTCGATTGAGATTCCAATGCCATGCAGTGACTGGTAGCCTCTTCTATGCCATGTACCATCATAAGATACTGCTATACCACAAATACTACTACTTGACAAAGTATTGTGTGCTTTATGAACTTGCTTATGAGCAGTTTCAAGAACAATATTCTTGAGGGCATTGGCTTCTTTATGTTGTGCTTTCAACAGTAAATGAAAGGCATTCTTCGACAAGCAGTTCATGTTCATGCTAGCACAAAGTCGCTCTAGGGCAGCAAAACCTAAACCAATAGAATTAACACTATTCACAATTCTTTGATTCACTAAATGAGGAGACCGGGGCTTCGTTTCTGTACGAGGGCTTGAATGACTCTCTCCAGCCACCCAACCACAAGACATACACTTTAATGTTATTTTTGAAGAGAGCCCAATCGCATCAGAAAATTCTGCACAAAGCTTTTACTCTCCACATTCACTGCACTTAATGTTTTGGAAAAATTTTGACCACACTGAATCATGCACAAGAAGAAATTTTCCTGTGCTGAAATCAACAGGTGGCTGTTCCATGGACTGTTCTTTACTTGGCAGGTTAGAGTGCTCCACTTTCCTTCTGGACTTTTCTCTGTTTAAACTCAGCTGAACCTTTCTCTTGGTCGGTCATCCTTTTTTTGGACGCCAACGTCTACTAACAGCATGCATTTTTGACTCTTCAAAACAGTAAAAATACTCCAAAACACAATAAACAGATATATGGACTTTCGTCTGTTTGATTGTTTACTGTATACTAGGGATGGATATGTATAAATCTGACTGTTGAAAACAAGTCTTCTACGAGTAAAAAGCTATGTACTATACTGTACGAATCTTTTAGACTTTTCTTAGACTTAGATTTACATAATCAAATTCATCGAATCTTACGTCTCTTGAGATAATAATCTCATTTGTTCTTGGATTCCAGAAACGATATCCATTTGGTGCATATCCAACCATTCTACACTCAATCGCTCTCTGATCCAACTTGCTTCTGAGTACAGGGAGTCTGTACGCCCATGCTTTAGATCCGAACACTCTCATATGAGATAAATTTACCTTACCAAAATATACTTCAGCTGGTAACCTACTACTTAATGCTGATGTTAGTGATTGATTTAGCTGATGAGCTACACATCTAACAGCTTCACCCCACAAATATTTAGGCAGATTTGTCTCGACAAATAAAGTTCTTGCTTTTCTTAATAAAGTGTAATTTGCTCTTTCGCTAACACCATTCTGTTGCTGTATGTAGGAAAGAGTATATTCCTCAGTTATTCCCTTTTGTTAACTAAAATTCTTAAAATTGTGAGAGCTAAACTCACCTCCACAATCTGAACGTATTCTTGAGGTTAAGAAACCTAGACTTTTTAATACTCTTATGTGGTCCATTAGATTCTTTTCTGCTTTACTTTTATTTTTCAATAAATACACTGTTGTGAAATGACTGTAATCATCTATCACTACTTAATAGTATTTTTCTCCATTTGGTATAGGCTAGCTACTGGACCTACAATGTCTGTGTGTAAGAGTTCTCCTATTCGACTAGATCTTGGAAGTTCTACGTCCTTGAATGGTAGCCTCTTAGCTTTACCTAGCTTACACGGATTGCACATTTCACTAGACACTGGTAGATTAATTTTCTTTAGGCTATTTTCATTTCAATGTCCTAGTCTCCTATACCACGTGTTTGCATAAAATAATTTTTTTCTTTATTTACAATCTTAGCATTTTTACTTGTAAATATCACTGAATGTCCTTGATTGTTTAATTGTCTAATAGATAATAAATTAAAGATTAACTTAGGTACAATTAACACTTTAAGGGTAGAGACCACTTGAGAAAAATTTTTTTTTCACTGGTACCTAAATTAATATTTTCATCTAGCATGTTGTATAGTACATAAAAGTAGAAATTTTCACCAATTTCGAAGACTTTTTATTAACAATTATTTAAGTTATTGTCAAAAGAGTGGTTAAATATATATAAAACTGAAAAAGTTCCAGCCGTTAAAATTTTTGTTGAAGCCTTTTGGGGTTGAACGTACATCATTTTTATAGTAAATACTCAAAATTTACCTAGAGGTATTTGAGATAAACTGAATATTTTTTTTATTTGGCTTATGATAATGATTTTTTAAAATAATCACTAAAAATTTGTTAAATTTTAAACTTATTTTTTAGTTATAAAAAACAGTATAAATAAAATCAAAAAAAGCCTTGGGTAGAATTATTTGAAATGCATTCAAGAATATGTACTAACAATTTTCAGGAGGATACATACAAATTTAAGACGGTAGGAACATTTTGAATATTGAATATTTCAATACTGAGAAAAATGCATTTAAAGTTTAATATAATTTAAAAACGAGACGT
This sequence comes from Torymus aiolomorphi, assembly GCA_036365515.1. NCBI lineage: Eukaryota > Metazoa > Arthropoda > Insecta > Hymenoptera > Torymidae > Torymus > Torymus aiolomorphi. Next base: position 218,289,785 of record CM070873.1, on the reverse strand, counting down.
ACCACTGAAATGATCAGCTTGGTTATGTTTACTATCAGATTTAAAAAAAAAAATCTACTTTATAAGATAAATCTTTATTTTCTTTGTAATGGAGCTTATACTTGCATTGTTGGCGTACTTCTATTCTTTAAAATGTTGCTACTTCTTACTATCTCAGCTTCCTTACATAGCATCGCACATTTCAGTAAATCTGTAAGTGCTTGGATAAACTTCACCAACTGTCAATGCGTCTTTCATCAAATCCTAAGAAAAAATCTCACACTTAAGTAAAACATTATAGTATGCTTGCCAATGTACTTGTCGGATTCTGATTGTAATACAGCAGCAATAGAGTAGGACAAAAGACTTGGAAAGAACTTCAAAATCCACAAGTCCAGTGATAATGTCTACAGCAATTTTCATGCCATGCAGCGAGCGATAACTTCTTCTTTACCATGATCCACCATAAGACACTGCTATTTCAAATAGATTGTTACTTGACATAGCAGCGTATGCTTCATGTCCATCTTGACAAGCACTCTGGAGTATATTATCCTTGAGGGCATGGCTTTTTTATGCAGCACTTTCATCTGGAATTGAAATGCAGACTTACACAAATACTGCATGTTCATTTTACACAAACTCTCTCTGAGGCACCAAAACTTAAACCAATAGAACTTATGCTATCTAGCATTCTTTGGTTTATTAAATAAGGAGGGCGATGCTTGGATTTTGTACAAGAACTTGAATGATTCTTTCCAGCTACTCAGCCACAAGCCCTACACTTTAAAAAAATTTTGGAAGAGACTCGCATTGATTCAGAAATAACTGCACTAAGTTCTCATGACACTGAATGCTACGCAAATATTTTGGTCACACTGCTGAATACACTAGAAATAATTCTGCTACATTGTTACCAACAGGTATGTGGCTGTTCTTGATTTATCAAGTTGGAGTCTTCCACTTTTCTTTCTGTCTTTTCATGAATCACAGATAAATTAGCTTGCCTCTTACTGGCCGTGCTTTTTTTGGACACCAACTTATACTGTTAACATGCATTTTTACTTTAATTTCATGTCTAAAAATGCTTCAAAAGACAATCAACGAAAAGCCGGTATTTCAGCTAATCTTTTCTTTACTGTACACTAAAGGTTAGGGGGCCAGAGGTGGGTAAAACAATGAATAGATATGGTTAGTAGTAGTCAGTGCTGCTCTCTAATGGCCAAAATATAAAATGGTTCAAAAAATGGGCGGCAAAATGTCTACACAAAAACTATGCAAAAAATCAAGTAATGTAGGCTAAAAATTAGTAAATACAATTTTGTAAAAATACGAAATAAAATATTATATCATTAAATTTACATATGGAACATGTTTTTTCTTAAAGTTAAATAGTTCTAGATTACACTTCTATAATTAAAAAAATCGATTTTTTGGTCATTTTCAAATGGTCTCTACCCTTAATACTAATTTCTCGACTACTGTTTATATCTATTACTTTAATTAATCTTTTTTCTTTTGCAATCATTTTCTCGCCATTTGCAACACAAATCTCAACTTGATTTTCCAACTTTTCAATGTTCGACATATCCTGTCGCATATTTTCACTCACTAAGTGATTTGTAGCACCACTATCAAGAATAAACCTAACCTTTTTCTTTGTATTACCTGTGAGTAATGCATGTTGCTTTTCTACTGCAACAAAATTTAAACTTTCGCTGTTGCTTGATTGCATGGTATGAGCGTCACTGCTCGCTCGCTCTTTGTTACCCTGATTGTCCCTTCCTCTGCCATGTCGGCCTCTGTCTCGGCTTGGCTTACTTCCTCTCGAAGATTAATTTTGCGACTTCCGCGCGTTTAGACAATCCTTTATGTAATGTCCTGCATCGCCCCACTCAAAGCACCCTTGCTTTTTGTTGGTAGAAAATGCACTTTTATCTTGCTCTTTACCTTGAGAAGATTCCTTTATTTTCATCTCAGCGTCCAACAGTCTGCTTTTTACAAAATCATACGTTAACTTGTCACTTTGTAACGTTTCTAGAGCTGTAATAATCGTTTCATAAATGTCGGGCATTGTCAATAATAGGTAACGTGACTTGTCAGCGTCATCGAGTTTCGTTCCTAACAACTCTAATTCTTGAAGGAGTTTTTCCACTTTCACAAAATGTTCCTGTAATTCACCTTCTTGAAATTTCATTTTTAGAAACCTTTTCATGACAAACATTTTTGATAAACAGCTTTTCCTCTCAAAAACATTTTCTAAAGCCTGTATCATTTCACAAGCACTTTTTGCTTCTCTTAGATACTCTATGTGTTTGTCCGTTACACACTGAACAATGATGCATTTCGCCTTCACATCATTCTTTTTGAATTCAGTCTTTCCAGCATCCTTTAGTGCTGCAATCTCTTCCGACTTCATATCTAGCACACTACTTACTCCTTCCTTTTCTAGAAAAAGTTTACACCCGTCAACTGCGGTACGGCGTACGTTAGCTGACAATGAGAAGTGGCCATTTTTCCTTTGTTCCTTTACACGTGTCACTCAGTTTTCTAATTCGATGATTAAGCTTATGCGACACCTCTGGGCCCATAACCTGTCAAATGTTAGTCGGGAGAAATAAATATAGACTCTGATTTATTAACAATAAACATATTTATTAATAATGATGACATGCGGTGCTCGAGTACCTCATCGTTCAGGCTCGATACAGACAGACAGACTCTCCAGTCTTCTCGCAAATTCTGCGCACATATAGCGCCCTCTATACCTGAACTTATATACTAATAGTAAATTTTGACAATATTTGCCAACATAACTGCGAAAAATAGCAAAAAAGGTAACAAAATGGACGATTTTCGGATATAACTTGACAGGATTTGATGTTACATAAAATATTAAATACAAAAGTTGTAGATAATATTTAAACAAAACTTTTTCCGATTTAACATTTATTTATTTATTAAACCAGAGTAATGTACAATATATTACAAAATTTGTAACCATTATACATGAGTTACATTACAAAAGTAATCCATCAGAGGAAATATAATTTCCTGTTCGCTGGTGCAGCCTACTTAAAACTAACTTAAAACTATAATTAATTTGATTAGATTAGTTTTCTTTTGAAAGAAATATTTAATTTCGACTTGTTGTATTAGGTGTTTCCTCTTATCCATTGTTTTAGTTTTATTTTTTGTTGTGTTTGTGTCTAATTGTTTTTAATTCATTTGGTAGGTTATTGAAATGCATTATTGCTCTTATGTAACCGTTTTTAGTGCTAACGGTCAGGTATCTTCTTGGAATTTATAAACTTCTTTTTCTGGTGGTACTATTGGATTTAATAAATGCTGACTGTAATTCTTCGTAATGATACGACAGTGATTCATACGAAAAGATTTGATCTATGCTCAATGGATTTTTATCAATTGTAAATTTGTTCTTGTTGATTATTTTAAGTAATCTGATCTGTAGTGTGTTGAGAAAGTTTTTACTGTTGGAATACACGCCTCGCCAGGCTATAATTCCATAAGAAATAATGATGTGAAAGAGAGCGTAATATATCATCCTTAAGGTAACAGTAGTCATGAGTTTTGCCAGTTTATAGAAAATAAAAATGAGATATTTGGTTTTGTTGTAAATGTATTCAATGTGCTCGTTCCATCTCATGTTACTATCGAAAATTATGCCTAAATATTGGGTACTAACTACTCTTTTGATTTTTCCGCCTTGTATGATTATGTCTAAATTTTTTGGTGTGCTATCTACTTGATTCCCGAATTCAATGTAAACTGTTCTGTTCGTGTTTAAAGAAAGCTTATTAAGAGCTAGCCATATTGATATTTTATGCATTTTAGTTTCTACTTCTTTCCAAGTTTTGGCTGTCGTTACTACTGCTGTATCGTCTGCGTATGATACTATATTATCTTCAGGGATATCTAGTAGTAAGTCGTTGATATAAAGTAAGAAGAGTAGGGGTCTCAAAATAGTTCCTTGAGGAACACCCATATTGACTGATTGGAATTGGCTGGTTATATTATTTAGTTTTACTTTTTGTAGTCTATTTCCTAGATAAGTTTTTATTAGGTGATAGGCACTTCCTCTAATTCCGTAATTGTATGGTTTATCTAGTAATATTTGATGATTTACCGTATCAAACGCTTTGGCGAGGTCCAGGAAAGTTATGGCGATAGGAGTTCTCTTGTCTAAATTATCATATATTACGTTTGATATTAGGGATAGAGCATCTTTTGTACTTTTATTTTTCCTGAAACCATATCGATTTTTGTGAACCAAACTTGGGTAAGGGATTTTACCAGCACGATGGCCATCTGGATATGCGGAGAACTTCATATATCTAAGAACAGCCGACGAGCAGGATGCCGGATGTGACACGGATGCCAAAGAGAGTGAGATGGGCACCAGCTACTTTCGACAGGGAGACTCTCCTCTACTCTCTGGAAGGAGTATCTGTTGGAGCACAGCTGAAACTATGGCCCAAAGCCTTTCGTGGACCATCACAGTGACATGCGATGTTTCAATGTCCATGACGACAAACCATCGCGAACGCCTAGCAGTCCACTGGTGGAACAAGGACATTGCAGTAAGCCGCAAAGAGTGCCTTCAAGCTAGGAAACTGCACCAAAGAGCAATTCGTGGACCACGGTACGAAGAGTTAACCGCCAGCTATGAGCGAAAGAGAAAAGAGCTCGAGGTTGCCATCAAAGCAGCCAAAAGAAAGTGTAGGGCTTCTGCGAGGAAGTGAATCGTGACCCGTGGAGACGACCATATAAAACGGTCATAAATAAAATCAAACCCAGAGGCACCAATGCTCCATCTTGTCCAACCTTCCTCGATAGACTGGTCCAACATTTGTTCATAGAACATCGAGAACGGCAAGCTGGCATCGGTCTCACAGAGAACACTGGTGGAGCCGAGCGAACAGAAGTTCTCAAAACAGAACTGGATATCATCCCTGGTTTAGCTATAAAGACCGCACCTCTGAATGTTCCTGAGATTTTCAAGGACACTTTCAACGCATACCTATATGAAGGAATTTTCCTGGCACAGAGGAAGGTACAGAGGTTATTACTCCTTCCTAAGAGAAATAAACCTCCGGATGAGCCATCCTCATATCTACCGCACTCTGTATGCTGGATATTGTCGGGAAATTATTTGAGCGGATCATATCTGCCAGACTGGGGGCAGCTATACAGCAGGCCGGAGACTTGGCTGTTAAGGGGGCAAGCCTCCACAAGCAGCTAAATCCACATCATAGTCTTGCTTACAAGGCAAATTGTGCACATAAGAATTTACTGTTGCGCAGAAAATTTTATCATGACAATAGACCATCGCTGGAGCGATCGCTCAAGATATTTTTTCACACTAAACATTTATCATTTATGAGTCCTACAGATATTGCTCAGTTGCCTAAGGCATTTCTCACAATGTTCCGAGCAAATAGTCTCGAGAAGGCGTGGGATAAGCTGCCTGAAGATTTAAAAAGTGATAAAGAAATTTTGAAATGCCTACGTTGTCGACAGCAAAATTATATGGAAAATGTAGTGCCACCTTTAAGAAGAGAGTGTATTCAATGTACACTTAATGCTAATATAATATGAAAAACTTCCTTGTAAAAAATTATGTTTAATAAACTTCATAAATTTTCTCTATTACTCTATTACTTTCTTTTACCTATATCTCTTTAACGGCTAAAGATATCAAAATAAGAATATAAAGTTTGCATGAGAGATGTATAATTTCAAAGAATTAACTTGAATTTCATTGTGTATACGTAAATTAAAGTATTAAATAGCTTATAAGAAAGTGCGCCTTCTTACAAATATACAAGGTATCAAATTTCATTCATATGTCTCAAAATGTATAGTAAATTGTATGCGAATTCTTTTAAATCTCACCAATAAACTCATGCTAAAATCAATTTCATTCTATATCTCGCTAACGGCTATTGTAGGGGCTGTGAATTCATTGGTATTGTCAAATAAAATTTTTATTAATAATTTAACCGTTTTTAATTCTGTAAGTAAAACGAAAGAGAGTAGATAAGGAGAGCGCAATTGAAATACTCTCGAGTTCCAAGAATCACAGTGCGAATATCAGAACAAAGAGGAGTACTCACACAGCATATTGCGCGGCGTTTAGGGCGCGTGAGGGATCGGACAAGTACATGCATATCGTTTTACAACGTTTTCCAAAAAGGTGACGTCATATTGAACAAGATGACCCTGCAGGAGGTATCAAATTACAGAACGTTCTAGCAGGGGGTGGTTGTTCTGTTGTAATTTGACACCCATCTTTAGAGTCGCACAATTGCGCAATATAACGTCACATGTTCTCGCAAACGTTTTAAAACATTTTGAGTTGCATAATGCAATCGTCGAGATGGTTCGATGACGTCACTATCTCACCTGTTCGTCAGGAGGTGGGGGGCTGCTGGTGGACGAGTGGTTAGGGGGCGTAGAACTCTTATAGCTTATCTACTGATTTTTACAAGGAAATCACTTCTTGCAACATTCTGAGACCATATCATCTATATTTCAGGATATTAAGGAGCGCGGGAGCGCTCCAAAAGCAAGTGTAGAAGAAGCCTGAGGAACGACCGCGCTACATATACATTTATAATACTACTTTAAATACTATCCGCTTTACATTAGCTGTGATCAAACCCTTTGAAAAGCTCATTTTAAGGCTTAAAATGGACAAAATGACCTTTAAACTTTTTCCAATGAAATAATTTTTTTCTGAAAATTGAGAAAATTTGCAAGCAAAAATGTATTTATCACTTTTTGTAAAAATTGCATCGTTTTGGAGTTATTTAGGCTTCAAAATAGGCAGAAAAGCTAAAAATGCTAGATCTGGCCATATGTATGTTGCCACAGCTCTTTTTGTGGGTCTCTAAAAAATTTAAATAAATCAGAGGCACTCATAGGATGCCTAGGAAGACATTTAGATGGTTAACAAAAATAGTATACACGCACACACACACACACATGCTCACGCTCACGCTTACACTCACACACACACACACACACACACACACACACATATATACATCTAGACATTTTCTAAAATCGTGTGATTCAAACTTCTAACACCTCTAATGATGTTTCTACAGCGATTTAACGAAACTTAAAATTTTACTATTACAAAGCTTCCTCTAGGAGGAAACAAAACTATGAAATTGTGTTAGTAGGTAGACCCTAGGGAAGTTGATTCTTTCCAAACGTGCCTAGTTAATTTTAAAATCCTGCAATCTCATTTGACGATTCCAATTTAGGGTTAATGTTTACACTTGAATTGTCCAATGGGATTGCAGGATTTTATAATTTACCCGGCACGTTCGGAAAGAATCAATTTCCCTCGGGTGTACATACCTCAACAATGTATTAGTAGATTGTTAGAAAATTTGATTAAATATTATTTTTTATGAGATACGAATAATTCTGACTAGGTGCAGGCTTAAGTTCAAATATTCGTAGTTTATATAGTAGTATATATTATGTAGTTTTAATTTAGTCATTTGTTTCTTTGATACTTTATATACTAGTTTAATTTTTTACTTTAAAACAATCTTGAAAAGTTCATTTTTAATCAAATTAAGTTTTTTGAACATATTCCTTCTATTTTGTGCATATTATACTTCAAAATATATCTTCTTACGATTGCAGTTTTCTTCTTCTTTCTCAGCGCACAGATAGTACTGAAATCGTACTATAAAATTTGTCTTTTACATTTCCATAAATAAAGAAGATAATGAACATAGCATAGAGTGGCGCAGTTAAATTTAAAATGTTAATGGTAATTTAATCAATCACAAAAAATTCTTCTTTCAAAGCTATTGTCATCTGTAACCATTTGATTTGAGACGCATAAGATAATAGACATAATCTTGATACAACGTTTCGATATAATTTTATATATTATAAGTATAACTGCATATTACTATACTTTATCTAAAATTAATGCATATTTTTCTCATAAGTTGACAATATTGAATTTAGTTTTTACTTTACTAGTGAAACGTTGAAAAGTATATATATTTCCCTCTAAAAAATAATATTGAAAAAGTACGAAAAAATTTCTATTTTATAATATGTCACGTTTTTTTTATAACTTACCATATTCAGTATGAAAAGAAAAACATTTTTCTTTGTGGTTGACACTACGTCTTGTGTACTCTCTCTTGTTTATCGCATGGATTTTATAACCGTAAAATAAGATACTGCAGTTTTCATAACCTTTAAAAGAAAATATTATTATTGTTAAGACAAGTTATTATTAAAATAAATAATATAAATTACAGATGTAAAGGTTGGCAAACATAAGGGAAATAACATTGCTTTCATCATTGTCGGTCTTAAGTTTCTTAAAATGATGAATTTAAATAACTTTTGTACTTTTGAAGATGTTTCATACCATTCTGTATCATATCTGAAATTTAATATATATTTTTGAAGATATTTGTTTGGAATAGTTACATCAAACCAACAATAAATTTGATATATATTTACATTTTGTTACTTAACCAATTCATAGCATTTAATAAAAGTTGGCCCATATAATTTAAACAAAATAAATGATAAGCTTGAGCGGTTGTAAAAACAGCATATCTTACAGTATCATTTAACTGATTTACATCATCTAATTTAATAATGGCCTATTTTAAAATAAATTTTGTTAGTAATTAATAATTAACTTGATATAACTTTTATTTTACTGCATTTACCGTAACTCCAGTTAAACTCATCATTGTCATATTTAAAAACAATACTATTAAGAAAGATGTACTGAAAGTACTATTTACATCATTACAAAATCTAACAACAATATCGTATATATTAATAAAAAAGCTGAGTTAAAAAAATTCAAACATATTCTTTATTAATTAATTTACTCAAAAATTCGTTGATGTATATTAATACATCTATGCAATTGTTTCTTTTTATCCGAATTATTTTGCAATACCTGATTTTTTAAAGTATTATCTAGTTGATTGCTGGAAAACAAGTTTAATTGAATATATATATATATATAAAAGTATTTATTGTACTACTAAGTATGTTGCAAATATTGACGAATATTCTATTTTATTGTTCTTTTTAATCAAAACAAAACATGTTCACAATGATTTCATAGCATGAGCAAATTTACCCGAAAATTTTAATCATTCCACATACGTGATGAATACAGTTCATATAAAATGTATCTACTGCGATAATAGGTATTGGGCTGAGTATTACTGTTATATAAGCATGAATTAATATAGTGTAAAAATATTTTTGTTCATCAACGAAAAATTCCACATTAAAAAGGGGTTTTACAGGCCTAGATTCATTTAAAGGATCTATTATATCTAAAAACTTTGGCGCAAGAGGAAGAAACATACATGCACAGACAACTGAATAAATTGTACCTAAAACATAGAAATAAAAGATACATTATAATGTTAGATGCGTAATAAAAGATTTATAAACTACTTCGAAAATTTCCTGCTATAAATGTTACTGAATCTTTTACTGTTTTGTTCACAAAAAAAACTATATCGATTTTATAATATACTTTATATATTTTCATACTCACTGATATACAATGAAGTAATAATTTTTCCCCTATTAGTGTATTTAAATAATATTTGTATATCTGACTCATCTGATAGACTGTTCCAGTCGTTTTCCATTTTCTGAAGAAGATTTTTTATCTAAAATATAAAAAATAAGTTCTTTAAAAAATTGTATGTGGAATTATTTAGTTTATTAACAATGTTTCATACTAGAAACGGATTTTAATGAATTAATTATTATAATTTTTTAATAAAAAGTTTGATTCCTTATTTTTCTACAATAATATTAATATTTATTATAATATATTTATTTTATTATTACCTTGTACTGGCTTACAATTGCATTTATTAGTTTTACGTCATTAACTCTTTGATACAAAATATCAGGCAAAGTTTGAATCAAGAGATCTTTATCTTTTCTAACTTCAAATAATTTTATTAGCTGAAATATTGATTTGTTATTTTCAATGCAATTTTAATTGAGAATTTATACTAGTTTTTATAAACTATATATGTTATTATCGAAAAAGTTCACATTTTGAAACTGTATAATACATACCTCAGATGCTGTTATAATGAATTGTTGAAATATCCATCCATAACTAAAAAATCTTTTATGTTTTACTAATTGATAAGGCCATACTCCACATAAAATCATAAATAATTTACTATATTTTAAACATGTTTTTGGGCCTATACCTTTTCGAATATCTATCATTTTTAAATTTGAAATTTATTTTAAGAATGTATTGAAAATCTTCCAAAGCTCCCTTCTCTAAAATCTACATAATAGTTCATCTTACTTTATTACGATAGTGTGATACAATTTGTGTAGCTTAGAAAACATCGTTATTGAATGTCATGAGCAATAAACATAATTGACATCGATTATCTTACAGAATTACTAAATCTAAATGCATTTATGTAGGATGTAAGCACGTATAATGCATATCATTTTTCGATATATCTATATACAACATTGAATATCGTAAGATAATTTTTTTATATTCTTTTACGTCGATTAATTAATGTATCTATTCCAGTGCTAATTAGCAATACAAGTATACGATACACTTTCCGCAGTAAACCAAATGTACAATAAATATTTGAAGTTGTGCTTGAATGATCTACAGAAGCCAGCACTTAACCTAATGCTGACGTGTTACTATAGAGGTTTCGACAATCTGTGCTAGCACGGATTCCAATTGTTAAATAGAAAATTTATAAGAAATATGTATAACGAACATTAACGAACATTATCATATCGAAGCTCCGTTTCTTACATATTTAAATAAAAATAGTGAAGCAAATGATTTTTTACGTAACAATGACTGCAAAAGAGTGATTCTGGTAATTAAATAAATAGTGAGTATCTGCTTTATTTACTATCAGCTTTAACATCCATATAAAAAACTATAATTTTTTCTAGAAAATAGTAGATCAAATCTTACAATTGTTTATTGTAATACATAACATCTTTCTAAAAAAAACCAATCATATCAGAAACAATATTAAGTAATAATTTAGATACGTTTTCATTTATAAATTTATAAGTTACAAAAAGCTACTACTAACTGCGTTAGCAAGACTGTTTTCTCAATGAGACAAGGAACTCAAGTTTTACGAATTATTTTATCGTTTTTATTCGATACAAAGTATATATGAATATGAAAGACCATCCACCAGAAATCAGCTAGCGGGCGCATATTGTGCATTTTTTGTATAAAAAGCTCTTTATTGAATTAGCTCATAGGTAATCTAACGCTAAATTTGTTTTCACGGTACAAAATTTTAGTCAGAAATTAGAAGCGATTTTTTTTAACTGTAAATTTATCGTATATGAGAGAGAGAGAGAGAGAGAGAGAGAGAGAGAGAGAGAGAGAGAGAGAGAGAGAGAGAGAGAGAGAGAGAGAGAGAGAGAGAGAGAGAGATTGATAAAATTTATTTAACTATGGACCTCTGGTCTAATTTAGTCAACGCCTTTACATAGAAATTCCGCATACATTAATGACCGCAGATTTATGGCACTATATATGTGCCTTTACCAAAAAGATATAATAGTACATTATGTAACAAGGGACTAAAGTCACAGATTATTCCCGCGGGTGAGTTCACTGCCCTCGCTTCGCTACGCTCGCTCATGCAGTGATCATCCAAGGGACTGATCGACTTTAGTCCCGTGTTACATATAGTACTTTATTCCCACCGCCACTGTGACCACTTCATAGATTTGAAAAGTTATTTTGTATTTATGTGTTATAATTTTGTTAGTTTTAACCCAATTCACCATAAACGTAAAAAATTAGACTATGTTACTTTATTCCCGCTAATTTAACTTATTCCCGCATAATGAGAGAATAAAAGTACTTTATTCCCGCTGGTTTACTTTATTCCCGCTGATTTACTTTAGTTCCGCTAATTTACTTCATTCCCGAACATGCGGGAATAAAGCAAAAGAGGGAATCAGACGCCACTTTTGCCCCGCTTTTCAGGCTATAAAATGTCCATTGTAGTAGAGATGGGAATAAAGATATATATATACATATATACTTTGGGGACAAAAACGTATACGTTTACCATACTTCGGGGACAATACCGGAGTACGGGGACCGTCCCCATAATAATATGGACGAAACCACTATTTCGGGGATAAATCTAGAGTCAATACCCTGAGGGTCCTTATTTTTTTAGTCACACTATCATAGGCAAACTGTGAGAAAAAGGTGTTGATGTCCCCGTAATACAGGTGAGCGCATAATTATATATATATATATATATATATATATATATATATATATATATATATATATATATATATATATATATATATATATATATATATATATATATATATATATATATATATATATATATATATATATATATATATATATATATATATATATATATATATATATATATATATATATATATATATATATATATATATATATATATATATATATATATATATATATATATATATATATATATATATATATATATATATTGGGTGTTGGAATTAATTCGTAGCGTTTTACAAGAGTGCATAAGTAGTACACTATTTCGTTATTACCTACAGTAATGTATACATCGTAAACAGTTATAATAAGACGCCATTTGCCGTACACAACCTTTTTTTAAATCATAAATAACAACACTTTATAATTTATTGAATATGTCAAAATTTGTGTCGAATAAAGTGTTTTTGCGGGGAGTTTTGCTTCATTACTTTAATATGAACAAAACTGCAGCTGAAGCTCATCGTATTTTAGTGGAAGTGTACAGTGAACATGCTCTAACTGAGCAAACGTGTCGGAAGTGGTTTGCACGTTTTAAAGCTGGGGCTTCGACTTGGATGACAAGGAGCGACCTGGTCAGCCAAAAAAATTTGAAGATAATGATTTGAAGGCATTGCTCAATGAAGACTCATGTCAAACACTTAAAGAATTGTCGACGTCATTGGGAGTTGACTTATCAACAGTGGGAAAACGTCTTAAAAGTTTGGGCATGATCCAGAAGGAAGGACATTGAGTCCCACGTGAATTGAAACCAAGGGATATTGAGAGACGTTTTTTCACGTGGGAACTGCTGCTCCAACGGCAGAAAAGAAAAGATATTTGCATCGAATTGTTACCGGTGATGAAAAGTGGATCCATTATGACAATCCGAAGCGCAGAAAGTCATGGGTTAAGTCCGGCGAACCATCAACATCAGTGGCAAAGCCCAATATCCATGGGTCAAAGCTCCTGCTCTGTATTTGGTGGGATCAGAGGGGTGTCATTTACTACAAACTCATAAAACCGCATGAAACCGTAACTGGGAATCTCTACAGACTGCAACTGATGCGCTTGAGCCGTGCATTGAAAGAAAAACGGTCGGAATACTCCGAAAGACACGAAAAAGTAATTTTTCTGCACGACAATACTCGCCCACACGTTGCAAAACCGGTAAAAACATACCTGGAAACACTTAAATGGGAAGTGCTACCGGACGCGCCGCATTCTCCAGATATTGCTCCTAACGACTACCACTTGTTTCGATCAATGGCTCATAGCTTGTGCGAGCAGAAGTTCACATCTTATGAAGATTGTAAAAAATGGGTCGATTCGTGGATTTCATCTAAAGACGAAGAGTTCTTCTGACACGATATTCGTTCACTGCCCGAAAGATGGTCAAAAGTAGTAGAAAGCGATGGACAATACTTTAATTAATGTATTTTTTGATTTTCGTATGAAATAAATAATATTTTTTCATTAAAAAAACGCTAAGAATTAATTTCAACACTCAATATATACTTAAACCTAAAGAACGTAAGCCTAGTGGAATGACTAGATAGATATACAAATAAAAAAGTAATAAATAAAAGAGAAACATTCACAGTCTAAAATACACAATTTAACGAGGCATTTGCGATTACACAAAATTTAGATACAATAACATTACAATAAAATTACAGAACATGGCCGTGCTGATAAAATTCAGGACACAATATGATAGATCACAAAATATAATAATATCATACACGCAACATATACAGCCGTATTCATTTGAGAGGGAGAGAGAGAGAGGAAGAGAGAGAGAGAGAGAGAGAGAGAGAGAGAGAGAGAGAGAGAGAGAGAGAGTTTATTTAAGGCTAAGGACTCAAGGTCCATGGTAGCCTAAGCAATACAGAGAAAACAATGTACAATAAAGTCGATAAAACAACTGACGGGCGTAAATCCCTTACAACGACGACAAAAGAGAAAAAAAAATAAAGTAAAAATAAAAATTAGAGAAAAACTTACAAATAAAATTTATAAAAAAACGAGAAATATGTACATAAAAATAAATAAAGAGATAAGTAAATTTTATACAAATGCATTAATAATTGCGATTGTACAAGAATTCGTATAGACGCCGTTTTAAACACGGCTTACAATAATCGCAACGCAAATCGTGAAGTAGATTATTCCATATGTAGGCGACACCGATGTGGAACGAGCTGCGCAGGTACTCGGTGTTAAAATGAGGGATGACGATTTCCAACGATAACCGCCTCCTACTACCCAATCCACCGCGATCTTTGAAGCGAAAGTAGCTAGAGAGGTACTGTGGATGGCCGCTTTCCAGAGTCGAAACTAGCAGACATACTGCGAGTTAATCTCGACGCGCTTCGAACGACAACAGATGGTTGACCACATTGTCGGCGGTGATATGCTCATAGATTTTAGTCCCCGTGACAAAACGGACTGCAGCGTGTTTGCATCATGCCAGTTTCTTAGAATGATCTTGTGATAATCCCAAGAATAAACCGGCGCAGTAGTTGAAGTATGGGAAGACCAAAGATTTGGTGAGCATCAGTTTCGTCGAGTTCGGTAAAAAACCATGCAGTTTACGCAAGCGCACGAGGGCAGCAAAACTTTTTTTCGCAGCCGTACTGCACTGATTACGCCATGTGAGAGTACTGTCCAGGGTAACTCCGAGGACCGTCAGACTGTCGCTAATCTCAATAGTCTTACTGTCTAGTAAGATCAGCGGAAGATTTAGGACCCGGAGCTTGCTTACAAAGCCTCTGGAGCCAATCCACATGGCTTGGGGTTTGTTGATGTTAATAGCAAGTCCGTTGTTAGCCGCCCAGCGAGAGATGTTAGAGAGGTCGTCGTTGATTTTCTCGATGATGTTGGGGGTGTTCTTAAAAGGGCCGCTGAAGTAGATAACAAAATCATCGGTATAGAGGTGGTGTTTGCAGAATCTGATTACAGAGGGCAAGTCATTAATAAAGAGCGAAAAAAGAAGCGGCCCAAGCACGCTACCTTGCGGGACTTCGGAGTTTCTCTCAAGCGGGTCTGACTTAGTGCCATCTGGAAGCGTAGTGGATTGAGATCTATCAGATAGAAATGAGCGAACCCATCTACACGCCGAGTCTGAGAAGCCGATCGAACGGAGTTTCTCAATAAGTACGTCAATACACATGACGTCAAAGGCTTTTGAGAAGTCGATAGTAACCAGAAGGGTAATGCGTTCGGTATCGATGACTACTTTAAAGTCATCAACCATCTTGACAAGAACCGTGTGTGTGCTATAACCTTTTCGAAATCCTGACTGATAAGGATCTAAGATACCTCTTTTAACAATAAAACTAGTGATCTGCTTGGCAGCGAGAGACTCGAGAATTTTAGATGCAGAACACAAGATACTGATAGGACAAAAGTCCGAAAGAGCTGTGGTCCGTTTGGTTTCTGAAGAGGTCGAACAATTGCGCGCTTCCACAAAGAGGGGAAGACACCAGATTGCAGAGAAAAATCGAAAATATGTATAAGAAAAATTAATATAACTGGTAGACAGTCCTTCAGGTATCGCAGCGGGATTCTAGCCGGCCCATTGGCATTTGATTTGTCTGACTTGATGGTTTCAACTACATCAGAGGCTTCAACATGATTAAAAAAGAATTTATCGTCCGGAGAGATACTGACTGATGGCCGAGGGGTGAAGATGTGAGAGTTTACAGTGGTGACAAAATGTGAGTTGAGGGCGTTAGCGTCAAACGATATAGGAGGGTCAGAAGAGCGCCTCGATAACCCTAGCTCGTTAAGGGTTTTCCACATTTCCGACGAAGTGAAAGAATTCATTAGCCTTAACTTAAAAAAGTTAAACTTTGCATTACGTATCTCGGTTTGAACTCGATTTCGAAGCGAGTTAAAATGAGGACGAACAAGTGGACCACCGCTTCTTTTAAATAGTTTCCAGGTTTTATTGCGTTGGTTAATTAGGCTTCTGATCGCTGGGGTGATCCATGGAGAACGACGCTTCTTGGCTATAAATGAATGATAAGGTGCGTGATGATCGTAGTGTGCAAGCAACGTGTGGGTGAAAACCGAAACTTTGCTGTCAATGTCATGCAGAGAGCCTAGAATGTGCCAGTCAAAATGAGAGAGGTCCTGCAAAAGGCTAACTAGATGGAACGATGAAAAAGATCGACGACAGATGATAGCTGGCTCATACTCAGGGACTGAGAATGCAAGTGTGGCGAGTAGGACGTCATGTAATGAGATAGCCGGGCAGTGTTCTTGCGTATACAATGTTACCGAAGACAAATTAGAAACGCAGATGTAATCTATAGTCGTATCAGAGTCGATGCGATGATGGATGCTGTTGTAGGGCCCTCTTGATAGGCTGTAGCAGTTTAGAAAATCACAAAGGATTTTTCACGGGGACGAAGGGCAATCCCAATTAATGTTGAAGTCTCTCATGATAATATTGAAGTCGTAAGAATTAGCAACGCATTCAGCGAGGGCTTCGTCTACATCGGACCAATAGCCACCCTTAGGCGTACTATAGACTGTGCCAAAATTTTGAACCGACCCACGGAGAGTTCTAAAAAAAGGAACTCAGGTCTCTTTACGTAAGTTACACTTTGCTCTGACCGACAGATTTCACGTGCCGGTATCGACTCGTGAACATACATCGCCACGTCTCCTTGTCCAGCTCCAAGGCGGTCAACACGGAAAAGCTTAAAGCCTGAAATTTCAACGAGTTTCGAAGCTATCGCGGGCTTCAGAAAAGATTCTGAGATACCTAGCACATGTATATGGTTTCTTAAGGGAACGCCGGAGTCAATGTATTTTATTTAAAATACAGAGGGTGGCGCTGTAATCAGTAAAACGCGTTTTTATTATATAAATTAAAAAATTCTTATCTTTTCAGATTTTAGAGACTTGAGCGCGCTTTGGATATTAATGTTTAGTTATTTCTTAAAATCGGAACTCAAACAATCTATTAATTGTCGAGAAAACCTTGAAAAACTTGCGCGTGTTACATAACCTATAAATTACGAAATTGAAAGATCATAATTTTTTTGAATTTCAAGACCTGAGCGTACTTTGTATATAAATTTTAAGTTTTCTCCCAAAATTTCAGCCCAATCGGTTAATTATTCGAAGAGAAAACTTTGAAAAACTAACCGACGGAACTTCGGCCTCCCCTTAAGACTACCGATTGCAATTCGTGGAGATGAGCCAAAAGTGCCTGCGCGTTAAAGTGAGAAACATTGAGGTCATGTGAGCGAACACTATTATTCGATGAAATACTGGACAATAGAAGGTTACTCGCCATAATTAATTGAAGTTGACTTTTGCGTAATTTTAGCGCGAAGTAAAGGACATTTAAGCCTATCGAAGGCGGCATGCTTCGTGTCGTTCAGATTGCTCTGCTTACAGTTTGCGCAACATAGGGCGGTCTTCGTGGTGCAGTCCTTCGAGAGGTGTGCTCTGGCACAAAAACCACATAGTGGGGTTAGGCATTTGCAGTCCTTGGCGATATGACCGATTTAGAGCGCTTGTAGCACTGTATAACGGTAAAGTGATCGGCGCAACGACACGAGCGCATACCAATAAAAACCCTATTCCCACTACAAAGTATTTTTCTACAATCCGGCGGAGTCTCGATAATGCAAGAACGCAGAAGCTTACCTTCACAAACTGGAAAGAGGTAGATGATCTTAAAGCCGTCTATCGATTTATCCGGGAAGTTTTGCTTAAGTAAGGCGTTACGTATGTCATCGCTGTTAAGCTCTGCAGGGATGTCGTGCACAATCAGACGCGGGTTAAATTTAGCCTTTCCTTTGACTTCGAGACCTGCCATGCGCAGCGAGAGACAGTTGCTTAAAATTTCAGAATTACGCGCGTCACCTTCGACACAATTGATTTGTTTGCCGATAACAGAACACGATTGATGCCAAATCCTATTTCCGCAGATTTAATTAACTCAAAAAACTTAGATTTAGTCGCAGTTGAAGAGTCGAAGTTCGATGATGTAGCGTCTGATGGTTCGATGATAACTTGTGAGTCAGATCGAATGGGCAATGTTTTGCCGTTGTTCAGGATCACTTTTTACGAAGTCTCTCGCCATCTCGAAGATCCATGCTTTTAGCGATGCTAGCGTACGTGCGCTCTTGTGCTGTAGCAACGCTTGTGACCGATGCAGAAATGTTTGCAAGCGATGTGTGCGAGGCTTCTACGTAGCTGATCACTCTACAAATATCATGTTTAAGGCGATTAGCAGTACTTTCAGAAGCAAGAATTTGTGAATAGGCATTAGAGAGTTTAAAAAACGCGTTACAAAAACAGGTGATCGCAGTGGGTAACTTAACTTTTGTCGCCGTTTCTTTTTCATTGGTCGTGCATAAGATGAGAGTGTCGCGATGAGCAGTGACGGCCGCAGCTAAGGCATCAACGTCCCATCAGTGACGCTGATGTAACCAGTTGAACGCTAAATATCACTGAGAACGGCATGTAGTGATTAAATATCAATTCATCAAGATAGAGGTTATGAATGACACTTTTAAAAAACCTCAACGAAGAAAAAATCCGTGAGCATCCGAAGATGATTGATATCTCACTTTGAAGAGGAGACAAAATACTATCTCGACGTGAACACCAATGAGATGGGCAGTGGAAGATATCAAAACACAGCGGGCCGAAACACGGAGCGAGCAGCAGATCGACTTTTCGAGATCCCTCAAGAGAGAGAGAGAGGGAGAGAGAGAAAGAAAGAGAAAGAGAGAGTACTGAAACTATATATCTTTTCTTCTTCTAGTCACGCTTTCAGCGCTAGGGAGGCTGCCTCCAGTAGTAAGTATAATATGCTGTAAGGCCCAGATCGTGGCAATCAAGCCGACGCTCAGGATATCCTTAGGAAATTCTGGGATCGTTATAATCCTTGCGGAACTTGCGGAGTTTCTCCAACATTTTTAAGGTCGATACACGACCGAGGTAGCACAAGGCTGCCTCAAGTTTGTTATAGATTAATAATATAAAGTGACCCATCAAAGAGTAGTATATTTAGCTACGGGGGCAGAAACTAGATCTTTCTGCCGTGTGTGGAGTTGCCACCCGAGGCGAAACCAAGGGCGGCATACACACGGCAGAAAGATCTAGTTTCTGTCCGAGTAGCACTTTGTAGCACTATTTCGTCCGAAATTGTAAATAACATCGAATGAGTTGGATCTGTCAGCTGACGAAAGCGCGTAGCCATATTATTACTTTCTGTGTAGGGACTACGATCTTTCCCCTCACTTTAACTGCGAGAGTGAGGAAAACGACCATGTTCGGTTCGGCGAGAAGTCGCCTGCAAGCGGCAGTCGTTGCTCAGAGTCAAGAGCATGCGGACGTGTGTCCGCTGTACACTCCAGTACTTAAATAAAACCTCTCTGTTACTGTTTCTCTCCAACTCTCATTTATCTCTCCTATCCCTTCCTTTCCTGGAACGAGTAGAGCCGTGGGGCTAGAATCCCCACATCAGTGACACCGACAAAAAGTCGCCGAGGAGGAGTGACAGGTGTGGACCAGTCGCGGCGTGTCTTCGCCGCCACCGCCTTCGTCTTTGGTATGCCTTGCCGAGCCTGTTGCGCGTGTTCCTACCGCCGTCGTCTATACGGTACATCGTCCTCTCTACTACTTCTTACGCGTACTCGCGAGTCACGTAAGAGTAGTCATCATCGAAAGTTAGCCGTGTAGAGATTCGCCTCTGGCAGTCGACTTACGTCGTGTGCATGCTGGCACGCCGGCGCACATGCGTAATTCTCGAAACCGCTTAACCACGAGGACTGCTCTGCAAGCATCACTCCTCGTCAAGCCTTCTCCGAGGCATTGCAGCTATCAACGGCAGATGTCCAGGTGCGTACTTGCGTGAAGTCACCGTCATCGGCGCCTTCAAACGCACCTGTCGAGCAACGTGAGGACAACCGCTGCACTCAACACGCAGTGAAGCAGATCTCCGGGTGCGGCCTTGCGTGAAGCCACCGTCACCGGCGCCTTTTCTACCGCACCCGTCAAGCACCGGGAGGTCAGCCGCTGCAGCCGTAGCACCTCGTCGAGTATTCTCCGAGGCGGTTAGTCTTCAGCGTTCTTTACAGGGTAATTCTTGAAGGTATGCATGCGTGACCTGCGAAGTTAGTGAAAATCACGTGTGCGCGCGTTTTTAAATTCCGAGAATTGTTCTCGTTTGGTGCGTGTTCACTCGCGAGATTTTGAATTCCGCGAAATTCGCGCGCAACGGTCTCGCGTTCCGAGAACTTGGCGGCCATATTGGTGGCCATTTTGAATTTCGCGTGCTGTTGTATTTTTAAGCTCGCTCTTGTGCAAGGTGACACGAAAACTCGTTTTAATATTTTCAGAGGCACGCGCACTACATTTTTATAACCTTTAATAAATTTACGCATAAATCTCTTTTTAACTTTGCCCTTCACTCGGTGGTGAAGCCTTGTCGGCCATTAGGGATATAATCTCAAAAGAACCCGCTCCTACGGACATATGCAAACAAATAAAAGAATGCCTCATTTCGACGTTTGCTAGCTCGGCTGAACATAACCTACGCAAGCTTTTAAAGGGGGACGTGATGATTGATGGCAAGCCTATGAGAATTCTTCAAAGGCTTCGTGGCCTCAATCCTGGCTCCTGTGACGATAAAATTATTCGGTCCGTCTTCCTCGACCAGCTTTCCCCACATCACCGTTCGATTCTTGTCGCTACAGATATTAATGATCTCAATAAACTCGCGGAGGTAGCCGACAAACTTGCTGAGGCTTCCCGCAATTCTGACCATCAGGTCAGCGCCGTTTCTTCAAATAGATCCAGTTCTTTTGATGCTAAAGCTGTTTTCAAGCGCCTTGAGCAGAAGCTTGAACGAAAGTTTGAGACGCTGGCAAAGAAAAAACCGCTGCTAACTGCTTTAGCAGAATGCTTTCTCAAAGAGAATTGATAAATTACATCAAATAATCTTTTTAAATGTATATTTTAATATAAAATTTCATTGTTTCTGCATATCTGATTTTCCGTAAATTTAATATTCAAAATGATCAAGAAAATTATATTTAAAACAGTTATTTACTAATTATTAAATTGCAAATTAAAAAGTTTAAGGTATTATCACATGCTATTTATTGAATTTATAAATTAATTACGTTTTTTCAAAATTTCTTCGGCGTTTTCTTACCAGTACAAATCGAACCTTGATATTTAATTATTCAATATCATTACAAAATACTTTATTTTGTAAAATGCAAATACTGTTGATAGTCGTAAGAGGTTACGATTTTTCTTACTTGAAGTTGTCAAATTTTACCATTGATACAAACAATGAATGTTTTGATAATTATTCTCTCATGAATTTTGCGAATGTTTTGATAATTATTCTGTATTGAATTTTGTATAACTATACAGAAAATGTATTTTATATAAAATATATTTAACTTTTTATGGAACTTTTTATATTGTTACATTTTATTAATAATCGCACTGAAAACTATGGATATTTTAGAAGGTATGATCTTTTCGCTGATTTATCTAGTGTGAATATTGTATTAATTTATAACCTTATATAAATTTATAATTAAATAGCCAAATATATTTTTTTTACAGAATATGATAATACTTTCAACTTTTTATACAAATTTACAATCTATAATATAATTCTGTTATTTCGGATCATTTAAATTTTGAAGATCATTATCTAAATTATTATGTAAATATGTATTATAACCATTTTTGTGAAAGATAGAGTAAGAGACCGTATTAGTGTGCCCTTAAAGCAGATGACAGTCCGTATTAGTGACACTTTTTAACTTACGATTATTAACAAATTATACATCAAACCGAGTAATTTATGGAGTAAATCGTCTTTTTACTGCTTCTTGTAATAGCCTTTCGTTATTTTTAAGGTTAGAACCTTTTGTTTACATCGGAAATGACAAAAGGGCACACAAATACGGACAGGCACACTAATAGGGACCACTACCCTATATTGTGGAAAAGGAAAATAATGAAGTAATGGACCAAATTGAGAAAAGGAAAAATAGAAAAATATCAAAGAGACAACCAAAAATAAAAACTTATTACTTAAAAAAAATGTTAATATTAAGCATATTAAACGTAAAAAATAAAAGTTGAATTTATAATGATTTATTATTCTTTTCGCTCTACTATGTGTATTATTAGTCATAAAGTACGCTGAACTCGGACGCGCATCAGCAGAAAGTGCTCTTCGACAGCGCTTTCTATATGTTAATAGTACAATTTACTATATGTTAATAATACATCAAAGGTGACGTTAGAAACCTTTTTAACATTTCAATAAAAAAAAAGAAGAATTGTAAGCTTCTCTCAAACGTTTTGTCGAAGGTGGGGGGTTGACGAGCGGAGCGAGTAGGGGGGGTACCCCCTAGTATATATAAGGTAAAAGTACCAATAAGTAACACGTTAAGGTCGCTGAGAGGCTTTATACTGAATTTTTATGGATAAATCGCATGTAAATTAAAAATTTCTTTTGTATTTCATAAATAGTTGCAATAGTTTATGAATAACAGTGGAAATTGGTTCGATTTTCTTACTAAAATTTATAAAAAAAGTGAAAATAATGAAAAGTGCGTTTGTTCCAATAAATAACTAACCAAAGGCACTTGACCCATAGTACGAATTCTTGTGTCCCAATAAATAACTACTTGTTTTACAACTTTTAAATATGGTTTTTAAGCTTCATTTCGTATAGGCAAAGTCATTATTAATAGCATAATCTAATTAAATTAAAGTAAATTTGATAGAAAAGCTTACTTACATAAATATTACTTCAATGACACAAAAATATTTAATGTAATTACACTCGATTATTAAAAATGTTTTAGTTCTTACAGAAAAGCATAATGATGCTAACACTTAAATCTAACAAAAAAAAACGGCTGAGAAAGTAATTATCCGTTTGGACGGACAAAAATATGTATAGATAGGTAATTTCAAAACCTTTAAGAAAATATGACTACTTGCGACCATCTAAATCCAATGCTTTCTCAAAGAGAATTGATAAATTACATCAAATAATTTTTTAAAATGTATATTTTAATATAAAATTTCATTTTTTCTTCATATCTCATTTTCCATAAATGCATTCTTCGAACAATATCTAAACCCAACGCCGTAAAAAAATATTTTCGATTTTTCCATATATTTCTTTATTTTGTTTAACCGACTTAAAATTATGCGATCGGGCCGACAAAAATACGGATTGATAGGTAATTTCAAGACCTTTCAGAAAATGGAACTACTTTAGACCGATATCCAAACACAGAGCCGAAATAGTACATTACGCAACTAGTGCGAGGGGAACACGATTTACGCACGCGTGGTAGTTCGCGCCCGAGCGAAGCGAATATCCAAAGCCAGAGCCGAAAAAAAATATTTTCGATTTTTCCATATTTTTCTTTATTTTATTTTTGTATAATGCAGCTAATGGTAGATTTCTTCTAATATCCAAAATCTTGAAGCTAATGGCCAAATTTACTACCACTCCGGTGTTATTGATTAAAAGGTGCTTAATAAAACAACACCATTTTTTTCTTTTTATCCGTCGACGTTTCGGACAATTTTATTTTTGTCCCTCTTCAAGTATAATCAAAATGTTAAAGTCCAAGTGTTACGTGGAAAACGTCCACCCGTCAATAGTCACATAAACCATTATTTCTCTTTATATAGTCTAATATTTAAATACGTGTGTGTAATAAAGGGTGTGTACGTACATACATAAGACAGTATATGTAAGTAGGTGGGGCACAGCCCACTAACAGAGTTCGAGAACGGGAAGAGGTATTAGGCAAACACGTCTGCGAATACGATGGATAGTGTACCGCACATACACGGAGAAACTTTTGGTACAACTGCTGCACTCCGTAGTGCGACCGTTGCGCCAAGCGCGCCCTCTCGTTTGTACTTTCAGTTTGGAACAACTGCTACACCAAAAACGCGCAACGGCTCGACCAAGGAGCAGACGACGCAGCCGCTTGGAACAGCAGTTACGCCTATTTGGAATAGTTGCTGCCCCAAACTCACAGCGCTGCCGTCGCACTACGGCTAAAGCATGATTTGCACCAAAGGTCTCTCCGTGTAGCTCTACTAATCATATGCTCCTAATACCTGCTCGTCTACAATACTCAGTTATTCTAATTCTAAGAGGACAAAAATTCGACATTATTAATCAAAATACTGTATTCCTTTGGTAATTTTGTAATTTCAAATTGTTTATTCATAAAATTTTTTTGCGTATGTATATATAAAGCTTCTGTGAACAATCTTTTACCAGTGTTGAATTCTGTATCTAAAATGTTTACGTCTTGAAAATTTATATTATGTGAATTCTCTGTTTTATGAATAAATAATGAAGAATTTTTAACCCCATCACAATATTTTTTATGATGTTCTTTTATTCTAACGCCTAGACGTCTACATGTCTGTCCTACGTAGGACGCATTACAATTTTCACAATTAATTTTATAAATAACATTAGACTTATTGCTTTTTTATTCTTATCCTTGCCTAATATTATAACATTATTCAATTTATTATTCGACTTTGAAAGCAGAAAAATGGTGTGTCAATGTTTCGGATATTGAACTACCTTCTTATGTCAATGACATATTAAAGCTAGGTGAAAAGTTTAACTTTAATAATAGATTCGACGATAGACTGGCACTAAGTTTTAAGAATTTTGAAGCTTTCCTTAAAAATTATCCTGAAAATGAAAAGATCCCGAAAATAAAAGGTAATTTTCTTAATGTTATAAAAAAATTTTATAATAAAGAGTTATCGATTCATTCACTTGTTGATAAACAATTTAAAATGGATTTAGTTAAAACTAAAGAATTTTTGAAACGAAATCAGGATATTTTAATAACGAGAGTTGATAAAGGAAATACCACAGTGATTATTACAAAAGCATCGTATAATGAAAAAGTAGAATCGTTATTTCGTGATAACAAATATTATGAAAAAATCAAATCAAATCCTCTATCTTCGTTAGAAAGGAAAACTAATAAATTGACAAAATGGTTAAACAAAATCGATTTCATATCTAATGGAAAAAAATTAGAACCAGTTTTATAAAAATTTAACATTTCCAAAGCATATGGGTTGATTAAAATACATAAAACGGGTTTCCCAGTTCGACCCATCATCTCTACCATAAATTCACCTTCTTATTTTATTTCAAAATTTTTCGCAAAATTCTTACAAAATAACTTAAAAACTCCGTTTTCTCGTATTGACAATAGCGAAAAACTAAAAGAAAAAATTGATAATATTCTAGTTCCGCACGACTACGAAATTATTAGCTTTGATGTTGTCAGTTTATTCACAAATGTACCCGAATATTTGGTGTACAATGCTATAGAAAAGAGATGGCACCAATTGTATAATAAAATCAATCTGAATTGCTCTGAATTTATTAAGGTTATTAAGTTCATATTAAATAATAATTTTTTTCAGTTGAATGAAAAATTTTGTAGACAAACTTTTGGTTGTGCTATGGGAAACCCGATTAGTCCTATTTTATCAGATATTGTTATGGAGGATTTAGAATTACATTGTATAAACAAATTACATTCCAAGCCTTTGTTTTATTTTCGGTATGTAGATGATATTATATTATGCATACAAAAAAATGACAGAACATACCTTAGACGTCTTTAATTTGTATGATAAAAACTTGCAGTTTACAGTCGAAAGATTCAAAAATAATAGTATTAGTTTTCTGGATTTAAAAATAATGATTAATGATCATAGACATATTATAACGAATTGGTATAGAAAATCTACTTTCTCTGGCAGATATCTCAATTTTAATTCTCACCATGCTTTGGTGAATAAAATTGCGATTATTTATAGTTTGGTTGATCGGGCAATAAAGCTGTCGCATAAATCCTTTCACAAAAAAAATATTTTTTTCATTAAAGATGTCTTAAAATATAATAATTATCCACTAGATTTACTTAACTTCTATATAAAAAAAGACTAAAAAAGATTTATTCGATGTCTAGTTCCTCACATGGAAGTATTAGTGTTAATAAGACTTTTATAAGTTTACCTTTTGTTAAAGAATTAGAAGGCTTCACAAAAAATTTTTTTAAACGCCTTAACACAAATGTAGTATTTAGCATGAATAATAAATTGAATAATGTTATAATATTAGGCAAGGATAAGAATAAAAAAGCAATAAGTCTAATGTTATTTATAAAATTAATTGTGAAAATTGTAATGCGTCCTACGTAGGACAAACATGTAGACGTCTAGGCGTTAGAATAAAAGAACATCATAAAAAATATTGTGATGGGGATAAAAATTCTTCATTATTTATTCATAAAACAGAGAATTCACATAATATAAATTTTCAAGACGTAAACATTTTAGATACAGAATTCAACACTGGTAAAAGATTGTTCACAGAAGCTTTATATATACATATGCAAAAAAATTTTATGAATAAACAATTTAAAATTACAAAATTACCAAAGGAATACAGTGTTACGTGTGAGCCTATCACGGTTCACGCACGTACGAAGGGTTCTGAGGTGTTCGTGTCGTTCCAAGCCGAGACTCGAAACGATGCAGTGAAATACAACTAGAGTTAAAGTATACTTGGGTTATTTATTAAAATACTTATAGGCGCGAGAGAGATAATCCTAACTCGCATTCGCGATGCAACCGATCGACGTCCTCTCGTGAATTCGTTATCCGCTCGTCCTCGTCCCTCGTACCTCGCTTCCATCCTCTCTCTGACCCCGCTTTCGTTCTCTTTCTTTCTGTTCTTCTGGATGCGCTTCCCTTGGGTTTTATATCTCTGTCTTAGGGATCGTAAGTGGGGGATCATTGCTCATCGGCTGTTCGTTTCTTTCCCCTAATTCGACGTCCAGATCTCGTGCCGGTGATTCAGTGCCTCGCGGTTTCGCTGTTCTGCTGACTGACATTGGTTGATGTCATTCAGCTTCGACATTCGACGTCCTCTATCAACGCTCGGCATATTGCTGACCGGGAGTTTGTGTTGGGCTACGTGCCTTCGTTCTTCGAGAGTCTGTATGAGTTCATGGCCGCACGCGCTTTCTCTCTGGAAGCTACCACTCGTAACACGTCTGAGGGCCGCGACATCGACCTCCGGGACGATGAAACAAGTGATAGGGCGGGAGAAAAATTTTCCTTTTTTTTCTTGATATTAGGGGGTTAGATGCGGTAGGTTCGTAGAATTGCTGCTAGGATTCGTTGGAGTTAGTTCGATACTAAAGTCTATATACTGCTAGGGTTGGCTAAGGTTGACGTCGAGCGGTCGGGAGTGTTAACAAAATTATTCATCTTTCTAGGGTATGATGTGTGTATGTTACAGTCTTAATATTCGTGTGTAGTGTTGTGTCTGCGTGAGTGTACCTAACAATACAATGCAAAACCTAACGATTTTTCTCTCTCGCTTCTTATTATATTCTTCTTGTACATAGAGTCTGTTAATACTTGGATACATGATATACTGATAATGCAATAGATATGTATATATATATTGTTTCTTTATTTATGACATGTTATAGGATCGAGCTTGCGGCTCTGATTTTTCTCAACCCGTGCTTCGTATTGACGGTGTGGCAGGGTGATGACTCTCCCTGTGGTAGTCGAATAATGTACCGCTGAAGGTAGTAGCGCTTGCGATGGTGTACCTGGAAAAAGTTCTTTATTGATTAGTAGCAGGGGCTCCCTTCCCCTAGGCCAGAATTTCCAACCCAACGCGAGGACGATTATGATGGCGACGATTGACCCGCCTGAATACGAGACTGCTTGTTTTAGGGCTATAAACTCGCCGTCCACGGCGTCGTGTTGTTCTAGTTCCTGCGCGCGGTTGATTATGTTCTTCAGTTCGTTTCCCAATTCTAGCGAAGCGGGCTACGGGAGTTTGCTTTGTGGCATGCTATCAGATTCTCTCATTATGTTGCAGCATCGATCCTCCGCCGGTAGTGACTATTAGAATAAATTATGTCAATAATATACAAAATTTGGGTTTGTTAAGAGTAGATGTCCTACAGTATTACATCAATGCTTAAAGATGCCTCAAAATTGAAAGAAACGGATTTCCGACTTATAAGTTATACGGAATGCCAATTGAAAGTACATATAACGCGCGGCGCGCATGAATTTGGCTAGTATTTTGAAAATGTAGATAAAAATAACGTAACACATGGCGCAGTCAGTAAGCTGTTCGCCTGTCCCCCTGAATTCCTATGGGAGTCTTAATATCGCATGCCGATGGTTTCATTGTTACTGTGGCGTCATTGGAGGGTGACATCTAAATGATGGTTGCCATTTAGTCGGTTTACTATATAGTTATTTGTAGTGCATACAAATTTCATACAATGTCAAGTAGTCTAATTTCTACCTTCACAATTTCTTAGCAAGATGACTTAAAAGTTGTTTTATTATAGTGATTTATTGTGAAAAGGTTTATTAACTTTTATTGGATGTTTAAATAACTTTCTCCAATGCAGTTATGCTATTTACTAGTAGTTTACGTTAAGGGGATGAGCTTGAGCCTTCACTCCCGTATTTTTGATTATTAGTTGATTTATTATAGGGCTTTATTGTTCAAATGTTTATTAGCCTGAATTGAATGTTTAAATAACTTTTTTCAGTTCAGTTATGTTATTTATCAGTAATTAACGTCGAGGGCATTAGTTTAAGCCCTCACTCAAGTATTTCTGATTATTAATTCATTAATTATAGTGATTTATTGTTAAAATGTTTATTAATCTTTATTAATTATTTAGCTAACTTCCGGGAGTGAAATACCTTGTCCCCCTTATAGTTAAAATTGGGGGCAATCGTTTAAGCCGTTTCTGACATTTTTCCGATTGCAAGTTTATTAATTATAGTGATTTATTGTTAAAATGTTTATTAACGCTTATTAATCATTTAAATAACTTTTGGGCGTGATATGCCTTTTCCCTCTCATAGTTAAAATTAGAAGCGATCGTTTAAGCCGTCTCTGACATTTTTCCGATTGTAAGTTTATTAATTATAGTGATTTATTGTTAAAATGTTTATCAATCTTTATTAATTAATTAACTAACTTCCGGGCGTGAAATACCTTGTCCCCCTTATAGCTAAAATTAGGGGCAATCGTTTAAGCCGTCTCTGACATTTTTCCGATTGCAAGTTTATTAATTATAGTGATTTATTGTTAAAATGTTTATTAACGCTTATTAATCATTTAAATAACTTTTGGGCGTGATATGCCTTTTCCCCCTCATAGTTAAAATTAGAAGCGATCGTTTAAGCCGTCTCTGACATTTTTCCGATTGTAAGCATACAGCGTATGCTTTTATGAGTGGTTACGCAACTCTTCTTCCTATGTAGTTGTTGCAAGCTCGTGTATGTATATACACGCTGAGCTATACCTCAATGCATTTGACTGCATTTGTAGTTGTTGCAATGCCGTGCTGCACGTTTCCGAATCGCATTTGGCCTCTCATGCGCTCCCTGTGCTTGCTCGCCTGTCCAGAGCTAGTAGTGTATGGTGTCGGTTTTTTTCTTTAAATTAATATCTTACCTATTCTGTTTTCCCTTATTTCTGAACCCTTCTCTAAATGATTATGTGGCCCATAGGGTCCTGTTCAGATATTTAAATTATGAATTTATTGTTTATTTCTATGACTTACATTAAATTTTAATGAAGATTTTTATGTAGTTTCCAGAGTATTGTTTTTATTATTATTATTATTATTATTATTATTATTATTATTATTATTATTGCTATTATTATTATTACTATTTTTGCTATTATTTTTTTTTCTTCTTCATTTAACTAGCAGTCCCAGTTACATACGCCTATACCTTCTCAATCTTAATGTAAGAATCTTTTTTGGGTTTAAATTTATTCTGTGCCTAATGGAAAGAACTACCATTATTCCCTTCGGACGGTTGAGGTCTGACATCCCACATGTTCCCCTTTTCTTATTCCATTACGTAGCCATTCAAAAGCGTAGAATTCGCTCGACCAGTCGGGTTCTCTATTAGTATAACTTCTTATTTTATTCATTAGCCGTGCGGCGGTGAGTATGCGCTTTACATTTATGCTGACGTCCGTCTTAACTTGATTACAAGGCCGTCTACAGTTCGGTTTATGTATATAATACGCGCGTCGCCTAGTTAGTCTGAAATGATGACTCGTTTGTCCCAAGTCCTCTATTCTTGTTTGTTGGTGCCGTAATCTATCGTGTGTGCCTGCTTACAATTTTCTAAGGGTTCTGGTGATAAATTTTAAGCAAATCATTCCAACGATTATTATTATACTATTGATAAATGGTTTTCCTTTTTTTTCTTTTGACTATCCCCGTGCATATTATGAATGCCTAGCGTATACCCCCGGTGCGGGCCTATGATTTCCTTGTATAACAACTCAGTCACTTTAAATTTATATATCTTAAAACTTTCTCATGGGTTTGTCGATCAATAAAAGCAATTCGCCATCCCTTGCCTATGCTGAACGCGGACTTTTTTTTTTTTTTTTTGATAAATGAGTAGGCGTGCGGTTCACTTCATAACCCGCATTTTATCGTATATGCTTTAGTGTGTCCCACTATAGCCCTGACGTGTCGTGGGAGAGATACCGTAAGCAAGCTAGCGTTTCCCGCTCCACTTCACGCAACCGTTGGGCTCAAAGCTGCACAGCGTTGAGATACGACTTGCGCCATTGAATTTTTTTATTCATGCAGCCGATTGAGGGTTACTTCACACCTAGTTTTTGCCAAGATCCGTGACTCACATATACGGCTCCCATTTGCCGCGTCCCCGCCGCGACTCCACTCCATAAGCGTACTTTCTCCCTTTACGAGTACTCGAGTCGCTAGTTTGATACAATACAAGGGAGCTGACCTTCGAAAGGTCAGGGAGATGGCGCGTGCGGGAACCGACGATTGGGCCATCGCTCTGTGTCTGCGGTGAGGTAGGGTGCTTGCACCTGCTTCGTTATACGTTGTACATGTAGGTTTTAGCGAATTCAGCCCGACTACTCATTTTCAATGCGTGACTCATACGTCTGTTTATATTTACGATTAAGAGGTAAATTGCTTTTCTCGCTTGCTACCATGGAATTTGATGAGTTTATTTCTATTTCTTTTCTTGTTTTCTAAAATCGGGAATCATATTTCCGCGCCGTAACCTAAACTTTAGCCTCTTGCCTCCACGTTTGTATCTCGTTAGAATCATTTGCTTGTGAGTGTGAGTGGTGATGTTATTACTGTAATAACCAGATCGGTCATGACGAAAACGTATCCCAACTTTTTCAGCGTACTTCTTTTTCCCAACTAATTTCTATGTTTACAATTATTATATGTTATTCTAGCGATACTCACTGCCGAACTAAAGATATTTATTATTACTTATTTAAAGAACTGTATGTTTGACGTATCTTTGCACGTGTGATGTGCTTTTTTTCTTGACTTGGGCACGCGAACTCCCCGCGATTGGGCCTGTTTTTTTTCTTTAGAAGAACATACGCGGCGTCTGAGGGGCCGCGGAAAAAAGAAAAAAATATATATTCCTCCCGCTTTCTTTTTTTTTTTTTTTAGCGTTTGCTATGCTCCCCTGTCGTGTGAGGGGCCGCGGAAAAAAGAAAAAAATATATATTCCTCCCGCTTTCTTTTTTTTTTTTTTTAGCGTTTGCTATGCTCCCCTGTCGTGTGAGGGGCCGCGATGAATTTGCGCGAACGACTCTCCTCTTCTGAAACCTTATTTATTCGTTTATTGAAAGATTCGTAACTTTTTCGATATTCGTATGTACGACTCGCGTTTGATCCCCTTTTCTTATAGCGTTATGTCTGCTATGATTAATTTCCACGATTTCGCACGGCCTTGCATATTCCGTCTCTATTTGGCGGAGTCTCGCTTTTTTCGCGAGATATTCCATTTTTCCTCTCCCCGAGGAAATGGTGAGTGCTTTACCTTGGTCGTAGTAAAACTTAAATTCATATATGACTTGGGTCAGTTTCATTGCAGTGAGAGTTCTTAATTGTGCTAGTGTGTATGTACCGTCCACCCTGTAGCTATCCTACGTTAGCTCCTCCTTTTCTCGTTCTGGATTCCTTTTTCGTTTTTCTTTTCTTTGTTCCGTTGTAACTCAGAGGCCGCCGTACGTGTTTGCCTCTCTGATACGACTCAGAGGCTTTAGGACATGCTTGACTTTTCTTATATTTTGTTTCGCAGCTCAGAGGCCGTTGCGCGTGTTCGCATTGTAGATACGACTCAGAGGCTTTGGGACGTGTTTGACCTTTCCCTTGTTCCTGTTTTCTTTCGCAGCTCAGAGGCCGTTGCGCGTGTTCGGATCTCTGATACGACTCAGAGGCTTTGGGGCGTATCCGACTTTTACAGGTAATCCAAATGTATGCGGCCGTTCGCTAGTTAATCATTTGATGGTTTAATTTCTTTATCATCGAGATCCATAAGTGTTTCTGGATCTATAGCCTTGAATATCCTCAGGGCTCTATCTTTATCTTTTTGTATCTTGGTTATGGCCCTTAGTATATTGGCTAGTTTAAGTTATGTTCTCATTAATATTCATTGTTAATATTCATTCAACTTTTTGTTTTTTTTTTTCGTGCGACCTCGTATGGTTCCAACGTGATGGTGGACAAATTCTTGTTTTTTTTCGGCTTTCGAAGTCTCACAAGCAGAGTTTACGTGACCTTCATATTTGGATAGCAAGTCCTGTTCAAGGAATTAATCTGTTTTTACGGAGATTTCATCATGTGCTACGAATTCTTCGCATAGCAGGCAGCACAATTCTGTACGAATCGTTTCAGGCGTCCAGCATTTCTCTGGCAAGCATCTCCTCTTTTATGGTTGGCATATTGTATGGAAATCTAGCACTCTAGTTGGGATAATCTTATAGTATGTTTGGGTCTACTCGCGGTTACCTCTTCCTTACAGTCCTAAGTCCTGTAGGACTCTAGTACCGGGCATCCTGAGAGTTTAAATGACCAATCACATTCTTATTATTTGTCTCGTTATTGTGGTTATATCTTGCGTTATCTTGGCGATCACCATTGCGCCAATCACTCCTAAGATCCCTTCTATAATGATGCGGCTGGTATTTATCGTTATTGAAGCTATGTCCGCCCTCTGGATGAGTGCTATATCTTCGATCACCTTCATGACCTTGGTTATTGTTTTGCTGATAGCGATTAAGACGATCGTCCCAGACATTTCCATTGTAATAAGGTCGATAGCGTGTAGCGCGGTTTCCACTGATTCGGTAATCCAATCTCCGATAGCGGTTAGGTCGCCATTCGTAGTTTCTTGTATATTGCCTATTCGCGTCAGGCGGATCTTCCTGCGATTTCACGTTTATGGATTGCGTGGTATATACTACTGCGGGGTGCGATAACGCGATAACCTGTCTCGTTGGATATATGGTATATAACACTTGCAGTGGCGGCGGTGGCGATGGTGCTCCTCCCAGTTTGTCCAAATTCCCTAAGGTGACTTCCGTGTTCTTCAGGCTCCTTCGTAGGGCGTAACAATCACCATATTGATGTCCCTTCTTTTGGCAGAAGATGCAAAATTTTGTCTCCGCGTCCCTATACTGGCACCTACCCTCGGGGTGATTATCCATGCCAAATACACTGCAGCGATCCCTGGCGGGGGCCCTCCTAATCGTGGCCTGCGGATTATCGTCTTTGAGTTTAGCGTATTTTTCCATAAGTTCGGTTAGAATACCTTCGGTGGAGGTGGGGCCTGCCTGCGCCCCACGCGTCGTGTCCCAGTTCTCTGTTCAACTCTTACGGCTTCTGTTATCGCCTCTACCAGGGTTTTGGGATTCGCGGCCCTTACTTGGTGTTGCAGATCCCCTTCAAGACCGTACAGAAACTGATCGAGAGCTTCCGAGTCACCCCTGTTTTTGTAAGTTAGTTTCTCGAAATCTTGTAGGGATCTATCGGCATCGTAGGTATTCAGTAGTCGATTCAGCAAGATTTCTACGCGCTGTCCATAACTTCCGACGCTTTCCCGTTTCTCTTGTTTGATAACCTTAAGTTCGACGAGTAATCTGTCGGCGCCTCCAGCGTGCGTGTACCTCATTGTAATATCTTCGAGTATTTTTTCGACCGATGTAAAACGGTTCATACGGCACATATAACCATCCGCAGCTCGTCCGCGAAACTTGGAGGCTAACGCGCTCATCAACCAGCATTCTGCTGACGGGCCAAATTCGTTGAGTACATTGCGCACAACGCGGCAAAAGAATGCCACCGAGTCGGGATTGCCGTCGAACGGAGGAATCGTGTTCATAGCCTGTTGCAGTGAAAATGTCCACACAGCGTCTCTCGGCCGGGAGACGCGCGGGTGTGGCAGTGGGAGGTCGATGGACTCGGGCAGTGGCTCGGCGAGGGGCTGACGCATCGGTATATAGTCTGCCCCGGAGCCTGGAAGCTCTGTTTTTAATTGTGACTCTATATTTGTTAATCCGCTAGCCCTTTTGGCGTGCGCGAGGAAATGATTGTAACCCGACAGTCTTCTCGCCTTAAATTCTGATATTTGGTCAGGCGTTACCCACTTCGGTATGTAGTCATTGGGTGCTTCTGTGGCTGTGTGCGGAGCACAGAGTAAGTCGCGATCCACGCTCGCGGCGTTGGGCGCTGCCGGGAGTCCCCCATTATTAAGTTCACTTTTCCCGGGCGACGCCCTCCCGGTGGAGTACGTCGCCTGCAATAGTTCTCTTGACGGGTTCGGGGATTTCGATTGCGTTTTTGGTAATTTTTGTAATCTGGCCGCGAGTTCTTCTCTATAGTTCGTAATAATTTGTACCTCGTCGATCGCCAGATCTCCGGCCCCCACAGATAAAACGTGATCGAGCTTCCGACTCGCGATTTCCAAAGCCTCGGGAGAGGATAGAGCTATTGCCATGTCGGCACAGGCGAGAGCACCATTAATGTCGGCCTCCAGCTGATCCGTCGTTCGAAACTCGGGGGTTCGAGGGCGTACCCCTGAGCATGGCGTTACTTCTACGTCGGGATCGAATCCGGCGGCTTCATTTTGCCACGCGGAGTCAAGGCTATATTCTTCGTTATTCCTCATGTTTCGACGCGACAAGAGTTTCTTAAACATGATAGATTTAAAGTGTTCCTCGAACCAAAATCACTCAGTATTCACGGCCCGTAATTTTACCTTCTTTTAACTCGCTCCTTATTGATCACGTGATTCCCCACGAGAGACAGGGTGCAATAATTGGGTATTAAAAGTTTCACTTACCCTTGGAGGCAGACCACAATAAGGATGATGGAGACATGTAACATCCTTCCTTCCTATCAAGCGTTGAGCGGCACGTATTCGGTTGTTACTTCGCAATTTTACTCAGATGTATTTCTAACGAACACCCCACACCTAGCACCAGAAAATTGTTACGTGTGAGCCTATCACGGTTCACGCACGTACGAAGGGTTCTGAGGTGTTCGTGTCGTTCCAAGCCGAGACTCGAAACGATGCAGTGAAATACAACTAGAGTTAAAGTATACTTGGGTTATTTATTAAAATACTTATAGGCGCGAGAGAGATAATCCTAACACGCGTTCGCGATGCAACCGATCGACATCCTCTCGTGAATTCGTTATCCGCTCGTCCTCGCCCCTCGTACCTCGCTTCCGTCCTCTCTCTGACCCCGCTTTCGTTCTCTTTCTTTCTGTTCTTCTGGATGCGCTTCCCTTGGGTTTTATATCTCTGTCTTGGGGATCGTAAGTGGGGGATCATTGCTCATCGGCTGTTCGTTTCTTTCCCCTAATTCGACGTCCAGATCTCGTGCCGGTGATTCAGTGCCTCGCGGATTCGCTGTTCTGCTAACTGGCATTGGTTGATGTCACGCACCTTCGACATTCGACGTCCTCTATCAACGCTCGGCATATTGCTGACCGACCGTTTGTGTTGGGCTACGTGTCTTCGTTCTTCGAGAGTCTGTATGAGTTCATGGCCGCACGCGCTTTCTCTCTGGAAGCTACCACTCGTAACAACAGTATTTTGATTAATAATGTCGAATTTTTGTCCTCTTAGAATTAGAATAACTGAGTATTGTAGACGAGCAGGTATTAGGAGCATATGATTAGTAGAGCTATGTGCGGTACACTATCCATCGTATTCGCAGACGTGTTTGCCTAATACCTCTTCCCGTTCTCGAACTCTGTTAGTGGGCTGTGCCCCACCTACTTACATATACTGTCTTATGTATGTACGTACACACCCTTTATTACACACACGTATTTAAATATTAGACTATATAAACAGAAATAATGGTTTATGTGACTATTGACGGGTGGACTGTTTTCCACGTAACACTTGGACTTTTAACATTTTTCATTATACCTGAAGAGGGACAAAAATAAAATTGTCCGAAAATTCGACGGATAAAAAGAAAAAAATGTTGTTGTTTTATTAATCACCTTTTAATCAATAACACCGGAGTGGTAGTAAATTTGGCCATTAGTTTCAAGATTTTGGATTTTCTTTGTTTTGTTTAACCGACTGAAAATTATGAGACCAGGCTAAAAAAAATATGGAGTGATAGGTAATTTCAAGACCTTTCAGAAAATGGAACTACCTGAGACCGATATCCAAATCCAGAGCCGAAAAAAAATATTTTCGATTTTTCCATATTTTTCTTTATTTTTTTTAATCGACTTACAATTATGCGATCGGGTCGACAAAAATATGGATTGATAGGTAATTTTAAGACCTTTCAGAAAATGGAACTACTTTAGACTGATATCCAAACCCAGAGCCGAAAAAAAATATTTTCTATTTTTCCATATTTTTCTTTATTTTTTTTAACCGACTTAAAATTATACGATCAGGTCGATAAAAATATGGATTGATAGGTAATTCTAAGACCTTTCAGAAAACGGAACTACTTTAAACCGATATCCAAACCGAGAGCCGAAAAAAATATTTTCGATTTTTCCATATTTTTCTTTATTTTTTTTAATCGACTTAATATTATCCGGTCAACTATATAATTGAACTTGCACAACTTCAAAATGAAGTTTAGATATCTGCCAAAGATAAACTTGATACCTCTGTCCATTTTCAAGTTATGCCGCGGACAAATTCATTACACACATACACACACACACACACCCACACACACACACACACACATACACACACACACACACACACACACACACACACACATACATACATACGTACACACAGACATTTTCTAGAAAACGCATATTTCGACTCAGGGAGCTCAGAAATATCGAAAATCATCAAAATGTCGGGGTCGAAAAATTTCACCGTTACCAAACTTTCTCTTTGAGAAAGCAATAGACGATAACTCAGGTTCTTCAAAAGAATCATCCGGCTCCCAGACTAGAGGTAGGTCTAGGTGCACTCGCTCTCCTAGTCGTGACCCTTCTGGCTTATGCCTCGCTCATCGGAAATATCCTAACAACCCTTTATCGTGTAGGGAGTGGTGCTCCAAATATGCTGAGTCGCAAGCGAAAAATCCTCAACAAAAAAACTAACTCAACCTTCTGTTGAGGAGACGTCTTCAGAATGCTGTCGCGTGTCCAAACGTCTCCACGTACGTGATCGCATCTCGGGCAAGTCCTTCCTTATCGATACTGAAGCGGACATTTCGCTCGTCCCAGCAAATCCTAAGGCTTGCGGCAAGCCCAGCTCCTTTAAGCTTTTCGCAGCGAATAATTCATTAATTAGTACCTATATGGCGAATCGTTGTTCACACTTAATCTGGGCATTTGATGCCCCATTCGCTGGAGCTGTTGTACAGCGGATGTTCCTCATCCCATTAGAGGCGCTGATCTGTTATCTTATTATGGCCTTCTCGTTGACCTTAATATCACCTCTCTAGCGGTAGTAAAAGATGTTTCGGTTGACTCTGTTTTTGCAGTTGTTCCGGACTCAGAGTGCGCGAAGATTCTCGCTGATTTACCGGAGATCTCGGGCGTTTCCAAATCCACAGTCTCTAGAAATAGCGATGTCTTTCATCATATTATAACCTCTGGTCCTCCTGTCTCGGAGCGTTCTCGCAGACTTGCTCCAGATAAGTTGAAAACGGCGAAAGCCGAATTCGATGCTTGGATTGAGGCAGGCATTTGCCGCCCCTCTAGCAGCCCTTGGGCAAGCCCCCTCCATATGGAGTTGAAAAAGGATAACAGTTGGATACCCTATGGGGACATAGGCGCTTAAACGCTGCCACAGTCCCGGATAAGTATCCGACGGCTCATATTCATGACTGCACAATAACCTGTATGGTAAAAAAATATTTTCGGCTCTTGATCTTCATAAAGCGTTCAATCAGATTCCTGTTGCCCCCGAGGACATACCGAAAATGGCCATTATAACCACCCTTTCGGCCTTTTCGAGTTGATGTACACCCGAGGAAAGTTGATTCTTGTCGAACGTGCCGGGTAATTTCAAAATCCTGCCATACCATTGGACAATTCAAGTGTAAACATTAATCCCAAATTAAAATTGTCCAATGAGATTACAAAATTTTCAAATTGACTAGGTACGTTCCGCAAGAATCAACTTCCCTCGGGCATACATGACCTTCGGGCTTCGAAACGCGAGTCAAATCTTTCAGCGTTACATTAATAGCGCGCTAGGTGATCTCGATTTCGTATACCTCTATATTGACGATATTCTTATTGCTTCATCTTCTCTTGAAGAACGCTACTCTCATCTTCGCACGGTCTTTGAACGACTTAAGAAGTTTCATCTTCGTCTCAATGTCGAAAAATGTACCTTTGCTGCTAAAGAGTTAGAATTTTTAGGTTATCTTGTGAATGGTGAAGGCATTCACCCCATTTCAAGTAGAGTTAAAGCTATTTTGAATTATCCTAAACCTCAAACAATAGCAGAACTTCGTAGATTTGTCGGTACCGTAAATTTTTACCGCCGTAACATGCATCGCGCTGCGACTTCTCAAGCCTCTCTTAATGCTCTTTTTAGCGATTCCCGCAAAAATGATAAGCGCCCCGTTCTATGGACGCCTGAAGCTGAGGAGGCCTGCATCCATGTAAAAGAGGAGTTGTCAGCAGCGGCTCTGCTTGTTCACCCCCGCGTTGGTGCGGAAATATGCATTGTTTCTGATGCTTCCGATTCTGGAATGGGTGCTGCCCTTGACCAACTTTTCCTCACTGAAATTTGGGAACCTTTAGCATTCTTCTCTAAGAAGTTCTCCCCTTCACAGCGGAAGTACAGTGCATATAACCGTGAGCTCATGGCCATATACGAAGCTGTTAAATACTTCTCGTTTTTCGTTGAAGGCAGAGACTTCAAGATCTTAACAGATCACAAACCACTTATTTACGCATTTATGCAAAAATCTGATAAGGTGTCACCGTATCAAATGCGTCAGTTGTTCCTTATCGTAGAATATACCACTCAAATTGAGTACATCTAAGGTGCAGAAAATACTGTAGCTGACTCTCTCTCTCTCTCTCTCTCTCTCTCTCTCTCTCTCTCTCTCTCTCTCTCGCGTAGAAACCATCAGGCTTCCCGTGGAGATTAACCTTAACGAGCTTGCTGAAAAACAGGAAGCCGGTGAGCAGCTCAAGGCCATTCGCGAGTCACAGGACTACCCGTTATCATTAAAACGCATTCAATGGGACCTTGCACACACTACCATTTTCTGCGAGATCACTGGTGAAGCCAACAGTCAAAAATTTCTCGCCATGTAAAACTTGTACCTGATAAATTCGTCGCACCTGACGGTCGATTCGACCATGTACGTATTGATCTAGTCGGTCCCCTCCTCAATCGTAATGGCTTTGAGTATATACTTACCATGATCGATCACTTTTCGCGCTGGGTCGAAGCGGTTCCTTTACGCGAAACTTCAGCACAGACTGTTTCGCTACGACACTTGAGTTTCTCGCTATGGTGCACCCAAGGTCATCACTTCCGATCAGGGTTTACAATTTGAATCGCGCTTATTCACGACTCTTTTGTCCCTAATAGATTGCGAGTGTATTCGCACTACTGCGTATCACCCTGCGCCGAACGGCCTTATCGAACACTGGCACCGTACCTTTAAAGCGGCGATTATGTGTCATGTGGACAAGGACTGGACCCGTACGCTCAGTACAGTATTACTAGGATTACGTAGTCATCTCCGTTAGGACACGAATGCGTCTCCTGCGGAATTTGTATTCGGTACTACCTTACGTCTTCCAGGTGAGTTTTTCCTCCCTGAAGACTTCACACCTGATCCAAATTTCTTTTTCGAAGAATTTCGCGAATACATGCTTTAAGTTCGTCCAGTCTCTGTCGCACATCATTATTGAAAACATGCATTTTATTTTACGGATTTATATACCTGTACACATGTATTTATGCGTAACATGGCCAAAAAGTCGTTAGAGAGGCCACATACGGGCCCATATAAAGTATTAACCTTTAGAGGACCGGA
Organism: Torymus aiolomorphi; assembly: GCA_036365515.1. Taxonomy (NCBI): domain Eukaryota; kingdom Metazoa; phylum Arthropoda; class Insecta; order Hymenoptera; family Torymidae; genus Torymus; species Torymus aiolomorphi. Next base: position 218,248,977 of record CM070873.1, on the reverse strand, counting down.
AAGCCACTATAGTGGCTCAATCCATGATCGACACTTCACACATAGTCAATCCATGATATAAAATACCTTTTTTATGTATTTTCTTAGAACGATAACTCATCCCAAATGCCGGTATTCTAAAGGTTACACCGTCCGTCCGATCGCATTTTTGACATAGAAGTTAACGGCGCGTCACGCAGTGTATCCGTTGAACTTCTAAAACCTACGTACATAATATCCGATAATCTTCCTGAAGTGCCTCCCGGTGGTGATTTAAATGGCAATCAGCCCACCACCGTTGATCGACCAGTATTAAAAACCTATTCAGGGAAAAAAGATATCGTTTGCTCCTGCAACCAAAGCGTAATACGACTGTGATCAACAGTGATATCTAGATTAGATTGTAAGTGCTACCGAGCACAGTAGGTATTTAAATTTAAAGTTAATATTTATTTTCATATTTATGTACTTCGTTGGCACTCAGGGGAGTGTGTAGAGACTACGATCTTTCCTCTCACTCTAACTGCGAGAGTGGGGGAAGCGGCCATGTTCGGTTCGGCAAGAAGCCGCCTGCGAGCGGCAGTCGTTGCTCAGAGTCAAGAACGTGTGGACGTGTGTCCGCTGTACACTCCAGTACTTAAATAAAACCTCTCTGTTACTGTTACTCCCGGCTCTCATTTATCACTCCTATCCCTTCCTTTCCCGGAACGAGTAGAGCCGTGGGGCTAGAATCCCCACATCTGATTCGCTCGCGCGCCATCTGTGAGCAGCGCGTGGTGTTTTGAGTGTGTGTATAGGAGTTTTCGGCACCGCACCATTTGTGACCGGAGCGAAGCGAGGGTTGCTGGCCAGCGGGTGCCGAAAACACATATGCAAGCTTAATTATATAAATAACAATTTATTCTTTAGGTTATGCTGTAAGTAGCGGCCGCCTGCCATAGTGTACTGCGACGGAAATTTCTTCACTTTCTTCTTCCTGAGGCTCTTCTTTTACGATCATGCGTTTTCCTTTGTTCGGTACAGCTCTGTCGAAAATAGCTAGAACGATACACGTGGATTTTACGGGAAACTCGGACTGCCCGTTTCTGCTTGTACTAGCACTTTGTTCAACTACGATTTCGCTACCATGTTAAATAAATATATACACGATCTTTAGTTTAGGCTGTAAATAGCGGCCGTCTGGCATAGCGTACTGCGACGGAAATTTTTCTGCCCGCTAGCTTGTTAGTCCCGATAGATGGCGCGCGCAATGGCTTACCGAGCAGAAATTCTTAGTTTCGATGCCTGGAGGCGGTGCCGAAACACGAACTTTCGGCCAGGGTATGAAGAAAAATGTCTTTTAAAATAAACGTGACGTTTCATTATTGAAAGAATTTAATTACAAGAAAAGTAATTTTATTAATTTACGAATTTCTCGCACAACCAAAAATTATACTTTGTGAATATAATTATAAAATAAAAGGAAATTAAAATATAAACATAAAATGAAAAGTATGTCTTTTTTGTGGGCCTGTGAGTGATGTGAATGCTTTTTTGTGGTTTCTAATAATAAAATAGTATTTACAGAAAATCGGTTTGGGAAACTCTCCTACATTGACTACAAATTTGAATTCAACACCTCAAAATACGTAGGAAAACATGTTTTTGATCCCCAGGGTGCAAAATTCCACTTTTGATGCCTGTTTAACGGGTACAAATTGCCCGACTCACGCCCTAGACAGTGCGCCGAAGGCGTGCTGAGAGCTCGCGCCTGCGCAGAAGCGTTCTGCGTGGATTGGCTGCCCGAACTGCGCGCGCGCTTGAACAGAGAGTGGTTGAGAATGTAACACGAAACGATTCGTATTTAATGATTTATTACTAAAAATGATACATTAAATTATAATATCTAATATTATCAGTAAATAAAAGTAATAGAAACCATGTAAACCCAATATTAACACCCAAACCAAATATCTAAACCTAAACCTCAAAGGGGTAAAGATGATCATAAACGATCTCACGTTACATGTAGAGCGTGTCGTCGATAGCAGCGCGGTTAAGGCGCGCACCTGTTGATCTTTTGCTTAGGGTTCAAATCCCCGGCATTTTTTTTTTCTCAAGAATTTGCATAAGGAAAATTGTTTAATTATGCTTTCTTTTCGTTTCTGTTTTAAAATATTCTTACCATTACTGGTATGTATTACTACAATTAATGGTATTAATGATCAATAACAGTATCATTTCTGTAAATAATTCATTATTATTTTCTCTATAAAATATCTCCAAAAATGGTCTATCACTACATCTTTTAAAAAATCCTTTCAGAAATTAAATTACAAAATCTCGACAAACCTTTAAAAACGTTTGCAAGCAACGAGAAATTATTTTTAAAAACCTTTATAATCCTTTTGGAAAAACTTTTGCAAACCGTAAATATTTTTTTCGGAAATTATTTATTATTTTCTCTTATAAAGTTGTGGAATCTATCTAAAAAAACTTTTTACAAAAGTTTAAACTAAGGCAAGTATTAGTCTCTCTCTCTTTCTCCCTCTCTCTCCCTCCCTCTCTTTCTCCCCTCACTGATAGAAGTATTTATTTACTGTAAGCCCCGTGACTTAACTGTTAAGCCACCGAGCTTTGAAATTTCGACAAATGAATATTCCTTAACTATTAATCAACGTGGATTAATATCTAATAACGTGGTGTATTAATATTTATAGTGAGTAGTGTATCCGTCACTGCACACATAACCTTCAGAACAGCGGTCAGAGATGTGACGAAAGATCGCCACACACACACACACACACACACACACACACACACACACACACACACACACACACACACACACACACACACACACACACACACACACACACACACACACACACACGCGCGCGCGCGCGCACGCACGCACGCACACGCGCACGCACGCACGCACACGCGCACGCACACACCCATCCACATTATACACGCATGTAATAACCGCGGGTCCGCGGCCGGCGAGCACAACATAGAAGATGGTGGCGCATGGCGCTCGCTTGTAGAGGACAGCGGTAAGTACGTCGCACAGCAGCGTGCCGTCTATAGTTCGTGCATGCAAACGCATGCGTGCTCGGCAGCTGAAAACACATGGACAGCCCGTCCTTTTCCTTCTCGCTGCTTGTCACCTCGTTTTTCGATGCCGTTCGCCGCGGAGAATCGACGGCCTCGCTGCACCATGACGACAGAACGGAGTAGGCCGCACATATGTTTTCAGGGACTCAGTAGCTACGCCGCGTTCTGCATTGCCGACACAGCCAAACCTTCCAAATCCTGCGGAAGTGTGCGCAAAGCCAGATTCATTAACTATTAAGAAATCTGCATTTAGACTAAAGTAATTGATGGATTTCACACAAAACACATACGAACGTATTGGTTATGAATATTATGTAATAGTAACGAAATTTGCCTTTAATTTAAATACACCATGTTTTTAGATTTCAAAGGAATATATTCGTTTACTATAAACGAATACTTCTATCAGTGCTGTCTCTCTAGTCCTCTCTCTCTCCCTCCTCTCTTTCCTTTTTTTCCATTTAAAATGGGATACCCGGTATAAGCTAAGCGCTAGAAGTTCCGAAACTCATTTTATACATCGATAAAGCATTTTCAATATTTTAACTTTGGTATATAACGTACCGGATAAAGGATTTTCATGAGACAAAGCTTATATTCTTTGTATTTTGGTCATAGTTATGATTTGAAAAGTTTTAAATATGAAAATTTTCTAATTTTAAGTTTTCTTATATCTATTGTGACTGTTACCATTTAAAAATGACTTATGGAAGAAATTTATTCAAGTACAACTCTTCGAACCAGAACTATGATTAAAATACAAAGAATGTAAGCTTTGTCTCATAAAAATCCATTACCCGGTTGCTGGGAAAAGATATTTACTTCAATAAATCATTTTTAAATGGTAAAAACCACAAAAAAAATGTAAAAAACCTTGAAATAAGGAAGTTTTCATATTTCTAACTTTTCAAATCATAAATATGACCAAAATATGAATATTATCTTCATCTCATGAAAATCCATCATCCGATTAGTTATATACCAAAGGCAAAATATTGGAAATGCTTTACTAATGCATAAAATAGGTTTATGGATGTTTAGCTTAGCTTACATTGTCAGAGGTAATGTCTTTATGATACATTACTTGAAAATAATTTTAATTATATTTTCATTTTTACAATGAAAATTTTATAATATATTGAAAATCATTGTAATTATATTTTTATCATTACTGCATCTATGCCTCACTGTGCATGTGTGTGTGTGTGTGTCGCGAGCAGACTTTACAAAACTATATATAGATTAGCTGTTCCGCTTTGATGTAAAATGGAGTACAATCAGAAAAAATCTATTTACTAAAAAAAAGGCAGATTCATTATGTGTGTTGAATTCAGATGAATCTTGCAGTGAGCATAATTATATATTAAGGACATAAGCTAAAATATAATGATTTTATTTTATTTTACAAAAATTCGTCAGATTCTGACCAGAAACTGTTGCCAGCACGCGGGGTTTCTGGCCAGAATTTTCACCATAAGCTGACCAATTAGCAGAAAACTAACCATATTCTGGTCAAATTATGGTTAATTTTCTATCAGGGTTAGTATATGAAAAATTATTCAATGTATAAAAAATTATTTAGGATAAACTATTTCATATATAAAACTAATTAGATGATATTATAATAAATTTTAAAGTTTTTGAATACAAACTGGACCGTTGACAATAACACGCATATACACACAAAGGCTGTACCTTTTTGACTTTTCGGTTATCGAAAACGTTATGATATAACGTAATAACAATTACAAAGAATTTTATTTACCTGCTAATATTAAGATATGTTTATTGATATACTTTTTAAAAATTTTGTTTATACAAAATTTTTATAATTTTTGCTTATATTATAATTTTTTATGAAATTATCGCTTCGCTCGGGCGACAAATTCGACTCCGGCGTGATCACCCACTTTGCGCCCTTGTTGCGTAATGTACTATTATCATGCCGAGTTCAGAAATATTTTTTGTGGCAGCCTATGTTATTAATGATTACTTAATTGGTTGAGAGCACAATCAATGGCAGATACTTCAATTAAGTAGTAAAAAAAATAATATACGATATATCAGCGTACATCTCCAGGTAATCCTCAAACTCGTGCTTTTGTTGCTAACTATACAGTAGTACGAAATTCACATGCTTCGCACACTTATATCATATTGTACTATTTAACGTTTATTTCTACTAGACGAAATAAGTTAACTTATAAGTATTGCTTATCATCCTCGTAAAATATATAAATACGTTTTAATATTCTTCCAAGCTTTTTTTACTTGACTAAATTATAAAGCAGAGCGCGCTAAGCGTGCATGTAGGCACTCCCCTATCTTACCTACTGTATTAGGCAATGAAATTTTTTTACAACGCTCTGAAGTTGGCTCTAGGCTTCAATTCGATAATTATCGCTATCTCGCTTTTACAATATGACTATGATGACTAACCCTTTAAACGCAGAGCGCGTTACGCACACCTGTAGACACTAATGCTCGATCTACAACCTCACGCAAAAGCTATGCGTGCACGCAAATCTCACTAGATTTGGCTAGAGCTAGTTGTGTAACCAACCTTGACTAAAAATTGCCACACTTTGTCTCCAGAAAACCATCCAAGAATTGTTTGTTTGAGGTTAGAAAACAGTTTTGATTTTTAATCAAGGTTGGTTGCACTCCTTATTCTAGTGAAATCTAGTGAAATTTGCGTGCACGCACAGTTTTTGTGTGAGGTTGTAGAAGACTCTTTAAGCTATCTTACCTACTATATGAGCCAATGAAATTTTTTGATAACGCACTGAAGTTCGCTCTATAAGCTTCAATTCGATAATAATCGCTATATCCCTTTTACAATAGGAAAAGAAGCTTCAATTCAATAAGGCCCGAATTCATAGACGCTGAGTCGGTCTCAAGTACGGTATATATAGATATACTAAAACATGACTTCAAACCTTACCTGAGTCCGACTCATGTTTCACTTACGACTATGAATTCGGACCTAATACTCGCTATCTCCCTTTTACAATAGGACTAGGAAAAAAAGTTGTTGTTTGAAATCTATAGGATTTATAGCTCTATGGTTATAAATCCTATATAAATCCTATAGGAATTGTAACCATAGAGTTATAAATATTATAGATTTCGGACAACAACTATTTTTCTGACGGCATAGCGCATAGAGTATACAGCATGCAATATGGATTCGCTGTTAACGCGAGCTCGTTACGCACGCCTGATGACACTGACCTATCTTACCAACTGTATTAACCAATGAAATTTTTTGATAACTCCCTGAAGTTGTCTTTAAGCTTCAATTCGACAATAATCGCTATCTCCTTTTTATAATAGGACTAACCCTCTAAGTTCAAGCGCGCTACGCGCGCAAAGGGAGCTGCCGGCGTTCAGCCTTCTAACCAATCATATTTTTTACTCAGCACTATGATTGCGCTCTAGAAGCCATCACCCTTTTAAAATAGGATCATATTTTTTGCTCAGCAAAATGGCTGCGCTCTAGAGACCATCTCCCTTTTAAAATAGGATAGGATCATAAAATAAAAATAAATCATTATTCGATATAAAATACAGCTTTATTTTTCAACAGTATAAATCATTGTGTTTACAAAAATATTTATTAGATCCATTTATCTAGTGGATTTCAATACAGTGAAATAAGACATGGAAGACTTCATAACCTTAAACAAAAATAATTACTAATAATAATATTAACAATAATACTATAAATTATACATTTTTAATGCTTTGTTTTAGAATTTTAGTTGCGGTTATTAAAGCTATATTGAAATTATTGTTATTATTAATTTCCAACAAAACTTTTTTTTATTAATTGCAAAAATCGAGCGATAGATTTTTTGTTGTGGTTATAAAAATATCAAGAATGCTATAATAATAATTCCTGCGTAAAAATCATCACTATTGAGCACATAAAGCCAATATATTGCATATTGCTTATATGCAATATATTGGAAACATATTAGATCCAAGTACTGACAATATATCGCGGTGCGTTCGACAAATACCCACATCCCGTTATTCTTTCAATATATTACCAATTTTTTAACAGAAAAAAGGTGGAAAGTATTGCCAACATACGGAAAATAGATTTAGATGTTATACGGGAAATGCCAATTCCAATATAGTGCACCTATTTGAAAAATTTATTTTTATGTTATATTATTAAAAATTATTTCACGCAGATATTGCGTAAAATTTCGGTTGACTTACACGGCTTATATCGGAGAGAGCGGGGCATGATAGACACGAAGCATTATGAACAATTGTAATATAAAAAAAAACTACAGCATGAAATATTCTAAATCTTTTTTAATCCCAATAAAAATACCCGCCGAACACGAAAATGATACGAAAAAGCACATTGAAAATAGATTTATAGATAAAAAAATACCCCTATCACAGCACGAGCAAAAGGGTTCTTGTCACTTTCAACTTTACGACACATTTAAAAAATAATTTTTTCGTAGCACTTTAAGACTTTATATATAAGATTTTATACATGGCGTATCCTTTTGATTTATCTTTTTTTCAAATTGATGGCATATTGAATAATTTATAAGCTTTTGAAAATAGGGACCTTTGGAGGCAAATTGGACTATAGGAGAGAGGTATCCGCGGCGGTTTCTCTGTGTAAACCTAACCTAGGTATCACAAGCGCCGAAAATGTACACCCAAGGGTAAAAATAACTTTGAAAATTTAAATGGAAGTTGGAACGTTATAAAGGTTAGGTTAACCCTAAAGCGAGGGTACACCCTGCTCTTCGATATTTATCTAACCTAACCTTTCGAACCTTTCAAAAGCTGGAGTTCCAATTTTCAAAGTTATTTTTACCGTTGCGTGTAGATCGAAGAATTCGGAGTGCAATTTTTAGTTACTTAGTTGTAATTAAAAAAATAATTTGTAAAAATAATTTTAACAAAAGTCAGTGAAAATAATGTGTTATGTTAATATTTTTTCAGAGGTATGTCCAAAATGCCTCCCCGTTTGTTCATTTTGCCTCTATAAGAGGCAAAATGAACACTTTACAATTTGTCAAAACGCAAAATATTAATTTATTGCTGAAAATTTTCTATATTATATAGCAAATTGAGCTTTCACCTGGGCAATTTGCTTTATTGAAAAAAATTCCAATTTTTTTTTCTGGAAGAAAAGTGTTCATAATGTCTCAAAAGTGCTCATTTTGCCCCGCTCTCCCCTACTCTTGGCCTTCTGATGCATCCACGGGAGTCACTAAAGGCGTGCTGAGTGGCGGCAAATAGCGGAAGCTTGCTTATTGAGAGCCGACCATCACAAGTTTCCTTTTGTCACCGCTATGCAGCGTACCGTTAGTAACTCCTGTGGATGCATCAGAAGGCCGAGAGTATATCGACGGCTGAGCGGAACAAGGTCGTATCTCGGCGCTCTTACGGCTAGTACACGGCCAGTATACGGTAAGATACGACGTTCTTCGTTCGCGCGCCGAGATACGACCTTGTTCCACTCAGTCGTCGATATAAACCGTGTTAGTCAACCGTTCGAATGACTCTTTAGGAGGAGTTCGAATTACAAGTCTTGTCTTGTTTTTGTTATCTCCCTTTATATTGGGAACTCAAAATTTTACGCAACATCTGTGTCAAATAATTTTTAATAATAAAACATAAAAATAAATTTTTCAAATAGGTGCACTATATTGGAATTAGCATTTCCCGTATAACGTCTAAATCTATGCCCCATATGTTGGCAATACTTTCTACCTTTTTTCTGTTACAAAATTGGTAATATAATGAAAGAATAACGAGAAGTGCGCATTTGCCGAACGTACCGCGATATATTGCCAAAACTTAGATCCAATATATGTTTCCAATATATTGCATATAGCAATATGCAATCTATTGGTCCCATGTGCCCAATAGTGATGATTTTTCCGCGGATTGATATTGCTCCAAAATCATCGAGCCAGATACTAGCAATGAGGGCGCGCTGCAAGGCCTTGCGAGATACAACTCCAATAATCGGAGATTACACAAACGCGCGATTGATTGTCAGGCCACGTTCAGACTCCGCTCAGTCCAAGTTCCGAGTTCACACCGAAAATTTTTATCACTGTATAATTGCAATTTGCATTAAAGAGTATCAATAACAAATGCTTTATTATTTTCAGGCCTAGTAAATACTTTATACAAAAATGTCTCTTTTTTAAAATGAAATTGTTTACTCTAGAAGAATCTTCAATAAAACTTTAAAAAGTAAATGAAATGAGGGAAAAAGAGCCTTTATTTGGTTCTGCAAATAGTCAAATCTGCAGATCAAATACGTTCATATTCAGGTATTAATATTTTTTCATTCTGAAAATAGCAAATAAAAGCTCATTTTCTCTAATTTTATTTTTCTCATATTATTGTATTGACTTTTTTAGATTCAATGATTTTAATTAAAGAGTCATTTTAAAGAGTTATTTAAATGAAACTTTAAACAGCCATAACTTGAAGTTATTGTAGTAGCACCCTGCGTATTACATCCAAAAAATTATTCTTAGCTTGAGCGGAACGTATGACCCACATAGATCGTACAATCTCGTCATTTATAGCAGTTTAGAACTCACAAGGGGAGGCAGGTTGGTGTGAATCACCGATTACCATGAAACTTTGCTGGTGAATAGAGTATCCAAAAATATTCGAAACGTGTTGTTTTATTTTTGTCAATTCGCTGGTTTAGGGGGTTAAAACCACCCCCGAATTGATAAAAATAAATATTTTCGGCATTAAAAACGCATCAGTTTCAGATAGAAAATTGTAATAAATAATTATTATGATTATATGACTCGAAAGAGAAACAAAAAATATTCGATACGTGTTTCTGATTTTTTTTCCTTCGAGTTGATATAGCGAGTAAAAACCGCCCTTACAAATACAAATATTCAGTGCCCAATTTTAATTTCTTAACGCTATTCTCTCGTTAGAATCACATTTAAAAAAATGTTTTTAATAATTAGACAAGGTCATCAAGTGGTGCCTCCCGCTTTGACCTTGGGGTCCAATTTGAAGGTCATTTCAAGGTCAACTTCGATTTTTTTAATAAAAACTCTTATTTTTTAGCGGAAATGGAGACTTGAAGTTCTATATTCTTATCAAACGGACCCCAGGGGTCATTTCAAAGTCACTGATAGTTTTCAACACTAAATTGTCACAATATGGTGTTTAAGAAAAATTTACGTGAGCGGAGATTGCAGGAGTTAAAAATCATGGCAAGGGGCCTCATTTTACCTAACATCTCAAGGTCATCTGAAGTTCGCTACGTCCACGCCATCGATTTTGGATCATGCGGAGATTTAACCTTCATCATAATGATACTCGATCTTGACTACAATATTATCATTCATACATTCACCATTTAATACCAATAATTTTTTTAATAAGTGAAATCTAGAAAATTATTTGTGTTGACAAGAAATTTTAAATCAGATATGAAGTATAGATCTAGCAAAATTTTGTTCGTAAATTGTAATTTTTTACGACTTATATAATATGAATAATTATTGATCCTACGCAGTTAAAATAATATACTTTATTCTGTAGGTTTTGTAGCAAGATTATAAGTATAGTTATAAATTAAATCCTAAAATTATCAAAAATCAAATACATGGCAGTTCAAAATTTTATCCATACTTTATTATATTTATAAATAAATAAATTCGTTATACAAGAAAAATATACCATGTTTACATAACTATCTATATCTATACAGTTATAATATTTTTCGATGTTAGTGCATAAAATGGGGTTTTACGCACCGAGTGTGGTGCAATTATAAGAGATCGGAAATCCTTACGCACAAGTATCGAACATTATTTTTTGATACGGTATGCGTAAAATGCGATTTTTAATAAATTTTTTAATAGATTTTAAATAGTGTTTTACACATCCGGGTGCGTAAAATCGTATTTTACGCATACTGTATCAAAAATTAAATTAAGAATATGGTTATTCACACGAATAATAAATTCAGAGTACATATTTTGTACAATAATGGAAATCTATGAAAAAATGCTTGAAACATAATTGTTTTTTACACCACGAACATCTTATTATTGCTGTTTCTCCACATATGTCACAAATAGGTTCTTATTCGGTATTAAAACAAAATTCAACTGGATTTTTAAAGTTTATAGGTTTAGTCACAGCATAGCCACTTTTTTACCATCCATATTTAAATACATCCTGAAATCTTGGCGAAGAAAACTGATTGTGCGTTAGAGATTGCATTCTTATAATATTATTTCGTTCATGCAAATTAACATTGTAGTTGAGTAAAATTACTATATCTGAAAACTTTCTAACAAAGTTCTTCCAGAAACGGAAACCGTACACATCTAAAGGCTGAATCATTCCTGTTGTGCCTTTCGGTATTATTATCAACTTTAGGTTAACATGTGGTGGTATAACCTCTCTTACTGTTTTTTCACATTGTCCGCTCCATGAATCCAATAATAGAACTGGAGAGTCTCCGCTCTGTGGTAAAAATATTTCTTGTATCCAAGTTTGAAGTAATTCTTTAGATAATTTTACAGAGGTTGATGCTTTAACGCGTACATTTGTTGGTACAAATAAATTTTCAATAACACGTGGTCCAAATGTCCCACCTTTTTCCTTTAAAACTATAAATAAAGGTGATAGTAACTTTCCTTCCGCAGATACAGTCGATTGTATTGTGTAACTATGTGTTATAGAGGAAAGGGATTGAGCAACACATTCTACTTTTTTTGCGCCTTCATAACACAGTGTTCTACCACTGTGCATCTCCAAATTAACCCTTTAACTGGTGCGACTTATACAACTTTTCGTGCCAAAACTGGTAGCCGTAAATAATAATTCTGATGTCAGATTCAAATTCAGCGACCTTAAAAACAATTGTATACCAAGTTTTATCCAAATCCGTTGAGAATTGCAAAAGTTATTCATATATGTACATATATGATCCATTGCCAGATTTGGCACGACTTTTTTTTTGTACATATATGATCAATTGCCAGTTAAGAGGTTAAATCCACTTTGATCTGAATTAAAAACATTTTGTGCACCGTATTGGGAAATTAATCCACTAACATCATTTCTAAAATTCTCGCATTGTTGCTGTAAATCTTACCCACCAACGAGATGCTTTAAACCATGGCATTTTCAACTCGTCTTTTTTTGTAGAGCTCCCATCTCTTCAAGTCCATATCGTGGATAACTATTTTAAAGGTAATTGCTTCTTGAAATTTATCTATAGTATGCTTCGAAACTTGGTATAATTTTTCGTGTCTATCACCTCCTGCTTCCACTTGATCTTTCCACCGATACAATTGCTTAATTGAAGTCACATTTCTGAAATTTTTTTTACACTTTCTAATGATAAAGGCTTTGTTTTTACACTCTACCAAAATGCGACCGCTTGTTTCTTGTAATCGAAATTTATTGGTTCATCTCTGTACAAATAAGCAGGAACCTGCATAATCTTGAGATATGTCACTTTCATCAATAGCTTGTGCACTACCATAATCGTTAAAATGTAGTTATATTTCTTGATCAATTCCAATAGGATTATCAATACTATGTCGTATTATATCTTCTATATAATCATGTAGAAGTTGTGCATCTTCGTTTACTTTTGAACGATCAATTTCGATTTTATTTGGATTAAAAGTTAAAGATAATAATGTAACAACAGTTATTAGATTAATAATCATGGTAAAAAATCAAGAAAAAGAAATAAAATTATTGAATATAATTTCAACAGTATTACGTTGGTTACAACTTTCTTCTATGTACAAGCAGCATATATTGTAGTGGTTTTCAAATTATTGGTAATCTACTATATTTTCAGATTATTTATGAAAAATTGAGAAATCTATAAAAACGGAGAAATATGTATAATTCCGCAATTCGGAAAGTAAAAATATTTTATAGTTGATTTTAAGAATTATTTTTAGATGGCAAGAATAAAAAAAGCGCGTATCGAATATTTTTAGTATACACTTGGATAAATAGAAATCGAAATCAATTATAACTCGGTTCCAGCGTCAGCTGCTTACAAATAGTATATCACAGTCGTATGATGTATGAATAGAAAAATCAACATTAACCAGTGAATAATGATATTTTTGAAATGTCATACTTATAACATGAATACTAGTAGATTATGCAACAAGAAAGTATAGTTGGAGATTATTCCCACAGGTGCCTATAAGGCAGTAATCACTCGAGGAAATAATCGACTTTACTCCGTGCTGCATGTACCGTGAACTGTATTCACGACCTAATTGTGTAGCCCCACTTTGTTGCCATGAAAGACCTCCTCTTCCCCCCCCCCCCCCCCGTTGTTATGACCTTGAAATAACCTCTGGGACCTCCTTGACCAAGGCCATAATGACGTATTTAAACGTAGAACATTTCAGTCTATTCAGGTAAATCAAATATTGGTTCCTATTAAAAAAATCGAAGTTGACCTTGAAATAACCTTCAAATTGGACCCCAAGGTCAAAGCGGGAGGCACCACTAGATGACCTTGTCTAATTATTAAAAACATTTTTTTAAATGTGATTCTAACGAGAGAATATCGTTAATAAATTAAAATTGGGCACTGAATATTTGTATTTGTAAGGGCGGTTTTTACTCGTTATATAGACTCGAAGGAAAAAAAATCAGAAACACCTGTCGAATATTTTTTGTTTCTCTTTCGAGTCATATAATCATAATAATTATTTATTACTATTTTCTATGTGAAACTGATGCGTTTTTAATGCCGAAAATATCTATTTTTATCAATTCTGAGGTAGTTTTAACCCCCTAACCAGCGAGTTGGCAAAAATAAAAAAAAACACGTGTCGAGTATTTTTTGATACTCTATTCGCCAGCAAAGTTTCATGGTACTCGGTGATTCACACCAACCTGCCTCCCCTTGTCAGAAAGACTAGATAAAACTAGATATTCATAATATATCTATAAATAAACTTTTAATTATTACGGATGTGAAATTCTCCAATGTTAAAGGAAAAATCTTCGCTTGTATTTTACTTGGCCTTAAACTTCTCATAATCATAATCTTGGCAATGTATTTAATATTTGTAGTTGCCATATACCATTCAGAATTATACCTATAAAGTATTCAATGTATGAAAGAATAAACGTACATAATTTTTAATTTTTATAATTGAAGTTTACTTACAAATAATCAGTTAACTTTTCTCCATAATTTAGTAAATTTTGACCCATAAAATTGTAACAAAATATGTGAAATATTTGAGCTATGGTAAACATTGCAAATCTTATAAAATCATTAAAGTCTTCGTCTAATTTAATTACAGTCTATATATAAATAAAATAACTTATTAATGTTTAACATTTTAACATGTTGAAAATAATTTAATAGAGATCAAAATATTTACCACGACTCCAGTAACACTCATCATTATTATAGAGATAGATAGCACAAAGAAAAATGAAGTACTATATATTTTATTTATTTCATCACAAAACCTAAAAATAATAAACTTCTTATTAAAACAATAAGTAAAATAAGATATAAAAGCTAACTATTAGACAGCATCAACTTGCATTGTAAATTAATTATAGGTACTCGGTGTAAACGATGACAGCGATAAGTGGTACTAATATAATATATAGAAAAAATGTCACCATTAGTGTAACAAAAACTTACAAATTTATTTGTCACTGTACAGGGTGCCTACATTCTTATCGAAAATAAGTTATGAATCAAGAAGCGAAGGTACGCTTCTACGGCAAGTATAATGAGCACGAAAAAAGAAACTGTAACACCAAGTGAAAACTTTAGTAACATGAGTATTAAAGTAACTTTAACATGAGTAGCCAAGTGCGAGATAGTTGAGTAGAAACTACTTACATTAGCGTCTTAAGTCAAAATTACTTAAACATTATACGGGAGTGTGCTGGCAACGCTACACTTAGCCCCACTCATGTATAGAATTTATTTAACTTGTTTAGTTGCATTCACACGAAAGACGCCCAACGTTACTTATATTGGAAGTTAAAGTTAGAGTCACAGTTTCTTTTTCTATCTTTCAAATTTTTTCATTTAATCATATTGAACCATCATCATATTTCTTTTTTCAACTTATCTACAATAGTACCCATCAGCAAAATGTCTTTGATCAAACGCATTTCCACCAATAGATTTATTGAAGTTGAATATGTAATTGTTATACAGTATCAGGTTATTTATTATAACGAAGGACTTGCCTAGTTTGAATGAAAAAAAAAACATAAATAAATACATAGTAGCATCAATTACTTAACTCTAGAATATCTTGATGTTGAATTACACAGTTTACTGCCTGTTTGTATTTTTCATCATCTAATTTTTTTCCCTCTGATGTGTATGTTAACGTCCTTTTAATTCTTTTTCTACAAAAAAAAATATACAAAACCATTTTAAAATTATTAGATTAGAAATTATATATAAAATATATGAGTAATTCCAGGTAAAATTTACACTAATTTGGGACATATTTTCTTATAACTTGTAACTTTGGGTATACCTAGAGATGATATTATCCTGTAGCTTGAGGTTCCGAAAAAACGTTTGTCTTCTAAAAACAAAAGTAAACCCACTCATCAGGAATGAACTGACTAGAACACATGTTGCACATACTATATTTTTTAACGTGTGTGCACGGATATAATTTTTTGTGGGCCTGTGAATTATGTGGATGCTTTTTTTGTGGTTTTTATTAATAAAACAGTATTTACAGAAAGTCGGCTTGGGAAACTCCCCTATATTGACTTCAAATATGAATTCAACACCTGAAAAAAACTGGTACTTTACGCACGCTATACAAGCATCTAAAGTAGAGTTTCACGTACTTAGTTATTGTGTACTCAGTGCGCAAAACTTAATTTTCTATACCTATTTAGCGTACGCAAAGTGTAGGATTTCCGCATTCTTAACTCGCAGTGTGTAAAGCAAGCACTTTGCACACTACAAGTTCAAAATGCGAAAAATCGACACTCTGTGTATGCTACATAGGCATTGAAAATCGAATTGCACACACCTTTAGAACAAAAGTATAGGTACGTTACTCTCGGACGACAAACACGACTCGTGTGAAAATCACCTACTTTACGCACTTGTTGCGTAAGGCACTATTGTCTTAAAATGTCAAAAATCACATTTTTATTTTTAGAGCACCATTAAAATTTGCTTGACTTCAAAATACGTGAAAACATCATTTTTGCGGGAATACCCAAAGTTACTGGTCATAACTATAGTAATAACTTAGTAATATATTACTCTACTACTAGGGTCCATTCAAAAAATAAAAATAAAAGCAATTATGGGAGTTTCATTAAAATCTAGGATACGCATCGTTAATGTTACGTGAAAGTAGAATCCATCTCAAATCAGGTGGTTCGCATATGCCTATGTCACTGATCATTATGGAATTAAAGTATTTATGTTCCTCTCCAAAAGTTATTTGACACGTATTTTGTTATTTTATGGAATAAAAATAATTCGGAGAAAATCCTTACTTAGAAAAAATTTTTTTTCCACCCTTTAACCTCAAAATGCCATCTTAAATGTCATTTTGCGGCCTCGGACGGAAAAATACGTTACTGAAACGTGGACGTAAGAGAATTTTTACCTCATGCGACTTTTCGACCTCGCTTCGCTCGGCCGAAAAACGTCGCATGAGGTAAATAATCCTCTTCCGCCCGGCTTCGCCTCGGTCTTGCAAATGTCGGCCGGGCATCAAACCATCTGCGTAACAGCGAAAGTAGCAAACGGCCAAAAAACCAGCTCTCCACGCCGGGCCGAAAGAAGAAACAGTCAGTAATATCGACCGAGCTACCCAAAGCGGCCAACAGAGGCAGTACTATCGAGCGGGCCGAAAGAAAAACTAACACTCAAACACAGCTAGTAGACGACAACGCAATTTTATCAATTATTTAACAATTACAGAACGTACTTTCGGCCGGGGAGTAAGAAAAATAGTATACAATACTTGGACCGGAAATTGGATGCCCTGGCCGTGCGTCATGACGCCCTCGGCTTCGCCTCGGGCGTCATACCACGCACGGCCCGGACATCCAATTTCCGGCCCACGTATCGTAATATACTATTGAATTTAATTTTCAAACTGCTACTGTTTCACCAGTTTTTTAAGCTTTTAAGCGTGTGATACATAATATCACTCATTGTTGAGCCCTCTTTCACGTCCTTTATGTTATTTTGAAAAAAAAATAAAAAATGCACGAGTTATGCACTTTTTAGAAAAATGCACTTTTCTCAAAAACGTCATTTTTTGTGCTCAATTTTTGTGTGGTGATAGAGAACGTAAATACCTATCTAGACATATGGGAAAATCCATAATACCTTTAACTATTGTGTAATACTTTTTTAAAATTTGTTATTGCTGCTATTAGCATGGCCTGCGAAGCACATAAACGAGACAGGGTGCAAAATCTTTCATTTTTACGTAGAAAACCAGTCCTGTAATCTATATTAGTGTGCCACGTAGGCCGCAGCTTGAAGATCTACAAAACTGTCTAAAAAAGTTGCTGTAATAGATTTAGCGACATTTTTAGACAGTTATGCACATCTCCAGGCTGCGGCCTGTGGGGCACACTAATATGAATGACAGGACTGGTTTTCTACGTAAAAATGAAAGATGTTCCACCCTCTCCCGTTTATGTGCTTCGCAGGCCATGCTGATAGCAGCAATAACAAGTTAAAAAAAGTATTACACAATAGTTAAAGGTATTATGAATTTACCCATATATGTGAGATTCGAGGATTTTGCGCTGGGAAAGCGATCACTAATGAGATAAAACACAAACAAATTTTTCACGCTTAACGCTTATATAGTCAATGATATAACAGTCAATATAATAGTATATTGTGTGCCAAGGGCGTAAAGTATATTAGACCAAGTGGGGAGTTTGCAGTACGAGTCGAAGGCGAGTGTATTTTGCGAGCCGAAGACTAATACTACAACCACACGAGGTCAAAAAGCCCACGTAGCCCCTGGTGCACACCATATTTTTTGTAACACAAGTACTCTTTTTCGTGTTTCTTTTTAATATAAAGCGAAGCTAATGTGACCGTATTTAGATACGGCAACCACACTTTTATTAGAATACATTTAATTTTTAGTTAGATAATATTTTGGTACAAAGAAAAAAGGAATTGGGTAGATATTTGTTTATTAATAGTTTTTGCTTCCTCATAGAGGAAGCTTTGTGACGCTGAAATAGTACATTACGATACGGGTGTGGAAGGTGATTATTTACCGCAGGAGACGTTTTTCGCACGAGCGAAGCGAGTGCGAAAAGTCGAATGCGGTAAAAATCACCTTACGCACCAGTGTCGTACCGTATTTTATACCACGAGAGCAGAATAATCATATTAAAGTTATGATTTTGAGGTTAGAGTGGTGTAAAAAAAGTTTTCAAGATAACATATAAGAAAGATGTTTTGAGTCATTTGGAGTCAAAATATACTATGTTTAAAAATGTGTGTGAGAGTGCGTGCGTGCGTGCGTGTGTGCGGGCATGCGTGCGGGCATGCGTGCGCGCTTATGTATACGCTTGGATCTCAGCATGTGTGTGTGTGTTTGTGTGTGTGCGTGTGTGCGTGTGTGCGTGCGTGCATGCGTGCGCGTGTGTGTGTGTGTGTGTGTGTGTGTGTGTGTGTGTGTGTAACGCTGTAACTTTTTCAATTTTTATCTAATCGTTTTCGGATAACGCTTAAAATTTTTATTTTATTTTTCAAGATTTTTGGAAAATAATAATATTATGTAGTTTTTTGGATAAATTTTTTTTTATATCGACTTTTCACTTTTTGAAAAAATAATTTTCATTTTTGTTTTAGTGATAACATTGAGATATTTGAATAGGATGGGATGCATTCAAAATAGCATTAAAATACCTATATTTTCTAAAAACAAAAAAATTCTCTAGCTATCACGGCTCTTTTGATTTTAACAAAAACGTGTTTTTTTTTTTTTTTTTTTTTAAAGCTTATAACTCCCAAACTAAACGGTCAATTTTTTTTTTAAATCATAATAATGCAGAATGTAAATAGCTATAATCTGCACAAATTTGAATCCATTCTATTGATTAGTTTTTGAGAAAAAAATTGAAAACCGAAAAAAATGACTTTTGTACGTCGCACAATAACTGGAGTAAAATCCTTAACTGGAATAAAATGGTTTAATCGCTTTAAAATTTCTTGTAGGGGTAGATTTTAGATAGCTCTTGGTCGACTTCCTTGTGCAAAATGATTGGTTCATAAATTTCAGAGATATTTGAGGTTAAAAATTAAAAAAAATTTTTTTCAAATCGTAATTTCTCGAAATAGAGTCGATGATATAGATAATATGTGCGCGAATTTTCATCAAGATCGTACGATTACTTTTTGAAATATTTGATATTGAAAATTTCCGTATTTTACAAAATTTCTTTTTTTGTCACCTGATAACTAGAGAAAAAAATCGGTTTAATCGTGTTGAAATTTTGTAGAAATGTAGAGTTTACGTATTTATTGTATAAGTCCTAGGTAAAAGAATTGTCTCATCATTTTTAGAGATATTTAAGGTTAAAGCTTTTTTACGTTTTTTGGATAATCGTAATTTCTAAATGACGACTCCATGTATAAGCTTGAAATTTATAGACTATTTTGCTTGCGATATAGGCAACATCTGTGTAAAATTTGATCAGGATTGTATGGATACTTTTTGAGATATTTGTTATTTATAATTATGGTTTTTCTGAAAATGACTTTCTTTGTTGCACAATAACTAGAGTAAAATTGTTTTAATTTTTTTTAAATTTTGTAGAGGCGTAAAGTTTGTATATTATTTATTATGTGAGTTCTTATGGTAATAAAAGAATTTTTTTATGAATTTCGAGATATTTTAGATTAAAACTGTTTTAGCACTCTTTTCAAATCATAATTTTTCGGGAACGGCTTTATGTGTATGTTACTAGAAAATGAAAAAAATGCGCGATACGTACGCGTGTTATTTACTTGCTTTTTCTAATTTGATAAGTTATTAGGTCCATTATTTAAAAATATTGCAACGAGGTATAATGAAGGTTTATAATTAGAAATATGTAAAAGTAGTATCCTAAAAATATATTCAATTTTTGATAAAATTAGATCCAAAAACAAAATTTTGATCGATTTTAACCAAATATATGATTATTTCAAAATTTTTGATCTGCCGTCGATTCCAGATTCAGGAACTGCATATATTTTAATGGAAGAGGTCCTAAAACTTTGGTATTTTAAATGACTATTGACTGAAGAGTTGTAGACTTTCTCTAACTTCTCTCTTTCTGTTTGTGATACTGTTTGATTTAAACCTAGTATCTTTCTGTCCAGATTGTTTTCACTTGTGCCAAACTCTGTATCTTCGCCAATAATTACTGGGTTTTCTCGTGTGATTTCCTGATCTTCCTCCCTCCCAAGCTCGTCCTCTTTGTATGCTATTCATCTCCTCTGATTCACCTTGAGCTTGTGACAGGAAATTTTCCAAGGTAATCAGGTGTGCTGTAGCTGTGTATATACCACAGGCTTCCTCAGACTCTGAATTACTCTGAACGTTTATGTTAATTATCCAATTAGGTTTCTGATATACCCCTGTAATGCAATTTTCATTTGTTTCTTTGTTGAATATTGCTAGTTCTTTAGCATCTAGGTATATGCCATACCCTGCATCTATAAATTTTCTGAGAGAGAGCAAATTGTCTGTTAAATTGTGGGTTGCTATAACATTTGATAACTTTATGATTTTATTCTCTGAATTTTTAAAATATAGGTTTACCTTTCCCATCAATTTTAATATTTCCTTTCTTACTTTTATTAGCAGTTTTAATTTCTCCTTCTGTGCTCTTAACAAAATCTTTGAGTAAAAACCCTTTGTTTGTTAAGTGCTCTGTCTCATCTGAGTCTGCTATAAAACTGATACTCTTATTTGTATTATTTAACGCTAAATTCTTACCTGCTAAATTTGCTTTTACTTGTTTTTCTTTGTTGTGTTGTCTCCTATTTTTATCATATGGGGTATGTCTGTTTTTATCCCTATAATTGTTTCTACCTCTGAATGAACCTCTACCTCTGCCTCTACTTCTACCTCTGTTATTATCGAGACTATTTTGATTATCATACCTCTGAACTTTGTTGGGACACTGGTCTCCCTTGTGTCCCCTTACCTCGTTACAAACGTAGCAGAACCACGAATTGTACTTGGCTAAGGAATACTCCGAAGCCCAGTGTCCAGCAAATTTGTTGCATCTGTGGCATTTGTTGGACCAATCTCTGGCGCTCTTATCTTTCAGGCTGCTCTGACGGCTCCGGTGACTCTGATGACTCTGTTGACTCTGGTTAAGCTGGGTGCTCTGGTTAGCTTTAACCTGTGGGTCAGTTTGAGTCTGTGCTTCCACCTGTAATAAGCAATTAATCATATCTTCTTTCATCATCTCTGAACCCGATTGGCTTTTTATTAAGTAAGTGGATCTTAGCTCTTGGCTAGTGTCACAGACTGCATTATAAAAGGCGGCTCTTATCTCTTCCTCTGATAGTGGTATTTTTGTAATACAGGTGTCATACTCTTTAATTATGTCGCGTTAAAATGATCACAAAACTCTGATACTTTTTCTTTCTTACTCTTTTTGATTTTATATAATTTTTGTCTGACAGTTATGGCAGTCGTGTTTGTTTCAATACGTCTTATTTCTTTGATTTTCTTTAAAATTTCATTTGGATCTTTTATGTTCAACAACTCTTTATAATAATTTGTATCAACGTGACTTAATATAATGCCTCTGATTTTATTTTTCATTTTAATTGTATTTTCTGAATTATCATCTTTGAATTTCTCTGGATTGTTTATGTACTCTATTAATTCGTACTCTGATAACTCTGAATTTAGCTGATCTAGCCAAACGTTTAGATAACTTTTGTTGTTTAGTGTAAAATTTCTCTTAATGCGAATTTTTCCACTATTTGTCTCTAAAGTTCTGTTAAGTTTTTCCATTGTTGTATTCAATTGATTTGAGTTCTCTGAATTATTACTCTGATTTGTTTCAATTAAGGTAGAATTAGATAGAGGGTTTACCGTTCTCTGAATGTTTATCTCTTTCATTTTCTCTGAAATAGTTCTTATTTCAGCCAAGCAAGTCATGCTGATCCGCTGTTGTTCTTCTCCCCTCTTTTGAATACTCTGATGTCCTCTCCTGCTGTTCTCTCATTTTATTCAGTGCATCGATGTTGTCACTGATGGCACCGGTGAGACACTGTAGTGCCAGTTCCAAATCGGACTCTCTGTCATGTTCTGATTTTGACTCTGGAATTTTAATTTACTATTGAAGAGAGGGTAGGAGAGAAGGATAAAAAAAATTTGGTCTTAAAAAAAAGGCGCACATGTTTGCGTTTATTTGTAAACATATACGTATCAAGTATCATGAATCCATATTCTGATTTCTGAGTTATATAAAATATTTTCTGCTCTTTACTCTATTATTTATATTTTATCGATATTTTATTGTATTATGTCTGTTTGTGTGTGATTTAAAAAATTGATTTATTGTACTCATTTACCTGATGAGGGTTCTGAACTCTGACTTTTCGAATCTGAATCTTTCCTTTTGGTGGGTGTTGGTTCACTCTTGTCCTCTGGTGTTTTGGTGGTGTCGGTGTTTTCCTCAACTCCGTCCATCTCTCTGAATTAGCCTGCCAAACATCCTCTTTTTACTTATTTTTACACACATGAATATTAATCGCACAGCAAATTAATATTCCGATCTTTTTGCCCTGATGCATTCTGCACTCATGTACTCCCTCCCAAACCGACTAGCCGCACCGCGGTTTCATCGCTGCTTTATGGGTGGGGGCGATCGCATACACGAGTTCAGTCTGCACGAGCTGATTGTACATAATCGATTTTAGAAGAACATTCTTTGAATTAATGTTTTAAATTGCATGTATATACCAATATGTCCGTATATACATAAACTCTGATGTCTGAGAGAGAAAGAAAAAAAATCGTGTCGGTAGTGCTCGCGACTATCATCGGCAATGCTCAGTATTAAACTTGTCATATACCACATCACGCACAGCGCTTTGTGGCTTCCAGATTCACGGCGTCCCGTTCGTCCGAAAGAGACTTGTTTGTTTACGCCTAAGCATGCACGACAAGCACCGCAGCCCACCCGTAACACGGTTGTGCTTGCGTTTA
The DNA here is from genome assembly GCA_036365515.1 of Torymus aiolomorphi. Classification (NCBI taxonomy): domain Eukaryota; kingdom Metazoa; phylum Arthropoda; class Insecta; order Hymenoptera; family Torymidae; genus Torymus; species Torymus aiolomorphi. The sequence continues at coordinate 218,225,647 of CM070873.1, read as the reverse complement.
AATACAACCGCGCGCGCGTTCTCTCTCTCTCTCTCTCTCTCTCTCTCTCTCTCTCTCTCTCTCTCTCTCTCTCTCTCTCTCTCTCTCTAACATGGCCACCGTTCGAGCCCCAGTGTTGCCTATAGTCCCACCGCAGGCTCGACGCGCCACCTTCTCGCGACCTCTGTGTCGTGTTTCCGCGGGAGAAGCTTGTTTTCGAAGCGAGCCGGTCCATTCTCGGAAATGTCGTTTGCCGGCTTTTGCCCGCGGCTCAAAACTTTAAACTTTGCACGCGCTCTCGCGATTTTCTGTGCCCCAATCGTCACCACAAAACGTAACGTACTTACGCCTCTTAAATTCTCTGAGTTTCCGGGTTTGCGAATTGCCTCTGATTTTATTCTTACGCACCGTGAGCGAGCACGTTGACGGTACGCAATTTCACTCGCGAATTCTCTCTTTATGCATGCACTTTGATTATTTTTCGTGTCTCGATCGTCGCGCACTTATCTTTCTCTGAATTGTTTTTTCTTATTGCGTTCGCAAGTCACCTCTGATTCCGGAATTTTCGAACCGAAAACACTCCCGTTGACGATACGCTATCTCACTCGCGAATTCGCTTTCATGCGCGACGTGGTATTTTCTCTAGAGCACTCTTAAAGATGTTATACTTACTCTGGAACTCGTAATCTGGCCACTCAAAACCTCTCTGGAAAAATCTCCTCGGAAGTACTCTGGAACTCTCGTCTCCTCCTGGAGTACGTCCACCTCCAATAAAAGCGCGAGCTGGGCCCATAACCTGATGGATGGATGTAGAGGTTGGAAGGTGGCTCGCAATAAAAGCTCCGATGTACACAAAAGGATTTATTATGGAACACTTTGGTAGCTACACTCTGTTATTTTATAGAAAAACACGTATAGAAAAAGATGCTTTGAGCACTCCGCTCATAACGAGGTCTCTCGCGAGAATGAGAAAGGGGCGAGCTGCGAGCAGCGGCTCCGCAACACTCTCGCGCAGGAGGTTGGCTCCGCGCCTAATATAAGAGGTGGCGTCTCTCTCGCTTGTTCCATAATCGGGGCTGCATGAAGCCGTATATCGCCAACAAGTAGTTTTAAAAGGTTTTGAATATAATATTACAATTAAAATAATACATAAGTTTGTTATTTCTTAAAGAACTAATTATTTTGAAATATTTTCGAATACTTGTTTTTCAGAGAATATTTAACAAATCGACTCAAAATTTTAACCACTTATTACGCATATTAAAAACTATATTTGGTTAAAATTTCAATAAATTTTCTTCATTTGTTTTTGAGAAAAAATTATTTTATAAAAAAGTATAAAAAAAGGAATTGATGAATTAGTTTTGGGAAGCTGCGTGCCAATGCATTGGCAGCGGTTTTTATTTTGAAACTATAAGATATTACATTTTAGAACACCTGTTTGTTTAACATATCATTCATATTATTTTCTTATGGAAATAGGAAATACTACATTTTATTTTTACATTAAAATATATAATTAAATTATTTCATCACAGTTTGTTAATCAAATTATTTCAATATTATAAAACATATAATTAAAAAATCCATTAAAAGTGGAAAGCGAGCGTTTTTCAGTTTTTATTACCCGCTACGGCGAGCAGCGGGCGTTTCTTAATTTTTCTCACCCGCCGGTCTATAATCGATCAGTTTAGACTCGGTTAATAGGTCAAATAACGCGAAAATCGTGTTTGTGTTACAAAAAGGGTTTTATCTTTATGCGTACATAAGTAATACACATGTACACGCGTCTACTTGTATGAGTTCATGTACTTCCCTACTGAAAAATCTTACGCCAAAATCTCATGTGAAATTCTGGTTCGCGAGCTGCTAAAGACCCTTTAATGATAAAAAATCAGTTTCTGGGAATTAGGAGTCGCCTATTAGGTTACGACACCCCCCCCCCCCCCCCATATAAGTGCATAAATATATGTTTTGAAGCGTTTTAGCCATTTTTTACATTTTTAGAAATTTTACACATGAGATCTCACGTGAGATCTCACGTAAGATCTCGTGTGGAATCTCACGTTTCAAATTTCTCACGTGAGATCTCATATATAAAATTTCTAAAAATGTAAAAAATGGCTAAAACGCTTCAAAACATAAATTTTTGAACTTATCTGGGGGGTGGCGTAACCTAATAGGCGTCTCCTAATTCCCAGAAACTGATTTTTTATTATTAAAGGGATTTTAGCAGCTCGCGGACCAGAATTTTACATGAGATTTTGGCGTGAGATCTCACGTGAGATTTTTCAGTGGGGTTCTACATTTATCCGATAGATGGCTATCGTTTGACTTAACATTTACCAAGAAAAGTTCGATTTCTGTTATATACCGGGTGTCCCATTTTAAAACCACCAGGCAAATATCTCGAAAACTAAGGGAGATGGAAAAAAAATTTTAATACAAAAGTTGTAGGGTTCAGAGGGGCCCAACTGATCGTGACCTTGGTTATGACCTTGAGGTCAATGATCAAGTTCATTTGAAGGTCAAATCGATTTTTTCAAATGGGAACTCCCACTTTTGACCTCGTAAATGGAAAGAGCGGAAAATTTTACGTTCAGATATGTCCTTGAGTCAAGGTCATGGTCATGGTCATGGTCATGTTTAAAATCAAAATCAATAAACGCATCAAAACATTCCCATAATTAGGTGGTATAACAGAAATCGAACTTTTCTTGGTAAATGTTAATATATTACACCTCTAGTATTTTTTAAAACTATCATCTTTTTGAAAATTATTACATATTTGCACCTTATCAACTCAACTACGATGTCTAAATATTTCTCAACGGAGGGAATCCAATGTGCAGATTTTTTACAAAGGCACACAAATATCTTACAAATCTAAATCAGTACGTGTCAAACAACTTGAGGATCTTGCTCATCTATTGAAGCACCTCTATCCTGATTTACCTTTGACACCCTCTACATATATGTAAAGATTGTTACAATCGTGCTTTAGAATTTGTGAGTAGCACTGACAACGAATTTACAACGGATAATGAAGTTATCGAAACGTAGTCGATAAAGACGAAGATTTTTTACCAAGTACTCCAGAACACATCGAAGAATTTAATAATGAAATAAGTACATCTTTCTTAGGTTCTGTACCGCGTCTTAAGGTAGTTCTCGAGTAAACTGAGTTCTAACAGATTCGTTTGAAAATTTAATTATAAGTTAATTACAGTATTTTACATTGAATTTTCAAATCCAAACAATCTCAGCGGAGCCATTTTCGAGTTATAAATTCTCAAAGTTTGCACTTTTAACACGTAGTATATAGGGAGAGATATCACAAAACGATTATTTTCATTGATTAAAGAAAGAATTTCTGGGAAATGTTTTTGAAAAACTAAAATGTTGTCAAGGAAGGTATTTAAAATATTATAGTTAAAGCACAAATAGACTAGCGGAGCCGTTTTTGAGTTATTGTAATCCACAGCAACTTGCTTTTGTTCGACGCGCGGGCACGCGCCATGAGAGTGAGAGACAGCGAGAATGCGCGGAGTGAGGGTATACCGTCCGTTTGAAGAGTTCGAGTCTCTCCCTAGCGTAAACAAAACAGGCGCAGCAAGCGAGAAAGAGTCAAAACTTTTACCTCCGATTATTACTCGAGAACTACCTTAAGAGGAAAAATCTTATATGTGAAAAATCAATTGAAAATTGCATAAAAAAGGAGAAAAAATGTACTTTCAACATTGTCTAATACCCTCGATGTGAAGTTGAACAATGTTTATGACATTTCTATCAAAGCAAACGAATCAGCAGATGTAGAGAATGTGTACAAAATGTAGGTTTAACCTTGCAAAAGTGTTCTTAGAAAAAATAAAATCAGAAAAAATAAAAATTCTGACTTTGCTACCCTCATCCTTAATGAAAAATGAAATTTTATCCTTATTTCGAAACATAACAATATACATGATAGAAAGAGCAAAAAGTCTTGTACAAGAAAAAGGAGTTTATTCGGAACCAGAAACATACACAGGCCATCCAATTGTTGAAAGCACCGAAATAATTGTTATGGAATATTATATAAATGACGATTTTAATTGTTCAAGGCAGAGTCCTAATGAAACCGCTGATCGTACGCTTACTGAAGTATAAAAAAAATCTCAAAGACAAAAATAAAAAAATAAAATACATCGACCGTAAAACGTATAAATGCATACAAGTAGGTACGTGTATAAATGCACGGATGTTGTACATACTGCGTGCTTATGTGTTGTCACGGGGTGGTTATTAGGGCTAAGACGCGTTTCACCTGCGTGTCTTAGCGGTTCAACTCCGGGTCCTCCGGTTCAATTCTCGGAGATCCAATAGCCAGATTAGGCAGCGGACGCTACAACGTCGTGCAATGCTAACCCTAATCTGGTTACTTACCGTGCAACACGCACGTCGGAGACTCGCGCTTTATTTCTGCCAGGGACTCGAACTCCTCACCGGGTTCCTGATTCGTGTGCCAGCTGCTCAGATGTAAACGATACGTTTTCACTAACGTAACGACCGCAGAGGCAGCGGGGAACGGGGAATGACTAAGGTCGCGAAATGATAACTCGAACAGTTAATGTTAATAATAATGGCTATTGTTTATTAGATAAAAGAAGTTGAGTTTTGGTAAAAGAGCAGTAATATAAAAGAAGTGAATTGATATGTTTAATATTCTAACCTAACGGTGCGCCAGCACTGTATTCTCAGACGTCAGCTGTCTCGGAGGCTGACGTTACGCTCGCGGTAATTTACGCCGCGCACGTGAGGTATAATACGCCTCACGTGTACGGTATTCTACGCGCGCGCTCGCCGAGTAAAGCGGCGAAGTGAGAGAGCGGTCGCGATCGCCGCGCGACGCACACACGTATAAGTGCGAGAGAGAGGGTAGATGGCGGAGTTGCACGTGTGCGCACCTGTTGTGCGCACTCACCGGCTTTGAAATAGCCGGTGATTCGACCTTACATCTGACCTTGATAATGCGCGAGCCCGGAGCCTACACTCTCTCCACGTACTTTCTCTCTCCGCACTAGAACGCCTACTCGCAGCCGTTGTCCAGGTGCGACGAGCCTGGACAAGCGGTTACGCGTTATTACTCGCGTCGGAGATGATGCGTGCACGCTTACCATGTTAGGTCTTCGGCGAATTTGACTCGGTGGCCTAGCATCCTCGCGTGCATCCTCTTGACTCATCTGGCATCGTAGCTCGATCTTTCATGATCTCTCGAACTGTATAGCAACGCCAGGCGATCGGCTCTTCTGCGCGCGGAAGTCGCTTTTATTCACAGTACGGCAGGTAGAATCAGTCTGCCGCACAGCCTCGGTACACTTCACGTACTTCCCACGTAAGTACGTGAAGTCACACTTTTCTGGCAGAGTAAATGGCCTCAGTAAAGTACACTACTTCTTTATTGAAGTTAAGCGAATGATAAGACTCATTGCTATTCGCGATAACAAAACCCGCGAACTCGCACGCGTGTATCTCTCACGAGCGGTAACAACAAGATGGATGCCGGGCTCTTTCGCACTGGCTTGCTCGTCGTCTCGTCGATGCAGCTCCAATTCTGCATCGACGCGCCCTCTAACGTTCGCTACCACGAACTTACTAATTACAGACGTCGGTACGGCAGGCCGTGACAGTGTACATGTATGTTACTTACGTGAGCACAAATATAAAACCCTCTATACTGATTGTTATATCATTGACTATATAGGCGTTAAGCGTGAAAAATTTGTTTATGTTTTATCTCATTAGTAACGCTTTCCCAGCGCAAAATCCCCGAATCTCACATATATGTCTAGATAGGTATTTACGTCGTCTATCACCACACAAAAATAATTGAGCAACAAAAATAACGTTTTGCGAGAAAAATGCATTTTTTTTAAAAAGTCCATAACTCGTGCATTTTTTAATTTTGTTTCAAAATAACATAAAGAACGTGAAAGAAAGCTCAAAACTGAGTAAAAGCTTCAAAAACTGGTGAAACAATAGCAGTATGAAAATAACATTAAAAAATTTTTTTCTAAGTAAGGTATTTCTCCGAATATTTTGACATCGCTGAACCCCTGCAACTTTTATGCAACAAAAAAATAAAAAAATATGTATCAAATCATTTTTGGCGTAGAACATAAATATTGTAATTCCAAAATGATCGGTGACATTGGCTTACGCGGATCATCTGATTTGAGATGGATTCGATCATATATCCTTATATTTTAGAAAATAAATAACCTCAGGATTGTAAGCATTCCACAAGCATGATGAACACAATTAGATAATAAAATATCGCTTCCAAACAGTGACATAACACCAGCAAGAGATGTGATATAAGCATGTAATAAAATAGAATAAAAATATTTGTCTTGATCCACGAAAAATTGTACCATATATAATGGTACTTTAGGTCTTGACTCATTCAATGGTTGTATGAAGTCCAAAATAACTGGTGAAAGTGGAAGAAACATGTATGATAGTAACACAAAGTACACCATACCTGAAATCAATCTAACATTTTTATTGTCAATGATTCAACTACATTATAAGTGAAAGTCTGAAAATAAAAAATATATTTACAGATGTAGGCGATATTTAAAGATTTTCCATAATCTCCATATTCAGATAAAATTTTTATTTCATCTTCATCTGATAAGCTATCCCAATCGTTTTTCACTTTCCTCAACACTAATCGTATCTAAACCATTAGTGTTATTTAGGTATTGTTATATTCGGAAATATTTTTTACTTTTTTAATTATTGTTTCTTTAATTTCAGTAATTAAAATTTTAGAACTTAATTTATATTCCGATATGTAAATAAAAGATTTGATTCAACTAAATAAACAATAATGTAACAAACGATTGTAGCATTATCAACAGAATCATTTCTATAATAAAAATTGTAGCTATTAAAATATAAAAAGGTACAAGATTGCAGAAAAGAGATAAGATATTTTTCATTCTAAATGAATAAAATTATATAAAGTTAAAATTTAGAATTTTACACAAAACCATGATTATCTATTCAAATTTATATTCAAAAATATTTTCTTAAATAATTTTTAATTTAATGTTTTTTTTTTTAAGTAACTTCGACAAACCTTATGTTGGTTGAATATTCCGTTGAGAAACTTCACACCTATAGCAGCATTATATATAAAGGGCGGCATACTTTCAATAACAAGATTAATATTTTTCCTGTTTTCAACAATTTTAATACCCTGAAATTTAAGTGACTATTAGTTATAAAAATTTTATATTATAACAACGTCTAACACGCTCATGTATCATCTCCATGATATGGAGTGCCATCTGATCTCTGTCTACTAAATATTAAAATATGAGTATTATTTTATGATAAAGCAACGTTGTAATTCGAACACCTATATTCACTTTTTGTATGTACAAAAGGTTTGACAAAGCCTGAAAATTTTAATGAATCTTCTAAAACATTACAAAAATGTTAAAGCTTTTTATTGAGAAAGAACGTTTGAACGTAGGTACTATTTATAATGCATGAAAAAACAAATGATAATGTAGCTACGTTGAACCTTTTTTTAAAGTGTACACCCAATGGACATTGATTCGTGTCGTTAGTGACCGTCATGCATAACCTTTTCAATTGTTTTCTCATTTCTTATGTATGCTAACGTTTAAAAGGTTATGCGTGACGGTCACTAACGGGCACGTTCGACACGAATCAATGTCCATTGGATATACATTTTTTTGTAGTGAAGAAATTTAAGTACAAGAAAAGATATGTAATAATTATTTCATATTCATTATTATTTACACTCAAAAACTTTGTATTAATAGTAAGAATTTTTAATTTGATACGTAACGGTAAAATCATTTATTTTGAAAAAATATAAACATATATAAGTATAGTAAATACCTCTGGTAACATAATACTAATGTGTTGAATTATCCAAAAATAACGGAAAAACTTTGAAGATAAACAAGATTGATAAGGCCATTGTCCTAAAGCAGTCAAATAAACTTGACTATGCATAAAAGAATTATCCATATTCTGACATTTACGTTTGATATCCATCAAATCATATAAAACGATAGACAATGTCTGAATATTACTTTATCTCTTGTGTGTAAAAATGATTCTAAGGTAAAAACTTTACTTTTCATGAAATTCAACACATCAATATATCCAATTATCTTACATAAGATTTACTTATGCAACTGAGAAAATTTTAATACCGAAATCTTTCTACAGTATACTTTGAATTTTTATAAGAAACGTTATGGATATGAACATAATTTTTTTTTTCTAAACGTAGTTTTTCTTTTAACCTATGGATTCCCAATATCAAACTTTCACAGTTTATGTATTAGATTCGAATATATAAGATAATGAAGAGCAATTTTCTTACGATTTGCATAATCTTATATTATACCATTTACGATTGAGAATCTTTCTTGTTTCAGTCACGATACACAGGTTAATTTTTACAAATACTTACCTTAGCCTAAACATAAAGTGATATGTTTTCTAAATTTTTCAAAATTTTATCTAATTTTTAATTTATTTATAAGTTAGTATTTTAGATTATTAGGTATAGACACCTATTTAGTCATAGAGAGGGTGTTTTTCTGTGTGCGTGCGTGCGTGCGCGCGCGCGCGCGTGTGTGTGTGTGTGTGTGTGTGTGTGCAGGCAATAGTGAAATTTTACTATTTAAAAAAGTTATTGTACACTACTGAAAATAGTGGAATAGCTCACTATTTCAGAGTGCATATTCATTATTTCGGAAGTGATCTACTTATCACTCGAGAATGGTGATTTTTTCACTATTTTACATTTAGAGAGCAGATTTTAAGCAGACGGGTCTTATCCTTTCTGATTTTGTTTATTTTTTTTTTTAATATTTCTTTTTTATAAAATTTGGCTTTCTTTTTTTTATAGCAATTTTTCAATTTTTGATATTTATTTTTTCCCGTTTTTCACAGTTCAAAGTCAATATTGTTTATGTGTTATTAATGCCGTCTACGAAAAAGCTCTATAGGATTTCTCATGCCATTGTTATAGTATTTCGCATAAGTTCCCTATGGAATTCATATAGGTTTGCTATAATAGGGTAGATGTGGCTATTGCTGCGGATGCGTCAATTACTGTTGAAAATACAAATCCGATATTTCTAATTTCTCTACGGCTTTCAATAACTATCTAAAAATATCAAAAATAATTATAGATATCACTAATCAAAACTATAAAAACCCTATTGTAAAAAAATTAATAATAAATTTCTTATGAAATTTAAAAATGCCTCACTCCCGAAAAAGTAGAAAATTTTACAAAATAATGGGTATAGCTCGCTTGCTTAAAATCGAGATTATTTTGTTGGTGTAATCGTTTATTTAATTATAATAACAGATTTATAATCTAGAATATTTTTTCTATCAAAATGTTTTTTTGAAAGTTCTTTTATCTTAGTTTAAAGTATTGTTTTTCTCACCGCATTGCATACGCATAAAACTGTTAACCGCGTGGGTTACTGCGATATTTTAGTCGCGCCGGCGCAACCTAACCTATAATCCTCTCTAGTGTCCTGGACGTCGCTCGCTGGAGATACACGTGCAGGCCGCGTCTAATCGAGAGATTATCCGAAAATTCAGTGAGGTTTTGTGCAATTTCGATGTCTTATCTACCTGATTTGTGCACACATGAGTGCAATAAAGAAAGTGAAACTAAGGCTGAATTATACCCGAGAAAGTGTGGCTTTAGCGCTGGAAAAAAATTCGCAGTAAATAATACGCAATAATTGGTAGTTCAACAGGATCTGGTACGCAGTAATTGCCGGGGAAAAAATGATCCATATACGGCCATATACATCCATATATGAAAATCTTGCATGGGGATATATGAGCATACGTGATTATATATGATCATATATGGATTTCGTCTCTATATAAACATATATACTTGTATATTAGCAAATATAGTCATATATGAATATATATGATGATATATAGACATATATGATAAAATCGATATACATTCATGTATGTCCATGTAAGTCCATGTACGGTCGTATACGATTTTACATATTTGTATATAATAATATTTGTTCATACATGGACAAATATGGATACGTATAAAGATGACTTACAAAAGTATTATATATATCCATATATGTCCATATATAATCATGTATGACTATACTTGCTTATATACAACCATGTGTTTTTATATAAAGACAAAATCCATATATGATCAAATATGGTTATATATAATCACGTATGGTCATATATGTCCATGCAGATTTTTATATATGAGTATATATGGCCATACATGGATCATTTTTTGCCGGGTGGTATTTCAACAGTATCTGGTACGCAGTAATGTATGCACGCCAGCAGTAATTTCTGCAAATAGTTACTTACATAAATTAATTTTCTATGTATTTAAATTTTACTATTAACGCGTTCTTTTTTTTCTTACACCGTGATTGTTAAGCTTTTGATTAAAAAAAAAAAAAAATAGATTTCGTTCATTTATACTGATGATTTTAAAGTTCGCGTATAATTTTACTTCTCAGTAATACCCACATCTAACCTAGTGCATTGTGCAACAAGGGGAAAAAATAAGCTATTTCTAGCGAGGGTGAGGTACTGAAAACACCTCACCCGAGTCTAAAATAGCTTTTATTCCCATCTCAACAAATATGGCCACTTTTTTCCCTGAAAAGCGGGACAAAAGTTAGATTTTGTTTCCCTCTTTCAACAAATTTAACGTTTGTGGGAAATATGACGATATTTCCCTCTTTTTGCCGGCCCCCGCCCATGTTTACAAACACTTCCCATATTTCCGTCGGTCCCACTTTCCAAATAAAAAAGTGGCCACAGTTGAGATGGGAATAAAGTACTATATGTAACTCAGGAGAAAAGTCGATGATTCCCTCGGGTGATCACTGCCCTCGCTTCGCTTCGCTCGCTCGGACAGTGAACCCACCCACGGGAATCAAGAGCGACTTTTCTCCCTTGTTACATAATGTACTATTTCTTCCCGAGTTATACACCGTATTTTTTTAATGAAGGCATGACAGGGTCTTTTTCCCGTATATGAGTGGGAGAGAGGATTGGGCTTTCGAGTCGTCAAAACGCATTTCTCACCTGTTTTGAGGGTAGTGTGACACGGTATTTAGTAATTACGTAATCACTAGTCCCGGTTTCCGTGTCCAACAACTATCTCCCTTCTATGCACGTGATCGCAAAATTTATCAAGAGCGCCAGGCGATCACATAACTCACGAACATCTACTACAAGTTCTCCGGCTGAGACTCTACCCTCATTATCGGCGGGGCTCTCACGGACAAGCCGCCACGGGACCGTGGCTACAAACACACACACACACACACACACACACGCACGCACGCACGCACGCACAGAAATTTTTCAAAAACCATGTATTTTGATTCCTAACCCTCGAAAAACAATTATAACATGTTCTTAGAACAACTCAAAAAATGACTATCACAAAGCTTCCTCTAAGGGGAAGCAAAATACTTGAATAGCAAAAAACAATATTTTTGTTTATTTGTTTAAAAAATTTTTGTTTAAACAAATATGTTGTATCCAGTTTAATTAAAAAAATCTTTTGTTTCGTATTTTGTATTACGTACAACGTACGTATGTAACAAGCAAGAAAACCAAAAACTTTGTCAAAAATAAATAATAGCGTATTTTATGAGTTAAATCCCTTATATAAATTGAGCATTCGAGATAATCTATTTTGCCCTCGAACGATCTCGAAATCTCGAATAATCGAATCCGTCTCGAATCTCTAAAGGAGAAAAACAAAAGACGAAACAGTGGCGCGCGTAGCGCGCTGATTAACGCTAGTCCCTTATATAAATTGAGCATTCGAGATAATCTATTTTGCCCTCGAGCGATCTCGAAATCTCGAATAATCGAATCCGTCTCGAATCTCGAAAGGAGAGAAACAAAAGACGAAACAGTGGTAGTCATGTTTAAATTGACATAATTGTGCATTAATAAAACATATAGTTAATGAATAAAAACTATGTTTTTAAAACTCAAATATTTATTCAAGGTTTAAAGATTACATTAGTTTGAATTTTTGGAAAAGATTCATTTGCATTTATTTTGCAACTGGTTAAAGTTCTTAAAATGGAAAACTTGCAATTTCAAAAATCATAGCTTTTTGAATTTGCATTTTTCGAAGGTGCGACCAAAAGTACTTTTCGTCTCAAAATAGCATAATTTTTCAGAAAAAACATACTTGAATGGCAAAAAACTATTATTTCGTTATTTTTTTAGACAATTATTGTTTAAACAATGTTGTAACACTTTAATAAAAAAGGACCTCCTGATTCGGATTCTGCGGGCGTATAAAATACGTAAAGTAGATACAACAAGTTTTATCAGGGGAAAGCTTATTGCATACGAGATGGTACCCAGCGTAAAGTAAACCCAAGAAAAGAATACAACAAAAATACAACAGAGGTACTCATCAAATTGAAAAATCTAAAAAGATTGTAACGTACACGACCAAGTATTCCCTCGCGGGTAATTAAGGCGCTTCTGACGTCACATGTTAATAGGATTGTTGTCATGTATGAGAGAGATGTCCAGATTGTAATCGAGTATACATAGAGCCCGATTTCTAAGTACTAGCGTTAATTTGGCACGCTACGCGCGCCAAATACGCTCTTCGCGGTTTCCCGATTTCTTTCGAGTTTCGAGAACGATTCGAGATTTCGAGATACCTCGCAAAAACGCTTGAAAACGGAACGAATATCGATCGCTCAATTTATATTAAGGATCGGGACGCACTTCTGTATCCGAGCTCGCTCTGTACACTTACCGATAACCATTGCGCTTAGGCAAGTGATGTGAGCATTACCCTTTGCGCTCGTTAAAAAAACTCTGTAGATGATATTTTTGTAAATCTTTTTTGTGAATAAATGTAAATATAATTATATACTTTGCTTTATAACCTAAGTTCAAAATACCTAAATTCTTACACACAAACCCTACATTACCGACCTTCCATGACACGTTAGTCGACCCGTTAATGAGTCGACTGCTTACCCGGTTCCTCTCTAATCGGCACGATAGCAAGCTCGTTAATGTGAAAGCTGTTTACCCGAATCCTAGATATCCATCGCGGCATGGTAATTGACCCGCTGATGAGTTGATTTTTTACCCGCATCTCCCACCTTTAGTCTCTCTCTATCGAATGCCCGGACTCCGGCATACTGCGCGCCGGTATCTTACCCCGAGAGGAGAGAGCATTCCTTAAGGGGATGCCTTACTCGTACTATTACCGACCGAGCAATTCACACAGTTTCAAGCTGATTAAAAATAAAATACGTCGAATCACAAAAAATCAAGAGAACACTCTTCTGTGTTTTTTAACGTTCTATCATCCAGTCAAAGTTTGGAGTTGAAATATCAAGCCGTTTTTTCAAAAACTTTGAACGAAATTAAATTTCGTTTGTTCAAAGTTTTTGCAGAAATGACTTGATATTTCGACTCCAAACTTTGACTGAATGATAGAACGTTAAAAAACACAGAAGAGTGTTCTCTTGATTTTTTGTGATTCGACGTATTTTATTTTTAATCAGCTTGAAACTGTGTGAATTGCTCGGTCGGTAATGGTAGGACTATGGCACCCCGTTAAACCGATAGGCGCTCGAGTCCAGTACACGAACTTTTATCTTAGTACATTAACATACGTCCAAGTAACAACATCTAATAGCTTTAAATTTAACAAAACAATAAATTACAAAATTAAAGTAGAATTTATAAATATTAATTATTTTAATTTAATTTATAAGACTGTAAGACCGATTGAAAAATTCTGATCAGTTGATAGTAAGTTGTAGTCGACATAAGTAATATTTTTTATACCACTCTAACCTCAAAATCACAACTTTGATATGATTTTTCGGCGCTCGTGGTATAAAATACCGTTCGAAACTAATGCGTAAGTCGATTATTTAGGTGGTGTGACTTTTTCCACGAGCGAAGCGAGTAATCGACTTCCCCACCCGTGTCGAAATGTACTATAATGATAGAATTTTGTGAGCTGTCATTACTTCGGTACGTTACAAGATAAAGGTCATTTATTGTGTTATTTGGATATTACTTACATATATAAACAAAACAATTTATATTGTGTATATTACTGATCATACCTCAAACGGCAAAAAGATCTGATTGCACTTAATATTTTTTTCTCTTTTTATGGAGAAAAGTGGACGATCTGACATAGATAGTTTGATAGGTATTTATTTATACCCCCTAAAACCGAAAAAAAATTCATTTAAAAAATTGGCTCTTTTGAAAAAAATAAATTTTTCTCAAAAGTGTATATTTCGTGAAAACTGCTTATGCATTTTTAAAACATATCTTCTGTATTTTTTAATTTTTATCAAAACATCATGCAGGAGGTGAAAGAGGACGTTAAACTGACAAGGAGAGGGTTTCAGCTGCGAGAACCGGATTTTAGCGGGCATTGGAGGGTCGATTTCCGGTACCTAAAAATTAAGCCCAGTGCTCACATTTCCGTTAAATGGGCCCTTTTTCTTGGGATATGGGCAATTTAATCTCAAATATCGTCTATATCGTCAAAAAATGATGTCTCTCCTATTGACTGTCACATTGCAAGTATTTAAGATATACGAAAACGAGGAAGAAAAATTATGAAAGTAGACAGTAAAAGCTAAAATTTAAGCTCCGATTCATTAAAAAATATTGATTTTTCAGGAAGGTACAAGCAATCAAAGATAGGGTACGAAAATGGTTAAAAATTTGTCTTCATTTTAACCGATTAAATGAATCGTATTTTTAACCATTTTCGTATCCTATCTTTGATCGTTTGTAATCGGGGCTTAAATTTTAGCTTTTATAATTTTTCTTCCTCGTTCTCGTATCTTAAATATTTGCAATGTGACACTCAATAGAAGAAACATCATTTTTTAACGAAATAGACGATATTTGAGATTAAATTGCCCATATCTCAAGAACAAGGGCCCATTTGACGGAAATGTGAGCACTGGGCTTCATTTTTAGGTACCGGAAATCGACTCAAATGCTCGCTAAAATCCGTTTCCCGCAGCTGAAACCCTCTCCTTGTGAGTAAAACTGCGCATAGTTTATTCAAAAGCTTAAAAAACTTCTAAAATAAGAATGTTTTGAAAATAACATTGAAAAATAAAATTTCAAAGTCAGTATATTGTACAAATTTTAAACATTGCAAACCGGCTGTAATTTCAGTGCAATCGAAAAATGAAAAAATACGTGTCAAATCATTTCAACAGAATAAATAGCGTACTTAAAATGATCGGCGATGTGAGCGCAGTCAAGCCGTTCAATTTGAAATGAATTCGGTCTGAAAGAAAGATTTTGAATAAAAACATTTGTTTTATGTCACTCACTATTAATTTTGTTAGGATGGATTGTAATTTAGTCGACAATATGAATTGAGACTAACTTTTTATGACTCAAGAATTGAATCATAATTTAAAAAGAACAATTCAATCGAATCGCAAAAATGAGGCTTGATTCCATCTTAACGATTCATAAATTAATTATAATTTATCAATGCTGATTTATTTGAATCGAAAAATGATTTCTACTCATTAAAATCGCATTCATTTTAACGATACGAATGAATCGGTAGTAAATCATGTCTCGTTGATTGGTGACTCGACCCATAGTCCAGTCAAATTGGCTCGAAAAAGGGTGATTTTCGAACAAAATTAATATTAGGATGCGACAACATTTTTCTTGTTCAATGAGCTATACAGAGCTACTGTAAAAAAAAAGAAACTCGCAACGCCTGGCGGAATTATTTGTATCATTGTTTAAAGAGTCAAAATATGGTTTTTTGCATTTTGCGAAAAATCTAATGCTCGGATGAAGTTCAATGTATGGAAGAAGTTGTAGGAATTAAAAAGACCTACAAAACGAGCTCTTGTTTATTAAGATTCGTCAATTATTTACGTCGCAAAATGAATAAAACGATTAAATTTAAGTTTTCGATTTTTTGCAATAAAAAATGTTCTATTATAGTTATTGATTAAAACTTTGCATATTTGGATAGGTCTTTTCAAGACGAAAAAAATACCTTTTTGACATTTGCGATAACTTAATTATTTATTGCTAAAATCCATTTTGCAACAAAAAACACTTTTTTTTAATTAATTATTACAGGAATGGGAGGTCGCATCGACATGGGGTGAAGCTTCTTAAAGAGTTGTACTTTAATTGCTCCATAAGAAGTATATCGCGTTTTTTAGTTAAAAGCTATGAAAAATGGCTTTACAAAAAGAACAGGTAATTGACGCTAATCGCTCGACCGCACGCTGTCTAAAATCTGAATTAGAGACTTCAAAATGACATACGCTGAAAAATTTAGCTTTTCTCAGGAACTAATTAATGGATTTGAATGATTCTTTTTTGCTTCCTCAAAGAGGAAGCTTTGTAATGGTGAAAAAAATTTTTGGAACAAAAAATGTTTAAAAACATTTTTTAAGACTTTTGACACCAATATCCGATGTTTTTGAGAACAAAAATTTTCGTGTCTGTATGTATGTGTGTGTGTGTGTGTGTGTGTGTGTGTGTGTGTGTGTGTGTACCGGCTATAACTTTTGAACGAATTGACCGATTTTCATCTATGAGGTCTTTTTCTCTTCGTTTGGACATAGAATAGAGATAGCTTAACCTATTTTTTCATTTTATCGTTTTTCTTTTGTTTTATAACCAAAAAATGATTTTGAATTTTCAGTTTTTTTGATTTTTTCATATCATACAGCCATTATTACATAATATAGTAAACTGTTTTTGAAAGGTCTTCAAATTACCTACAATTTCTTTTTTTAAAAGTTGAATTATCTTTACTCTGTCATTTGTTATTAAGGAAAACATTTTTATATTTCATAAATTAATTTCTCAAAAAATATTTTATTTATCGACTTGAAATTTTAACCACTTATAGCAATCATTGAAGACTATATTTGGTTAAAATTTCAAGTGATTATCTTCATTTCTTTTCTAGAAAAAAAATATTTTTGAAAAAAATTGCATTTTTTTTCGGACGCGATAACAGGAGTAAAAATCAACCAATCGTCTTGAAATTTGGCACAGAGATAGCTTTTTTATATCTTCGAACCGAGTTTGTTGCCCAAAAAAATCGGTCAATTACGATTAAAGATATTTGAGGTTAAAAATTTTTCTTTTTAATTTTCGAATTGCGTTTTTCAGAGAATTGTTGATTTATCGACCTAAAATTTTAACCACTTATAACACTCATTGAAGACTATATTTGGTTAAAATTTCAAGTGATTATCTTCATTTGTTTCAGAGAAAAAAAATATTTTTGAAAACAAGGGAATTTTCTTTCGGACGCGATAACAGGAGTAAAAATCAACCAATCGTCTTGAAATTTGGCACAGAGATAGCTTTTTTATATCTTCGAACCGAGTTCATTGCCCAAAAAAATCGGTCAATTACGATTAAAGATATTTGAGGTTAAAAATTTTTCTTTTTAATTTTCGAATTGCGTTTTTTCAGAGGATTGTTGATTTATCAACCTAAAATTTTAACCACTTATAACACTCATTGAAGACTATATTTGGTTAAAATTTCAAGTGATTATCTTCATTTGTTTCAAAGAAAAAAAATATTTTTGAAAACAAGGGATCTTTCTTTCGGACGCGATAACAGGAGTAAAAATCAACCAATCGTCTTGAAATTTGGCACAGAGATAGCTTTTTTATATCTTCGAACCGAGTTCGTTGCCCAAAAAAATCGGTCAATTACGATTAAAGATATTTGAGGTTAAAAATTTTTCTTTTTAATTTTCGAATTGCGTTTTTTCAGAGGATTGTTGATTTCTCGACCTAAAATTTTAACCACTTATAACACTCATTGAAGACTATATTTGGTAAAAATTCCAAGTGATTATCTTCATTTGTTTCAGAGAAATAAAATATTTTTGAAAACAAGGGTATATGTATATCTATATACATAAGATATAAGTGCTGTTTTTTATATGTGTGTGTGTGTGTGTGTGTGTGTGTGTGTGTGTGTGTGTGTGTGTGTGTGTGTGTGTGTGTGTGTGTGTGTGCGTGCGTGCGTGTGTGTGTGTGTGTGTGTGTGTGTGTGTGTGTGTGTGTGTGTGTGTGTGTGTGTGTGTGTGTAGTAACCCCTTGTTACGAAACTAATTCAAATAAATTGTAAATCTGGTCGTTTTTTAGGCTCAAGTTTCTATTAATACTAAATTCATTATTTTAAGCTCAAATTTTCCAAATTCTGTCTCGGGATCGATTGCCGAGTTACCGACCACATGCTCGGATATTCTATCCGAGGCCGAAGCCGTCTCTTAGCCGATTTTGTTCGATGACGAGAGACTACGGGGCAGCATTCGTGTAGAGGCCGCCTTTGATCGGCCGAGACAGTCTTTTGAAAAAGCCGTACCTACGTCAACTGTCTCTTACTTTAAAAGACGCGCTCTCTCTGCTTGAGCTTTCAAACGAACAGACGTATACCTAATGTAAAAAAGTTGTTCTGAAATAAAGTGATAATAAAACATAAAATGAATATAAGTATTTTCTTCCTGCTACACCCATGTTATTTACTGTATCTGTTCCCTGTTCCTTTTTGCGTGTAACGGGTCTTATATGTAAAGTACGGAACGCCATCATTTCCGGCCAACAATAGTGAAATAAACGAAGTTATAATACTTTCATTTTTAATTCTTATTTCACCGATACCGCACGTCACAAAACGTCCATGGCAAAACAAATAAAATTTTCCAATTAACAAATAAAAATATTAATCCCTCCCATCTGAAAGCAAAGTATCTAAATTGCAATAACAATAATTATGATAATCCTACTTTATACAATCTTTCATTTTTCTAGATATACATATACCTTTAAATAAGAAAAATTATAGAACTTTGTCTATGAAATTGTAGCCGATTATCTTGTGCGATAGTACTGTGCTTTTTACGTTAATAATTCGAAAAAAATGAAATTAAATAAAAAATTATCTTTTGTAGATAAGATAATATGGCTTGAAGACACTATAGTCAGACATTACATTTATTTCTCTACAAAGAAATATAATAGTTTGCGGTTAACCCTTCACGTATGTTTCACATAAGGGCAATGAATTCATTGCATGCTATTTTAAATCTATATTTAATTCACTAATATGAATTGGACAGCTACTATTCTTGAACAGACGGACGTATGCGGACGGTTAACCGCAAACTAATAACTTTTACAGAGGAATAAATGTAATGTTTTACTTTCCTTTTTGAGTAATATTATCTTATACACCAAAAATAACTTATTCGTATTATTTAATTTCATTCTTATAAGTACAGTTCTTATAACACATAAGATAATAAGTTATAATTTCATCGACAAAGTTCTACAATTTTGCTTATTAAAGGTATATCCACACATGAGAAACATTGTATAAAGTAATATTATATTATTTTAGTTATTATTATTACAATTTGAATAATTGTTGAAAATAAAAAAGGTTAAAAAATACTTTTCAGCTTTATCGCAATACGCACGGTGTCCGATTAAATTCAATTTTCGTTCACAAACCATTATTTACTTTAGAATTTAAAAAAACGGATTTCTCAACTTATAAATAGTAATTTTATAGTTAAGAATTAAAATAAGAAGGATAACAAATTTGATACGATTGGGCTAGTTTCATTTAAAAAACTTTATATAGTGAAATTTTTCGAAATTGAGATTTTGATGTTCTTTATTTTTGGAGATTAAAATAGATATAAATATATAATTCATGATGCATTTCATCTTCTCTCCTTAATTTTTAATTCAACCAAAAAGTATGCATATACAAATGAGACTTACATTACAAATAAAAACCGCTAAAATTCATTGGCACTTAGCTTCTTCAAACTAATTTATCGATTCCTTTTATTAAATTTAAATTCCTAAAATAAATTTTTCACAAAAAAATTGAATTTCCATAATAAAACTTTTTTTCGTTTTTTCTTTTTAATAATTAAATAAAGAGATATCTATTGAACCGATGTGGAAAGTCTTATATCTGACACTCTTGGAAGCTGTCTTGGAAATCGTACTTCGTGCAAAAATTAAATGAAGATGTAATTAACCGATATTTTTGGGCAAAGAACTCAGTTTGAAGATATAAAAAAGCTATATCTCTGCCAAATTTCAGGACGATTGGTTGATTTTTACTCTTGTTATCGTGAAACAACGAAAGCGCTCCTTTTTTATAAAATAATTTTTTTTCTAAAAAACAAATGAAGATAATCTCTTCAAATTTTAAAACAAATGAATATAATCTCTTCAAATTTTTAACAAATATAGTCTTCAATGAGTTTAATAAGAGGTTAAAATTTTAAGTCGATAAATCAAGTATTCTATGAAAAAACGCGTTTCGAAAATTAAAAAAAAATTTTTAACCTAAAATATCTTCGGTCGTAATGGACCAATTGTTTTGAGCAACGAACTCGATCTGACGATATATAAAAGCTATATCTGTGCCAAATTTTAGAACGATTCGATGATTTTTACTCTTGTTATCGTCCGACAACGAAAACGCAAATTTTTTCTAAAATAATTTAAAAGAAAAACAAACCAAAAACTTTAATGAGAGCTTAAATATTTTTTCAAAACCATCAACACATTCTTTAAAAAACTAATTTTTTAAATATATTCTAACAACACAATTTGTCTATAGTCCTTTTATTTATTCTGATCTCATCTATTCAATAAGCACTCTCTACAAATGGTAATAATTTTTTTCATGACTGTACAAATAATAATATTGTTAATAAAACTTTCTACGAAAGTATAAAATAAGGCAAGTATAGAAGTTTTTTCTGTATAATCTATAAAATAATATTTATGATTTTTTAAAAGAAGTCAAATAAATACTATAGTAAAAAAGTCTTTTACTTCTTTGAGTCAATATATGTTCAACAAATTAATACATTCAAATTGTTCACTGCAAATCAAACAAACGAAAGTTGTGAAATCAATTATTGATAGTCAAGTAATGCAAACCCATTCTCCGAAAAACTGTATGACTATGTTCTCAGAAATGTATTCAAATTTCTTCATTCTTCTATACAAATTAAACACAAGAAAGTACTGAAATCAATTAATTATAGTCAAGTACCGGCCATAAGAACTTTTCCCGGATAGCACAAGACGTTTTTTAAACGTCATTATGACGTCAAATTTTAAACCTCGCGACGTCAGAAATATAAGTTGATCAAATGTGATAATGACGTCAGTAAAACGTTGAAAATGTCCGAAGAATTATTTATCCTGTAATATTAATTACTTTAGACGTCATAAAAACGTCATAAAAACGTCATAAAAATTCATAAAAAGTCATAAAAACATCATAAAAACGTCATAAAACCGGAATAAATACGTCATAAAGGCATTATACTCATATATTTTTCAAAATCTTTAGAATTAATCCATCTTTTTTTCTCGCTAGGTGGCGTCGAACAATCTCAAAGTAGAAAAATGAGGTTCAGTCTATAAGAGCAAATATTGAAAGAGAAGGTGGGGGGGGCTTCTTCATACATAAATATTATACGCCTGCTTAGACATATATATAAAGATGTAATGTATAAATGACGTTTTCATGACGTTTTTTATGACGTTTTTATCACGTTTTATAAGACGTTTCTATAACGTTTATTGTATGTTCTTCCAACATTTTTCTAACGTCCTTCTAACAGATTTTTAACCTTTTTATGACGTCGAAAAAATGAAAAGAAATATCGGTAGAAAAATACTGCGGACATTTTCAACGTCTTACTGACGTTATTATGACGTTTGAGCAACTTATATTTCTGACGTCGCGAGGTTTAAAATTTGACGTCATAATGACGTTTAAAAAACGTCTTGTGCTATCCGGGTTCGTACCTCGCCTATAAAATTACATTTTACGCCCACATTGAAACTTCAAAATTATTCAGTCAGCGGGCATAAAGTACTACATGACGCCCAAGAGGCCCAATAGCTCACACACTCCTACAAAACTTTATAGTATCTACGTACTTTACGTCCGTGTGGGCGAAAATTATTTTAATTATATAACTATAATGCCTTCTTTTTATTTCTAAAATTCATAAGAATTTTTTCAGGTATTTACGAAAAGTCAAAGCCTATATAAAAAATTACATAGTTACCAACACATCACTATTTTTCATTATTCCTCCTCAATTTTGAACTTTCTATAATATTGCGCATCTTGGAAGGACAAAAGAAGTCTAGAGCTGCTCTAGCAGGGGTGGTCCTCCGATCTCCCGTACATACTTGGCGGGCCAGACGGTTTGCAGTATACCGGTGGGCTACTTAAATGTAGAATACTAAATTTTTGCATAAATTTATTAACAATATTTATACGTATAAGTACACCATAAATAATTACATTGGTTCTAATTTTTAATTGATGCCGTTAAGTACAACATATCCGTACATGCAGAATCATGATTTATATTTGATTACTAAACATATTTTTCCTTGTGTTCGTTCTTTTTAAACGAGAATAAAGTACAAAATTCATATAAATTTATAGCCTGTTCAAAAGTCCTTTACATTTTACTAACCGTTTTATAAGCAACATATGTTATATCCTTTTCCCCCGTGTAAATATCATATAAGATCTCATATGAGAATTTCAGACATCGCATATCTCGTATGAGATATTATATGTAATATCATATGCAATTTTACGTATTATGAGATCTCATATGATATTTTCACGCGGGTGTGTACTTTTTATTTAAAAACAGAGTGATAGATTCATAGATCAGTAGTTAATATGTAGAAGTAACCCATTTATACATTTTATCTCATCCATATGAATATTTATATGAAAATGACCATGCCTTATACATGAACTGCAAACCGTCGGGCCCGCCAAGTATGTACGGGAGATCGGAGGACCACCCCTGCTAGAGCAGCTCTAGATTTCTCTTGTCCTTCCAAGATGCGTAATATTATAGAAAGTTCAAAATTGAGGAGGAATAATGAAAAATAGTGATGTGTTGGTAACTATGTAATTTTTTATATAGGCTTTGACTTTTCGTAAATACCTGAAAAAATTCTTATGAATTTTAGAAATAAAAAGAAGGCATTATAGTTATATAATTAAAATAATATTCGCCCACACGGGCGTAAAGTACGTAGGTACTATAAAGTTTTGTAGGAGTGTGTGAGCTATTGGGCCTCTTGGGCGTTATGTAGTACTTTATGTCCGCTGACTGAATAATTTTGAAGTTTCAATGTGGGCGTAAAATGTAATTTTAGAGGCGAGGTACGAAAAGTTCTTATGGCCGGTACTTGACTATAATTAATTGATTTCAGTACTTTCTTGTGTTTAATTTGTATAGAAGAATGAAGAAATTTGAATACATTTCTGAGAACATAGTCATACAGTTTTTCGGAGAATGGGTTTGCATTACTTGACTATCGATAATTGATTTCACAACTTTCATTTGTTTGATTTGCAATGAACAATTTGAATGTACTTACATATAATTTGTTGAGCATACATTGACTCAAAGAAGTAAAAGACTTTTTACTATAGTATTTATTTGACTTCTTTTAAAAAATCATAAATATTATTTTATAGATTATACAGAAAAAACTTCTATACTTGCCTTATTTTATACTTTCGTAGAAAGTTTTATTAACAATATTATTATTTGTACAGTCATGAAAATAGTACATTTCGACACGGGTGGGGAAGTCGATTATTTAGCTGGTGTGACTTTTTGCACGAGCGAAGCGAGTGCGAAAAAGTCACACCAGCTAAATAATCGACTTACGCACTAGTTTCGAACGGTATTTTGTACCACGAGCGCCGAAAAATCATATCAAAGTTGTGATTTTGAGGTTAGAGTGGTATAAAAATTATTACCATTTGTAGAGAGTGCTTATTGAATAGATGAGATCAGAATAAATAAAAGGACTATAGACAAATCGTGTTGTTAGAATATATTTAAAAAATTAGTTTTTTAAAGAACGTGTTGATTGTTTTGAAAAAATATTTAAGCTCTCATTAAAGTTTTTGGTACAGAGGGGGAGAGAGAGGGGGAAGAAAGAGAGGGTGGGAGAGTTTAGTAAATAATGTTTGTTAAGTATAAAACTATGTAGAATAGTAACCAAACTTATTCTTGCCTATAAGTTTTTACTTTTGTAAAAAAATTTTTTAGAGAGATTTCACAACTTTTGAGTAAAAGTACATTATAAATAATGTTTGTTAAGTATAAAATTACACTTTAATTGATTTCACAACTTTTTTGGGTTTTAAAAAATACTTTAAAAAATAGTTTTTAAAAGTGTTTATTATAATTGTTTCAAAAAAACATTTAAGCTTTCAGTCAAATTCTTTGTAGAGAATTGGACAGTTGTTGAGAGCAAGATTGTTTGGATAAAAACATTAAACTTTTATTAGTATTTCAACAGAGAATTTAAAGTTGTTAAAAAAGATAACAATAATATATTTTTTCTTTGTAGCTATCGCAAGGAATAAAAGAAAAAAGTACAAATTCTCAGAATTACAATTCAAATCTTTGTACCACCTGATTCTCTTGCTTTTATAATATCTAAAACATCTTAGTTGTAGCTTAATGTCACTACTTAATGTCAGCACTATTATTAAAATTCTTGGCCATTCTTAGACGCATTGTAATAATGTATTAAAAAATACTTGAGCACAATGCACTTTTAATAATCTGAGAAAATTTTATCTAACTTAAACTACTAACATTAAAGTTATTTATGAAAATAACATACAATCTAAACAGGTTGCTAATATCTTTGCGTGTTATTTTTTCAAAATAATGAACCATCACTTAATGTCACTACTTAATTTCACTATTATTAAAATACGTGGTAATCCATTTTTTGAAGCTTTGTTGATATGCAATGGACTTCAGCAATTTTTAGTGTGTTTTTATGTTAATATCTTTTTCAAGCAGTATTTGAACTTGAAGCAAAAAATGAAATGAGGCCTGAACCTGAAAGAATTAATGTAATGTAAAATAAAAAATACTTGAGCATGATGCACTTTTAATAATAATCTAAGAAAATCTTATATATCACTATTTCCGGGTTTTAATAACGCTAGTTTACCTTTAGAAATTGTAGGGCCAGTAAAGCATCCATAATTAAAACACCATAAAGTAGAACGAGGCTCTGCTAGAGGAATATTATCTGTAACAGTATTTCTTTTTTTTCTACTACAGGAGGTTGCGTTCTTTGACAGACTTGAACATAATCTTTTGGTGGCCTTAATACATAATGCATAATAATAATGATTTTGAACTCTTCTATATATTGCAAACTATTTAATCATAATCTACTTGTCAATTATCCTTGTTCTGATATAATCTGTAACAAAAAAAAAATATTTTACAAAGTAACAATACTTATATTAATAACATTATTTTTTTTATTTTACAATAAAAGTTTGCT
The DNA here is from genome assembly GCA_036365515.1 of Torymus aiolomorphi. Lineage (NCBI taxonomy): Eukaryota > Metazoa > Arthropoda > Insecta > Hymenoptera > Torymidae > Torymus > Torymus aiolomorphi. Next base: position 218,200,139 of record CM070873.1, on the reverse strand, counting down.
ACTTATCTGAAAATATATCTGAATATATATGTGTGTGTGTGTGTGTGTGTGTGTGTGTGTGCGCGTGCGTGCGTGCGTGCGTGTGTGTGTGTGTGTGTGTGTGTGTGTGTGTGTGTGTGTGTGTGTGTGTGTGTGTGTGTGTGTGTGTGTGTGTGTGTGTGTGTGTGTGTGTGTGTGTGTGTGTGTGTGTGTGTGTGTGTGTGTGTGTGTGTGTGTGTGTGTGTGTGTGTGTGTGTGAAATCGAATTTCAATGATGTAAAAACTCTTGAATAGCTCCTTGATAACTTCTAAATGATGATTGTATATAACCTGTAAATGATGATTGTATACGGACTAATGCGTATATTGAATATATATAAATAACAAGGTTAGGTTGACCAGATATATAAGTATATACCATACTCATAGATAAAAATTATTTTAATCAGTCGACTTCCTGAGATCTTTGAGTATTCAAATAATATATATACACTGGTGCAGTTTCGTTAACTCTAGTTCTGATGTGGCCAAAGTTGAAATTGGACACAAAGGGAGTATTCGATAAACCTTGTCTGAACCTGGTAGTTTTAACACTACTATGACGATTGAAGTGGCTATCTTCCATGCATTTGGGAAGGCCTGTTACACCTTATATTTTTTATAAGGCTATAATATTTTTATTTTTAATCCTATTTTCTTCCTCTATGAAGACTGATGGAATTTTTGTTTTTAATCCTATTTTCTTCCTCTATGAAGACTGATGGAATTTTAGTTTTTAATCCTATTTTCTTTCTCTATGAAGACTGATGGAATACGTCCAGTAGTAGTATATTCCAAAATTGGGTGGTGATAAAAAAATTTCTGGGAATGACTATCATCAATACAATTTGAGTCTCCATATATAGTAATTCTCCGTGCTAAACTCAATTTTGACTCAGTTTTTTTTATTTCATTATTTTCAATACCATTCGTTTTCACCAGACTGAATATTGCATAATCTGAAAATGAAAAAGATTACACAAAGTATCGATTTTTTATTGTATTATATTTTACATGATATATCTTCTATATAATTTATTTATATTTATTTATTTATTCTATATCTAGTATAAAAAAAAAAAATACTTATCTATACATATAAAAGTATATGATGCCATGCCATCAGCTAATTTGAATAAAAATATATAACCACCATACCATATTTCGAGGTTGTTTAGAATTACAGTTGTTGTTGTTCGTTTTATCATTATATCTTTTCTCTCTCTTTTCGATTCGAGTATATATAAGAGTTAAAAATACCATACGATATTCTGAGGTTATATTATAGATCACAATTTTGTTGTTATATATATATATGGGTAGCTTCACGTCAACTGTGACAGGTCGAAATTTTAAAATGGCTTAAAATGGGGTTCTCTAGTTCTAAATTAGCCCCAAAATACAACCCTAGTGTTTAAGAGCGAAATACTCAATGGTTAAAAAGTTAGAATCAATTGAAAATTTGAAAATTTTTTTCAAAAAACAGCAATTTTCATGATTTTTTTACTAAAAATCTTGAAACTTTTTGTATAGCACATTAAATGGGAAAAAGTTTACAAATTGTAAGTAGAATATATTGCTCAGAATTTTTCCAGATTGATGTCAATTATATTGTTAATTTATACGTAAGAAAATATCATACAAAATATGCTTAAGGCGGTTGTGACATGATTAATATCCCTCGACAGAGGCTAAAAATTTGATACAAAATGTTACTTTTAAAATGAGACCTTGATGAAAGTAGAATACAAACTCAGAAATAAGTAACAGACAATTGAAACTGTATACATGTATATATATGTATATATATGTATATATATATGTATGCATATATATGTATATATATGTATGCATATATATGTATATATATGTGTGTGTGTGTGTGTGTATGTATGTGTGTGTGTGTGTGTGTGTGTGTGTTTTTTTTTTTTTTTTTTTTTGAGGAGGAGGAGGTTAGGAAAAATGCATTTACGCATACGAGATGTTATGTAGGACTCGACCATTTCTGGCAATACCTACTAAAACCCCCTGCTGTTGTTCTATAACAGGGCCTCCCCCCGACTGTAATTTCCACCGCGGAAACCGCCGTTAAGCATTACTTCGCGGAGGGCAGTCGCAGCCTCTACGGCCCTCTACCCCGCCTGGTCCTCTGTGAGACGGTTTTCTCTTTTTTCTTCTTCTCGCCTTATGGAGTTCAATCTGTCCACCACCTCGGTGACGAGACCAATCACAGCATCCCATCCTCTCTGTGAAGAGAGTAAGCATCTCCCGATGCCCTCGGGAGTTAGGGGGCCTTCCCATAAGGCCTGACACCTTTCTCTCTCTTCCCGAAACCTGGGGCATACGAACAAAGCGTGTCCAACGTCCTCATCACTTTCAGGACATGTTGGGCACTCCGCGCTTTCGTACACTCCAATTCTCTTCAGGTAACTGCGAAAGCAGCCATACCCAGTTAGTACCTGGGTGAGATGAAAGGTCACGAGTCCATGTCTCCTCTCCGTCCACTCCACGACACATGGAATAATCCGATGGGTCCACCGACTTTATCTGCTATATCCCATCGGCGCTGCCACTCTTCCACAGTCTTCCTGGACCATCGGTTTTGACGTGGTCCCTGATCAAATTCGCCCTCCTCTCTTATCACTCCTCCACGATACACCTCAGCTCTCTCACATGCCATTAGGTCCAAGGGTGGCAGTCCGGTGACTACCGAGAGAGCGATGTCTGACACGGTACGGTAGGCGCAGGCCACTCTCAGCACGATTGTCCTGCAGGCCCTTCGGCAAGCTGCACCATAACTTGGGTTACTACGTATAGCATTAGCCCAGATGGGGGCTCCGTATAGAATCAAGGAATAAACCACCGATGAAAGAAGCAACCGTCGTGGCTGCTTCGGCCCTCCTATGTTTGGCATGATGCTTGCGAGTGCTCGAGCCACTTTTGATGCCTTTAATCCTGCGTTCCTAAGGTGGTTTGTGAACGACATCCGCGCATCTATTGTAACTCCTAGGTACTTCATGGTGTCCCCTGTCTTGATCTTCTCGTCGTTGACCGTGAAAGTGGCGTAGACTCTCTTTTTTGTTCTGGCAATGAGCACTGCCTCGGTCTTTTCGGCAGCAAGACTGAGTCCATGGTCGCTCAGCCAATCTCCTACTACCTCGATTGCCGTATCTCCGAGGTATTGCACATCTTCGATGATTTTCCCAACGATAATGAGAGCAATATCATCTGCGTAAGCTACTATCGACACCTCATGTGGAAGCAGTTGCCTAAGCAATCCGTCGTACATGATGTTCCAGATTGGGGATCCTAGTACAGAGCCCTGTGGCACGCCTCCTGTGATCTTATAAGAATGCATACCGTCGTCGGTATCATAGAGAAGCGTGCGGTCAGTTAGGTAACTCGAGATTACTCTTCGAAGGTACAGTGGCACGCTTAGGTCTTCCAATGCGAGCATGATTTTATCCCACCTGGCCGTGTTAAACGCGTTCCGTACATCTAAACCAATTATAGCACACATGTGTTTTGTACACCGGCTACCACTAACGGCGTTCTCAGCTACTGACACCACCCTATCGATAGCATCGATCGTTGATCGACCCTTTCTAAAGCCGAATTGGTTATCAGACATGCCGCCGATCTTTTGTATAACTGCCTCCAGTCTGACGGATATGATACGTTCAAACAATTTTCCGACTATATCCAACATGCAGAGTGGTCGATACGCGGATGGTTCATCCGGGGGTTTATTTCCCTTAGGAAGGAGTACCAACCTCTGTATCTTCCACTGTGTCGGGAATATTCCTTCACTTAGGCATGCATTGAAAGTGTCCTTGAATATGCAAGGAACTTCTAGAGCTGCAGTCTTTATAGCTAAACCAGGAACGCCGTCCAGTCCTGGGGCCTTTCTTATGGCAATCTTTTTGGCCGCTATCTTCACTTCTGATTCGGTGACTGCTGTTGGCTCGGCTGTACCGATTCTTTCCGTTAGACCAGTGCCATGTTGCCGTTCCTGGTGTTGTGGGAATAAATGTTGGACTACTCTATCAAGAAAGGTTGGACAGGAGGGAGCATTGGTGCCTCTGGGATTGATTTTATTTATGACCGTTTTATACGGCCGTCCCCACGGGTCACTGTCCACTTCCTCGCAGAAGTCCTGCCAACACTTTCTTTTGGCTGTCTTGATGGCAATTTTCAGCTATTTCCTCTTTTGCTCATATCTAGTTGTTAATTGATCATACAGCGGTCCACGGACTGCTCTTTGGTGCAGCCTCCTAGCACGAAGGCACTCTTTACGTATTACCGCAATCTCCTTGTTCCACCAGTAGACTGGTAAGCGTCCCCGGTGGTTCGTCCTTGTGGACATCGAGGCATCGCATGCCGCTGTGATGGTCTCCAAGAGGCTTTGAGCCCTAACCTCAGCTGTTCCTTCGACAGATGCTCCTTCCAAAAAGCAGAGAAAAGCTTCCCTGTCGAAAGTAGCTGGTGCCCATTTCTCTCTCTTCGGCATCCGGGTCATATTCGCTCTTTTGCCTGTCGGGTGGAGCTGGTATGTGAGAGCTCGGTGATCGCTGCCAGTGTACCGATCACTGACTTGCCAGTATGAGCCTTCCCGACTTAATCTGGGGTCGACAAAGGTCAGATCTACTATGGAAGACTTTCGTCCTTTAGTGTAGGTCGGCTTTGTCCCTATGTTAGCAATCTCTAGCTCTAGTATCGCGAAGGTCTCAAGCAGTGCGTGGCCGCGGTTGTTCGTTTTCTTACTTCCCCACTCAATTGCCCAAGCGTTAAAGTCCCCCCCGATTACGACTGGCAGCGTGGAGATTCTAACGCTAGTGACGATAGCATCTAGGGATCTTTCGAACTCTTCTATTGAGTCGCTGGGTGGTAGGTAGCAGCTGTATAATCTTATACCGGATACTTCAACCCAGGTGAATTTGGGCTGAAGGACGTCCATTTTTTTGGATATGTGGAGTTCTCCGCATACCCAGATGGCCGCCGTGCTGGCACGATCCCTTACCCAGTTTGGTTCATTTTTGTCCCTGTACTGCTCACTGATGATTACTATGTCCGCCTTCTCCTCTCGGATCAATTGGGGCAGCAAGTCATGGGCTACTGCACAGTGGTTCATGTTGATTTGAAGCACTTTAGCCATCGTTGTTTGTTGTTACGACCTCCATCGTTACCTGCTCGTTGTTGATCGGACAGTTCACTGCCTTGTGACCCTCGGTTTTACACTTGAAGCACAGGGACGACCGGTCAATTACACTCTTACAATTCCGTGCCAGGTGTCCGATTTCATGGCACTTGAAGCAACGCGTCACTGTTTCACGTAACCGGACCCGGCAATTGACCCATCCTATTCTGATTTTTCTAGTTTCCAGCAGCTTTTCTGTCATTGCTACAGGTAGCATAACGCTGGCTGCTTGAGTGCCACTGTAAGACGCCCGGAGTCTAACATCCCCAGCGGTCATCATTTCGGGGCCGATAATTGAAGTGATCGCCTGTGTTACCTCTTCTGCTGTTGTTGTCTCGTCCAAATCTTTGATTTCGATTGTCTCCTTATGGGACAACGTTTGTACTATCGCTGACCCTGCAAGGGTAGACGAGACCAATGTCTGCAGTTCATGCGACACGATGTTTGGTTTGTCTAGCTCCAAAAGCAACTCTCCTGCCTTGGTGCGCCTGATGTGCGTGACCCTTTCTTGCAGTGCCTTCAACTCAGGTGCCCCTTTGAGAGTTCCTAGGATGTCGGCGTAGGTGGTCTCACCGCACCTTCTTATTTTGAAGGCATCAGATCGAGCTGGCCTCCGCCTAACCGTGGTATGTGCCTGCACTACTTTCTCCTTGCCGTCAGTCTTGAGTCTCTCATATCTTCTGCGTGTTCCTTTACTTACGACGGTTGCCCAGTCGGTCTGTCCTATCTGAGCTTCCAGTTTTTTTGCAGGTATCTGTGAGGAAGCACGTTTCTTCGCCTTCTTTTCGTTTGGCTCTGGTGGCGGTGAGGGGCGGTTACGTTCGGTGTGTACTACCGACGCCTTCCCTTTCCGAAAGAGCGGTGATGTTTGGCTTGTTCCGTTCTTGGTAGGTCTGGTAGCTTGTCCAGACTCATGACTTTTTCGACTTTTGACGAATTCTTTTAAGGCTCTTTGGGTAGTCTTCGCCATTGACTTGAGCTCATTGTGAATGTTCTTTTTATCTAGAATAAAGCCCACCAGAGCCTCTACCTTTGTTTGTAGGGTTCGGAAGGCAGCTGCATCTGCGCTATCCTGGCTTACTTCGTCTTCTTCTTCCATCTTATTCCTGGTATAGTGTATGTGGCTCCCCCCAAAATCCGTGGAGCCTGCACCGACCACCGGGGCTTTCACCCGATCGGAATCGGTGGTGGGATTAACCCCTCCATTGAGGGCACCCACTTGGGGTAATGCGTATCTCCCATTCACTGCGTCCATGGTTGGTTTGTTATTTGGGGTGCCTTCCCCTAGCCAGTTTTGGTCCACCCCGGGTATTTTATTTCCCCGGTGCCCTTCATATCTGACGAGCTTTCCCCTATCCGCCACCTGGGGAGGCGCCTGATGCGAGACTAGCAACTCGACACGGGTGTGTGTGTGTGTATGTGTGTGTGTGTATGTGTGTGTGTGTGTGTGTGTGTGTGTATATATATATGTATATATATATATAGTTTCAATTGTCTGTTACTATAATTGACATCAATCTGGAAAAATTCTGAGCAATTCTACTTACAATTTGTAAACTTTTTCCTATTTAATATGCTATACAAAAAGTTTCAAGATTTTTAGTAAAAAAATCATGAATATTGCTGTTTTTTGAAAAAAATCAAAATTTTCAAATTTTCAATTGATTCTAACTTTTTAACCATTGAATATTTCGCTCTTAAACACTAGGGTTGTATTTTGGGGCTAATTTAGAACTAGAGAACCCCATTTTAAGCGATTTTAAAATTTCGACCTGTCACAGTTGACGTGAAGTTACCCATATATATATAAACTCTCTCTCTCTCTCTCTCTCTCTCTCTCTCTCTCTCTCTCTCTCTCTCTCTCTCTCTCTCTCTCTTCGAGTCGAATGAGATTTATTTACTATACGACGATATACTATAACTATACCCGGTTGCAAATATTCTAGTGATTTCCACCTGGATTTTCACCTAGAATTCATATAAATATAACGTAAAATTAAGGTGGAATATACCTAATTTTCAGATGCATTTTCATCTGTAAAAAATCCCAAAACGTCACGTGAATTTCAGGTGAATTTCAGGTGAATTTCAAGTATATTTTGACGGCTGAGCGGAACAAGGTCGTATCTCGGCGCGCGGATGAAGAACGTCGTATCTCACCGCGCGGGTGAAGAACGTCGTATCTCACCGCACGGACGAAGAACGTCGTATCTCACCGCGTGGATGAAGAACGTCGTATCTCAGCGAGCGTACGAAGAACATCATATCTCACTGCGCGGATGAAGAACGTCATATCTCAGTGCGCGGACGAAGAACGTCGCATCTCACCGCGCGGATGAAGAACGTCGTATCTCGGCGCGAGGATGAAGAACGACGTATCTCGGCGCTCCTGTGGCTAGTACATGGCCAGTATTGGAGAGATACGTTCTTCGTCCGCGCGCCGAGATACGACGTTCTTCATCCGCACGGTGAGATACGACGTTCTTCGTCCGTGCGGTGATATACGACGTTCTTCATCCCCGCGCCGAGATACGACGTTCTTCATCCGCGCGGGGAGATACGACATTCTTCGTCCGAGCGCTGAGATACGACGTTCTTCATTCGCGTGGTGGGACACGACGTTCTTCGACCGCGCACCGAGATACGACCTTGCTCCGCTCAGGCGTCGAAATATACTTGAAATTCACCTGAAATTCACGTGACGTTTTTGGACATTTTACAGCTGAAAATGCATCTAAAAATTAGGTATGTTTCACCTTAATTTTACGTTATATTTACATGAATTTCAGGTGAAAATCCAGGTGAAATTTCAGGTGGAAATCCAGGTGGAAATCACTAGAATATTTGCAACCGGGTATATATTACTCTCTCTCTCTCTCTCTCTCTCTCTCTCTCTCTCTCTCTCTCTCTCTCTCTCTCTCTCTCTCTCTCTCTCTCTCTCTCTCTCTCTCTCTCTCTCTCTCTCTCTCTCTCTCTCTCTCTCTCTCTCTCTCTCTCTCTCTCTCTCTCTCTCTCTCTCTTCGAGTCGAGTGAGATTTTTTACTATACAATATGCTATAACTATATATATTATAAATATATATAGATATATAAGCGTAAGATAGACGACAACCGGAAGTGTCGTAAGAGCTGCAAACGGGGTATCTGAAGAAGGAGAAGAAAAGTTCGGAAAGGAAACAGCACATAAAAAAAGTCAGCTCTCTATATCTTTTGAACGAGATAATCTTTTTAAATAAAATCTTTTGATTTGAGTAGAGCAATGAAATGACTTTCGATTGACAGTAATATGTTATATAGTTTAAACTAATGCAGACGTGTATAGGCGCATTTAATTTTTCGCACATGCATTTCAATGTATATGTAGCACGGGTCGCTCCTTTAGGCTTCTTCTATACTTGCCTTCGGAGCGCTACCGCGCTCCTTGATTAATATAATTTCTTAAAATTTTAAGTCGATGAATAAAATATTTTTTGAGTAATTAATTTATGAAATATAAAAACATTTTCCTTAATATTAATTAATATTTAAAATGTGAAAATGGCACTGTAGCTAAATGTTATGGGCTTCCTAAGATTCACAAAGAACAGTTGACATATAGAATAATAATATCATCGATAAATTTTCCGACGTATAGACTTGCTAGATTTTTGTCTAATATATTGTTCAAGATAGTAGGTAAAACAAATTCATATATTAAAGATAGTTGGAGTTTTTATGGTATAATGAAAGATATTATTATTCCGAATGATCATAGGATGGTTTCATTGGATGTAGTATCTTTGTTTACAAATATACCTTTAGAGTTGTTGAATGATATTATACAAGATAAATGGTCTGAAATTAAAGTACATACTAGTTTAACAAAAGATGAATTTATAAAGGCACTTAATTTGGTTTTTAAAAACACAATTTTTTCTTTTGATAATAGTCTATATGAACAAAGATATGGTTGTCCAATGGGATCACCTTTGTCACCTGTTATAGCCAATTTAGTAATGGAAAAATTGGAAAGTATTGCTTTGTCTAAGTTGGTTTTTCAGCCAATTATTTTTAAAAGATATGTTGATGACATTTTTGCAGTTGTACCAGAATGTTTTGTGGATGAAATGGTGGATGTGTTTAATTCTATCCATGATAGAATTAAATTCACAAAAGAAGTTGAGAAAGATTATCAATTGAGTTTTTTAGATATTAGAGTCATTAGAGGTAATAATAATAGAGTGAAATTAGATTGGTATAGAAAACCTACATGGTCAGGTAGATTTTTAAATTTTGATTCTCACCACCAATTCGGAAACAAGACAGGTGCGATCAAAGGTGTCATTGACAGAGCGATTAAATTGTCACATAAAGATTTTAGGAAAAAGAATTTAAATTTAGTTAGAGAAACATTTATTAAAAATAGTTATCCCGTAAAATTTATTGATAAAATGATTGATGAGAGAGTGTGGGAAATTTATAATGGTGGATTGAAGCAGCGGGTAGATAATCAAACAAGGAATAGAAATGGAAAGAATGCATATTTTAGTTTACCATATGTTAGAGGTTTGTCGGAAAGGATTAGAAGGGTTTTTAGTAAACATAATATTCAAGTTTTCTTTAGAAATGATAATAATTTAGAAAGGTTATTTAGTAATTGTAAAGACAAGGATGATAAATGTTTGAAATCGGGAGTTGTTTATAAAATTAATTGTAGGGATTGTAATGGTTGTTATATTGGTCAAACGGGTAGATATTTGAAAAAGAGAATATATGAACATCAATATAGTTTACGCAGCTCAAGTTGTACATCGGGTTTGAAAGAACATTGTTTAAATAGTTTGCATTCTTTCGATTTTGGGAGTGTGGATATTTTGGAACAGGGGATTAAGAATAAATATAAGAGGGAAAGCCTTGAAAGTATTCACATTCTAAGAAATCGGAATAATGTAAATTTAATGATAGAGTCAAGTAAATTAGATAACATTTATCATTCTTTATTAATTTAAGTGAGAATGGAAAGTTGGAGAGGGGAATGTGGAGGGTGGTGGGGTAAGAGAAAAGAAGGGGGTATGGGTGCATGGTATATAAGGAGGTGTATCGCGGGTTTTATTTCAGTCCCTGAGGAGGAGCCGGAGCAGGCTCGAAACGTCGGACAAGGTGGTGGTGGTGGGCAGTCAGATCGTCCTTTGCCAACAAAGTTTTTTCCAGATTTTAATTAAGTTTTTATTTCAGATTCTGCGGGGGTGATTATAAACAAGGGCAATCTGACTGCCATAAATATTAATTATTTTAATTTAATTTGTAAGACTGTAAGACCGATGGAAAAATTCTTATCAGTTGATTTTCCTTAATAACAAATGACAGAGTGAAGCGCAACGGGTCCGAACATATATAATTAGTAAGAAATTTTTATCAATAAATGTTAACATAAATTCAGAAATAAACAACAATAAATTTAAACAAAATCATTTATTTATCAGTAAATAAATAAATGATAGTTAATTAATAAATAAACTTTGGAATTAAGAATAGATAAAAACACGCGGAAGTTTGAAGTACGCGCGCAGATAATTAAAAGAAATCAGCCTACGACCCCGACTGACATTCATACTACCTTGAAAATGTGTGTAGCCGATGCGCACCGACGCAAATTGATGACAAATAAGTAAAATTCGGAGTGCTTATACACTTTCAAGGGCGTGTAACATGTTTTCATCATACCCCGGTAGAAAGTTCGCCAAAACATGCACGTTTTGCGGCCGGGAAGTTGCATATTACAGTCACATGTTTTCAGTATATGACGTGACTATAACCTGCAATTTCTCGACCGTAAAATGTATATGTTTTGGCGAACTTTCGAGCCAGGGTATGAAGAAAAATAGTATACGCGCACCTCGGCCGGAAAATAGAATATCATATTCGCGTGTTTGCCGCAAATTTAATATCCTACTTCCCGGCCTAGGTACGTAATATACTATTTCGACTATGAGGGGTGGGAATGCAAAGAGGAGTGCGAGAGAGTCAGTCTGCGCCTAGCAGAGCAGGGAGGAGGTCTCCCTCTCTCTCTCTCTCTCTCTCTCTCTCTCTCTCTCTCTCTCTCTCTCTCTCTCTCTCTCTCTCTCTCTCTCTCTCTCTCTCTCTCTCTCTCTCTCTCTCTCTCTCTCTCTCTCTCTCTCTCTCTCTCTCTCTCTCTCTCTCTCTCTCTTTGGTTGGCAATACAAAAATTGTAATACACAAGGAATTAAAAATTTTTTTTGCTTTCTGAAACACTTCTGATAGTATGATTGTGTTAGTTCATTATATTGTATATTATGTTACAAAATGTTGAACTTTTACAATTTAACATTTACTTAACATTTACTTTTTAATGAATTTATAATACATTTATGTTATTATTTTGTAAGATAAATTTTATTACATTTTGCTATTTCCACTTTTATTTCATTCTAAATATGTAAAAAAACATAGTTTTCAAATCTAATGTATTCACCATTTTCAAATTTTCGCGCGCATGTCCGTCTGCTGTCTGGATTGAACATTTTGGGCAGCACTTCTAATGGTGATGAGTAATGAACTTCATTTCCCTGGTATGCAGGACGATCATCTTCACGATCATGGTACAACGGTGATGTATTTAGCGTAGCGGTGTCATCGATAAGTCAATCGGTTTTTGAAGTTTTTGAACATTCTAACCTCTTTCTTCCTGACTGAGAGTGCCTTTCTATTATTGCTTGCTTAGGAAACTCTGTAGTTGCATAAAAATTGTTTGAAACGCTAAAGTACAAGAGCAACTTCAATGAAATTTTTATGCATAACTTCTTTGTGACCTTGACTTATGTACTGCTATGGGCAAAACTTTTTTGTAGTTTTTTCTTTTTGTCAAAATTTATTATATTATACATATTTTTTGCAAAGGTACGCAAAGCAAGTGGCTGAGAAAGCAAGAGGCTAGAACCTCAATGTCGATAAAGTAGTTTTAATACAATAAATTTTTACTTGTTAGTATTTATAGTGTGCTACGATTTTCGTATTATCAACCTGAATCTAGCAAAAAAAAAAATCAACGAATGAGTTGACTCCTTTTCGAACCGGCCGCTGAGTTGACACCTTCTCGAAGCGGCTGCTGAGTTGACCCCTTGTCGAAACGGCCGCTGAGTTGACCCTTTGTCGAACCGGCCGCTGTGTTGGCACCTTCTTATTCTGTAACGATGATATCTTCTTTAACAATATTCAAATTTCTTTGAAAAATTTTTCTTTTATTAATTCAAGAACCCTTTTTTCATACTATATTCTTTCTCAAATTGTAAAATGTGAAGTAAGCATCGTAAAAAATTTGTATATTTATGTGTGTGTGTGTGTGTGTGTGTGTGTGTGTGTGTGTGTGTGTGTGTACTACGGAAGCCCGTATAGGTCCGCGCTCTCATATGGTAACAAGGCGCATGAATTTTGCGTGCGTTACGTAAGTGAGCGCGCGCGTCTTTTTTCTTCACTTAACCTACAAAGCAAGACATTTTTATCGTTAGCACATGTGGATCATTAAAAATGAGGTATATTAAAGTAATAGATGATAAAGAAAGTATCACTCTCAAGATTGACAAAAATACTGTATCATTAAATCTAATTAAGACTTATTTTCCAAATGCAAAGTCTTTAACGTACAATGTTGACAATGAGAAAATGGGCTTGAGTACCGTCAATGAACAAATTGAGTTGCCTGATAAAATAACTGTTTTCAATGTGTTTAATCATTGTACAGCAAAAGGTAATGTTTTTTAATTAATATGTAACATATTTTTAGAAATAAACATAATTATAAACCTTTTTTTTTAGAAAGTAGCTATGTTGAAGAACACAAAAAACGAAAAATTGGGGAAAATTTAGGTATTATAAGAAACACTAAAGATAAAGATAAAGATGTAACAGAAGAAGATGAAGATATTAATAGGAAAAAATAACGAAATGCTTGGAAGTTGGTTGGAAGCATAGGGATAGTCCAAATGAAAAATTTAGGCAAATGAAAGGGCCGATTGGAGGAGTTAAAAGCATATATTTGAATACAAATTATTCTTATAGCTATAAAGAAATCAAAGAAATGGCTATTGAATGTATGAAAAATAAGCGCAATGCTTTGTACTTTTCGGATGTGCAAATAGATATAGGTAATAATGACAACGGTATTTTAAAAAAATTTCTTGATGAAGATGGAGAAAATTGTGACTTCTGGGGCTTTGCTTTTAAAATTAAACAAAAAAATCGGCACATGAAGCTGTATTTATTAACAGCAGAAAATGAAGAATGTAAGAACCCACCTTCACCTAAAAATGATCGTTTATGTAAAACTAACGTAAGTAAGAGTGTATCTAAAGAAAATGATAGTGATTCAAGATCGGCTCTTGGAAATATACCTCTAAATAAAATTACTAATATTTCAAATGTACCAAGCACGGCAATTAAAAAAGGTATCTTCGAAGGAAACACCACAAAAAAGGAATCAGCTTCAACGAGTACAGCAGAAGAGGAAAACAGAGTTTCTGAAGATGTAGTGGGAAGTTTACAATATAGAGTAGATAGTAACAGTAAAATCAATATTTTGATTCCCAGATATTCTACTTATTCCAACAATTTAGTTCCCGATAAAAAAATGATTGATAGTTTAAAATTATCAATTCCTATCATTAATACAGAAGACGTAATTTTAACTAGTAGATGTATTGGAAGAGGAGGATTTGGAACTGTGAATATTGGTAGTTGGCTAGGAACGGAGGTGGCTGTCAAGAGAGTTAAAATGACAAATAATAATAAATACATACTGAGAGAGATTGAGAATATGAACCGTATAAGATATCCAAACGTTATATCAATAATGGCAGCAGGATTCAATTATATGGAGTGTTACATTGTGATGGAATATTTCAAAAGCTCAAACTTGAGAAATTTGCTAGTAAATGGCAAACTAGATGCAAAGCATAGACTGAAGGAAAACCAAAAACATAGTATTCTCTTACAAGTATGTACAGCTATAAGCTTTATTCACGAGTTAACGCCACAAATACTTCACAAAGATATAAAACCTGAAAATATCTTGGTAAATGAATACGGTTTAGCCAAGGTCTGTGATTTGGGTCTCAGTAAAAGTGATACTTTACCAAAAGAGCTGATGACTACCATTGGAAACAATGTGAAGGGTACGTATTACTATATGGCGCCAGAAATTTTAAGGTTAAATGAACCTTCTACACGACTAAATCAGATGCGTGGGCTTTGGCCTATGTGATCTATGAGACATATTGTGAAGTGGAAGCATTTAAATCACTCGTAGAAGCAGCAGAAGAATCGGATGAAATAATAAAATTTAAAAATGTTTATGAAAAAAAACAGAAACCTGATTTTTCACTAGTACCTTATCCACTAAAACATATTTTAAAAATATGTTTTGATGAAGATCTCAACGTGCGACCAAAGGCAAGTACTTTAGTTGATATCATTAAGACATTGGAGTATTAGTAAGAAGATTAAAAAGTCAATTGAATTTTAATCTAAGTAATAAAAATGTTCATAAAGTGATTTGTTAAAAAGCATTAATATAAGTGAATGACAAAGAATGTCTAAAACAAAATTGAATATCAAAATGTGTTACTTTTTGTTTAATTATTTATTATAGTAAGTCAATTTTTCTTTCAGTTTAATTACAAATAGTACAAAGATTATTGAACCTCAAAGATTTAAGTGCTTTAATAGGAATTAAGTATTATTGTAATGAACGATAATATATTATGATTTGAAAACTTCATTATATTATTAAATATTTATAATGTTATCTATTCTAATTTATATATATATATATTACAATAATGTAATTATATTACATGTCATTTTAAGACTAATAAAAATGTTCAATGCTTATAATATAAAATGTTCTTCTTTATTGTTTGTCAATATTACCTATTAATAATCTACGTACTTTATCAACCACTAAAAATAGAATTTTGCTGATAATATATAGTAATATAAGCTGATATATAGAAATATATAGTAATTTTTTAAATAATTTCAGAAAGCCCCTGAAACAATATTAGGTATTTTTTTCTTCTACATTTCCACATTTTTTTCTTCTACATTTCTTCTACAACTCTTCCAAATCAAATGGTTCAAAATCTGAAAAAAATTTATGTTTTAATATTTAATAATATATTTACTATGATTCATTATTTTAGTCAGACTTACCGTTTATTGACGTTCATGTTCGTTAACTGCTTGTAATAAATTTTGGTATAATAATACAGCCTCTTCTGAAATAGCTAATTCTTGTATCTAAGGATAAAAACCGCTGCCAATTCATTGGCCCGTAGCTTCCTCAACCATAATTTGTTGATTACTTTAATTAATTTTTAATAACAAAATTTATAATTTTTTAAAAAATTTATTGCATAATTATAATTAAATTCATTTATGAATATTAAAAATTGTTAATTTTTAAATTTATTTATTTATTTATTATTTATTTATATCAAATTTATATAAATTTTGAGCTGATAAATAAAGTTATCATTTGAAATAGAAGTAAAAGATCTATATTTTATAATAAAACAAATAGCTTACTGCACTACACGCTACTGTGGGGTTTGTATGCCCACGGCTCTCCAGATTCCAGGAAAGGAAGGGCGAGAGGATCAAATGAGAGTCGGAGAGTAACAATAACGAGGTATATTTATTTTGAGTACTTAAGAGGAGTACAGCGGACGAACGTCCGCACGCTCGTGACTCTGAGCAACGACTGCCGCTCGCAGGCGGCTGCTCTCTGCATGCAACATGGCCGGCACTTCCCCCACTCACGCATTTAGAGTGAGAGGGAAGATCGCAATCCCTACACACTCCCCCCCCCCTAGAGCTAGCGATAAATAAAAATATAAATGTATAGATAAATAAATTACGTGCTCGGTGACACTTACAAATCTTATAGTTAAGATCACTTTGGTATCAGGGGCGAAGGTTGTCTTCTTTTTGGAGTATGTCTTTAATACTGGACGATCGGTAGTGGTAGGCTGATTGCCTTTATTATCATCACTAGCAGGTACATCAGAGAGATTATCACATAGCATATAGGCCGGTTTAAGTAACTCTACGGATACGCTGCGTGTCGCACCGTTTACATCAATGTCAAAAAAGCGATCGGATTGGCGCTTGACTATCTTATATGGGCCAGAATAAGGCCTCTCTAATGACTTTTTGGCCAAGTTACGCATGAATACATGAGAGCAAGAGTATAAATCTTTAAAATAAAATGCACGCTTTTTCTAGTTATGTGTGACAGGGACTGGACGGACTTGGCGCATGAACTCGCGAAATTCTTCAATAAAAAAATTTGGGTCGGGAGTTAAGTCCTCAGGGAGGAGAAACTCACCTGGGAGACGCAGAGTAGTGCCAAAGACAAACTCCGCAGGAGACGCATTCGTGTCCTGACGAAGGTGACTACGTAGTCCTAATAATACTGTACTTAGCGTACGAGTCCAGTCCTTGTTCACGTGACAAATAATCGCTGACTTATAACTACGATGCCAACGCTCGATTAAGCCGTTGGCCGCGGGGTGATACGCGGTGGTGCGAATGCGCTCGCAGCCTATTAGGGACAAAAGAGCCGTAAATAGCCGCGATTCGAATTGTGAGCCTTGATCAGACGTAATGACCTTGGGAGCACCATATCGCGAGATTCAGGTATCATAGAATGCCCTGGTAACCGTCTGCGCAGTCATGTCACGCAGCGGAACAGCCTCCACCCAACGCGAGAAGCGGTCAGTCATGGTGAGAATGTACTCAAAACCGTTGATCTTGGGGAGAGGACCCACTAAGTCAATGTGTACATGGTCAAATCTGCCGACCGGTGCGACAAATTTATCAGGTATAAGTTTCACATGGCGAGATACTTTTGACTGTTGACAGTCTAGACAATTTTTGCAAAGACGAGGTATATCACGGTGAATATTGGGCCACACATAACGCTGCCGTATGAGCCGATCGGTGACTTTGGGGCCTGGGTGAGCAGGCTTGTGAAACATGTTAAACACCATCTCACGAAGAGACTCAGGGATGTACGGACGAATGGCTTCACCAGTAATCTCGCAAAATATAGTAGTATGAGCAGGGCCCCATTGAATACGCTTTAGAGAGAGCGGGTGTTCCGATGACTCGCGAATGGCCTTAAGCTGCTCATCGGCTTCCTGTTTTTCAGCAAGCTCGTTGAGGTTAATCTCAACGGGGAGTCGGATGGACTCTACCCGAGAGAGTGAGTTGGCAACTGTATTTTCAGTGTCTTTGATGTACTCAATTCGGGTAGTGTATTGTGCGATAAGGGACAGCTGGCGCGTTTGGCGCGGAGAAGCCTTATCGGATTTTTGCATAAACGCATAAATAAGAGGTTTGTGATCAGTTAGGATCTTGAAATCTCTGCCGTCAACAAGAAATGAAAAGTATTTTACAGCTTCATATATGGCCGTGAGCTCGCGGTCATAAGCGCTGTATTTTTGTTGGGCAGGAGAAAACTTCTTTGAGAAGAACGCAAGGGGTTCCCAAATTCCAGTGAGGGAAAGCTGTTCAAGGGCAGCACCCATACCAGAATTGGAAGCATCAGAGACGATGCGTATTTTCGCACCAACGCGGGGGTGTACGAGCAGAGCTGCTGCAGCTAATTCCTCTTTCACACGAGTGAAGGCTTCCTCTACCTCTGGCGTCCAAGGTACTGGACGTTTGTCGTTTTTTCGCGAATCAGTGAAGAGAGCATTAAGAGGAGCTTGAGTGGTTGCAGCGCGAGGCATATTACGGCGGTAAAAATTTACGGTACCGATAAACCTGCGAAGTTCTGCTATAGTCTGAGGTTTTGGGAAATTCAAAATGGCCTCAACTCTGCTTGAAATGGGGCGAATGCCTTCACCATTCACAAGGTAGCCTAAAAATTCCAAATCCTCAGCAGCAAACGTACATTTGTCAATGTTTAGGCGAAGATGAAACTTCTTAAGCCTTTCAAAGACTATTCGAAGGTGAGCATGGTGCTCTTCTAACGAGGATGAGGCAACCAAGATATCATCTATGTACAGGTACACAAAATCGAGATCACCTAACGCGCTGTTTATATAACGCTGGAAGGTCTGACTCGCATTACGAAGACCAAATGTCATGTACATAAATTCAAAAAGGCCAAATGGGGTAATTATCGCCGTTTTGGGAATGTCTTCAGGAGCAACTAGGATCTGGTTGAACGCGTTATGAAGATCCAGTGCTGAGAAGACTTTTTTACCGTGAAGATTATTAGTGCAGTCATGAATGTGGGCAGTTGGATATTTATCCGGGACTGTCGCAGCATTTAAGCGCCTATAATCACCACACGGTCTCCAGGAATTATCCTTTTTTAACTCCATATGGAGTGGGCTCGCCCACGGACTGCTAGAGGGGCGACATATGCCCGCCTCCATCCAAGCGTTAAATTCAGCTTTTGCTGCTTTAAGCTTATCAGGAGCGAGTCTGCGAGGGCGTTCAGAAACAGGAGGGCCTGAAGTCACAATATGGTGGAACACGCTGTTGCTATTAGCAACAGTGGATTTCGAAACACCCGTCATCTCAGGAAATTCCGCAAGCAGTTCTGCACATTTGGAGCCAGGAGTTACTGTGAAAACAGAGTCGACTGAAACTTCTTTCGTGATGGCAAGAGAGTAAATAGATGTAAGCGGGTCGACGAGGCGACTTCTTTTGAGATCAACTAAAAGACCATAATGCGATAAGAGATCGGCACCTATGATCGGATGAGATACGTCTGCTATGCAGAAATTCCAACGAATGGGGCGCTTAAGACCTAAATTGAGAATAAGCAAGGATTCGCCATACGTGTTAATGACAGAATTATTCGCGGCAAAAAGTTTATATGTACTAGATTTGCCGTGAACCTTCGGATTCGACGGGATGAGAGAAATATCCGCGCCAGTGTCAATCAAAAACATTCTACCAGATATGCGATCGCGTACATGGAGACGTTTGGAAGTTAGATTACCCTCTGCAACCGTCTCAGAAACAGAAGGCGGAGCTAGTTTTTTTGAGGGTTTTGTTTAAGCCATTCGCTGTATTTGGAGCACCACTTTTTTCAAGAGAGAGGGTTGTCCGCATATTTGCGGTGGGCTAAACATAAGCCTGAAGAATCCCGACTAGAAGAACGACTGCGTCGAGGTTTGCCTTTTGGCTGGAGCGTAGAGGAGTTACCTGATGAGCCCTCAATCGCCTTTAATCTCTTATCAAACGAATCGAATTTACGCTCAAGGCGCTTAAAGGCGGCCTCAGCATCAAAAGAATTGGGCTTATTCGAAGGAGTGGCATGAGTTTGAGGATCAACAGCACTCGAGATCTGGATTTGATTGGCATCCATGACTTCTACGATTTTATCAGCCATTTGTGCTAATTTATGGAGGTCTGTTACTTCTGAGATGGCAAGGGTGGCTTTGCACTGCGTAGGTAATTGGTCTAGAAAGACGGATCGAGCGTATCATGTCATCAGTCGCGCCCGTATTAAGGCCTTGTAGGCGGCTTAAAATAAGAGATGGCTTGCCGATTGTAGAGACTTGACCTTTCATGAACAAACGTAAGCGCATTTCGGCGGAGGCACCGTAAGTGTCGATTAAACGCTTCTTTACCTGCTCAAAAACATCCGCGGGACGAGTTTCAGCAGTGACAATGTTCCTGATAATTTCAAATGCTTCCATATCTAACTTTTCAGCTATGAAGTCCGCTTTGGTCGCGCTTGCCGTGATGCCAGCGTTTCTGAGAGTGATCTCAGCTTGCGCAAACCATGCTACGGGATTGCCGCGAGAAAATGAAGCGATTTTAGGTTGCCGGTATATGGCATTTACCACGGGCGGCTGCCGGGGCTCGATTGTTACCTTGGTCGTTTGGCAAGGCACGCAGTTCAGCTACTTGCTGACGAAGCTCTTGCACCTCGCGAGCTAGATCAACTTGATCATCACCGTCAGCCATCTTTATGAGAGAGAACGTACGCGAGCCTAAAACCCAATGCGCGAGTAACTATCCCTACGCAGCATAGAAGTAATCCTAGTCCTCAGATGAGGCTACCTTACGCTGTTGCGTATCACAAGCTCCCTAGGCAGTGCTCACAGGCACAAACAATAATTTTGTAACTGACCTATGCTAAACTTAAAATTATACACCGTATGGGTAGCTAGAGGTAATTCTAAATACGCACCCAAATTGCCTTACGCCGTTGCGTATCACAAACTCCCTAGGTAGTCCTCACAGGCACAAACAATGGTTATAAAGCTAAGCCTGAGCTAAAACTTAAACTTTATGATTGGACTACACGTACCGCGTAGTGGGCAAAGCTTGGTTTGCAGGGGAAGTGCCGTTTCCTCCGCGTGAATCGCTGTTCTGGAGAGGAAAGCGACAACCTCTCCTGCACCAGCGATTGCGCTGACGTAAAAAAAGGAACGTTAAAATCACGAAACTGTGATGCGCGTGTCTGGGAAGCGCGAAGGTTTCGTGTGTCACCTTGCAAAAACGCGAGTTTGAAAACACAACACGCGAAATTCAAAATGGCCGCCAAGATGGCCGGCCGTTCTCGGAACGCGAGCCCGTTGCGCGCGAGTTGCGGTAGAAAGGCGCCGGTGACGGTGGCTTCACGCAAGGCCGCACCCGGAGATCTGCTTTGAAGAAGGCTGAACTTACGTTGCTCAACAGGTGCGTTTGGAGGCGCCGGTGACGGTGGCTTCACGCACGCACGCATCTGGAGATCTGCCGAAGAAAGCTGCGACGCCTCGGAGATGACTTGACGAGGCACGAAGATTACGCAGGTGCGCTTGAGGCTCTGGGCCGATGATTTTTACAGGTGTGCGCCGGCGTGCCAGCACGCACACGTTGAGGTCGACTAAGGTCGAGGTTTCCCGTATGCGCCGGCGCACAGTGGCCAATCTGAGCCCAAAAGTGATCAAAATTAATGTTTTAAGAGAATTTTTGAGATAGGGATTTTTTCTTTGCGGGGTTCGATAGGTGCAGTAATTACCTATGATTATCCGTTTCCGTTTAAACGATATACCTAAGTCCTTTTTTTTACAGGCTTGAGATCACTATGCGGCAATTTCATCTCAAATATCCTTTATTGTGTTAAAAAATGATGTCCCTTCTATTGACTGTCACATTGCAAGTATTTAAGATACGATAAAGAGGTAAAAAAATTATAAAAGTTGACAGTAAAAGCTAAAATTTAAGCTCTCATTTGTTAAAAAAAAATTGATTTTTCAGGAAATTGTAAGCAATCAAACATAGCGTAAGAAACCCATTAAAATTAATTTTAGACACGTTTAAGCTGTGCATTTATTTTGCATTAATACCTTTATAATAAATATTATACATATAAGTATGTATTTATGTATAATTTAATATAATATATGATATAAAATAATAAATAATATATATCTTTTTCTGAAAATATAGCTTATTTGCTAAAAAAAGTGTATTTATTATTTGTTCTGTAAAATGCATAGTTTAGGAGGAAAATGAGGTAAAAAATTTACAAAAACTACAAACATTCATAAGAACTGCTATTTTGATAATTTCCAGCTCTGAAACTTTATGTTGAAAACCGTAAAAAATTTGGAAGGGTTAAAAATATTCAGAAAAACATGAAAAAAATTTTGAGCAAAAAAAAATTTTTATCTTAAATTTATTAGAGAATAACCCATACATATATATACACACACACACACAGGTGGGCACGCGCGGGCACATATACGCACGCACACATGCTCACACACATATACACACACACACATGTAGACATATATATTCAAGGGCAAGGAGTTAAAAATTTTTCGTCATTTCAAGCGATTGAATGGATTGTATTTTTAATTATTTTCTTACGCTATCTTCGATTGCTTACAATTTCCTGAAAAATCAATTTTTTTAACAAATAAGAGCTTAAATTTTAGCTTTCACTGTCAACTTTTATAATTTTTTACCTCTCTGTCGTATCTTAAATACTTGCAATGTGACAGTCAATAGAAGGGACATCATTTTTTAACACAATAAAGGATATTTGAGATGAAATTGCCGCATAGTGATCTCAAGCCTGTAAAAAAAAGGACTTAGGTATATCGTTTAAACGGAAACGGATAATCATAGGTAATTACTGCACCTATCGAATCCCGCAAAGAAAAAATCCCTATCTCAAAAATTCTCTTAAAACATTAATTTTGATCACTTTTGAGCTCAGATTGGCCACTGTGCGGCGTGCCAGCACGCATACGGGAGAGAGAGAAAAAATCTCCTCAGCGGCGAAATGCCGCAAACGTTGCCGAGGCTCGGTTTGCAGTACGGAGATACGTGCCGCAGATAAAGGCGGTGGCGGCGAAGAGACGCCGCGACAGGTCTACACCTGTCACTCCTCCTCGGCGAATTCCTTGTCGGGGTCACCAATGTGGTGTTTGTATGCCCACGGCTCTCCACATTCCAGGAAAGGAAGGGAGAGAGGATCAAATGAGAGTCGGAGAGTAACAATAACGAGGTATATTTATTTTGAGTACTTAAGAGGAGTACAGCGGACGAACGTCCGCACGCTCGTGACTCTGAGCAACGACTGCTGCTCGCAGGCGGCTGCTCTCTGCACGCAACATGGCCGGCGCTTCCCCCACTCACGCATTTAGAGTGAGAGGGAAGATTGTAGTCCCTACACTACCCCTATCGGAGCGCCACCTACTCTTATACTATTTTAATTATTCATCAGTTTTGAATACTTAAACTCAAGAATTCAATCTTGAAAATTCAAATATATTACATTTTGACGCCAATACTGTATACTTTTATAATATACTGATGATAACATCATTGGAATTATGAGTTTAAAAAAAAAAAACACGTTTCTGTTTTTGATGATAACTAAAGAACCGTGATAGATAGAAAATTAATTTTTTTTAGAAAATATAGGTATTTTAACTCTCTTTCGAATGCCACACTGAAAAACTTTCCGAGTAGGTTCTAACCTTCACACCGAGCAACAGCAGCGCCGCCATTCGGCGTGGTTAGTACTCCGAAGCGAGTAACAGCTGCGCGTTTTCGGCGCGCATTACTCTTTTCCGAGAGGTTAGATCACGCGCACACAGATCAGCGCAGTGGCTATACCGAATCTGAGTAACCACTACTCAGATCGGAGTAACTGTTACTCCAATGAGAAGTGTAGCGCCTGACCCCACGGTTCAGAGCTCCATCTAGACTTGAAGAGTACCAGTTACTCCGAAAGTCTCTCAGTGCACCCACCCCATTCAGATACATAGAGCCGTTCTCGAGAAATTACGATTTTAAAAAAATGTTAAAAAATTTTTAACCTCAAATATCTCTGAAATTTATAGACCAATCATTTTGCCCAAAGAACTCGACCGAGAACTATAAAAAATCTACCTCTAAAAGGAATTTTGAAGCCATTAAGTCAATTTTACTCTTGTAATGGTTGAACATACAAAACTGATTTTTTTTATTTTTCAATTTTTTACTCAAAATCTAGCCTACAGAATGTATTCAAATTTTAACAGATTATAGCTATTTATATTCTGTATTATCATGATTTTTCTCAAAAAAATTAACCGTTAAGTTTAGGAGTTATAAGCTTCTAAAAAAACACGTTTTTGTTAATAACAAAAGAACCGTGATAGCTAGAAACTTTTTTTTTTAGAAAATATAGGTATTTTAATTCTCTTTCGAACGCCAGAACATCAGATTCAAATAACTCGATCCTATCATTAAAAAAAATCAAAAAACAGTTTTGAGAAAGTCGAAAATTTGAAAAAAAAAACAAAAACGCATCGCCCCAATCAAAAAACGGAATTTTGACCCGCCATCAGGCAAAAAAAAACAAAAAAAATGAGACCTGTCCGGTCAAAATCGACCGAGTAGAAGCTGAGATCCAGGCGTATACACACACACACACACACACACATACACACACAGACACACACGCACACACACACACACACACACACATACATACACACACACATACATCCATACAGACATTTTTCAAAAACCATGTATTTTGATTCCTAACACCTCGGAACACAATTATAACATGTTTTTACAACAACTCAAAAATTTACTATCACAAAGCTTCCTCTAGGAGGAAGCAAAAGTTGTGGTTCTGTAGTGTATTTATTTATGAGTTCTTTTATTATATCTTGATCGATTTTTTTACTATCTTCTGCATTATATTTTTCAGGACAATTATAAAGTAAATATGGCACACCAGCAACATGGCCTCCTGTCTGTTTTCTTATTCTATGCTCATTCCATAGTTTTTTTGTTGCATTTAATTCTGATCTTATTAAAGGCCCAAAGCAAAATTGAAGACACTTCTTAGATAGATCACTTCCATTGTATAAACCTTCTCTTACCATCGCTTTAAAAAACTTAATAAAAAAATCAATAGAGTAATGCCTCATTTGTTCCCAAAATGATTCGATCCGTTGATTATGTACACTCTTACCTTTTATAAAACTTTTGTATCCTGCTAGTTTGTCTTTATCTTCCATTCTTAAACCTATTTGCAAACATTCGACAAGTCCATTCTCTGAACCCTTATCAGAACGAATAAGTGATGGTATAAACTTTAAATTTAGCACTGTCTTTAAAAAATAATATGCTACAACTTTGGGGTCATTGTTTGTCGTTGCAATTTCTAACCAGATAATTTTCCTTGAATAACCGTCAATGCACCCATGTACAGTAAATCCAAAAGGCTTTAACTTATCGAAACCATCCAGGTGCCAAATAAAATTTGGCCCTGGACTGAAGTACGTTCTTCTCTTTAACTTGTTAGCATGTCTATAAGCTACTCCATCTGGATCTGCAATCCTTAAAAGATAATATACGGTATCTCTTTTGACAACTAATCTATATTTATTTTTCAATTTCTTCCACAAAAATCTGTATCCAAGGTTATATCCAGCCGAGTTAAGTTCTTCTACAACAGCATAAACAATATCTTCAATCTTACTTTCTTTTATATTTCTCCTCTTCAAACCTAAAGCACTAAGCGTTCTTTTCACTTTTGTGACTGACACTTTTATATTATGTTTTTTTGCTAATAAATCACAAATTTCTTGTTGAGTACAATCTTTGTAATAATATTTATAGCACAGTGTGACCTAAGCCCGCACTTAAGTCACGCCTATCCGTGCAATAAGTAGCCCATTATTGCACCGTGTATATCGCACTCGCTACGCTCGTGCTCTAACCTCACGGTGCAAAAAAGGATTGCTTAGCGCACGGATAGGCATGACAGCGGGCTTAGGTTAGGCTATGCTATAAAATATTGTACGATACTAGAGTCTTAAGTAGCCCATTACACGGCGTGAAGTTAGGGCCCGAGCGCAGCGTGGGCAATAATGGGCTACTTAAGGCACATGTATCGTAATGTACTATTATATTTCGTTTGTCGTTTGAAGAGATTAACATTGTAGTATACGCGATCTTGTCGCCCGTGACGCCATCTTTCAGAGCTAGTCTCAAGTAAAAATTTTCCTCTCTCCTCGTCCCGCCCCTCTCCACGGCGCTCGCGCGCGCGCTTCCTCATTACGTTTTTTGGCGCCGTGGCGCGAAGACATATAAGTGCTAGTGCGAACGAACCCAAATTCCACACAAAATGTCACAAAAAACAAGCAAAGCTGAGAAATTGCGACAATTAACCTTTAGAGGACGGGGATTTGGGTTTACTGTTTTCTCTCACTTTTCTATAGAAATCGAGTTTTTGTGATGTCTCACATCTCAAAACTAACACATGTAAAGGGTCGATCATGGGCATGGCCCGTATAGGGGCCATCCCGTCCTCTAAAGGTTAAAGTGGGAGTTGGATTCATTTCGGAGAAGAATTGCTGAGGTAGAAGGGGAGCCTGATTCATCGGATTATTCATCATCGGACATTGAGGGAGATCATATCGAAAACAAAGAGAATCAAGAAAATCTAAGTAAGCTTATTTTTTATATATTCGAGTTCAGACTAGAGCTGAAACTGTTACACAAATCTCTTATCTTTGTCCCTCTTTCTGAGTTCAAACTTGAGTTGAAACAGAAACAAAAAACAAGCGAGTTCAAACGAGAGTTGAAACGCAACAAAATTTTAGACAAAGCTAACACACGAGGTTAAGCAGTCTAATAAGTGTTTGGATTTTTTCCCTTGTTAGGTCTAACAGGGGAGAAGGCGTAGACACGTGCAGGCGAAAACTCGCCCGTACATGATGAGGAACCCGCCAAGGATGAGGTCGAGGATAAGAAAGAAGAAGAGGAAGGTCAAGAAGAGGATATTTTCTTTGGTGAAAATCCGGCCGCAGAGAAGGACATCAAGGTAAAATTGTCATCTGGACTAGTAGAGAGAATCAAAACATGGATGACCAAGGGCATTGCGGACGACGATAAGAAAAAGCGCTTGGAAGAAATTCCAAGAAAAGGAGACATTTCCTTCGAGGCGCCGTTATTAAACGAAGAAGTCTTAATTGGTTTGAATGAGCTCGCAGTTAAACGCGACAAATTCTTCGTCGAACATCAAAATATGACAGGCGCCATTTTATCATGCGTTTCATCAGTTGCTCATATGATCGTCAACGACAGGGTTGAACCTCTTAACCGTGAACTTCTTCTAAGAAAATTATCCAGTGCTGTGAAGCTGTCTGCTGCTCTCTTCCATGGCCTATCGGAATCGAGAAAGGCGTTCATAACACCGGGCTTTGAAAAAGCTTTCGCTCTGCCTTGGAAAAACATCTGCGGATGAATTTTTGTTTGGCAACAAATTACAGGACTTGATATCGGGGACTGAGACATTGGTGAAAGTCTCGAAGCAAATAAAAACGCACAAGGACAAAAAACAGCCCTTAAAACCCGCAAATCGTGGTTTAAACTGGAGAGGTTCGGACGAGAAGGTGGAACGGACGAACCGCAAGAGGACGCAGAGTCCTCACACGTCCACCACCAAAAAGAGACGCTCCAATGCTCCCCGGACATACACGCAGAGTCAACCGATACAGAATCAGGGACGACAGACCAGCAGAGGCCACAGCAGACATCAATAGAGGACACACAGGTAAACACCAGCGGTCGTTTGAAATATTTTGGTAAAAATTGGGAAAGAATTACCAAGGACGAATTCGTTTTAAATGCCATTAAAGGTTATAAAATTCCTTTTCACAAAAAAGTTGAACAAAAAGAATTACCTCATAACATGATTATGACCGCTGAAGAAAAATATCATTTAAGTATCGCGATACAAAAAATGCTTAATTCCGGCGCTATTGAGCCGTGTACAACTGCAAAGAATCAGTTTCTATCATCTTATTTTCTCGTACCAAAGCCGGATAGATCTTTTCGTTTTATTTTAAACCTTAAAGAGTTAAACCTTTTTGTCGAAACGGAACACTTTAAAATTGAAGATATTAGAACGGCAATTAATATTCTTCACAAAGATGACTTTATGTGTAAAGTAGATCTAAAAGATGCGTACTTTTTAGTACCTATTCATAAGTCACACCGAAAATTTCTACGTTTTACATTCAATGGAAAACTTTATCAGTTCACAGTGTTGCCGTTCGGTTTAAGTACTAGTCCATACGTATTTTCGAAGATTTTAAAACCCGTGATAAATATATTAAGATCGAGAGGATTTAAATCAACAATTTATCTGGACGATATATGTCTCTTTGGCGAATCAAAATCATTATGTTTAAAAAATACGAAAGAGACAATAGGGTTGCTAACTTCATTGGGTTTTATTATAAATTTTGATAAAAGTAATATAGTACCGAGTAAGATTCGTCAATTTCTTGGTTTTGTCATAGACTCCGATAGAATGCTTCTAATGTTAACCGATAAAAAGATGTTGAAAATTCATGATAAAATTACGTCTTTCCTGTCAAAGAAGCAATGTACATTTCGTGAATTAGCAGAAATTATAGGCATATTAGTTGCAGCGTGCCCAGCAGTAAGATATGGTTGGCTTTACTATAAAAATGTAGAGATAGATAAATATTTAGCATTAAAGAAATTCAATAAGAATTGGAAAAAACGTATAATACTATCTAATGATGCAATAAAGAATTTAGAATGGTGGAGAGATCATATCTTACATGCAACTAATATAATTCGATCATTCTCATTTAAGAAAGAAATATTCTCAGACGCTTCTAAATCAGGTTGGGAGGGCGTTTGCGAAGGAAACCATGTTCATGGGTTTTGGAATTCAGAAGAAAGGACATTGCACATTAACCAATTAGAGATTCTAGCAGCTTTTCTCACGTTAAAGTGTTTTGCCTTCAATGATGTTAATTGCCAGATACTTCTGCGTATTGATAATACGACTGCCATAGCTTATTTAAACAAAATGGGGGGCATCAGGTTCCCACATTTGAATAAATTAGCTAAGGAAATCTGGGAGTGGTGCATTGAGAGGAGCATTTGGATATTGCTACAAAAGATAATATTGCCGACAAAGAATCAAGAATACAGAATATAGATACTGAATGGGAATTGGCAGACAGCGCATTTAGGAAAATTAGGAAAAAATTTGGTCAACCAGAAATAGATTTATTTGCCACAAGAAACAATAAAAAATGTATAAAGTACTGTTCCTGGGAAAGGGATCCAGATGCTCTTGTTATTAATGCATTCACTATAAACTGGACAAATATATATGGTTACGCATTTCCTCCTTTTTCTTTAATTCCAAAAATCTTGAAAAAGATCCGATCTGAAAATGCTATGTGCATAATGGTAGTGCCACGTTGGACTGCTCAACCGTGGTTTCCGGAATTTAATAATTTATTAGTAAGCGAAATCATTGAATTTAAACCATCAAGTAATTTGCTATTATCACCTTGCAGAACAGTAACCCACCCACTAGCAAATCAACTTTCGTTGATTGCAGGAGTGCTGTCAGGGAAAAGTACAAAAGAAGAGGCCTTTCGCATTCAGCAGTAGATCTAATCGAATCTTCTCTGGCAGCCAGCACTTACAAGCAGTACGATAGTGCTCTTAAAGGCTGGTGGGACTTCTGTAATATAAATAACCAAAATCCTTTTGTAGCCAAAGAACCTATTATGATAGATTTCTTATCACAAATGTTTGTCAAGGGAGCTTCATATGGTTCTCTTAATACTATAAGATCGGCAATTGGCTTGATTTCCGATGTTAAAATTTCAGAAAGTAATACGATTAATAGATTATTCAGGGGTATATTTAGGGAAAGACCATCGGCTCCTAAATACACAAAAACCTGGAATGTAGATATTGTATTAGATAAACTAGAAAAACAATATCCACTTGGATCCTTAAGCTTACAATCGTTAACTAAAAAATTAGTAATGTTATTAGCATTAGGAACTAGCTTTATAGTACAGTCGCTTGCCCTTATTAAATTAAAAAATGTGTTGATTAATGACGGCGGCGTAGAAATTAAAATTTCTGACTTAATTAAAACGTCTAGACCTGGAGGTTTACAACCGTTTTCATTTTTACCTTTTTTCAAGGAAAGACCTGGGATTTGTATTGCTCACACAGTAAGGTTTTACATTAATTTTACCAAAAATATTCGTGGCAGTATAGATAGTTTAATTTTAACATATAAAAAGCCGCACACAAGTGCCTCTGCACAAACTATTAGTAGATGGTTAAAAGATGTCATGATAGAATGCGGTATTAATGAGAAATTTACTGGACACAGCACCAGACATGCGGCTACCTCAAAAGCGTTTAAGCAGGGCTTAAGCATTGGTTCGATTAAAAATGCCGCAGGCTGGTCAAGAAAATCCCAGGTTTTCGCTAAGTTTTATAACAGACAGTGCGAGTCAAAAGATAACTTCGCAAAATCAGTGTTTTTGTAAAATGTTTTAATATTGTTCGTTCGCTTATTTTCTTGTAATCTTAAATAAAGATTCATATCTAAAGATAAGAAAAATCTCTGAACTTCTACAATGTTAATCTCTTCAAACGACAAACGAAATATAATTAAGGATCAAACGAACTTACCTGTAAGTGAAGTTCGATCCAAATTATATGAGTAGTCGTTTGAAGAGATTATAATCCCACCCACATTTATATCCCAACCCATAACTCTCTAAACTATAATGAGGAAGCGCGCGCGCGAGCGCCGTGGAGAGGGGCGGGACGAGGAGAGAGGAAAATTTTTACTTGAGACTAGCTCTGAAAGATGGCGTCACGGGCGACAAGATCGCGTATACTACAATGTTAATCTCTTCAAA
Source organism: Torymus aiolomorphi (assembly GCA_036365515.1). NCBI lineage: Eukaryota > Metazoa > Arthropoda > Insecta > Hymenoptera > Torymidae > Torymus > Torymus aiolomorphi. Next base: position 218,169,668 of record CM070873.1, on the reverse strand, counting down.
CGACTACTCATATAATTTGGATCGAACTTCACTTACAGGTAAGTTCGTTTGATCCTTAATTTTTTATTAAACTTTCCACATTCATTTTACAAAATTTTGAAGAATTTTTGGAGCACTTCTGAGATTTGAGGCCAATTGATGATGTATATAGCAGCAATTACTATAAATTACTTTAAATTACTTCATTTTTTAGTATATGCAAAGAAATAATGGTCCTAATTTTTCAGGTTAATTGAAAACAATAGATGGGCGCAGGTTCATTGCACGCGCTCACTTACCTAACGCACGCAAATGTGCTAACGACAAAAATGTCTTGCTTTGTAGGTTAAGTGAAGAAATAAGACGCGCGCACTCACTTACGTAACGTACGCAAAATTCATGCGCCTTGTTACCATGAGAGCGCGGACCCATACGGGCTTCCGTAGTATACCCCTAGGAGATATATATATATATATATATATATATCCTAGGGGGTACCCCCTACTCGCTCCACTCGGCAACCCCAATTAGAATTTTGAAAATCTATTTAATTTAATCTAGAGTGAAACTTAGAAGAAAAAGATGGATTTCTTCAGAACCTCAATATCTTTTTCAAAAGTTTCGTTAAATTTGACCGGATGATATTTTTTCCATACATTGTGTGAGGGGCCTTTAGTGTAGGTTTCTATTTTTTCAAAAAAATTGTGAATGTGGTATTGTCGGCACATGGATGTTGAAAAATAATATACGCACCACGGGAGGAAAATTATTAAATTTTTTCCTTCGAAGATGCGTAATATACTATTCCTTAGGTATTATAGGCTACTTATTAAAGTACATGCTTAATTGAAGAATGACTAAGAAATAGTATATTAAGGGAAACGTCCCAATACCCGAACACTTAACCTTACCGAAATGTTCCGGTACTCGAACAATCACACATCACCTTTATTTATACATAACTATTTTTAACGTCTGGAAAATAGCAAAAATCTAAAACCCTTGTATAGTTTGTTGATATATTACCAAGATACTTTTACTAAATATCGTTTTAAAAAATATATTAATGATTTTGTTCGGGTATCGGGTCGTGTTCGGTTATCGGGACGTTTCCCTTACGCATCTTCGGAGGAAAAAACAATTTTCCTCCCGTGCTGCGTATATTATTCTTCAACTTCATGTGCCGACAATACCACATTCGCATCTTTGAGCTGGGGCGAAAGTGGTAGTTCCGGCTAGGGTATGGTGAAAATAGTTTTTCGGTCTCTATGTCTCTCTCTCTCTCTCTCTCTCTCTCTCTCTCTCTCTCTCTCTCTCTCTCTCTCTCTCTCTCTCTCTCTCTCTCTCTCTCTCTCTCTCTCTCTCTCTCTCTCTCTCTCTCTCTCTCTCTCTCTCTCTCTCTCTGCTGAATAGAGATTTAAACAACAATACTACCGATAGGCAAGAAGCAGCGCAGGTTAGTGAGTCGGCACAGGCATCGTGACTAGGCTCGACTGCTGTTAGAGGGGTGAGCTGTTAGTAATCCTTGCGATCTCTCACTTCTCCTCGCAGGCGAAGGGGGTAGACGGAGTTCCTCAAAGTGTTGTAAGCTCTACCCATTATTGGCAATTATATCACAAATACCTTTAACTCCTCTTTCGCTCAGGGAATCTTTCCGAGCTCTTGGAAGCAGGCACAGATAATTGCGCTTAAAAAGAAGGTAGCTGCATTAACAGCTTCGGACTTCCGTCCCATAGCGCTGCTCTGTATTCTCTCCAAGGTTCTTGAAAAGATTGCCCATGACCAAATCACGGAGTATTTAAATAGCAATAATCTACTTGATCCCCTCCAGCCCGGATTCCGTAGGCATCATAGTACCCAGACAGCATTACTTAAATTGACTGACGATATACGCATGACCATCGACAAGAAGAAAGTCACGATATTACTATTATTTGATTTTAGCAAGGCCTTTGACACAGTATCACCATCGAAGCTGCTGCGAAAGCTCCGTCAATTGGGGTTCTCCAGGTCGGCTCTCCTGTGGATCAAATCATACTTACAAGGTCGTTCCCAAATGATTATTATCAATAAAAATGGTAACTCTGACTGGCTAGAAACCAATTTGGGCGTTCCACAGGGTTCCGTCCTGGGCCCCCTGCTATTCTCTATATATGTAAACGATCTAAGAGACATACTTGACGGACGTACAATCAAACATATCTTTTACGCAGATGACCTCCAAATTTATCTTCACACCACCAAAGATAAAATTTTGGAAGGTATTTCACGGCTATCTGATGCGGCGCAAATGGTGTCTGAATGGGCAGGGGACTCAAGCCTGCATCTCAATACTGGCAAAACCCAAGCAATATTATTTGGTTCAAGGAAAAATGTTAATGATATAAATTCATTGGGTCTGCCAGGCATTGGAATGCAGAATGGGGTGCTCATCCCGTTCAGTAGCGAGGTTGTGAGTCTCGGTGTTACCCTGGATAGTAAGCTTACGTGGAAACCGCATGTTGATAAAGTTACTAAGAAAGCTCTCTACACTCTGCGGTTTATTAGGGCTTGTACCACCGAGACACTCCGCAAAAGATTAGTCGAGAGCCTTGTATATCCTCACCTAGACTACTGCACGGTGGTTTACTTGGACGCAACGAACGAACAGCGGTCCAGACTGGACCGATTGAGCAATATAGGTGTAAGATACATCTTCGGGGTTAGGAGGGATGCTCACATCACACCCTACTGGAAGCGCCTGGGTTGGCTCCGTTCGGACTCTCGTAGACTATACTATACAGCCCTTTTACTATACAAGAGCAGACGCATGCGAGAGCCATCTTATCTGGCTGATTTCTTCAAGGAACACAACCCTCAGCCTACCAGCAGGGGCATACAGCCGGAACTCACACTTCCGGCTGTGTCCTACGAAACGGGTGAAAGATCTTTTCAAGTTCAAGGTGCATGGCTCTGGAACTTTCTTCTCCCCTACCTACGCCACATTCCATCATATTGCACATTTAAGAGGGCGGTGCGGCAATATCTCCTCGATCCGGACTCCTAGTCCTATCAAAACCTCTTCTCGATATTGACCCTTGGCCTCCTTAGGAGAGAGCGAAGATGTCTGACTTTCGGTCAATGTTGAAGGCAACAAGGTGCAATGATTGTGATATTATATTAAATTTTTATTTAAGACTGATATTTATTTTATTTTATTTATTTTACTTTGTAACATATAATATCCGATTAGACCTAAAATTGACTGAAGACTGACTGTGTTATATCTGCGAATTCTGAATTTGACTGTGATATTTTTTTTTATATCTATTCTGTTTTTACATAATGTATTTTACTTTGACACGCACAATGGACTAGTCCTTGTTTATGATAGAATTTTTAAGACTGAAGAGTAGATAGTCCTTAGCCAAAGACTATATTATTTTTAATTATATTTTGTGTATCTTATCTTTGTATATTTTATTATCTTGTATATTTTATTTTATTTTTATTCAAATTTGTAATGTTTGCCAATTGGTAAAATAAAGGACATTTCTCTCTCTCTCTCTCTCTCTCTCTCTCTCTCTCTCTCTCTCTCTCTCTCTCTCTCTCTCTCTCTCTCTCTCTCTCTCTCTCTCTCTCTCTCTCTCTCTCTCTCTCTCTCTCTCTCTCTCTCTCTCTCTCTCTCTCTCTCTCTCTCTCTCTCTCTCTCTCTCTCTCTCTCTCTCTCTCTCTCTCTCTCTCTCTCTCTCTCTCTCTCTCTCTCTCTCTCTCTCTCTCTCTCTCTCTCTCTCTCTCTCTCTCTCTCTCTCTCCCCCCCTCTCTCTCTGTCTCTACGTCTCTGTCTTTACGTTTCCGTCTCTAATCTCTCTCTCTCTATACGCATCTGTCTCTACGCATCTGTCGTTTACGTCTCCGTCTCTACGTCTCTGTCTCTACGCCTTCGTGTCTACGTGGCTGTCTGTACGTCTCCGTCTCTACGTCTCTGCCTCTACGCCTTCGTGATTACGTTATTTCTGCCTCTACGCCTTCGTGACTACGTTATTTCTGATAAAAAAGCAAGTATTACATCGTGATTAGAAGAGAAATGGCGGTTCCAATATGGAGGATGGAAATGTCAAAGAAACGTTAAAAAATACTTTAAAGGTTAAAAAATGTTAAGCTCCGCTGACAGAAAATTCAATAATTTTTGGAAACTGTACGTTACGCCAAAGCAAATATCTTTAAATCTGATTATTATGGCATCGAAAAGTCTTAAAGAGCTCTAGTTTGGATTATTTGGTCAAAAGATGAATATATTATTATAAAAATATTGTATGAGTATATTATTAATTTAATTTAATTTTTTCTAGTTATTTAAAAAAGTCACATTTTTAGGTGTAAGATATCCTTAAATACTATGAAAATTATCAAAAAATTTAAATTTAATAATCAATATTATTCTAATTACACAGGCATACAAAAAATGGTTCCAATGGACATTGGCATTTTTTGTGTGCCTGTGTTATTATTTAATTTTTCATTATCATTGTTATTATCGCTCTTGTAATTATTATTGCTCTAATAATTTTTTTTTTTTTTTTTTTTTTTACGAGGGAAACAGTGAAATCTTGCATCAGTCCGGTGGACCAAATGCTCCACCGGACCGCCTGGGCCGCATATCCATGCCAGCCCAGGAGACACCGCAAGAGGCTCCGCACTCCCACGGCGTGTGGGATTCCTACCCACTAAAAACACTAACCCTTTCTGCTCTGCACTACTGTACCCGGTACAGTAGTGCACCCCGGCACCGTTTTACACATTACTTCAGGGGAGGGCTTGCTTCGCCTGAGCGGCACCTTCTCACTTCAGATCGGCCGTTGAGACCCGCAGGGGTCTTTTTTTTCCCGTGAACAGCTACGGCGCCCTGCGGACAGCTGATCTGCTGTTCTCCTCTTCCCTTTTTTGGCGCAAGATCGCCTCCACGTAGGAGGCGACTTTCGCCCATTGTTGAGGACCTTGGTGCATCAGCCTAATAATTTTTTTTTTTTTTTTTTTTTTTTTTTTTTTTTTTTTTTTTTTACGAGGGAAACAGTGAAATCTTGCATCAGTCCGGTGGACCAAATGCTCCACCGGACCGCCTGGGCCGCATATCCATGCCAGCCCAGGAGACACCGCAAGAGGCTCCGCACTCCCACGGCGTGTGGGATTCCTACCCACTAAAAACACTAACCCTTTCTGCTCTGCACTACTGTACAGACCCTCCCCCGGCACCGTTTTACACATTACTTCAGGGGAGGGCTTGCTTCGCCTGAGCGGCACCTTCTCACTTCAGATCGGCCGTTGAGACCCGCAGGGGTCTTTTTTTTTTTTCCCGTGAACAGCTACGGCGCCCTGCGGACGGCCGATCTGCTGTTCTCCTCTTCTCTTTTTTGGCGCAAGATCGCCTCCACGTAGGAGGCGACTTTCGCCCATTGTTGAGACCTTGGTGCATCAGCCTGACTATATTGTCAGGTGATATGCAGCCAAGGTCCCTCTCTAGTGCCCCCCTTTCGACGGTCCACCTTCCGCATACGAAGAAGGTGTGGAACACGTCGTCCGGGAGGCCCTCACAATAGGTGCAGCCTGGCTCCGCGACTTTACCCATCTTATGTAGGTATGCGCGGAACAGGCCGTGCCCCGTCAAGAATTGGGTGAGGTAGTAATTTACCTCACCCTCTTTTCGGAACAGCCAGGTGTCCACTTGTGGGATCAGCCTGGCCGTCCATCTTCCTTTAGTGGAGGATTCCCACCGATGCTGCCAAGCCTGGATGGTATTGGCCCTGGCCGTTCGGTGGGCCTCCACTACCCCAAGAGCAGGCTTCTGCTGATGGACGAAGCGTCTCTCCAGTGCAAGGAGGTCGATGGGTATTACCCCAGCGACCACTAATATCGCGGGCTCGGAGACCGTGCGGTAAGAGCACGCGATCCGGAGTGCTGCTCTCCGTTGCACCGCGGCGAGACGCTTCCTGTGCACGTCTTTCCGTAGCGCATCGGCCCAGACCTCCGCTCCGTACAGCATGACGGCTTCGGCGGCACGCATGAGTAGGCGCCTTTTACAAGGCCGGGGGCCGGCGGTATTGGCCATGAGCCTACTCAGCGAGGCTGTTACTGCTGCCGCCTTTTCCGTCACTATGGTGAGGTGTTCCCTGAAGGTGAGCTTGTTATCAAGCGTCACCCCGAGGTACCTCACCGCACTCTTTGCCTGGACCGTCGCGTCTCCTACTTGAAAGGGGCACATGGTATTGATGTGCCTCTTCGTGAGTAGCACGACCTCCGTCTTCTTTGTGGCTAATTCAAGCCCGTGATCCTCCAGCCAGGAGAAAACGCGACGCATTACCCGGTTGAGTAGCAGCCTAGCGAGGTCAACGTCTCTCGCTACGATGACCACCGCTATGTCGTCAGCATACCCAACCAGGAAGGTGCCCTCGGGCATTTCCATGCGCAGGATCCCGTCATAGAATACATTCCATATATCGGGACCCAGCATGGAGCCCTGAGCTGCCCCAGATGTTATTTCCCTCTTTATTGGTCCATCCTCAGTGTCGTAAGTTATCGAGCGGTCCCTCAGATAATCCCCAAGAATGCGTAAAAGATACGCGGGGATACGAAAGTCCCGCTCGAAAGCTTCCAGCGCCTTGTCCCACCTAACTGAGTTAAACGCGTTTTTAACGTCCAAGGTGGCCAGCAGACAAATAGGGCGAGAGAAATGGTTGCCCTGTTCCGTTGACCTGGCGGCATTTACCACCTCCTGGATTGCATCTACGGTTGACTTATCTCGCCTGAAGCCATACTGCCGCGGAGCCAGATCTCCGAACGCACTTATGGCTGCCTGGAGGCGAGGTTTCAGCAGTTTCTCCAGAAGTTTTCCCGCCGTGTCTAGCATGCACAGCGGGCGGTAGGCCGACGGGCTGTCTGCTGGACCCTTGTCCTTGCTGATGAGGACAAGTCTCGCTGTCTTCCATCGGGCAGGAAAAATGCCCGCCTTCAGGCAGGAGTTGTACATGTCCAGCAAGAGGCGCGGGTGACTGCCGCCGATGGCTTTCAGCAGCTCTGCTGGTAATCCATCCGGCCCCGGAGCTCTCTTATTACGCAAAGATTTTATTGCGATGGAGAGCTCCATGTTCGTAAACAGAGGAGTTTCGAACGGGCCGGATGTTGCTGGGCCATCCGGTCTCCTTGGGTGTTCGGGGAAAAGGGCACGTACGATGTTCGTGATCGTTTGCGCATCTTTCGGCGCTGACGAACCGAAGGTCGCCAGCTTGCGCATAACGATCTTGTACCCTAATCCCCACGGATCGTGATCCATCTCTTCCCCAGCTCTTTCCAGCATCGCTGCCGGCTGGACTTGATGGCCTTCTTTAGGGATTTCTTGGCCGCCTTGTACTCTGCGGCCAAGGGGCTGCGTCGAGATCGCGTTTTTTGACCCTCTGCATTCTGCGTCGCAACTGCAGGCACGTCTTACGAAGGTCCGCGATGTCGTTCGTCCACCAGTAAGCAGGTCGTCTTGACCCACGTGTTGATTTCCTGGGAACCGTCTCCGCGCAGGCCTTTTCGATGACCTTCATGGTGTAGTCGGTCACCATTTTTGCCCGCGCAGATAGCGGCAGCGATTCCGGGATCTCACGCAGTGTTCGCTGTCCGTGTTCTATCGCCGTGGCAAACCTCTCGTAGTTCATCTTGGCGATGTTCCACCTGGGGGCCGTGCTTGTGCGGAAACGGAGCCGGTCAGCTACCAGGCACAAGGAAAGTGATATACATGTGATCACTTCCTGTATAGTCCTCGATCACATGCCAGCTCTGGATTCGCCCGGCTAGGCGTTCGCTTGCCAGGGAGACGTCGATAATGGTCTCCCTGTAGCCCGGTCGTCTGAAGGTCGACGTGGTACCTTTATTTAGTACCACGAGGTCTAGCCGACTGGCCATATCCATCACCAGCCGGCCCCTACGATCCGACCGAGCTTCCCCCACTCCGGGGCTTTAGCATTGAAGTCCCCGGCGATAATCAGCTCACCCTGCATCTCCCGTGTTGCATCCTCCAGGCCCTCCAGCTTGGCCTGGAAGTCGCTGATGGTCTGGTTTGGAGTGAGGTATACGCTTATGTAGTGAGTTTGCTGGTGCCTCACCCAAACAAAACCGCTGCCGCCGCCATGACCCGCAATGTGGATATTCTGCGGGTCACGGTTCCAGATGGCTGCGGTGCCCAGGTCATCGGCAAACCATCCTGGACCATCTCTGTTTCGATACTGTTCACTGATTAGTACAATATCAGCGTTTTTCTCGAAACAGATCTGTTCCAGGAGGTCGTGAGCTGCCCTGCTCCTGTGCATATTACCCTGCAGAACTACCGCCATTTTTTCTTGGCATTTGCAAGTGCCTCTCGGAAGGCCCTACAGGCTCCTGATCCCGCCGTATGGTTGCGGGAATCAGGTTTGTCCGCTTGTTCTGGACACAGGAAGCAACGTGGGGTGGCATTACATCCTGCGATCATGTGGCCTTCCGCCCCGCAGCGATAGCATCGCTTGCTGCGGTCGGGCCCTTTGCAGTCCGAGCTAAGATGGCCGAAGCCCAGACATTTATAGCAACGGGTAACCGTGGCTCTCCTGCGGATCCTGCAGTTGACCCAGCCTATCTTTATGCGGGCGGTGGCCATTAGCTTTTCCGCAGCCGGTGTGTCCACCGTCACTATGGCCATCCGTTGTGCCCTCGCATTTGGCCTAGTCAAGACAGACTGCAGGAACCCCTTGTAGTCCTGCAGGTCTCTTTTAAGGCCTCCACTACTTCCTCACTGGACGTGCAACTGTCGAGATCTCTGATCTCCAGGATGGCTCTGGGGATCAGTTCCCTAACAACGGTGCAGTCGTTTCCAGTAGCTTCTCTGAGTGCTTCTGAGAAGGCAGTTCTTGTTACTGAATTGCCTTCTTTCAGCTCGAGGAGTACCTGACCTGCTCTTGTTTGCCGGATGGATCGGATCTCTACTCCACTCTCTTCCGGCTTGACAGCCTTACGTATGGTGGACAGAATGTCCGCATACGACTTACCGCCTGCCGGTTTGAGCACGATCGCATCCGGCTTTGTTACCTTTTTTCCTTCTTCTTTGTCTTCTGCTTCCTCTGCTGTTGTTGCGGCTGCTGTTTCTGTGGCTGCTGCTGCTGTTGTTTCGGCTGCTTCCGCCCTTTTCTACTTTTTACAGCAACCCAATCTTCCTTAGGGATATCCACCTTTTTCTTCTTCACTTGCTTTTCCCCGTATCCAGGCTAGGTGGGCTAGAGGCGCCTCGCTTCGTGCCGCCAAGTGGCTCGGGGCCAAGTGACCCTGTTGGTGTCCCCATACTTTCTACCAAGGACATCGTCCTTTGCCTCCTGGCTGGTGTGTAAGCCCTGGCTTGCTTAGCAGCACGTAGTTCCGTTTTCACGGCGCTTTCGAGCTGCTCCAGTTGGTCTACCATAACTGGCAACCCCTTTTTAATATCGTTTTTGATATTAGGCTGAGCTTTTAGCGCCTGCACCATAACCTTGAGGAGCGCTCGCATTTCTGCGAGCACCTTCTCCACCGCAGTCTGGCATACACCTTCTTTCTCCTTAGTTTGTTGGTTGTGTTGGGTGTTTGAATTCATCATGCATAGAATATGTTGTTTAAGACGGTTCGCCCACTATGGGAGCCACACCTCGGTGTGGCTACTATCCCCGCCTATAAGGAACCCTAGTTATGGATGCCGAAGCCGAGAGGCGGTTTGTCGGATGGTCACTCCTATCGGCACCTAGTGACTCTACAAAAAAGGTTACGGGATAGGCCCGCGCCATAATGAAACAAAGGTTTAACGTCACCCCTACCGAGTGGGCGATGTCGGGTCCGTCCCAACACCTGACCCAAACCTCGGGCTAGACGGTGTGCGATTTGCCCTACGCAACTTCGGGTATAAGGAAATACTGACCAGGTAATCCTTCAGACCTGCGCCCAACAATGATTGCTTCAACCCCACCATTGGCTCCAGTCAGTGAGCACTAGAGCGGTCCTTCCACATTGAACATGCGTTTATCAATAATAATAATAATAAATGCAGAGGTTAGGTACTGACATCTCGTGCCACCCCGGTTAGGGAGTTTACTACTCTCCCTTTGGCTAGTCTAGCAGGAATATCCACAATCCGTCGGCCGCAGCCCATTCGCACAATGCTCATTCATTCTGCCATTCTCACGATTTCTTTGTTCGCGACCGCTTATTCATTATATTCACGGCTGACCAGACTATGCTGGCCGTTCCCCGATCCACAACCTGGGGACGCGCCCGGTAGCATAGAAAAATGCTCATCTATCGTTGGATAGAACCCGGGAATAATAATAACACTAATAATAATAATAATAATAACAATAATAATAATAATAATAATAATAATAATAATAATAATAATAATAATAATAATAATAATAATAATAATAATAATAATAATAATAATAATAATAATAATAATAACAATAATAATAATAATAATAATAATAATAACAATAATAATAATAATAATAATAATAACAATAATAATAATAATAATAATAATAATAATAATAATAAATTCTTATTATTATTATTTTTATATTCTTTTTAAACTGAATTTTATATATGGGAGCGTCCAGCAGAAACGGGCCACCGAGCGCGCGCGGTGCCTTTTTTCGCGTAAAAGGCGCTCTGTTTAACTCGCTCATAATCGTATGCTGCGTCTTTGAAAAAAAAACCAAGGACCTATATCGATAGATTTTTTTCTGCTCTTTCCAATTGCGCCATTGTTTTTATTGCGAAACGCGTTCTTCCGGACGAAAACTCGAGTTGAATATATTGAAAGCCATTTTTCTCAAAGTATATCATGTTTTTTTCAAAATAAACTTCACCATTGGAAAGTACAACTCTTAAGCTTCAAAACCCTATCTTGGAGAAGTTGGAGAAATAAAGGGTTTAAAAGTAACAACATGAAAAAGACAGCGCCGAGGGTCCGCGCGAGCCCCTCGCGCCCGTGCGTACGGCACGTTTAAGTGCACGCTCTATTCAATTCGCTAATAATCGTGTACCAAGTCTCTGAAAAAAGAACTAAGGACATATATCGATAGATTTTTTCCTGCTCTTTCCAATGGTGCTATTATTTTTATTCCGAAATGCTTCTGTTCGGGATTGGTACCCGAAGTGCCCGCTAGATGGCAAGCACCAAACGCGCTACCTTCAATGAAAAACATCACCTCGCGGGCTTAAATAGAGGCCTGCGTCGCCCACTAGCCAGGTACTTTATGCACATGCCTTATTACTTTGCCCCTTTGTCTTATTGCCTTAATAAAAAAAAGCTTAATAAAATGTCTAACATTTTAAATAGTTGCTGTATTCCATTTGATGAAATAAAGCATTCATCGAAACTTAGGTTTGTTTCCGATAAACTTAGAGCTTGTTATCCGCATTTAATTGATAGAGACAAAATATGCGATTCTTGTCGAATAAAATCTAATCTCAGATTGAAGAAGAGAGTGAGATTTCAATAGAAGATTCTAAAGAAATTATTTTTAATTTGAAAAAATTGTTGAATGACCAAAATTTGACAAAAATGGAAAAGATATTACTTTTGAAATTACTTCCTAAAAACTGGAGCACTCGCAAAGTAGCTAGATTTTCGAACTTGTCTCGTCGACTTTCATCGAAATATAAATTATTTGATAACCCAGCCCAATTAAATGACAACAGAGGAAATAAAAAAATATCAAGTGATACTTTAGATCAAGCAAAGCTCTTCTATGAAAGTGATGAGAATAGTAGAATTATGCCAGGCTATAAAGATAACAAATGTATAAAAAATGATGATGGCACAAAAATTTACATCCAGAAACGGCTTGTTTTATACAATCTTCGAGAACTATATTTAAAATATAAGCAACAGTATCCTGGATCGAAAATAGGATTCAGTAAATTTGCCGAATGTCGTCCTAAATATTGTGTTTTAGCTGGTAGCAGTGGGACACATTCAGTGTGTGTTTGCGTTTATCATCAAAATGTTAAACTTCTGTTAGTTGGTTTAAGAAACTCAGGAGTTTCTTTTGATAGAATGAACACTTATAAAGATTGCATAGCCGAAATAGTTTGTAAAAGTCCAACAGCGAAATGCTATTTAAATATGTGCGAAAATTGTCCTGGTGTCGAACCTCTAAAAAATGATCTAGAATTATTATTCGAAAGCTCTGAGATTAATGAAATAAAGTTTCAAATGTGGAAAACTACCGATAGATCAACATTACAAACTGAAAACGTTTCTAAGTCTTCATTTATCGATATTTTTTTTCCTCTTTTGTATAAACTTAAGACTCATTCATTTATTTCTAAACAACAGTCTTCTTATTTTCAATTCTTGAGAGAATCCGTATCTGAAGGAGAGTTTTTAATTTCTCTAGATTTTTCAGAAAACTATGCTTTTATAGCACAAGATGCAGCACAATCATTTCATTATAATAATAATCAATGTAGTTTAGCTACAATAGTCATTTCCTATAAAGGATCAGAATCTAAAATTGAACACAAAAGCATGGTAGTTTTCTCAGATAGTTTAATTCATGACGTTGTTGCAGTTTATCTAATACAAGAAATTATAATTAATTTCCTTAAAAAGTCTTTCGATTTAGTTAGAAAAGTTATTTATTTTACTGATGGAGCTGCACAACATTTTAAAAATAAACGCAATTTCCAAAATCTTCTTCATCATTATGATGATTTTGCTGTTGATGCTGAGTAGCATTTTCATGCAACAGCCCACGGAAAAAATACATGTGATGGAATAGGTGCTTCCGTGAAAAGCAATGCCAGACGAGAAAGTTTACGGAAAGTATCCGACAATTATATATTGACGCCCCAAGATTTATACAAATGGGCAACTGAGTATTTCAAAAATATTGAGTGCTTTTTTTCATCAAAAGACGATTACTTAAAGGCTACAGAAAAGCTACAAAACAGGCTAGCCTCAGCTAAGACAATACCTGGAACTCAATTGTTTCATTGTATTAAATTATTAAATGATGCCAAAAAGTTAGAACTTAAAAGATTTTCAGCGTCAGAAGATTCTCAGTTATATCCACCGATCAAAAAAGAAAAAGTACTTAGGACTCAAACAAAGAAAGAAGCGGATGTCGCAAAAAGGACAATTCTTATAAAATCAAAAAAATGTAAAAAAAATTAGAATTTAAAGAAAAAGGTAATATTTTATGCCAGATTAAACAATCTATAAGGTTATTTTAAATTTCTGTTTCACTGCTTTCAGTGCGTTCATAGATATTTTTATGTTTAATATATTATGTTTTTCAAATTTTGTTATATAAATGAACAAAATTCATTGTAATATTATACTAACTGTTACAACTAGATCCACAAAATTATGTCCACGCATTGGCATTGTAAGTTACAAAACATTTTATATTTACAAAAAAGAAAGGGCGAAATAGCACATCGCGTGTATTAATCCGCCCTTGAGCATAGCGTAAAAAGTTCGGGCAGCCGCTGTCTTTTTGACCTTACTATTTTTGAACTTTGCATGTTTCAACTTAAAAATATAATATTTTATAGTTTAAGACTTGTACTTTTGAAGAATATAATTCATTTTGAAGAAAAGACTGATATTTTATTGAAAAAATAGAGTTTAAACATTCAAATGGAATTTTCAACTAGAAGGAAGCATTTCGGAATAAAAATAATAGCACCATTGGAAAGAGCAGGAAAAAATCTATCGATATATGTCCTTAGTTCTTTTTTCAGAGACTTGGTACACGATTATTGAATAGAGCGTGCACTTAAACGTGCCGTACGCACGGGCGCGAGGGGCTCGCGCGGACCCTCGGCGCTGTCTTTTTCATGTTGTTACTTTTAAACCCTTTATTTCTCCAACTTCTCCAAGATAGGGTTTTGAAGCTTAAGAGTTGTACTTTCCAGTGGTTTAGTTTATTTTGAAAAAAAATATGATATACTTTGAGAAAAATAGCTTTCAATATTCAACTCGAGTTTTCGTCCGGAAGAACGCGTTTCGCAATAAAAACAATGGCGCAATTGGAAAGAGCAGAAAAAAATCTATCGATATAGGTCCTTGGTTTTTTTTTCAAAGACGCAGCATACGATTATGAGCGAGTTAAACAGAGCGCCTTTTACGCAAAAAAAGGCACCGCGCGCGCTCGGTGGCCCGTTTCTGCTGGACGCTCCCATATATTTATTAGTTCAATGAATGTTATCATGAATTAAATGATAATTCCATTGCTAAAAGTTTTTTCACTTATATTATTATTGGTGAAAGCAGCTAATGGTAGTGGTCTAATAATATTGTTAATTGTAGCTAGTGGCCAAAATTACTACCAAAGTTTGTCGTGAGAAGGTGGCAAATAACAACAATAGTTTTTTTTTTTACGACGTTTCGGACATCCTTTATTGATTATGTCCCTCTTCAGGCAGAAAGTCTGTATTTTTTCCTGAGTGTTACGGAGAACTATCCGTTCGTCAATGTGACTTAACAAGAACACTTATATTATTGACAATATGTGTGAATCAGCAATTATGTTGAATAAATGTATACATTGTTTCCCTTCGCTATCTTCGTTATTTTGTCTGAAGCGAGTAAGCTCTGTAGATGCCATATTTACAAACCGGAAAATATTAATAGTATGTTTTTATCAGTGGCATCACACAGTCGAGAAAAATTTTCTTTCGCGATCTTATATGGATTTTAAATGATTTAATTTCAAAGTTTCTTTCAATTTGAGAAGTAGCTAAAAAATAATTAGTTTTTAACAGTATTTTTTTTAAGTACGTGCGTATTTTCTTTTTTTTAACATCTTCTTACTAACTATTACATTTGTACATATAAATATATAAATTTGTATGTTATCGCTTTCTCAAAATAAACTCGAAGCGGCTTATGTGTGCCAAACAGTTAAGGGGCTATTTTTTAGGAATTTTTTGTTGAGAAAAAATTCTGTATCTATATTTATGAATTTTTTCCAATATTTCTTCACAAATAAATTTTTTTTATATTTACAGTCTCTTGTTTAGCGATTTCGACTGTAACAGTAGTGTTGTAATAATTATTGTTTATTGATTTTTAAGCACGACTGCTACACAAGAATGGCTTATATTTTCACAAGAGGAAAATTTAAAGTAAATAAAAATCATTAATTAGAAGGTAACAGACATTTGACGAAAAAAACAAAATCTCTAATCTTACAGCAAATCAATAAAAAAAAGTTCAAGTAACAGTTGAATATTTTTATCTCTATAATTAAACAATCAAAAGATACGTAAAACCACTTTATTTTTGTCTTTTATGTGTTAAAAACATTTTTTTAAATTTTTTAAGTCGTTTTACGATGTGTTATTAACAAATAGTGACGAAAAATATCAGATTTCAACCCTTAAAATATGGGAGATGCCACCCTTACTCTTCGAATCACTATGAAATACTTGCTTTTTTATCAGAAATAACCTCAAATTTGTTTCGTTGAAAAATAGGTATTTTAAGCCGAGATATTAAAAAAAGCATTTTGGGGATTAAATTTAGGGGTCATTTTCACCCCTTAAAAGTGAATATTAGCCGATAAAAAAATACAAGTGTTCTATAATAGTATTTTATGCTCTACATCATATATTAATATCATCAAAATCGGTGAGTTCGGGTTCGGAACCTTTCCTCGTAAGTCTCTGTCTTTACGCCTCTGTCTCTACGTCTCCGTCTCTACGTCTCTGTCTCTTCGTCTTTGTGTCTACGTGGCTGTCTCTACATTCCTGTTTCTTCGTTTCTGTCTCTAATCTCTCTCTTTACGTCTCTCTCTTTACGCCTCTGTCTCTACAGCTCTGCCTCTAATCTCTGTCTCTACGTCTCTGTCTCTACTTCTCCGTCTCTACGTCTCGGTCTTTCCGCCTCTGTCTCTACGTCTCCATCTCTACGTTTCTGTCTCTACGCCTCTGTCTTTACGTTTCTGTCTCTAATCTATCTCTCCACGTCTTTGTCTTTACGTCTTTGTCTACATCTCTGTCTCTAATCTCTGTCTCTACGTTGTCTCAACGTCTCCGTCTCTAAGTCTCTGTCTTTACGCCTCTATCTCTACGTCCCCGTCTCTACGTCTCTCTCTCTTCGTCTTTGTGTCTACGTGACTGTCTCTACATTCCTGCTTCTACATTTCTGTCTCCAATCTCTATCTACGTCTCTGTCTCTAAAGGTCTGTCTCTAATCTCTGTCTCTACATCTCTGTCTCTACTTTTCTGCCTCTACGTCTCGGTCTTTTCGCCTCTGTCTCTACGTTTCTGCCTCTAATCTCTCTCTCTCTTTACGTCTTTGTCTTTACGTCTTTGTCTCTACACCTCTGTCTCTAATCTCTGTCTCTACGTTGTCTCTACGTCTCGGCCTCTACTTCTCTGTCTCTCCGATTCTGTCTCTATGTCTCTGTCTCTCCGACTCTGTCTCTACGTCTTGTCTCTATGTCTTTGTTTATATGCGCCTGTCTCTATGTCTCTGTCTCCATGTCTCTGTCTCTACATCCCTGTCTCTACGTTTCATTTCTACGTCTCTGTCACTAACAACATTAATGTTGATGTGCTTGATATCTTTTTTAATTGTAACTCACAATTTACTTTCCCTTTGTTAAAGTTGGAAGGTCCTTTGGTTATTATCAAAAGCCTTTTCCTGGAGAAACCACCTTTTTGATTACGGTATCCTATTTATAAAAATAAATAAATCCTTCTAAAAATTGTTCTAAAACAGGAAAAGTATTTTTCTAGTACTATTGGCGAAGGATGCCACCTTACGAAAAAGTGCCTATATGGTAATGAGGGAGTGAGGGGGCTGAGGGGGGTGCTGAGGGGGAAGGGGGGACGCGAGGAGTGGGCGAGAGGGTGCGAGGGGGTTCATGATTTTCACATTTTCTTCAAAAAAACGTATAAATAATCACATTTTTACGTTATGTTGAGGGGGGTTGAGGAGGGGCTGGGGGTGGCGAGAGGGGGGACGCGAGAAGGGGGCTAGGGTGCGCGAGGAGGGTGCGAGGGGGGTGAGAGGGCTGTGAGTCGTAAGCATTTTCTTACAACTATATAATATAGGAATATATATTTATATATATATATATATATATCACGTGAGCCATCTTAAGGCGCTCGCGCAGTCTCTCTCCCTCTTTCTCCTGCAGCTACCGGCTGATGATTGCCCGCTCTTCCTCTCGTTCTTTTGGGGCCGCGTCGGACCCGTAGCTTGACAGCAAAACTGGCGGTGCAGGAAGCAGCGTCAAACGCGTCCTTCCTCCTTCGAAGGTTGGCGATAAGAGAGCGCCTTGCGCTCTCGCAGGTTGTGTCTTGTGTGCGCTCCTGGTGTTCATCATCGCAAGCTTTTTATCCCTCGCACACTTTTACACTCGCACACCCATTCACCCTCTAGACGTTACCGGTACACTAAATAATATTTATATTATACTCAACATAACCAATATTTGTTTTAAATAGCAAAACATTGAAAAATAAAATATGTAAAATTGAAAAAATCGCTATAAAACTATAAAAAATCAATTTTGACAATAATATAGAATATTGACCCCGACTAAGTAACCAAATAAAAAATACCCCTGTCCGGTTAAAATCGGTTAAGTAGATTATGAGATATCAGCGTATACGGACGCACGCACGCACGCACACACACACACGCACGCACGCACAATACACATACACACACATACACACACATCCACACACATCCACACACGTACATACACACGCACGCACGCACACTCACACATACTTGACATCTTCATACCTACATTTTCAAAAAATAGTGTATTTCGATTTCAAATATGCTAAACAACATTCCTAACATGTCGTCGACTTAGTGGAAAAAGTTCCCCGCAAATCGACGTGTCGACGTTGTCAACCAAAAATGGACGTATCGGCTTTTCCAACGAAAAATCGACGTGTCAGCTTTTCCAACGAATAATCGACGTGTCGGCTTTTGCAACGGAAAATGGACGTGTCGGCTTTTCCAACAAAAAATCGAAGTGTCGGCTTTTTCCACTTAGCTGACGATATTTTCTCAACCAAATTTTTTTTACTATCACAAAGGTTCCTCTAGGGGGAAGCAAAATAATGCACTAGGAAACTAGCACTCTCAAAAAAATCTACACTGAGAAAAATGATGTATTAAAAATTACGATAATATATAGGAACGTGGAGACAAATCTCAAATACTAAAATTATTACTATATTTTATAGTAAAAATTACTATGTACATAGCAATTTTTATTATGTATATATCAATTTTTACTATAAAATATAGTAAAAATTTTGGTATTTGAGATTTGTTCCCACGTTCCTATATACTATAGTAATTTTTAATACATCATTTTTCTCAGTGTAGTTACAAACATTTTAAGAAACATTTCATGGAAAATTCGAAGGAAGGCTTTATTTAAAACGCAAATTATTTAGAGAATAACTTGACTGATGAGGAGAGGAATAACAGCAAAAGTGTATAATTTGTTAATTTAATGAGCGGAATGGTCCAGCTGTCCACCAGATGCGTATGGATATTTAGAGAATCTTCCGCTGTTCCTTTCGGTGCTTGAAAAAATTAGTGTAAAATACCATAGCAATATACCGATGTATGTAAATTTGTACCTGTGGATTTTGTGCCATATACCCGTTCATCTCTATGGCGTAAAGAATTGACAAATGAATCCAACTTAGGTACTTTAGAGTGTTAGGCAGTACTATTGCAATTGTTCCGTTATTTCAGTAATTGAGATCGTGTACCAATTTATACAAAACCCAAGATTCGTATACCGCGTATTATCCTAATACTTCTAAACATTTAAAATATTACAAAAGACTTAAATACGATCATGTACATGTTTGTGTTTAGTACAAATTTGTTAGTCTTCCAGTACAAAAGTTTTACCTAAAAAATATAGAATTACATGACTCATTTTATAATTTCTATGTAAAAGGATATTGGTTAAAATCTTAAAAAGGCCATGTACGTGTAGCAAAATACATATTGCAAAATTTATGTTTAATACAAATTTGATAGTCTTACTGTAATAAAGTTTTATCTCAAAAATATATAATTACATAAATCATTTTCTAATTTCAGTATAAAAGAATATTCGATTAAAATCTAAAAATGACGTATGTATGTACATATACGCTTGAAAAATATCAATTTTTCTGACATACGTATACAGGAAATAAGTAAACTGGCTTAAAAACTAATATTTTATAGAAAAGATTTAAATTATTCGTAGTAACCTATTAACTAATAGCTATTATTGCTAACTAGCAATCGTTATAATTATATTAATAACTTGCACTATATCTTCATTTATTTAACGTAGTCTCCGATTTTACCTAATTTGTCTTAAGTCATCTTAGGCCAACTTAAAGTAAAAACTGTAAAAATCATGTAAATAATACAACATTTTCCGTTATTTAATAGACAAATCGGAGTACAATAATTATCTGTTCAAGAAAGTAGCATAAATGTAGAAGGATTTTTTAGGTTTAACATAAGGTTTAATCGCGAAAAATGACAAAAAGAGATAAAAATCTTAAGAATTACGTAAATTTTATAAAAATCGCTTGTTTTTGTCATTTTTCGCGATTGTCAAATGCACGTAACTTTGCACAGAACTGACCGATTTTAACGATCTTTAGCTTAAATGAAAGCTCTTCCCTGGTAGAAATGCTAACCAATGGTTGGCGAACCGTTTGTCAATTTTTAAATTAAAAATGTTACACCATGATTATGTTGCTATTTTCGACAAAGAATAACTATTTATACATGTGGAAATATTATATTGTAGATGCCTTAAAATATAGTGATAGTTTTAAATAGTTTTAATTAAATTTCGAATGCTTCCATTTGATTAACATGTTAACCAACGAAGTTGGTCTATTTTCTACCAGGGTTTTCTTCTACTTTAATCACTTTTTTTGGGAAAGTTTGTTGCCACCTTTAATAGCTTGCTATTGGTTAATCATCAGTGACTACTTTTCGTTCATTTTTCCCATGTTAAATTTCCATAAGAAAAATTGATATATGTTTAAAACTGAGTCTCAAGAACGTTTTTCTGCGTTCCAAAGTTTTTTCGTGTATTGTATATTGTGTTGTGGTATATAGACCAAGAATAATCTTATTGCAAAGGTGTGCCTCAAAATTTTTTTTTCGTTATTTTTATGACCAGTTAAAGGGGTATTTTCGGGAGAATTGTACATATATCCATACTAAACGGCCACCTTTTGTGATATGTATAGAGATGCGGTAGCCTCTCAAGTTTTTCTGCATTGGCCTCTCATAAATTTACTTTCAGCATCATGTCAACATTCATGTATTAAAAGAAATATTAAAATAATTTTAAATATTTTAAAAAATAAAAAAAATATCAAAAGTATATTCGACATTCTCAATTCTTTTACACATGAAGATATCATATCAGCTACGTGAAAATTTCTGGTGTAGACTTACGACGCTTCCTTGATCAATATAAATAAGAGATGGTTTTCAATTAAATATACTTTACAAAGTACTAATACATTAAATATATAAAAGTAAATTTACTTATTATTTGGTATCGCATTTACGTTCATAACAAATATTTGTCGAGCGTAACAATAACAAGCATCGTATCAATAATAAATAAGAATTTGATTAACATTTAAGCTTTGATGACTCAGCAAGGACTTATTAACGTTTTACAACATACAATCGCAATTCTGCATTTGATTTTGATTCATAAAAATCAATATAAAAAAATTTAATTTATTATATCCAAATGAAGGACCAGTAAAGTATGTTAAAGATGAGAAAGGAGACGGGAAAAACAATGCGGCTGCGCTTGTCGATCCACTGGGCAATTTCTTGAGGCGTCATTGTTGTGAAAGTATTAAGTTGAAGTTGAGCGAGAGTCGAACGTCGTTGAAAAGTTTTAGGCGGTGGCTGTGGAGGAGGCGAGGGGTTGCTGTCGATCGTTACCACGCTGCCAATCGAATAATCCTTTTCATCGTCTATTTTCACTGTAGGAACATTTATCGTACTTGGAAAGCTCTGCATAAATAAATAATAAACAAAAATGTTAATAACGAACTCACTAATATACTAATTATAATGTTTATTTATTGCATTGGTTAGATTTAAAGGGTCTCTCTCATTAAGATAGGCGAAATGCCCTTGTCCTGGTTTTTGGAAATGACCTACTGAGACTTGTGTGCTTACTAAAAAAAATAAGTTCTGTCCGAGTTAAAAAATGAATCGTCGTTCAATTTCACTGATTTATAAGACGAAGAACTATTTCATCTTCCTAATTCAGGAAATTAATAAAATTAAGGTGGGGATTACGAACAAAAATATTGGTTTAGTATCACCCACTATTAACTTTTTTAGGATAAAGGTACTTCAAAAAACAATATTTATGATATAAATTGTAATTTAATTTTGCTAACCCAACCCAGAAATTGAAACTTGTTTCAGCTTTATGATTAAGAGCATGAATCGAGATAAAATTTTCATGATTACAAACTTTTTTCAAGATTTCTAAGTCAATAGTTTTAAAATATGTTTTTGAACACTATTTGTCTCAACAATTTTTGTTCATTGTTCCAAAACTTTCTCTAATAGGAAACAAATCAGTGAAAATCCAAAATAAATGTTTCATTCAAGATTCGTATCACGATTCAAGTTTTTCTATATAAATTTTGAATTGTAATTTATTTGTGTGATTCAGATGAATCGATAACTTCAATCGCGATTAAAAAAAATAACTATATTCAATTGAATCGTAAATATGAATTATGATTAAATCTTAAAACTTCATAAATTGATCATGATTGAACAATCCCAATTTATTTTAATGGAAAGATGAATCTAACTAATTTAAATCTGATTAATTTTTACATTTCAAATGTATCGTTAGTGAATTGCGTTCCCTTGATTAGCAGTTTCACGCGCAGTTTCTGCTTGTGAATCGATAAAATTAAAAGACGAATTTTAATTCGTCAAAGTAAATCGCAATTAATTTTGTAAATCGTAGATGACGAATCATATTTCAAATTTAGGAAAACTCTAATCTACGCTCTTTCTCATGAATACTTTCTGTTTGTTTTTGCATGATTATTTTAAGACTTTTAGCTATCATCTTATTTAGGTCTCTGTGGACTCCTATTTCCCCTAGATTTTTTAATAACTTCTCTATCTTTGTCTCTAGAATCCAATAAACAAAAATAAAAAATCCAAAATCAAGGAATTATTCTTTTAGTCATATATATGATCCGGAGATGAGAACCCCTCCTTGTAAGTATAATGAGCTGAAGCTATAAATAAAATGAAACTAGGTAGTTTTAGGAGTTTTTTTTCTCGATTGTAAATCAGATTGGCAATATCGCTGACCGAGATGAAATAAAATTAACTATAAAATATTGGAACAGTTCTCATTAACAATCGGTAATTGATTTATTTATTTAAGTGTGCAATAATTATTTATTGATTGATTGATTTATTATATTAATTCAAATTTCCAATATCTATTTATAAACTTAAATGCGCTTCGCTCGAACTATTTTGTTTTAGAGATTACAAAAATAATGATATTTAAAGGACTTTATTAGTTTCCTTCGATAAAATCGTATGAAATATAAGAAATATAAAGCAAATTTGTATAACGTAATAATCGAAGCAGTGAAAAATGTATTTTGCGGTGTAACAAAAAATATAATGTACTTCGAGAACTACCATAAATCTAAAGATGTGGTGATGATAGAAATACATGTCAAAAGAGAAGAAACGCAAAATCTGGTCTCACTAATTAAGTAATCATCTATCAGTGAAAGCACGAGGCGCAATTGGCAGAAATCAGTGATCACTCATCGTGATCGCTTTAAGACTACTTACATGTATCGTGAGGTAATTTTGGCTGGTGTAATCCTTTTCGCTAGCGTTGGCGTTATCAAGGGACGACCAAGATCGAGACCTCTCGATGCCCGTCGTGTTCTTTTGAAACTGCTTTCGCGCCAGCCTCGGTGTCAGCGTTGACTTAAGGATATACTTGCTATTGACCTTCTTCAGCGGTACGTTTTTTCTGCAACAAACAAAACAAAAAAAAAGTGAAAGCTATATACGTAGGAGGATGAAAACTTATATCCTTAGCTATGTTTCAATTTTAGCATGTCTCGTGACTATTAAAAATGATATTTTGGCGATGATCGAAAACAAGAAATCCTTGAACTATTCAGCAACGAAGATAATACAATGAAGTGAAAGACAAATTTACGGAATAAAATATACCACGACTATAGAGAACTGAGATTCCCAACAAAAATAACATTCAAAAAATCGTAAATTAATATAATATAACAATATATTCTCTTTACAATTGAATATATTTAATCTACCTTTAATAATTGTACAGAAAATGTGTAAAGTTTATAATGTTTTCCTGAAAAGAATTATACATTTTAATTCGAACTTCTACTCAAATTTTGAAAGTCCCTGTATTTTACATACGAAAACATATTTTACATCTTAGATTAGGCTAATATTGGGCTGCTTCAAAGTTCAGAACAACTTTTGTAGAAGAACCCATTTTTTTTAATAAGTTTTTTCATTTGAAAGTACAAGTCTTAAGTTTCAAAACCCTAAAATTTCAAGTTGGAGAATTGAAGGGTCCAAAGTAGTACAATTTACAAGACGATGACGAGAAGCCGCGAATGCTTTTCGGGTGCCACGTCGGAGCACTTTGTTACGGTTGCATTGCACTATTTCGTTGTTTCGTATTTAAAAAATATTACGTAACCAATTTTTCCTACATAATTTTGTATTAGAAAGCCGTATATTTTAATTTCCACCATGTTAATTTTTGTTTATTTTCTATTTTTTTTTTTTACCTTAACTTAATTGAATAGGTCTTTTCTCGATTTTTAAATTTTTTCATTTTTTTGATAGGTGAGTATAATCCGAAGGTTTCTGATGCTGAAAATCGTTTTAACTTTAGTCCTCTAACATCTGGAAATTATAGAGTTCCACGCACTGTATTTGCTGATTTTAACTCTTGTTTTAGTTTTACTGTAGTTACTATAAATATTCACCTTTTGATAAAAAAAAAAATACATCTGTGCAAAATTTCAGGACGATTAAAGTCGATAAATGAAATATTTTTTGAGAAATTAATTTATGAAATATAAAAACATTCTCGTTAATAACAAATGACAGAGTGAAGATAATTTAAATATTATGAAAAGAAAATATAGGTAATTTAAATACCTTTCAAGAAAATTTCATTATATTATGTAATAATGGCTGTAAAATATAAAAAAAATCAAAAAAACTAAAAATTCAAAATTGTTTTTTGGTTATAAAAAAAGAAAATCAATAAAATCTCAAATCCCCCATGGGTACCGAGTTTTTTTCGCGACACGAGGAGAATAGGCTTTAGCCGACGAAAATCGGTCGATTCGTTTCCGAGATATAAAGAGTTTACATACACACATACACACACACACACACACAAACACACACACACACAGATCCATGAAAAAAAAATTTCTCAAAATCAGCAAATATCGACATATATCGCCTTAAAACATCTTTTTGAACATTTTTTGTCTTGAAAATTTGTTTCACCGTTACAAAGCTTCCTCTATGAGGAAGCAAAAAATTATTTTTAATGTATTTAGTTGCGCAATCTTAAAGATTTGGTGGTCCTAAAATGATTATTTAATAATTTACACAACTTACTCCTCTGATGTTGCTTTTCCCAGATGCACAAATTCCATTGCTTGCATTTTTTCCGTACGTAGTTGCATGAAAGTGTTTCAACAGAAAATTCTTCATAATTATAAAAAAGATTCTGGCAGTCGTGTTTGTTTTTAACATGTTGCACAGCTCCATCGATGAAATAAATTTTTTAGCGAAATTAAAAGAAATTTTTATTAAGGTGCTTTATAATAATTTTTCGGATATGATAAACTGCTACGGCATCACGAAATAAATTGTCTGATAAAACTTCCATGTTTTCGTGTTCAATTATTTTTAAAGTGTTTTTCCATCCTTGTGAGGTACGAATGCTTACTCCAAAAAAATATTAGTTATTATTAGTAGATGTCAAAAGTACATTTTAGAAGGCTCAGAACAGCGTGATTTCATTGCAGTTTGGGTAGTATGTCCATTTTCCGCGCTGTTCTGAACCTTCTAAAATGTACTTTTCTCATCTACTAACAATAACTAATATTTTTTTGGGTCAGCATTCGTGCCCCAGAGAGGTGGAAAAACACCTATTTCCCACATTTTCCTTTGATTATCTATAATAAAATACCACTGTTGTCAGATTGCATTTATTATTAATGTAGTAAAATGATTGTGCCCCATATTGTTCAATAAAGGCGTAGTTTTCTGAGAAATCTAAAGAAATTAGAAATTCTCTTTTGGATAAGGACTCCCTTAAGGTTTGCAAATAAGAAATGAGTCTTAAGTGTATGTTAAAGAGAAAAAAGATGATAAGAAATAATGAATTAGAAACAATTTCGGTTTGCAATCTCAATCTATCGGTCGTTTGCCTCATTTAAAACTTTATTTCATTAAAACCAGAGCCTCTGAGAAATAGTTCTAAATCCTTTTTAATGATTCAACATCAAGACACTTTTGGTATTCATTTAAATAACACTATTTTCGTTAAATTTGAGAGAAAGCGAGTATACTCGAGAACGACCTATTCAATTAAGTTCAGATAAAAATAAAAAAATTTAGAAAACAAACAAAAATTAACATGGTTGAAATTGAAATATATGGCTTTCTAATAAAAAATTATGTTGGAAAAATTGGTTATGTTATATTTTTTAAGTACGAAATAACAAAAATACGTCTGTATAAGCATTCGCGGTCTTTCGTCGCCATCTTTTTTTTACTACTTATGAATTCTTCAATTCTTGAACTTGAAATTTTCGGGTTTTGAAGCTTAAAACTTGTACTTTCGAATGAAAAAATTTATTTGGAAAAAATTGCAATTTTTCTAGAAAAATAGCTCTGAATTATCAACTAAAGTTTTTGAGTTGATAAGAGCATTTCGGGGAAAAACAATAGCATTATTGAAAAGTTTAACTAGGTTACCAAAACTATAATTAATTGCGTATTTACTAATTTATTATTTTTTCTGGAAAGTTCAACTTGTCTATTGTTGGATACCATTCATCTACTATTGTGAACCTAAATAATAAAAATGAATTCTATAATACCCTATCGTATATTTTTAAATTGAATTCATGAAAATTGTAGTCAACTTTAAGGGACTGTCAGTATCATATTAGCTTTCATCATTGCCTATGTAACAGGTTTCTAAAGTGGGCGTGCATTTACTTGAGGTACTTTTGATCATCTTAAATTTTTTTAATACTTAAATATTAAAAAATGATAACATGGTAGTATACATATAGAGGGGCAGAGTATAAACTGTTCTAAACTTCCTCTGTGAGAAAGAAAAATAAACATAATAGTACATTACGCAACAAGGGTGCAAAGTGGGTGATTCACGCCCATGTTGTGTATACTATTTTTTGAACCACGGGGCGCGAAATTCGATTTTAATGCCTGTATAGCGGGCGCGAAGTGATTCGCACCCTAGGGCGTGAATCGAGCACTTTGCACCCGCTAAACAGGCATCAAAAGTGGAATTTTGCGACCCAAGGTTCAAAATAGTAGATTATGCACCTAGGGAGTAAAAGAATTTTTGATCAAGTAAGTATAATCATAAATTTATACATATCACGTTCTAAAATGTCCCATTTGAAACAAAAAAAATTAGTAACACGTCTTGAGTATAATTTTGACTACTGATATACTTAGTATACAATAAAAAGAGTCTCACATTTATCATGGAATAAATGTTGTGTTTAAAAAGCAGCTATTACAAATCTCTCGAAACGCCATAATCTAATGTAAGGTATAAATCACGCGTAATGCACAAGCACGCCCATTAATTTCGTATATAAACTTGCCACACGAGAACTATATTACGTATTTGTTCTATGTCTACGTATCGAGCAGAAGCGTTATTTAATAAGTAAACTCGAGATTACCCATCGTACATCTTGGTTATAAACATAATAGAAAAGAAAAACAATCCTCCGCACAGAGCACGCACTTGTAATAAAAAACAAATTTTCAAAAGTCTCCAGAAGAATTAATGGCCTTAGCGATATTTATAACGACTATGAGCATACAAAAGAATAATATACAAATGCAACTTTAGAATGGTTGCACAAAGAGATAATGATTATCAGGTTGAAACATCATGTGATATCATGTCAGAAACATATTGCTCTAAAAATAAACGTACCCCTTTACCGTTGCAACAATAATACTTATTTATTCATGTTTAATGTACTGCCAATAAGAAAACCCGTTTCAAAAGAGATATCACGTTTCCTTTAAGTGTCAAAAATTGGAACATAATAAATAATAAAGATTAGAAGAATACTGTTTGAATATCTTTTCTTCTTTTTTTTAATCATATACTTAAGCTAAATAGTAATTGTCATTATTAACTAAAATTAACTATTACATCTTGCAAGACAATTGTTTTAATTTAAACAAAATATTTTTTCATAGGAATCATAAAAGCGTTTAATTAATGTTCGTATTGTAAGTATGACTGTTCTTATATTTTGTGAGATGTTTACGTTTTGGATCTTGCAGTCTTTGGAAACGAATAAATATTTTTTCAAGAGAATTGGTATTAACTTAATTAATAATAACTTTAAACTTTAATTAGATACATAGCAATTACTTTACATGCATAAGATTTTTCATTAAAAATTTATTAAGCTAAATGACGCTTTTATAAAATTTTGTTTCAGGCAGGTGATCAAGATTTATGAAAATTTTATCTGAATGATACATTTAATTTACGTCCTTCTGAACTTTAAATACCATTATTATAAAACATTGTACTTTATATTTCATTAGAAATTGTTTAGTAACTTATTTACTTACTTTCTTCTGTAAATTGTGTTGACAAAAGCAAACTCCACCATTGCCGCAAAGAGAAATATCGTACATCCGAGAAACCAAATTTCGCTGGCTTTAATGTAAGAAACCTTCGGCAAAGAATTTTCAACCTTTGAAGCAAGTGTCATAAATGCGAGTATCGTATTGGTACCTAAAATACAAACACAATTGTGAATACTGCTTTACAACATTACTTTATAATAGAGTCCTTGAATTGCTACTACGATAGCAATACAGGCTTTATGTAAAGCATTTCAAAGCGCCAGCTTCTATTAAAACCAATCGAGGTCGAAATCTAGAGCCAATTGTTTGTGGAAACTTTGACTTTTAAAAAAACTTCTTTATAATTTTCTTTTGAAAATTATAGAAACAACTAACATTACGTTTTTTATAGATCCTTTCTTATATGGATGAATGTATAAATATATGGATAGGAAATAATTTAGTAAAGTATTATCAATATACATTTTTTATTCATAAACTGTATTAGTATAACTCAAAATATGATATGTTGATATTTTTTGAGTATATTACAAAATTCTTAACAATTTTTATAATTAAAGTTCAAACTTATATTTTCTTTCATTTATGCAAGGCGTAATATTTAAAAGATATCAAGGTGTTAACAAGATAAAAAGGGAAATATGTAATGAGAGCTCATTCACGTGGTTCGTTTTCGGTTGAAAAGATAACGTTTCTTTATATCTTGAATGCTTGCGAATGAAAGTGGATCTACAATTTGTAAGTAACACTTTTATTCGATTGCAACAGGTATAAATATGCTTAGATTTTCTAATTACCTATTGAAAAAATAACTATCAGTGTTAATAACAGAATGAGCGTAAGGAGGAAAGAAAGTCAAGTTTAATGTTTTCTAGGCTACTAGGAAATAATAAATTAAAATCGCGTATAAAGAGGAATACCACATTACATTATTTATGATTTGTGACTTTTGTTACGAAATTATTTTAAACTTTTGCTGTCAGGGAAGAATGGAGCGTTTCTTTACATTTTTCTTTCGTAAATTTTTCATTATAATATAATTAAATTTATAATTTTAATAACTTTAAGATTAGAAAAGAATTTTTTATATTTTACTTCTTTGAAATGTACCATATCTAAACACAAAACTATTAACAGCAAACAAATAATCATTTACGAGAAACATTACCACACTTCCTTTAATAGTCTATATAAAAATCATTTGTACTATTTACTGATAAATAGTATGAAATGAATAATTATTAAATATTATTTCTAATCTTACCTAATACGATTCTGGGAGGACTAGCATCCATGTGTAACCAAAAAGACACCCAGGAAATAACAACGATCAAAATCGACGGTATATAATAGTCCATCATGAAGAAACCCATTTCACGGGCAAGTTTAAATGTTATGCTAATAGAGCTAAAATTTCCAGCTGAAAAAAAAATCATTACAGAATTTATACATAAATAACGTAAATATACGTACTATCAATATAAGAATACCTTTGCTTAAGTTAATTAAATAAATTTTTTTTTTTTAGATCGAACAATTTTTACATTACTTTTCTATTTTTGTTCTTCTAATTAGGTTTTTTATTATAAAAATCTAAAAAATATACGGTGAAATACTTACAATGTAAATATTATTATTATAGAAAACCATTTTATAAAATGCAGTTTAGCTTACCAAAATGTCCATAATGTTGCTGCGCCGTAGTGTAGGATACTTCCGACCTGTTTACCCATTTGTCGACAAGTCTATACTCTGTCAAATGCAACTCGTCGGCGAGTACAATAGGAGCCTCGTCCCAGTTCAAAATCATATCTTGGACGTTGTATGTCCCTACAGAAAAAAAAACTGACATTAAGTTTTGCTTAAAAAATTTATGATGGTATAGGTAAATATGACATTTTATTGAATTTCCGAATACTTAAGTCGGTTTAGTGCCAGAAATTTAGTGATTGTAAAAACTATATAAAAAATAATGAAAATATAAAATGATGTATAAAATAAAGTATTCATTAGAAAATTGAAAAATGTTATATCTTAAAGGAAAAATTGTTTCATACAACTTTCAAAAACCAATGGGCACTCCTGAACGTCGAAAGGAAACTTTTCTAGCCGTAATCCGCAATTAAGAATAGCTTCCAATCTGGAATAAAATAAAAATTTAGTGATTATCGTAAACGTGCTATACAGTATGTAGAATAATACCGTGTTAAAACGCAACACGACATTACACATTTTTAGAAGTCGTTGTTTTTACCAATTCTATGGAATTAAATCATTGTATGAATCTTTATCAATTAAACTCGAAAACTTTATCCATAACATAACATATCACACCGCGTAAAATAGTTTAGTCTATCGAAGAAAATTACTATTACGTAAGTTTTTTTCTAACGCCATTAAACCAAATATTTGTATTTTCAATTTCAGAGCCGCACGCTATTAACATTCCCGCAACGGTCCACTGCACTTCACAGATGGTCTGTACCGCAAGAAGGAACGGTTCTCACCTGGTGTTAAGAACAACCATACCGGATGGGTCGATCGAGATGAGCAGATCTTTGACGGAATTGCCCATAATGACGGAACTACGCTCGTTCGCTACATAGACCGAAGGAGTCCAGATGAGGTCGTGAGCTGACTGGCCGCCGAATATTTGCGACTGATGGGGTGCTATGTCTTCAAATTTGAGTCTGCTGTCTAAATAGCGGAATTGTAACATCATGTGTACGTCGAATTGCTGCAATTTCCATATTATCTCCTTTTAGAATGCATGAACTTAAGAAATTATACTTAAATATCGAAATAATAATTTAAGAGCAATTAAGATGTATAAAAATGGCTATACTTATTATAAGTATAAGACTATTGGAATTTTTTTAACGAATCAGTTGTTCAGAGCAAAAACTGGTAATAAATTTAAAAGTAATATATTTTCCTACCATACAAATCTAACATAATTATCGAATAAAATTCAAAACAGTAGTTTAAAATTGACTAGTGATGACTCAAAGATTTTCAATATTTCAATTATGCGCAACTGTTACTCTTAGAACAGTTTTTCCTTCAGTTTTACAATATCCTTTAACACAAATATGTTTTTTTTTTTTTTTTCAATAATTATGTAATGGTTCAAGTAATATTTTACTAGACATCAAAAAAATTTAAATGACATTTTGCAATGCAAAAAACAAACATTTTAAAATTTGTATACAAGAACTAAAAAATATATAATTTACTTAAAATGCATATTCATTGGAAATTCTCCTTACAATATATTAAATTCGATTGCTCCCTGGTAGAAAATAAACCAACTCGGATGGCTTATCTACTAACTGTTGGCCAATAATTATTTAGGCCAACGAATAAGAAAAAATATTGACCAACGGTTAGCCAACGGTTGGTGGACTATCAATCAATAATAAAACATTGAGTAACTCATAAAACAATAATAGAAATTAATAAGAAATATAGATATGTAAAAAGATTTTGATACATAAACAATAATAAAAATTATTGTAATGCATTAAAAAAATATTTGAATGAAGTTGGGAGTAAATTTATTTGAAGGTTAAGTAGACAGCGTAGCACGTGGGCTATGCTCTGAAATTACTGTCCGCATCCCGCTTTCCGCAAGCAAGCACACATGCACATAAATACACACATATTTCATACACACGAGTGCGATCGCAGGTTCATGTGTTATGTATAGGTAAAAGTATTTAACTGCGCAGCTCATACGAGTCACGTGACGGGATTACCGGGATCGCGTGGTTTTGCTTCACTGTAAAGGTCAGATGGTAACGGAGCACCGTGTAGAAAACTGAGCAATACGAGTACAAAGAATTTATGTAGGATACTTTCAAATTTTAAATGTAGAATACCTTTTATGTAGGATTCTTTCAAATTTTAAATATAGGATACTTTTAAATTTTAAAAAATGTAAGTATCCACCTGTACATGTCCTGACTTACGTCAAAAAGTCACGCACACTACACATTAACACGCCCTAACCTCAATTTGAACAAACAAAACTATACCCGTTACCGATTTAACCATATTTATCTGAAGAAAAATACTATTAAATACGTGGGTTTTGATTATTCTATGAATAATACAAATTTTGAGAGTTTTATTTAAATAATAAGTTGTGTAAATGATTTTTATTTAAGATTTTTAATATTAAGCATTCATTGACCAAGCGCAAGGGTGATTCCGTGACGAAATAAACGGTATTTATCGCTAACTGTTGGTTAAACGGTTGGCCAAATCCTTGCGATTTGGCGAACGGATGGCGTACGGTTGGTTACAATTTCTACCAGGGCTAAAATTAATGAAAAGCTCTACAGACACAATAAATAACAGAACATCACCTTATACTTATTTATGAATCCAAACAATAAATCAAATGTTACTAAAATTTGATTCTCCTTTATATATTCAAACTATTAAAATAATGTACTGCAATATCACCTAAGTTGTTATTACCGAATTTTCGTTTTTGTTATTTCTATAGAACTATCACTGGTAGAAAATTAACCATATTTATAAAATATGGTGGTACGTAGCTATAAGCTAACGTGCTAATTAAATGGAAACATTTTAAAAAATCATAATGGAAAAATAATA
The DNA here is from genome assembly GCA_036365515.1 of Torymus aiolomorphi. Taxonomy (NCBI): domain Eukaryota; kingdom Metazoa; phylum Arthropoda; class Insecta; order Hymenoptera; family Torymidae; genus Torymus; species Torymus aiolomorphi. The sequence continues at coordinate 218,137,042 of CM070873.1, read as the reverse complement.
TAATTCATCTAAAAGTCTTTTATGAAGTGTAAATGCCATAATTTATTTCGGATTGGTACATAATTATGAAATACAAGCAATGTTCGCTTTTAGCCATAAAGTTAACTGAAAAATAGCTATAGCTTCTGGTTAACATTTCTACCAGAGATTATATATAAAAAAAGGAATACTACATTTATAAAAAGTAATACAATTACATAATTTATTAATGAAATAATATTATAAATAAACCGCTGAAATTCAAAAAGTGTACCAAACATTACATTTTATTTAAAATTATAAAATAAATCTCCCCCCCCTCTCTCTCTCTCTCTCTTACTCCCTCTTTTAATTAGTTTTAGTAATTCGTGTATTTAATTACCAGAGTTTTGGCCATATTGGACTTGATCGTGTAAATGTAAGCTCTAGCCCAGACTTTAACTGGATCCCGGTCATTCTCTTCACCTGGTGGCCTGACCATTTTGTCATATCGACACTCGTTAGTCAGTTCTTGAAGCAGCTCTGTCTGTGTCATTGGTCCTACCACACTGATATTTTGGCATATTTCTGGTCTGCAATATTAAAGATATATCTATATTTCACAAATAAAATACAAGATCTAGTTTTTTAAATCAATCTAGTCAATTTGACTTTTGATTTATTTTATTTCATTTTATTCAATTAAACGGATGAAAGTATCAAAGTAAATAAGTTACATAGACAGGAATAATATAAAAAATGTTAAGGTAAAGTCAGCAATAAAACTTTTTATAAAACAAGATTTAGATTCCCGTGTAACAGGTCCGTTAGAGGACCACACTTTTAAATAAGTTGTCTGTCGTCTTCTAATTAATCCCAATCGGAACAGAGTTCCGGTATCTCTGAAGCCTTGGAACTGAGGAGTATATAATATAAATGATGAACCATTAATATTCCCCATGATGGTATTGAAAGTACCTAATATGTAAAAGGGTCTATGATTGAGAAACAATATTCACTACTTCAGTGGGTGGGACATAAATATGTTTAGATTTTACAGCTATCTGAAGTTCTATATAGCGAATCTTCATTCTAAGCACTACATTGCAGTGTGTCCGAGCAAACAATATATATATATATATATATATATATATATATATATATATATATATATATATATATATATATATATATATGAAATTTCCACTAAAATTTCCCTTAATCCGGTCATAACAATGAAAAAAAAAATTATGAGGCACACCTCTGCAATAAGTTTTTTCTTGGTTTATATACCACACAATACACGAAAAAACTTTGGAACACAGGAAAACGGTCTTGTGACACAGTTTTAACCGCACATCAGTTTTTCTTATGGAAATTTAACATGTATGGGAAAAAGGGACGAAAAGTAGTCACTGATCATTAACCAATAACAAGATCTTAAAAGTGACAAAAAATATTTTACAAAAAGGCGATTAAAGTAGAAGGAAAGAGCTTTAATTTAAGCTAAAGATTGTTAAAATCGGTCGGTTCTATCTAAAGTTACGTGCATTTGAAAATCGTGAAAAATGACAAAAATACGCGATTTTATGATTGGATTAAGGGAAATTTGTGGGAATTGCACATATAATAATAAAAACCCATTTTGATTTGGCTAATAATCGCCAGAACCTAACCAGACTGCTGCATTGCTGCACTAATGAGCACTAAACTTGGAGTGCAATGGGTTCACCCTTCATGACTCGTAGAAATGGGAACCTACAGTTTTAGGTAGATTTAAACCACCAGAGCTACAGTGAAATAAGAGCGTAACAATCCCAAATTTCGAAAGCTTGGCACAGAAGCGTTAATCAATCGTCGCGGCCAGGAGTGAACTTATATATGGTTCAAACAAATATTCCGTGTCAAAAGTCCGAGGTTTTAGACGACTGACCTACGATAGCTCAACGGTTAGAGTATATTATATTACATTTTACTATCAATGGACAATACAGTTTTGGTTATCATATAAGCTATCGGTTCATCAATCCTTATAGCGTTCACAATCTCACCAGCCTATGATTTGATTATATTTTTTATTACAAATATTTTAAATTAAACTAAAAAATTTTATTTAGATACCATGAACAGCATATAAAACAAACTTGTATTTAACTAAAAAATTGATTTTCTAGAGAAGACTTGTAAATTACTGTTCAACTAAGTAAGGCATGAATCACTAAAAACTAAACAATGATATTTTCTTTTTTTGCGTGTCTACTATTTAACAAACAAATAACTTCTTCTATAACCTATACATATGTCTTATCACCAATCGTAAAATACTCTGGGGAATTCTAATCACTTTTTCGCGAAAAAACTTCAACAATGAGCAATAAGGTAAAGTTAAAGTAAATACGCGTATGTAAATTTGAGACGTGCCTAAGAAAATAACACCAGATAACATGTTGTAAAAAGGTTTATGATCTTGGTACATTATTAATCTTTGTTACAAAATTAGGTATTTTCAAAATATAATAGTATATCTAAGCAATAGACCTGTAGCTTTGCAAAGATACAAGTTCCGCTATCTACACTAATTTATGTATTACTGCTATTAATTACAGAATAGATATAATTTATCTTCTACGCTCTTTAAGATATCAATTATGATAAATATTTTTATGCCTATATTTTTAATTTTACGAATGGTAGAAAATGAAGTATTTTAGAAAAATAAAAGGTGGTTAACGAAATTTCTTGGTATCTCTAATACCTCTTAGAATATTTTCGATAAAAAAATAATAAACCGTGTATGTTCTAGATAAACGTATTAACTTATGAACAATGAATTAAAGTGACACGCAGCGTATGTGAGTTTTTGAAATATTTTTTAAATACCCCATCCTATTTTATATAAGAAAAGGAAACCAATAAAAATGTAACTCATTACAGATCAACATTTTTATCCAACGCACTTTTACTATAGAACCATTACGAAATCCAAAATCTAATCAATTTTCAAATTTTTGACTCGTTTGGTGCATACTAAATTGGAAGCCTAGATAATTTCAAGAATATATTACGTCCCGGTGTAGTTAATAAAATTTGATGCATAACGTTTTATAAAATAATACAATAGAGACCATACAAGAAGAAACTGAATTTTTTTTTCTACAAAAAAACTTCACCTCACTGAACTTGAGATTATTATACTCGAAAAAGAAAGAACTTGGTCGTGAGACAGGCATTGCGCAACGACAGGTCGATCGTTCGCCAATTGGCGTACCAGCACGGCACGATCTACAAGGTGCGCGCGCGCGCGAAAGCTTTTGACTTATTTCAAACGCTCTCCGTTCGCGAATTGCGGCCACCTCAGCTATGACGCATAATCTGTTGTCTCTTTCTCCTCGAATTTTTTCCCCTCGAGGTATTAAGTATATACCCGATTGGCGTAACGCGCGGTGCCATAAAGCGCCCGCTTGAAAGAGGCTGCAAACACGCCGCTCTGTGTGTATCCGCAACGAGACCCTGAAAAGCTAACAGTGCTTTGCAAACGTTGCGCGCGAGTACTTAGCTGCGCGCCAGCGTTATCACGACGAGATTTATGCCAGCTCAAACATCGTGCCGAATTATCAATAGCATCCGTGACGTGATGCGCGCGTGCATGCATGAGTCAGCCGTAGGGTAAGCGCTCCCAAGTCGCCGTCGCCACCGCCCCGCATGCTCAGGGAAGTAAGCTAAAATTTTTTCGAAGGAAGAGTGTAATCTATAATATACACGTAGTGTGCGAGAAAGGAGTCTCTCTTTTAATTATTAATTGTAACTCCACCGGATTTTTATATAGATTGTACTTTAGCAATAATTGTAAATTCATAGGGTAAATTCACACGGGCACACACATCTTTTTTAATCAATACTGCATGTTTATTCTTCAAATTTATTTATTTATTTATTTATTTAAATCAGAGTAGTACATGTTGTATTACATGTTATTGCTTACTTCAGGACATAGTTACATGTCTGAAGCAGCAAACATCCTATAGAGGTAGACATAGCTACCTGTACATAGGTCCGGTGTACTTAATTTTTTTTTTTTTTTTTTAGTAGATTTATTTATTTATTTAAACCAGAGTAGTAAATGAAAGATTTTAATTAATAACTTTTACACTTTTTTTCGAGCCTTGGTAAAAAGTCAATCCTATCTTTAAACAATTCTTAAAAAAATGATGGATTTGTTAGGGTGTATAGCCACAAATGGTCGGTGGCGTGGAGTGGTGTGGAGTGGCGTGGCGTGGCGTTCCAAACGCTTTTGAAAAATGAGTTTGCCATCTAATAGAGTATTGTACTCATGTACAATACTTTTTGCTAAACCTTTTTGCAAAGTCCTGGGCATTTGTTATGATATCAATTTATTCGTGATTTGATTGATGGGAGTAATGGATTGCTAGATTACAAAAAGAAAAGTGGCTCGAAGGTTTGCTAAAATTTCGACATGCAAAGCGCGCTTAGACATGACTAGTGTATTAAATAATATGATTACATATATATGACTTAAATTCGTATTTAAAATTTGTTCATTTACTTAAGGCATTTCGGTACTCTTATTTTTAAAATGTTCTATTATTCGCACAATGGAGAAAATGACGTAAGTGTTATTTATAAATGCAAAAGCAGATAAACTCAAATATATAACTCAAATAATGTCTCAAGTAAACTAGTACATTTTATGTTTATCATAATTTTGTTTGGATTGTATACATTTGAATTCCTAAGCGCTTCGATGGCAAGTATGAATTTCAAAAATAGAAAATTTAGGAAGGTACTGATTAACAAATTTATGTGGTAACAATTACTCGTACTTCATAATAATTTGTACGCAATTATTATGAGTCTTCTAATTTTAATAACAATAATTTAATAAATAATTGACAGAAACATCGATATAAAATCAAGAATAAAACAAATGTATACAGTTAACGGGAAATGCTAAATCAATAATAAAATCAAAAATAGTGAATTATAATTTGGTATTTCTACTTTTAAAACTTTTTCTTAATAAATTTTACGAGTAATCATTTATATCTTCAATTTTAATATTTCAATGATGCAAAAATTCGTAGAGAAAAATTTTTGTGAAATATAGTTTTGTATTCAGTTAATAAAGCATTTGATATACATACTACGACAAAAAAGACGAGTGCGGGGAACGCGTTGCGTATACTATTTTTCTAAACTAAGTGCGCAAAACTTAATTTTCTATGCCTATTTAGCGTACGCAAAGTGTAGAATTCCCGTATTCTTAGTGCGCAAAACGAGTCTTTTGCACACTGCGAGTTAAGAATGCAGGAATCCTACACTTCGCACACGCTAAATAGGCTTAGAGAATCGAGTTTTGCGCACGTAGTTTAGAAATAGTTATTTTCAATACAAGTGTGCGAAGTGGGTCATTCTCGCACGGGTGTAGTTTGTCGCCCGATCGAAGCGAGGGTGACAAAAACACCCGTGCAATGTTGACCCTTTTCGGTCACGTGTATCGAACTCTATTTTTTTTAACGGAGTGTGTGAAACTAGTCTTGTTGTTGGTTTTGCGTGCGCGAGAAGGCGAGTTTCGCACACTCCGTTAAAAAAAAAATTTTCCTAACCTCCTCTTTTTTTATTTCCTTCTTCAAGGAGAGGTAACTGGAATCGCGCAGGCTCCTCCTACATGGATTCATTTCTACGTAAGGGGCTCCTGGACGGTGATCCGGGCAGGCTATACCTCACTGGTAGGGGGCGACGGAGGGAGCCCCCACCATCCCTTCTTTCTTTCTTTATATTCGTGCGACATTTTAAAGTCGTATCTACAATAACTTCTCATCAAATTGGGAAGTTTTGATTTTTTTTATATAGTATTTTTCAATTAAATCTAATATATACCAAAGAAGTCATAACAAATATGTTTATTTCTTTAAGATCATTTTCTCATATCTCACGTGAGAAAATGGTCGAAATTCTCACGTGAGAATTTTTAATTGGGAAGTAGGTAATTCCCGCACGAGCGGAGTTGGTCGCCCGAGCGAAGCTCGCTTCGCTCGGGCGACAAAAAAGCGAGTGTGGGATCACCTACGCAGCGCATGAGTATCGTATACTATTTTTCCTATCGAGTTGTGCAATGTTCGAGACTGCAGACGCACCTGAGCGCGCAAACCACCACTCTTCCACACGCTGAGACGTGCGTGTAGAAAAGTGGCAGTTTACGCACACAAATGCGTGTGCAAACTCGAACTTTGCACACGATGATAGGAAAAATAGTATATACGCAACACGTGCGCAATAGGTCACCCGCACTCGTCTCTTTTGTCGCCCTCGCTATGCTCGGGCGACAAATTCGACTCGTACGGGAATGACCTATTTTGCGCACTATAGTTGCGTAATATACTAGTTCAATACGCGTTCGAGAGATGATTCTCGACTCGTGTAATTGTCACCCTCACTTCACTCGGGCGACAAACTCACACTCATACGAGTATAATCTCTTTGGCACTAGTATCGCAAAGTACTATTGGAATCTGCGGCACATTACATTTCTGAAACCATTCATTGATATTAGATACCTTTTACCGGGATATAGAAGTGCAATAGTAATAATAAATTCGTAAAGGATCTTACTATTCTTACCTAATACAAATGATTATGAAACCATAAAATAATGTATAACTCAAAGGAAAAGTTATTTTTCAAATGATTCTTTTGACGCTTAGATTATAAAAATTTGAAGTCCTATATTAGTCAATATTCTTTCCAGAAATTAATTTTTGAAATCTGAAACTAAAAGTACCGAATTCAAAAGTTAATTATGTAGTTTACTACGTACCAACGTGTGCATTTTACGGCGCAGGTTACAACGTAACAATTATATGCTCAGTAATATAATTGCTGTATAATGCTGTAATTTTACAGTCTAACTAACAAAATAAATAATTGTCTTCTTCATTATTTCAAAATCTTCTTATAAATTTTTCATGTTTATCAGTTGAAATTCATCAAAATACTCAGCGGTCAGTAGTTCTGCTCTGTTAACTTGTTCGACCGCTCCAAATGTTTTTACCAAGTGAAAACATTGAGGTGACTATAATACCCAGCACCAACATCTGTATTTACAATTTAATGTTATCATCGTTATGTGAATAACTCAATATAACAAATTATATTTTTATAAGTTTGAGAATACCCATAGGTATAAAATTCTAATGATCGATTAAAAGATTGGGTTCAAGTGATGGTAGCACCTCTCAAAACGTCATTTTCATTAAAGAATAAATACCATCATTTTATTAATTTATTTTATTAAATTTCTTATATTAATAATATCGATTAATTTATTTGCCACACACATATTTTCAAATTTTTCTAAAATATCAAATTATTTGTTTATTTCCGTAGAATACAAATAAGAAAAATAAGAGAACCTATCTTTTTCGACAATCGTTTTAATTAAATTAAACTTTTGCATCAATAAATTATAATGTAACAAAGAATATCATATTTTAATCGATGTTTTCTCAAGCGGAAGGTAATGACCTGCAGCTGATGGCGCCTACCTTTACTGCCTGCACACACGATGTTATTTTATTATAGCAATTGTTTAACCACGATTTTTGACTAATTGTTCTGGTTAAACAGTTTTTAATTTCTACGATGACTATTGACACGGTTCTATATCATTTAGTTGAATTTCAATAAAAATTGTATCATCTTGTAAGTCATCAGTCGATATTTACTACGAAATCGAACCAATACTGCCGCAATTCGGATAATGGCGACATGTTGGAAAAGAACACATTGCTCAAGTAGAAGTTAAAACCACACCAACGAATTAACTTACTTCAAAAATTCATACCGATCACGTTACCTTGTTAACCTCAGGTAGGACATCAACACTGTTAAAATTGATTAATTTTCACCGACGCGCATAATTTATATATGTTAGAAATCGAAAAATTCCTAAACGTAAACGGTATTTGATTAACCAGACCGGAACAGCTTTCTTTTCAGAAAATTGTAATCTCAGATCCGCTTTGCATAAGAACGTCAAAGGTAGATGATTGGTTTCATCAAAAGTATCGAAATGGGATGTGACAACGTTAATATTCCTCCAGAGAAAAAAGCAGAAAAAATAAAATTCCCACACACGTCAATCGTACTGGAACTTAAAAAAATAACAAAAAAAGAGAAAAGCACTTACTGCCTTGTGGACCGCGCAAAGACAACAGATGCTAAGACGACAATAAGAATTCCAGCTTGCCGATAGATGCGGAAGCCAGCGCTCGGACTCATTCTCCTGCGGGTATCAAGACCACAGGGGACCGCGTGGAAAAAAGTGTATATGAAAGATCGACTATGAGCACAGGTGAGCCAGGCGCGCGCGCGCACAGAGACACCGCGCTCGGATAACGAACCGAGTGTGACTGATCACACGGTGCGGCGCCTCCTCGACCGGATAATTTTCTCGAATGAATAAGCCGCAGCAACAGTTCTATACATACTCCCACTCACTCTACAGCATCGTGCGCCCGCCGCTTGTAGCTGTACCTACTTTTTGTTCATTTGCGCGCCCGCGTGCGAGCGCCGCGCAGGTGCGCGATTTTTCCGAGCGCATATCTATATATATTCACAACTGCAAATGAGTCTTAAACTGTGCACGAAATAAGTATTCCCTACATACTCCTTGGCGCGCGTGTATTTTCTTGTCTTTCTGTCGGCCGATCACATTCTGCGTAAACAGCTTGCGCGACTGGCGTGCGATCGAGCGAATTTTTAATTGAGACGTCTTACGTCTAACAGAGCACGCGCATCTATCCCAATATTGGCTCTACCGCAGAGACTCTTCGATACGGCAATACTGATTCTTTTTCCTTTTATGAGGGTTCCTTGTAGCTTGCTCGTACTCAAATTTTTTGCCATGTCGCGGAACTTTTTTGTGCGATGCTTCGGAACGCACTACTGTACGGAAAAAAATAGTCAATTCTACTTTTCACACAGTTGATTTAACTTGGAAATGACAAGTTAATTTTACTCATACGATATCGGTATTAGGCATAACAATATTAACAAGACGTAGAATCTTCCTTTTTTTAATGTGGACGGCATTTTAATTTTAAATATAAAGTTGTTCTTATTAAATAAAGTTAATTTTACTTTTTTTATACCACTTTTACTTTTTTCTAAACGAGTTGATTTTATTTTACTAGTGCAACCAAGTTTGATTAACTTTATTTTTTTTGGTCTGGATATACTAAATGCAAATCCAAAATACTCGTAAGAATTGTGAAGGTTATACTAAACCGATGTATTTTTCTGAAAGAAAAAAGTGCCAAACAGCTGACAGATTATTCATTCCTAAATAATATTGACAATTCGACAGTGTTAATACGTAATGAGCAATTCTCAAAACACAATTCTTTACCAAATGATAAATATAATTAAGTATAATAAGTGTCACAATATATTAAATAATTTTAAAGTTTTTTAATATATTATGTAAAATTCTAATTTAATTAGAACAAACAATAGATCACCAATCAATTAGGACGTCTATGAAGTCTTTTAATTTCGATAGTCATTGATTTTATTTAAATGTAAATTTTCTCGTAACAAAAGTCGTTAATTGAAATTTTCATTTGATTAGGTTTCAATTTTTACCTACTTTGTTAAACAATTGTACTAAATGCAAATGTGTGGACATTTATAAAAACTACTCCAGGGATATTGTCACAATATTTACGGCTGATTTCTAGGTCTTATGTCATACAGTATACAGTAATATCAAAGAAATTATTTTTTAATATTATATGTTAACTGTATTCTTTATAGATAATATTAATTACATAAAGGTTGCATTTATTGTATTATTACATAATTTGCATTTATTTAAATTTCATTATGAATAATAATAACTATATAAGCATCAGAAAATTTATAACGATAATTGCTAACAAGCTCGACAACTTAGATCGGAAACTTTATATTACTGTATAAATTTAAATTAGAGACTATCCGAATATTTGAATATCCAGATACTTGAGATCCAACTGTATTCGTATCTCATATTCTTTGGGTCCGGATACTCCATCCTATACCGATCCAAGATCCAGATCCATGGATGGAAGATCTAGATCTATGACAAATTTAAGGTACCCTGGTAGATGCTTCTGAGATTTTTTTTATATAAAACTAGAAACCATTCTTTATAATTAAAAAGGCGCAACTGTTTCAAATGAATTTTCTGGGAGTGATTTAATTGAAATAAAATCTCTCTCTCTCTCTCTCTCTCTCTCTCTCTCTCTCTCTCTCTCTCTCTCTCTCTCTCTCTCTCTCTCTCTCTCTCTCTCTCTCTCTCTCTCTCTCTCTCTCTCTCTCTCTCTCTCTCTCTCTCTCTCTCTCTCTCTCTCTCTCTCTCTCTCTCTCTCTCTCTCTTTCTCTCTCTCTCTCTCTCTCTCTCTCTCTCTCTCTCATCTTGTAGAGAACCCGTATTGAATTATACTTCAGCTTCACTCTCGAGATTATATCAAACTTGTAGTATTACTCCAGCTGCCCGCCAGATGGCCCAACGTATTTCAGAGATTTTAAAAAGAGAGCGGGGTGGGGAGACCGAGGCCTCCGCTCTCGCGTGCGCGCGCTCTCTCTCCCTCTTCATTCTTTATTCCGTTGTCGCCGGGTGCACATCGTGACTTAAGGGTAAGATGTCGAAGAGAAAGATTGATGGTGAGTTAGAGTCTCTAATCAAGAGGCAGAAGGAGGTGGATGAGCTACTAGCTCAGCTAAGGAGAGCTTGAGAGGAATGTTCGGAAGAGTCGGACCTGGAGAGTGACCTTGAGGAGGATTCTAGTTCGGACAAAGAAACTCTACAGGAGGAGAACGAAAATCCACAACATAGTAAGTTTTTTCTTTGTTTTGTTAGATATAAGAAAGATGTTAGCTCGAGATTTCGATGTCTAACATTAGTACGCTACCTATCGTTCCTCTCTCATGCATTATTACTTACGTACGCCTCGGCATGCGCCAGGATCTCAGGTCATATTACTTGATGACAAAGTTTATGAGTATGAGAGATACATAGGTCTAAGGTACAAGTTTTTTGGCGGTTACGTCTCAAAATTCTCCCCCCCCCCCCCCCCATCTCTCGTGTTTGCTTACGCGCCCGGTATGCGCCGGGACGAACAGGTCACAACAAATCGCCTGGTAAGAAAAACAGAGGTGCGAGTTTAAGTAGGAACGGGGAAAGGGGGGGGGGGGGGGAGACGCTTTGTGTTACTTCGTGACTCTCGTGGTTTGTTTTTCGCGCTCGGCACGCGCTGAGACGTTAAGTTGGGTTTTCACCTTGACTGAATAACAAAATTTATGAGAGAATTTTGATAGCAGATCTATATATTTCTTTGTTCCTTGTTCGTTCTCTTAAAATGAATTAAGGATCTAGTGCCTAAAACCTCATGAATTTTTACAGCTAATGAGGTCTTAACTGAAAGCGCTAAAGCTACGGAAGTAGAATTAAACAAAGAAAATGCTGATGCCGGAGGAGAGAAACCTTTAAGTGGGTCATTAAGGTCAATTCTGGGGGAGGATCCGAATATATCGAAGGCTTTGAAATTAAATATTCACTCAGAGATAACGTCCATGTTCAAATACTTGATTGTAAATGGAATTAAAAAAGAAGAAAAAGAAAAAATTCTAAAGAAATATGAGATCCCAGAGGTGTTAGCATCTCCAATTTTGAATGAGCAAATACAGGCTAAATTGAATGAGAAAGCTGTTAAAAGAGACGGTTATCGTCTGGATACACAAAATCTGGCCAGCGCGGCGTTAACAGCAATTGTAGCCGCCATAACCTTGACCAATGCTGTCGATGATGAAGGAATCGACCATGAAAGCTTTACGGAGATGCTTTCTGATGCTGCAAAGTTGATTGCTGAGATACATTTTCAACAAACTGAGACTAGAAAAGCCTTTTTGGTCCCCGTTTTGCAAAGTCCTTCCAAGAGGTTTTGAAGAAGTCTAAACCGGATAAATTTCTACTTGGAAAGGATCTGTCAATTAAAATAAAGGACATTAAGGACACTGATAGGTTGTTCAGGGACTTGACTGCTGAAAGGAATATTGTCAAAGTACCAGGTAAACCTTCGGGAAACTCGAGACGGCCGTTGGTGGGAAGGCCTGTCACCAACAGGAAGCCTTTTACAGGGCCACAAGGACAGGAGAAACGAAAGTTTTATTTAAAAAGGTCAAATCAAAAGGGCCAACGGTTCAAACCGCAAGTCTTCCCGAAGGACAAGGGTCTACAGGAAAACAACTGAGCGTAGGTACTTTTAAGTTAGCAGGTAGTTTAAAAAATTATTATGATGCGTGGAGTAAAATTACGAATAATAAGTTTATTTTGCTAGATGTTTGTAAAATCAAAGATTTAGCTCGATTGTTGGGTAAGTTAGTAGCAGCTTGTCCGGCTGTAAAATACGGACGGCTATACACAAAAAATTTGGAAAGAGAAAAAGTAAAGGCTTTAGAAAAATCAGTAGGAAATTATAAATAAAAAATGTTTATTTCTAAAGAGATAAAGGACGATATTTGTTGGTGGATTAAAAATATCCCAGTTAGCTGTAAATCTTTTTATATGGAAACATACTCAAAAGTTATTTATACTGATGTGTCAGACAGTAGTTGGGGCGCAACAGATAGCATAAAAGAGATATTTGGATTCTGGAATAAACAGGAACTTAGGTTACATATAAATTATAAAGAATTACTTGCAGTAAAGTATGCCTTAATAAAAATTGCTAATGAAATGAAAGACTGTAATTTATTACTAAGAGTGGATAATACAACAGCCATTGCATATCTAAATAAAATGGGCGGTGTAAGATTTAAAAAATTCAATACATTAGCAAGATCTATTTGGCAGTGGGCTGAAAAAAAAATATTTTTCTCAGAGCATCATTTATTCAATCAAAAGAGAATAAGGATGGGGATAGATTATCTAGCATGTTAAATAAAGATGCAGAGTGGGAACTTGGTTCTCAATTTTATGATAGAATTGTTAGAAAATTTGGTTTCCCAGATATTGATATTTTCGCATCAAAGAATAATAAGGAATGTGAAAGATATTTCTCATGGATGCCAGATGCGGAAGCATTAGCTATAGACGCATTTACTATCTGTTGGAAAGGTATTTTTTCTATGCCTTTCCTCCTTTTGTCTTAGTTTTAAGAACAATCAATAAAATTCAACAGGAGAAGGCAGAGGGTATCATGGTAGTACCTAAATGGCCTAACCAACCATGGTATCCCGTATTCTTAAAATTAGTCTCATCAGATATTGTTGAATTCGGTCCATGTAATGAATTATTATTATCTGTGTGCAGAGAACAGTGTCATCCAAGGGCAGCGCATCTGAAACTGCTTGCGGCGATTGTATCGGGAAAGCATTCCGCAACAAAAATGTACCAGAAGAAGCCTTAGACCTGTTATTAGCATCTTTAAGTAAATCTACTTTAAAGCAGTATAAATCTAGTTTAGATAGATGGTATCTTTTTTGTTCAACGAATAATTATGATATTTTTGAGCCAAATGAAGCCTGTGTATTGAGATTTTTGGCACAGGGTTTTAACGAAGGTAGATCGTATGGATCACTTAACACTGATAGATGCGCGATATCTCTTATTTCCTCTAATAAGATTGGAGAAAGTAGTTTAATAAGACGGTTATTAAAAGGTTGTTTTAAGCTAAAACCTACAACCCCGAAATATTGTTTAACGTGGGACGTTAATATAGTGTTAGACTATTTAGATGGTCTTGGTATTTCTAGTAATTTATCTTTAAGAGATCTTTCTATAAAAACTTTAATGTTGTTAGCCTTAGTTTCAGCGCAAAGAGCGCAGACTTTAGCAAGCATAAAGGTATGTGACGTAAAGACTGGTTTAGATAAGATTGATATAATTATAACTGAGGTGATTAAAACCTCACGTCCAGGGTCTCCAAACCCAATAATATCTTTACCAAAGTTTATAGAAAGACCAAACCTTTGCGTTTTTTCGTGTTTAAAATGTTACTTAGAAAAAACTAGTACTTTAAGGAAAAATGAACATTTTTTATTTTTTTTTTTATCAATTAAAAAACCACATTAGAATAGGTTCACAAACAGTGAGTAGATGGTTAAAAGTTGTTCTTAAAAAGGCAGGCATAGATACTGGAATTTTTTCAGGTCATTCCACAAGACACGCAGCCACGTCAAAGGCATTTTTGAGTGGAATGGACTTAGATACAATTCGTAAGACGGCAGGATGGTCAGAAAGATCTACCATCTTTGCTAAGTATTATAATAGACCGATCGAAAAGAACACAAGTAATTTTAGCGTTGCTTTGTTAAGCAAGAATAGAGTTTAAATTATAATTCTATAGAGAATAAATGTTGTTTAAGCAATTTTGAATAAAGTTCCTTTGTATCAAAATGGTATTTTATCTGTTTAAAATTGTTATAAATGAATACTCTAAATAACTACAAGTTTGATATAATCTCGAGAGTGAAGCTGAAGTATAATTGATGATCAAACGAACTTACCTGTAAGTGAAGTTCGATCGTAATTATACGAAAGCTTCACTCGAAGAGATTATATCCCACCCTTAACCCTACCCTTATCTTAATTTTAACAATTTAAACTAATTCTCAAAATGATGAAGAGGGAGAGAGAGCGCGCGCACGCGAGAGCGGAGGCCTCGGTCTCCCCACCCCGCTCTCTTTTTAAAATCTCTGAAATACGTTGTGCCATCTGGCGGGCAGCTGGAGTAATACTACAAGTTTGATATAATCTCTTCGAGTGAAGCTTTCGTATAATTACGATCGAACTTCACTTACAGGTGAGTTCGTTTGATCATCAATAAAGCTTATATTTTATAGGATCAGCCTTGTTGTCTCTCTAACCTCAACCTCACCAGCTTTACCTCCTTTACCGCAGTCATGGGACAGCCTCCACCAGTAGGTGGATCACTGCGCTTCCTACATTGGTGGTCCCGACGCGATCGTCGCGGCGAAGCAGCCTTCCCGGACCTTGCAGCGCTTCTTCTCACAGCAGCGACGTCGAGGCTCCCGGGACTGGACATTGCGTCAAGCCAACGTCACCGGCGCGTTATCATCGCTTCCCGAGAGCATCTCTGAGTCGACGCAGCGACGCTCAGCGCGCCTCGTTGCGCGACCTCGACTAGCCGTGAGAGAAGGCATGCCTCGTCGAGTATCTCCGAGACAGCACATCGCAGCAACACAACAGCAGCATCTTCGAGACTGCAGGTGCCGTATTGCGTGAAGCCACCGTCATCGATGCCTTCTCATCACACCCATCGAACATCTCCGAGATAGCGCCGCAGCGGACATCGTCAAGGTCAAAGAGATCATCTCTGTAAATGCTTAGCAACTAAGCGATTATAAAATCAGCGCGCGTGCGAACCGAGCGATTTTCACTTCCGTGCTAAGCTGCCATCACGACTTCCATATACCTCGACACTCGATTCGTGGAACTGCGCGACGACTGGCCATCATTCGTGGAACACCGGCACAACATAATTACCCACGGATGTTTACAGCTCGGAGTATTTCTCCGAAACGACTTTAGCTTTAGTCTCGCGACCTTCGTGGAAAAGTCAAACCTTTCGAATCTCGCCGTGTAAACATTAGAGTAATAAGTTTTAACGCGTGTAGATAACTGCAGTGAAATATTATTTTGGTAATTTAAGCTAAATTTGAGCACATGATTTTCTTTCTTTTTACGACTAAAGTCAGCGCTACGTAAGTGAGATGTTCGTAAATTAAGTAACAATTAATAATAAATTAACGGTCTCATTTACGTAACGGCAGTACAGCGGAAAGTTCGCGGGTGTATGCGAACATTAGGCTATTTATCTTAAAAGTGTATTGCACCTGCGTGTGTAAGCAAGGTAGCTCCGCAAACTGCTCGTACACCTTTATTACCAATATCTCTATACGCAACTTGGCGCCCCCGGATAGCCTAGACGTTGTGCGTCAGATTCAGGGCTTAGAAAATCAACTGCTGCCGCTCGAAATAATCACCAAGTTCAAAATAGTGCCCCGGTGGTTAACGCTATTTACAAGCAACAGAAAATTACCACGTTTTTCCGCGAAAATCCAATCATTTGGTTCACGCAAGCCGAGATAACGTTACGAAACGCGGGCATTGCTACGGCTGCAATTAAGGGGGCTAGAAAGCCTATTGCTTCGCGAAAAAACTCGACACGAGACTCATCAAGTAATTCACGACATTATCACAGCTGACCCGCGCCCCGCGGATATTTATGAGCAGGTCAAGAAGCATGTAATTTACACGTATGGTGTAAATGCTCGCCAAAAACTCACTTACGCCAGATGATAATGGGTCAGGTGTTGGCAATAGGAAAACCCTCATTAGTCCTAAACCGCTTGCGCGGTCGAAACACTGACGCTAGTGACGATGTTGTACGCTCGGTTTTCTTAAAGCAATTGTCTCCGCATTGTCAAACGACACTCGCGATCTCAGAGGTCACATACCTTCACAAATTGGCTCTGATGGCTAACAAGGTTGCTGAAGTCGCTGAAGCTAATCACACCACGATATCCGTTGTTATCGCTTCGCGGGCACCCTCGATTGCGATGATTCCATCTTAACTCACTCAATTAATAGATAGGATGTCTAAACACGAGTTGGTACAGGCAACCAAACACAGCTCTCGTTCCGGAACCCTACGTGGTAGAAGTCGCAACAGGTCGCGCAACAAATCGCGTGACAGCTCCGCGTCGTCAAGCCTTTGCCGTATTCACTGCAAGTATGGAAATAACGTACGTCATTCATTAAACCCTGCTCGTGGTCAGATGATTCTTCCTCGGAAAACTAATGTGACCTCCCTGAGTGAAGACTATAGGCGAAGGTTCAGAGTCTTCCAAGCGTCTCAAGATCAGCGATTCAGAATCCGGTTTCGTTTTTCTTATTGGCACAGGTGCCGAGGTTTCCCTCATCCCTGAAAGCGACAAACTCAAAAGTCGACCTAGTGATCTTAAGCTTTACGCAACGAATTAGACGCCCATTAATACTTACGGTGAGACGCATCTCGTCCTCAACCTTCGTCTCAGATATTCCATCGCATGGAACTTTTGTATCGCAGCAGTCCCTTATCCTATTACTGGTGCCGATCTGCTCGACCACTATGGTTTAATCATGGACCTTCGAAAGCGTCGTCTTGTCGACTCGCTCAAATTGTCATCCAGCCTTGGTATTAGTCTCCTGGACCTTTCGACTACCTACAGCTCGATTCTGTCAGAATTTTCAGAAATCACTGAACTACAGCACTTCGGACGATTATATGGGGTCGGCTCTTGAGCATTTTCAATCTGGCTCATGGAAACTAATTTTGTTCTCCACGAAATTTTCTCTTGCGCAAATCCGTTTCAGTGCATACGATCGCGAGCTTACGGCTATGTATGAAGCACTCAAAGTCTTCAAATATTTCCTTGAAGGCAGAGACTTCAGCTTCGTCACTCACTACAAACCGCTCATCTATGCCTTTCAGCAACGGCTGAATAAGGCATATCTCCGTGCCAACGCCAACAACTCACCTTTATATCAGAATTTTCCACACGCATTAAGTACATCCCTGGTCTTAGCAACGTTGTCGCTGATTCGTTATCCCGCGTGGATTCAATTCGATTACCTCTCGTATTCGACCTTATCGAGCTGTGGAAATAGCAGATGGATGACCCAGAGCTGAAACAACTCAGCGAATCTTATGACCACTCGCTCAGTCTCAATTGCATTAAGTGGGGCCAGGATCACCACCGAATTTTCGGCGACCTCTCCGGACCCACGCTGCGTCCTTACATACCAGCACCACTTCGGAAACCAGTTTTCGATCTCCTTCATCAATCTGCTCATGGCAGTGCTAAAATGACCGATCAGGTCGTCAGACAACGGTACGTGTG
Organism: Torymus aiolomorphi; assembly: GCA_036365515.1. NCBI lineage: Eukaryota > Metazoa > Arthropoda > Insecta > Hymenoptera > Torymidae > Torymus > Torymus aiolomorphi. The sequence goes on along the minus strand of CM070873.1, from coordinate 218,119,117 downwards.
GCCCAGAATGCACCGTGAAATTAAAGAGCTCTCATTTTACCGCTCCCGACGATCGATTCGAGCATGTGCATATGGACATTATTGATCCCACGAATGAGAATGAAGGATACAAATACTGTCTGACCCTCATTGATCGCTTTTCGCGCTGACCGGCAGCCATACCACTCAAGCACCAAATAGCTGAAATCGTCTTCTGTGCGTTCTATGACCACTGGGTCTCACTGTTCGGTGCCCCAAGAATCCTGACGACCGATCAGAGAACGCAATTTGAATAACAGATTTTCACTGTATTACTCTCATTGATCGGTTGTCAAAGAATTCGACCAACTGCGTAGCACCCTTCCGCTAACGGAATGATCGAGCGGTGGCACCGCAGTTTGAAAGTCGCAATCATGTGTGATAACGACTGAATCTGGATCAGAAAGCGGTCGACAGTCCTCTTCGATCTACGAACCCATGTTCGTTTTGATACAGGTGCGTCTCAGGTACGGGATAATCCTCCGCGTACCAGGTGAGTTTTTCCTCAAATTTTCATAGAGGAATTCTGCGAGCATATAAAAACGTTAGGCCAGTACCGGTCGTTAACCGGCATTCTTCTTCTTTAAAGAACTTTACACTCGTGCACTCACGTATATCTAAAAATACCAAAGTCAAAGAAACCATCGAACAACCGTACACGGGACCGCAAAAAGTGTTCGAACGCACATCGGATCGCGTATATCCGCAGCGTCCTGTGCTCAACACCTATGCGCCCAAAAAGATTGTAAAAAAGTAGCCTTTCATCCCCAACGGCACCGATCATGTATTAAATTGTAACTCGAACTAATCCAAACTTACTGTAAGTAGACTTGAGCCCGACTCAAAATATTTTTGTAAAATTAATAGTTACGAAACAAATGTTCTTATTGGGGGGTGAGTAGGCGGAGGCTACCCACCATGTACGCGACGTTCTGAGGAGTGGAGGTAGCGGGCAAGTGAGCAAGAGACGCGAGCGCCGTATATTCAGTTCGATCCGACGATTCTCGTCTGAATCACCGAACAGCATGCATCGTCTCTCTAACGCTATCTCCTTGTCCATAGAAGTTTCATGAATCTCATCACCGCAATTCGTCAAGAATCTTCCTCAGTACACATCACCACATTTGATCCAAGAAAGACTTCTTAAGGTTGTATTTTCGGTTTGAAATACTCTCTACACAGCCAGAGGATTTCACAGTTAGCTACGAAGTTTTTTTTGCAAATCACGCCGGCCAGCGTCCGTTGATGCCATCTTGGAATTCAAAGAAGAGTTTTGGATTTGAAAATTTTGTGGATTTTGCCCTGGATTCTCTTCAACGTTTTTTAAACGTCATTATGACGTCAAATTTTAAACCTCGCGACATCAGAAATATAAGTTGCTCAAACGTCATAATAACGTCAGTAAGACGTTGAAAATGTCCGCAGTATTTTTCTACCGATATTTCTTTTCATTTTTTCGACGTCATAAAAAGGTTAAAAATCTGTTAGAAGGACGTTAGAAAAATGTTGGAAGAACATACAATAAACGTTATAGAAACGTCTTATAAAACGTGATAAAAACGTCATAAAAAACGTCATAAAAACGTCATTTATACATTACATCTTTATATATATGTCTAAGTAGGCGTATAATACTTATGTATGAAGAAGCCCCCCCCCCCCCATCCTCTCTTTCAATATTTGCTCTTATAGACTGAACCTCATTTTTCTACTTTGGGATTGTTCGACGCCACCTAGCGAGAAAAAAAGATGGATTAATTCCAAAGATTTCGAAAAATATATGAGTATAATGCCTTTATGACGTATTTATTCCGTTTTTATGACGTTTTTATGACGTCTAAAGTAATTAATATTACAGGATAAATAATTCTTCGGACATTTTCAACGTTTTACTGACGTCATTATGACGTTTGATCAACTTATATTTCTGACGTCACGAGGTTTAAAATTTGACGTCATAATGACGTTTAAAAAACGTCTTGTGCTATCCGGGTATGTTGTAACCTTGTAACTCCTAGATGTCGGGCTTTGACAGGATTCCCCCTCTATCCCTGATGATAGAGAGGTGTAATCTCGGAAAATTTCATCGCAGACTTCTGGTGAGTTGTACAGTTTCATTGGTTTTCTCAGTGTGCACCAGACCTGTAGGCGTTTAAGGGGGTTATCTTTATTTTAAAATGAGTTCACTATTTAATTTCTATGTCATAAATTATTAAAATATAATAATGAAAGTACACACGGATATGAAAGACAAATTTTTCTGAACCGAAAAAAACTACCGTGATAAAAAATTGTTAATCGAACACGTAAATATTGTTCAATAAGTAAAAAAGTTACTTTCGCTATTTACCAACTTTTTATTTTTCATTAGATTTTAATGTTTAATGTCTCATTTTATTCCTCAAACATTTGCCTACGACCCATCCAAGCTGATATTATGAAATAATTAATATGTCCAAAGCAACATATAATTGTTTACAGTTTAAGCACAATAAACTTCAAGTTTATACTGTATTGTACTGTAAACAATTACATGTTGGTTCGTATATATTAATTATGTCATAATATAAGCCTGGAAGGGTCGTAGACAAATGTTTAAGGAGTAAAATGAGACGCTAAATATTAAAATCGAATGAAAAATAAAAAGTTGGCAAATAGCGAAAGTAACTTTTTTACTTATCAATTGAAGGAAATGCCCGACGATTTATATTAATTTAATAAGTGAATCTAACGGCTATTCAGGGCGAAAGATAATAGATAAGGAAGGTAACTAACTTATCAATCACTTTTTTCTTTATATGTGTTTAAATACATCTTTAAATTTTTAGAAGCTATTTGAAACAATAAATAGCAGTCAAGAATTATGCACAATATTATAATAATTAAAGTGCAGTCAAGAATTTTTAAAGGATATAGAAAGGGAAGGTAAAGGTATAAGATAAAAAATGAGAAAGAAAAAAATAACGGCCCAGGTCGGGATCGAACCGACAATCTTCTGCATACCGGGTAGCTACGCTACCATTTGCGCCACTGGGATGACGATCCTTTCCAGACCCCAACCGCTACTAATCGTTCTCAATTTTATTTCCCAAATCCCCCCGTCTGCATTATTTTCTGCCCGGTAGCTGCCCGATATGCAGAAAGTTGTCGGTTCGATCCCGACCTGGGCCGTTATTTTTTTCGTTCTCATTTTTTATCTTATACCTTTACCTTCCCTTTCCATATCCTTTAAAAATTCATGACTGCACTTTAATTATTATAATAATGTGCAGAATTCTTGACTGCTATTTATTGTTTCAAATAGCTTCTAAAAATTTAAAGATGTATTTAAACACATATAAAGAAAAAAGTGATTGATAAGTTAGTTACCTTCATTATCTATTATCTTTCGCCCTAAATAGCCGTTAGATTCACTTATAAAATTAACTTTTTTACTTATTTAACAATAAGTGTTTACTTATTTAACAATCGGGTTCGATTAACAATTTTTTGTCACAATAATTTTTTTCAGCTCATAAAGTATTTACCTTTCATATCTGTGTGTACTTACATTATTATATTTTAATAATTTAAGATATAAAAATTAAATAGCGAACCCATTTTAAAATCACGATAACACCTTCAAGAGAGTGGCTTTTCCACTAAGCTGATGTTTAGAGAGGATAAGTTGGTTTCTATTTGGCTGCAGGCACTTGGACCCACTGGGGAGAGTGTTTTCAATTTAATTTGCTGGGCACAGATTGAGATCGGATTTCATTTCCTAATTGAGTGTGTTTCAGCATAAATTAATGTTATAATGTAAAATTACTTTCAGTAGCTTTGTTTTGTTTTCAAGGGCGCCACTTATGAGTGAGTTGGACATTTCCATTAATCTTGTAAACAGAAACATTGAATGCTGGAGCTTCACCTTTCTAGTTTGCGCTTCAGGTACTGCACATTATAATTTCTCTTCTGATCTCGAATTTTGAAAATTTTAGTCTCATAAATATTATCTAAAAATTATATATATTATTTGGACTTGTCTCAATGCTGGTTTAACTAGCATTCTGAGACTTATAATTTATTCTTTAATTTTAGTATTGTGTAAAATTTTAAAAGATTGCCTCTCGGCAATTATTATGTAATTTATTGTAAATCTTTCTCCCTTTTGATAAACTTCCATTTATACCTTGTAAAATCTGATCAATACTGTATTTGGGGCATATTATTTATTTTTACACGCTCATTTCTGGATCTTTATCCTAATTGTAAGGCACTTACAAGTACGGTGTGAAGACAACTGCTGTGTCCACTCAAATATTCGTCTGGGCTGGCTGTGGCTATTTCTCATCTTGGTGAGCGATCTGACGGCTGATCCTGACATCCAAAGGGGCTTCCTGCCGGGATCCCCTGATTCCGAGTCAACATGTTTTTTTTTTGTTAAGTTGTTTGTTTTTCATATTCGCTCTCTGATCTACGGTATGTAATTTAGGCTCCTATATTTTACCCTTTTATCGTTAATATTGTTACATTCCTTCTCCCTTATTCGTTTGTCTTCTTGAGTTGTGCACTAGGAGTGGACTATTTTGAGTCCGGGTTTTGATTCAGGAGTTTCATCTATTAAGGTTTGGATTTGTTAGTTTCACCTAATATGGCTCATAAGCGCCCTCGTGGTGAGAAAGTCGGAGTCTACGCCTCTTCTGGAATGGGTGCCCCTTCAGCAAAAAAGGTAAAAGGTAACTCTCAGGGTTTTTCATCTAATTCTGTCGAGATCTCTTCTAACCCTCCTTTACCAAATTCAGGGGGCTCTATGTCCATTCTTATCATGCAAGTCAAGAGGCTTCACAACCTCATGATGGCGTATTATTGGAATTTAAGAACCAAAAATTGAATAGATATTCTTCAGATAGTCAAAGCCCTTTTGTAGTTTGAATCATTGATGGAAATCCGGAAAATAATCTTGGAAATTTGAATATAGTATCTATTGGAATTAAAATTTTTGATGTTGGATTCAAAGTCACTGCTTTGAGAAAGGTCGGTCCCAAAAAGGTGTCTCTCTCCTTTTTCACGGCCCAGAGGTAAATGAGTTTACCTCATTTAATTTAATCTCGTTCCATTACAGAGACCATCTTACAAATTTAAATTTCTTAATAAAATTATAATACCACCTATCTTTAAAATTAATTTATGTGATGGAAGGCCGTTTGGAGTAATCGAATTAACAAATTCTATTGGTACATAGTTTTGCATACATTCATTTTCATCATCTACAATAGTATCGATACTTAAATATTCTTTGCTGTCACCATTAAGTCGACTTAATATTTCATTATTAATTTTAAGTACATTCTTATTTGTTGGGCATAAAATTACTTTATTTTTTATAGAAATGTCAAACGGATTAATTTCATTTCCAAAAATTTCAGTAATTAAATCACCATTGGATAAAAAATTATGTGGTATTTTCAGAAGACTATTATTTCTTTCAAATTTTGTAGAATATTGTCCTTCTCCAACATTTAAAAGCCATTTGTTAAAAAAAATGTCATCGTTCGATATTCTCATATTCTTCTGTAGCTTTATAATATGAATATGAATAATGAAATTGTTGCCATATTTTACAACTTTTTACGGAAGCTTCTACTATTTGAGCTCGGCTACCATAACGCAGAATTGGTAATGTTTGCCTAAAATCTCCAGAAACAATTATTACTTTACCACCAAATGGTTTGCTATTTTGACATAAATTTTTAAACTTGCGGGCCTGCAGTAGGGAATGTTATTAATTTTGCTCCAAAACTTGCAAATGCCAACAAATTGTTATATATTCTATTGTTATTCATAAAATTTTTGCTATCCTTAGTGTTACTTTTCATGAGTTGTTTTAGTTGTTCCGGATATAAGCCTTCATTATTAAATAAAATTTTTCCATTATGACGACAATTAGTAAAACATTTCTCAGTATTCATTTCACAAAGAAAATGTTTCGCATCACAATATATACATAATTTATTCATTTCTCCTAAATAATTTTCAGTAATATTGTTTTCATCAAAATCATTATTTGCAATAAGACCAATTTTGCACTTTCTTATTGTGACTGTTTCTTTTTTGCTTCTATTCGATTCTTGAACTATATTTTTTTTATCATTATTTTTACGCGCTTCTTTTTTCCTCAATGCTTCTTTTTCCTTCTGCTCGATAGAGTCATTTTTTCGTGATTCTATTTTTCGAAACGCATCTTTTTCCTTCTGCTCGACAGTGGCATTTTTTCGTGATTCTTTTTTTAGAAATGCTTCTTTTTCCTTTTGTTCAGTGGTGTCATTTTTTCGAAATTCTTTTTTTCGAAATGCTTCTTTTTCCTTCTGCTCAGCAGTTGCATTTATTGGTGATTCTTTTCTTCGCAATGCTTCTTTTTCCTTCTGCTCGACAGTGGCATTTTTTCGTGATTCTTTTTCTCGCAATGCTTCTTTTTCTTTCTGCTCGGCAGTGGCATTTTTTCTAAAATTCCTTTTTCTAATAGATTCATTTTCTTTATTTGAATTTTCACGTCGTTTTTTTATTCTATTCTCTACAAATAATTTTTGTTCTGTGCTAGAATTTTTTGGTGATTCTATTATAGTAATTGCTTTGTTCACTTTTGGTTCTGCAATAATATTTTTTTCCAATTTACGTTTTCGACAAGATTTCTTTTTATGCGATTCTTTATCGGCACTGATTTCAAAATGTTCGCTCTTATCATTTTTATCATGTAATTCTTTATAATTAGAAATTAATTTTATATTTTTATCAAAATTTCTATTATTGATTTTTTCTTGCAAATCAACAATTTCAATTACTTTATTTTTTTTATTACTGTAATTTTGTGATTGTAATTCATACAATTTACTATAATTATTCATGTTTATTGATATTTCTAATTGGTTTCCTAAGTGATGAAATTGCGACATCTCATTACTGTGAAAGTTTTCATTTGAATAATTATTCATTCTACTGCCATGTATTTTGTTATAAATTATCGGAAACATTTGTATTTCTTTTCTTTTAATATATTTATTAAATGATATCTCATTTTTGTTTCATCAAAAATAAGATTACAAGGACAAATTCCATTGGAAATGGATATTGCAAATGCAATTGCAAACACACCACAATTATATGGTTGTTGTTGTAATTGAACTGTTTCGTAAATAACATTTCATGACTGATGATTTGGAAATAATCTATTTATATATTTTTTATGATCATCATGCAAACCTTCATTTAAACTATCAGAGACTCTTATAACTGTCGTATCGTACCAAATGCATATCCAATGTCCAGTATCATTAGGACCGCGAAATAAAATTTGTATAAACTCATTATTGTCAACGTTTTGGTTTAAGAATTGTAATGTATTTAAAAAGAGAGTGCACTGCATATTAATGGAAGGCACTATGTGCATAAACCTTGACATATGTAAGTCATTTAACATACCTTCTAAATTAAGCAAAAATGTAATTTGAACAAAAAACAAATGAAAAGCTTTATCAGTGTTTTGTGTACATTCTTAAAACAAAAATAGATAATGCTTTAAAACTAATTGGGACATATTCTACAAGTGTTCTTTTAGTAAAATATGTAATAAAAAGGAAATTGATTTTTCGTCATTTTAAAGGTGTCCGATCCCCTTAACAAGTATATATTTATTGTTTAAAGGAAATTCAGAAAATTTTAATGCGAGCAATGTGACAGTCTCAACTCTGTGTAAACGCAGAGAGGAATTTTTTGAAAAAAATAAACATTGATATACTAAGAATAGTCTTAATAATAACAACCTTCATTTAACTTTATATATTTTAACGCCATTTTTAACCCTTTTTTAACCTTTTTCAACCCCTTTTTTAACCCCATTTTTTAAACCCTTTTCAACTCCTTTTTTAACCCCTTTCTTACCCCCTTTTTCAACGCGTTTTTAACCTTTTTTGAACCCTTTTTTAAAGACATTTTTAACCACGTAATAATCTCTAGATATTTCTTTCCGTGTAAATTTTATAAACGAGATGCTGCATTATTTCTCTCGAAAAACGCCGTAAAGCAGATTCCTACGTTGGTTTTATGACAATTAAATACACAATGTTGGCCTTTATATAAAAAATCAGAGCCGGCCTTTATTTAAATTTGTCGAGGAGTAGGGTATAACACAAGTTATGTTAAAGTATCAAAGTCGCAGGAGTATGACGTGAAATACGCCGTGGATGTGATGCCGAGGTCTACAGCGGCGGTGCTCCCCGCGCGAGCCAAGAAGCGAATCTTTCTTAATATGTACGCACAGAGAAGTAAATGGAGCTGTCATTAGATTTTTACAAACGAGATGCTGCATTAGTTCTGTTGCAAAAGGCGGTAAGGAAGATTCCTACTTTGTTTCATGGCAATTAAATAAATAATATCGGCTTTTCGAAAGGAACAAGAGTCGGCCTTTATTTACATTTATCAATGAGTAAGGCACAACACAAGTTATGAGCTCAAGTTTCAAATTCGCTCCTCGCGCTGGTCAAGACGCGCACCTCCGCTGTAGGTCAATGGGCCGTCCGTATACGTGCAATTTAGAATTCAAAACTCTTTTTTATTTTGTACGTATACAGGACGAAAAGTATTTTTTAATAGATTTTAGAAACGATGCTGCATTATTTCTCTCGAAAAGAGTGGTAAAGCAGATTCCTACGTTAGTTTTATGGCAATTAAATGAACAATATCGGCCTTTATATAAAGAATCAGAGCCGGTCTTTATTTAAATTTGTCGAGGAGTAAGGCGCAACACAAGTTATGAACTAATATTTCAAAGTCGCAGGAGTATGACGTGAAATACGCCGAGGGCTGTGATGCCAAGGCCTACAGGGGCGGCGCTCCTCGCACGAGCCAAGACGCACGCCACCGTTGTAGGTCAACAGAACGTGCGCGTGCATGTATTTCAAAATTCAAAACTTTCTTATTATGTATGCACAGAGAAGTAAAAGGGTCTGTCATTAGATTTTTACAAACGAGATGCTGCATTAGTTCTGTTGAGAAAGTCGGTAAGGAAGATTCATACGTTGTTTCATGGCAATTAAATAAATAATATCGGCTTTTCGAAAGAAATAAAAGTCGGCCTTTATTTACATTTATCGACGAGTAAGGCGCAACACAAGTTATGAGCTCAAGTTTCAAATTCGCAGGAGTATGACGTGAAATACACCGAGGGCTCTGAAACGTTGCTACCCCAGCCGAGCCGATTTTTTCGGTTTTTACCGAAAATATCAACAGACAAGAAAAAAATTGTGCTAAATGTCATTTAATTTGCTCATAATTGCTCAATATTTAAATAGTGCAAACATTGAAAACAATAACAGTAAAAAAATAGAACGCGTTTTTAGCGTTTTTTGCTTTCAAGACAAAATTTTGATATGCGCAAATGAATGAAGGGTTGAACAAAATTGAGCAAATTGAAATATTAAAGACGCATATTTTATTATTTGATATGGATCATTTCTTTAGTATAGAAATAAAGAAAAGCTGAATAACACCACCGGCTGGGGTGGCTGCACTGAGCTGTGATGTCTTGGCCAACAGCGGCGGCGCGGCGCGCTTCTTGGCTCGCACGAGGACCGCCGCCGCTGTAGGCCAAGGCATCACGATACGTGCGCATGGTGTTATTCCGGCTTCATTTTTGTTTACATAGTGCGCGCGAATGACGATAACCGTCTTTTAATATATTGTACATATGCTGCTCTATTTATTTCGCAGACAAATAAGCGGTAAGGCAAATTTCGTCATTGCTTTAATTTCACTTAAATAATATTCGCCTATGTAAAATCCGGATGTAGGGACTGCGATCTTCCCTCTCGCTCTCTCTGCGAGAGTGGGGGAAGCGGCCATGTTGCGTGTGGCAAGAAGCCGCCTGCGAGCGGCAGTCGTTGCTCGAGTCTACGAGCGTGCGAACGTAATCCGCTGTATCTCCTCACCTTCAATAAACCTGCTCGTTATTGTTAACTCTCCGACTCATTATTCTCCTCTCCCCCTTCCTTTCCTGGAACTAGGAGAGCCATGGGGCCAGGATCCCCACATTGGTGACCCCGACTATCAACCGAGGAGAAGGCAAGTCGGCGCCTGCCGCGGCGTGTTCTCGCCGCCACTGCTTTCGCCCGTGGCACGTGCATCCAGTGCCGCACCACAAGCCTCGGCGAGTCTTGCGGCACTTCGCCGCACAGGAGAATTTTTCTCTCGCCCCTATGCGTGCTGGCACGCCGGCGCATACGGGAAACCTCGACGTGTGCGTGCTGGCACGCCGGCGCACACGTGAAAAATCAACGGCCTAGAGCCTTTAGCGCAACTGCGCAATCATCGTGCCTCGTGGAGCCATCTCCGAGGCATCGCAGCTTTCTTCAGCAGATCTCCAGGTGCGTACTTGCGTGAAGCCATCGTCACCGGCGCCTTCAAACGCACCTGTTGAGCAACGTAAGTCAGATCTCCGGGTGCGGCCTTGCGTGAAGCCACCGTCACCGGCGCCTTTTCTACCGCACCCGCCGAGCACCGGGAGGTGAGCTCCTGCAGCCGTAGCACCTCGTCGAGTCTTCTCTGAGGCGGGCAATCTTCAGTCCCCAATCATTGCGTTAAGGTATGCGTGCGGGTAATTAGCGTGCGTGCGAATTCCGCGAATTCGCGCGCAACGGTCTCGTATTCTGAGAACGGGCGGCCATCTTGGCGGCTATTTTGACTTTCGCGCGCTATCGTGTTTTCAAGCCCGCTCTCGCGCAAGGTGACACGAAAAACCTTTTAGTATTTTTGAGGCACGCGAATTATATTTTTTCAATTTTATTAAATTTATGCGTTGCCTAGTCACCGCTTTAACAAAATTCTTTTGAAATTTGCGTTAAACGGGAAAGTGATCTCTTAGCCTTTTACACGGCTTATTAAAAATTTCGATTCATAGTTTTAAGTTTTAGCTTAGGCTTAGCTGTTAAAACTATTGTTTGTGCCTGCGAGCACTGCCTAGGGAGTTATAATACGCATTGCGGCGTAAGGCAATTTAGGCATACTCTTTATTCTCCACGCGTACTTTCGAGTCGCGTGGGGATAGCTTTATACGCTCCACGTTTTAGGCTCGCGCACACTCTTATCGCAAGAATGCCTGTCAGCGACGAGGCTTTTGCAGCTCTGCAGCTGCAGGTGCAGCAGCTTATAACTGCTAACGCCAATGCGCCCGAGCACGCGGCTAACCGTATTGAAGGCGCGCGTCTGCCAAAAATTCCGACATTTATTCAAACCGATCCGGAATTGTGGTTCTTACAGGTAGAAGCAACGTTTCGTAACTCGAAGATCACGGTTGGTTCGTCGAAAGTAGATTATCTCTGCCCCTCACTCGGTGGAGAAGCTTTATCGGCTATCAGGGACATAATTTCGAAAGACCCCGCTCCTGCGGACATTTATAAACAGGTGAAAGAACGCCTCATTACAACTTTCGCTAGCTCGGTAGCGTAACCTGCGCAACTTTCGCTAGCTCGCAACATAACCTGCGCAAGCTTCTAAAGGGGGAAGTGATGACCGATGGCAAGCCTACGAGAATTCTTCAACGGCTTCGTGGTCTTAACCCTGGCTCATGTGACGATAAAATTATTCGGTCTGTCTTTCTCGATCAGCTTTCCCCACATCACCGCTCGATTCTGGTCGCTACGGATATTGAGGATCTCAATAAACTCGCGGAGGTAGCCGACAAACTTGCTGAGGCTTCTGGCAATTCTGACCATCAGGTCAGCGCCGTTTCTTCAAATAAGTCCAGCCCTTTTGATGCTGAAGCTGCCTTCAAGCGTCTCGAGCGTAAATTTGAGGCATTGACAAAGAAAATTGATGGCAACGCTGGATCGTCAAAAGAGTCATCCAGCTCCCAATCCAAAGGCAGGTCTAGGCGCGATCGTTCTTCCAGTCGCGATCCCTCAGGCCTATGCTTCGCCCATAGAAAATACCCGGACAGCCCGCGTTCATGCAGGGAATGGTGTTCCAAATTTTCTGATTGGCAGAAACAAAACCCAAAAAACTAACTCAACCTTCTGTTGAGGAGGCGTCTTCAGAAGGTCCTCGTTTATCCAAACGTCTTCATGTGCGTGATCGCATTTCGGGCAAGTCGTTCCTTATCGACACTGGTGCGGATATTTCGCTCGTCCCAGCAAATCCTAAGGCACGTGGCAAGCCCAGCTCCTTCAAGCTTTTCGCAGCGAATAATTCGTTAATCAGTACCTATGGCGAATCGATGCTCACGCTTAATCTGGGCATTCGACGCCCCATTCGCTGGAGCTTTTGCATCGCGGATGTTCCTCATCGCATTATAGGTGCCGATCTATTATCTCACTACGGCCTTCTTGTTGACCTTAAAAGAAGTCGTCTTGTCGACTCATCTACCAACATCTATTCTCTAGCGATTCTAAAAGATGTTTCGGTTGACTCTGTTTTTGCAGTTGTTCCCGGCTCAGAGTGTGCTAAGATTCTTGCTGACTTTCCGGAGATCACGGGCGTTTCTAAACCAACAGTCCCCAGAAATAGCGATGTTTTTCATCATATCTTAACCTCTGGCCCCCCGGTCTCGGAGCGTCCTCGTAGACTTGCTCCAGATAAGTTGAAAGCAGCGAAAGCCGAATTTGATGCTTGGATTGAGGCTGGAATTTGCCGCCCCTCCAGCAGCCCTTGGGCAAGCCTTCTCCATATGGAGTTAAAAAAGGATAACTCCTGGAGACCATGTGGTGATTACAGGCGCTTAAACGCCGCCACGGTCCCGGATAAATATCCAACCGCTCATATTCATGATTGTACAAACAACCTGTACGGTAAGAAAATCTTCTCGGCGCTTGATCTTCACCAAGCGTTCAATCAGATTCCTGTTGCCCCTGAAGACATTCCGAAAACGGCCATTATAACCACGTTCGGTCTTTTTGAATTTATGTATATGACCTTTGGTCTCCGCAATGCCAGTCAGACCTTTCAGCGTTACATCAATAGCGCGCTAGGCGACTTGGATTTGGTATATCTTTATATCGATGATATCCTCATTGCGTCGTCTTCTCTTGAAGAACACTATTCTCATCTTCGCATGGTCTTCGAACGACTTAAGAAGTTTCATCTTCGCTTGAACGTTGAAAAATGTACCTTTGCTGTTGAAGAATTAGAATTCTTAGGATACCTAGTGAATGGTGAAGGCGTTCGCCCCATTCCTAGTAGGGTTGAAGCTATTTTGAGCTTCCCCAAACCCCAAACTATAGCAGAACTTCGCAGGTTTGTCGGCACCGTAAATTTTTACCGCCGCAACATTCCGCGCGCCGCCACTTCGCAGGCTCCCCTCAACGCGCTCTTTACTGATTCACGAAAGAATGATAAGCGCCCGGTCCTTTGGACGCCTGAGGCAGAGGAAGCTTTCACTCGTGTGAAAGAGGAATTAGCTGCAGCGGCTCTGCTTGTACACCCCCGCGTTGGTGCGGAAATACGCATCGTGTCTGATGCTTCCGATTCTGGAATGGGCGCTGCCCTTGAACAGCTTTCCCTCACCGGAATTTGGGAACCTTTAGCCTTCTTTTCGAAAAAGTTCTCTCCTTCTCAGCGGAAGTACAGTGCATATGACCGTGAGCTCACGGCCATATACGAAGCTGTCAAATACTTCTCATTCTTGGTTGAAGGCAGAGACTTCAAGATCTCAACAGATCATAAACCTCTTATTTATGCTTTCATGCAAAAATCTGATAAGGCATCACCGCGTCAAACGCGCCAGTTGTCCCTTATCGCTCAGTATACCACTCAAATTGAATACATAAAAGGTGCAGATAATACCGTAGCTGACTCTCTTTCACGTGTAGAATCCATTAGGCTTCCCGTAGAGATCAACCTCACCGAGCTCGCTGAAAAACAGGAAGCCGATGAGCAGCTCAAAGCCCTTCGCGAGTCTTCTGACTACCCGCTCTCTCTGAAGCGCATCCAATGGGGCCCTGCACACACTACCATTTTCTGCGAAATCACTGGTGAAGCCATCCGCCCATATATTCCTGAGTCCCTTCGTGAAACGGTGTTTAACATGTTTCATAAGCCTGCTCACCCAGGCCCCAAAGTCACCGATCGACTCATTCGACAGCGTTATGTATGGCCCAATATGCACCGTGACATCCCGCGCATGTGTAAAAACTGTTTGGACTGCCAACAGTCAAAAGTCTCTCGCCATGTAAAACTTGTACCTGACAAATTCGTCGCACCTGATGGTCGCTTCGACCATGTGCACATTGATCTAGTCGGTCCTCTTCCCAATCGTAATGGTTTCGAGTATGTGCTCACCATGATCGATCGCTTTTCGCGCTGGATTGAGGCAGTTCCGCTACGCGAAATGTCAGCGCAGACAGTTGCCAGGGCATTTTATGACACCTAGGTCTCACGCTATGGTGCCCCAAAGGTCATCACTTCCGATCAGGGTTCGCAATTTGAATCGCGCTTATTCACGGCTCTCTTGTCCCTAATAGGTTGCGAGCGTATCCGCACTACCGCGTATCACCCTGCGGCGAATGGCCTTATCGAGCGTTGGCACCGTACACTTAAAGCGACGATTATGTATCACGTGGACAAGGACTGGACCCGTACCTTAAGTACAGTATTATTAGGATTACGTTGTCATCTCCGTCAGGACACGAATGCGTCTCCTGCAGAATTTGTATTTGGCACTACCTTACGTCTCCCAGGTGAGTTTTTCCTCCCTGAAGACTTTACGCCTGATCCGAATTTTTTTATAGAAGAATTCCGTGAATATATCCATCAAGTCCGTCCAGTCCCTGTCACACATAACTATAAGAAGCGTGCGTTTTGCTTCAAAGACTTATATAGTTGTACTCATGTATTTATGCGCAATATGGCCAAAAAGTCTTTAGAAAGACCTTATACGGGCCCCTACAAAATATTGAAACGTCCGTCCGATCGCGTTTTTGATATAGAGATTAATGGCGCGGCACGCAGTGTATCTATGGAACTTTTAAAGCCCGCGTATGTAATATCTGACAATCTTCCCGATGTGCCTCCCGGTGGTGATCCAATTGGCAATCAGCCCACCACCGTAGATCAACCAGTATTAAAGACCTATGCTAGGAAGAAAGTATCCTTTGCTCCTGTGATCAAACCGTAATCTAACTGTGATTACCTAGTTGTAAGTGCTATCGAGCACAGTATAATAATTTATATTTATTTTTATGTATTGCGTTGTCACTCGGGGGGGAGTGTGTAGGGACTGCGATCTTCCCTCTCGCTCTCTCTGCGAGAGTGGGGGAAGCGGCCATGTTGCGTGTGGCGAGAAGCCGCCTGCGAGCGGCAGTCGTTGCTCGAGTCTACGAACATGCGGACGTAATCCGCTGTATCTCCTCACCTTCAATAAACCTGCTCGTTATTGTTAACTCTCCGACTCATTCTCCTCTCCCCCTTCCTTTCCTGGAACTAGGAGAGCCGTGGGGCCAGGATCCCCACACGGACAGTTATTGTGGCGACATCTGCCATTTATTATAGTGTATTATGGTGTAACGTGTCAGGTCAGGTTAGCCATATTGTGGTCTACTGCTTTTACTGAAAAGGCAACAGTTCTTTGTAGCATTAAGTCGAATTTTTCACATTCGGCGACGTATTCGCGTTGTTTATTAATCTGTGTTTTAATTTGTAATTAACGTTTCAGAGTGAATTCTCGTGATTTTCTCGTCCTATACCGTATACAGGTTAAGATGAGAGGAACATTGAGATGATATCAAATCGTGCGTGCATTTAACATACCTTCTAATCGTGCTGTGTTTTCATTTCGTAATTGAAATGATAAATGATTATATGAAAAACATAGTCTACGGAGACATTTTTTATACTAACTATTTATTTGTATTTTAATTATTTATAATAATAATAAATTATAAAATTATTAAAAAAATTACTAAAAATTTTAAGGATATTAAAGTAGTTGTTAACATTATTCTATATAATTGTACATGTCCATTCATTCTTATTACAATTCTGTAATCATGGAGGTAGTAATCGTATGAATAATCGTAATAATTGATGTAATGAAAACAATTATAAGCATAGTAAGAATATAATGCCGATATTATTTTCGGTATAAACCCTTTTACTTTCATAATTCGATAAAGCAAAAGTTTGTTGTCTTTCATAATTTTTCGATTCAACAATCTCAATGTTATTCTACACGTATATACGTTTTGCAAGTTGCAAATTGTAGTTAACCGTCAAAATAATAATGATTGGAACGGTTATAATCATGGAGTTAATAATCATAGTACTCTCATGATTTCTTGACACAATAAATCATAATTTTATAAACTAACACAATTGTTCTATTCAAAATTCTCGATTTCCAGATAAACAAATAGTTCATTGCAAGATAAATGTAAGATTATTAATTAAATACAAAAAATTAGACATTTTGTTAATTTATTCTACCAAATAGTTATTTCAAATGAATCTAAATACAAAAATTGATTTTTAGATTATCGTAGAAATATTCCAAATAAAATGAATTTAAAAATAGGGTATAAAAATATGTTAAGAAATATAACAATAAATGATTATTTTTATTATTAATGATTATTATTATTATTATTAGTATATCAATGTTTATTAAAATTAAACATCAAGTTTAAATGATGATTTACTAATACAAATAATGTAGCCGAGCGAGCCTGAGCGAGCGAGGCAATATAGCTAGTAATCGCATTAAGGAGGTTCATCCAACCAGGAACGTATCAAGAATCAATGTCACCCCGCACCGCGCGCACAGGCTTGCTCGCATGGGGCCCCCACTCTTGTAGTCAGAGCGCGTGTTTATACGGGACTGACACATACACATAGCTTCGTGCCGTCTGTGAGCGTGCACACAGAGCGGCGCTCGTCTGTGTGTTCCCCCACCGCTCCAGCGTCGTCTGCACGCGCGGCCGTACACCTAAAATTCCATACTTTCAACTACAATATCTTAAAAACGGTGAAGCTGGGATCTCTGAACTTGTAATATGATATTCTAATTATTGATCTTAATAACATATTAGTTTTTCAGACAAACGCTAAATGTATCTTTGAAGTTATAGACTGAATCGATCTTTCGCGCGTGTGCGTCCCATAAGACGCCGTGTTAAAATGCTCAAATTTGACAATTAATATCTCGATAACGGTGAAGCTAGGCTCTTTTTTGTGAGGATATCATATAGATAATGATGTCAGTTACATGTGAAAAAAGTTTCAAAGACTTCCTAAATAAACTGAAAATTGGATGAACCCCCTTAAAAGAAAATAACTATCGTCTGGTGTGGCGGTAACTGATTTGGACCGACCCCCTTCCAGCCGTAAGAATTTTTCAGTTTTTCTTATTTTTTTGACTAAAGAAATAATCCACCCTTAACAAAAAATTAGCTCTTAGTGTAGTTTTATTTGCTCTATTCGGCTCTACCTTCAGTTTTTTTGATTGTTAGAAAATGCTACCGTTAACGTGAAAAAATGATAATTACACATCCTAGCTTTTTATTACTAATTTTTTAGGAGCATATATTATTGCAAGATAGCTCTGGATGGAGCAAATAAAAATACAACAAGAGCTAATTTTTTGTTAAAGATGGATTATTTCTTTAGTCAAAAAATAAGAAAAACTGAAAAATTCTTACGGCTGGAAGGAGGTCGGTCTGATTTGGAACCCGTAGTGGGATGCCCGTTCGAACCCAATAGTGGGACTATACTTTTAAACGTATCCCAATAATTATAAGGCACCTTAAGAGTGCTCTCTACCTAAACCCCTACTCCGGAATAGATCGCAGCGCCCCCATGACTTCATTTACGTATTTTCATTAATTTAAGTGTACTTATAAATTTTAAATTAATCATAACTCAGTTTTCCCACGTGTAAAAGTTAGTAAGGATTACTTTTAAACAAGTTTCATGAATTTAAATGAATAAATGAACTTGTATTTTGTAGAGAAAATTCAAACGTTCAGTGGACATTTCTGAAAATGACTCAAAATTTTTCTCTACAAAATACAGATTTATTAATGGAATTTAATTTGGGAAAACTCTTGTAATCGTGTCTTTAATACTAATTACACGTGGGAAAACTTTATTTTTACGTTAATATTGCCTCAAATTTTTTTAATTAACAAAAAACACTTTTGACAGTAGGTGGCGTTCCAATCGGGGTAGAGAGCACTCTTAAGCGGGACAAAGTTTTCGCTATGCACACTTCTGTAACATAACCTCGAAAAATGTATACTTATTATTTATATTATTATTATTATCGTTATTATTATTATTATTGTTATTATTATTTTGTTGTAGGGTTCAGTGGAGCATACGTTTTTCACGTGCAATAGATAGGCCGCTAAAAGGGAAGGACTTGAACGTGTTACGAGAAAGATAACACCAGACACGATAGTATAGGTGTGATGCTAGGTGAGAAAAACAGTGGGACGCATGCGCGAGATTTGTAGAGAGCGTATACTGTGCGAAAAAAGAAGCCGAAGGGCACTACATAAGAAGACCGAACGGGAGTGCGCCGGAAATAGTATAATGTAGGTAACAAAACGTATGCAGGGCGTTAACGCCGGGTGTAGAGTACAAACATTAAACGCAGAAAGAATTCTTCTGTAAGAATTACAGGGGCGCATGACACTGAAAAATCGAAATAGGCTACTAGCCTGGTTATAAGCCCGGCATAAGGAGGTGGGTGTTTAATAGGTATTCTTCTCCCAGGCTCGTCGTCCTCATGACGGACGAAAAGTCTGGAAGGGCTGAGCCCTACACGCGGGGTGTTGAGGCCCGCATGCCTCCCCTATGGTGCGTCATGCATTCTCCACCTCCACGGATTAAAAAAAATAAAAAAATAATTATTTTGTTATTATTATTTTATTATTATTAATATCACTATTATTATCATAACTACTAATATTTTTTTTAATGTAGCTCGCAAAAGTGCTTTAGCGTTTTTAATTTTATCGCAACTTATTAAACATGTTTTTAAAGCTAAAGTTAACCAGTGGAGGCCAAAATAGTCAGATATTGCTGGTTCGTTCATTCAACACATGAAGGTAGCATAAGTCTATTATTTCAAAATTGTTTTAATATTTTCAGATCCTTTCCTACAAAAATTTGATCGAATTTATATTTTATTACATTGAGTTTCTTATGGTAAATTGTCAAATTCTAAAATTTTCATTAACCTCGGTTATGACAAGCGAATCTAAATGCAAGTTTCAGGATGGACAATTTTTAATGCAAATTTCTTAAGTAAATTTTAATGGTTGTTTGCATACTTATGAAGCCAAAACCCTCAAACGTGTATTTTTAATACTGTGCGGAATCTGTTTAACTTAAATATAATGGTCGTTTGATATATGAAAGGTTCATTGGGAATTATCGAGCCATATAAAACAGGCGAGCAGAAATATCTGTTATAGTATTCGTTACCAATTAATGCAATGCAGATACATCTTAAAGTAGAGTACTACAGTGAACCTTTGAAACATAATCATTCTTACAATTTGTATTTTCGGTAACTAAAATAAATATAATGCTTATTTTTTTATCTGTTTTATAAATTTAATGTATATGTTGGATCTGAAAAAGTTGAAAACAAGCTAATATTTTAAATTAATAACTTTAACTATTCATTCTTGGTACATTTGAGATAATTTTACTTTTCAGGATCACGAAAAAGCCCAAAGCACTATTGAAGCAATAAGAAAAAAAAATGAAAATCTGAAAATAACGTAACAGAACAAGCATATGTTACGGTCAATTAAAGTCTGTAATATGCTGTCGTGTTGTTATTGATAGTTATTTCTATAATTTTAACACATTACTAGAAGCGGTTGATTTTCTGTATAAAGTATTTTTTTGTAATAAGATTAGATTACCCCTTAAAACATATTTTTTTTATGGAAAGAGAAAACAGTTGCCTCTCGTAATATTAACGAATTAGTTGTCTTATTAAATAATGTAATTTATGATGAATGAAAGTTATTTAATATAAAATGCGTTTATTATATATCTAGTTCCCTTATTGTATTAACGAAAAGCATTTTATTGAGAATAACAATAAATGTTAATCATTAATATCAAAATTATATCAGAGAGACAATATGGTTTTGTTAAAAATAAAAGTACTAAGGATGCCTTAGATCACCTAATGAACATAATATATAATAGCCTAGATAATAGTTCTCCAATTACAATTGCATTTCTAGATCTTGCAAAAGCTTTTGACACTGTCGATCATACTATATTATTAAACAAACTTTATTGTTATGGGATCAGAGGCAATATGCATAAACTCATAACAAGTTATTTAAATAATAGAAAGCATAGAGTAAAAATAAATGAATACGTAAGTGAATATAAAACTATAACCACTGAGTTCCACAGGGAACAATTTTGGGACCATTGCTGTTTATTCTGTACATAAACGATCTATTACAAGATATGCCAGGAAACAGTACAAGGTCATATGCCGATGACCCTGCTGTTATATCAACAGAGGAGAACTGGAATGAAGTAACGCTGAGATTAAATAACACAGGCCCACAAAAAAAAATGTGTCTGGTTCTGGAATGGAGACTACTTTTTTCTTATGTATTTTTTCCGCTGAATTCGAATTCGTCATTAAAAATAGGGGTTCGGTCGTAAGTTTTTAAGATAACCTCAAAAAACTGTCGAAAAGCAGTGTTTCTGTGGTAAGAACTTGAGAAGAACAAAAATATTATTTCCTTCACATCAAAAACACTTTGTTTTTATGTACTTTGGCCTGCTCAATCCGAATTTGCTATGGAAAAAGAGGTTTGACCGACGGGTTTC
Source organism: Torymus aiolomorphi (assembly GCA_036365515.1). Taxonomy (NCBI): domain Eukaryota; kingdom Metazoa; phylum Arthropoda; class Insecta; order Hymenoptera; family Torymidae; genus Torymus; species Torymus aiolomorphi. Next base: position 218,098,267 of record CM070873.1, on the reverse strand, counting down.
GGAGATAACCTCAAAAAACTGCTCAAAAATCTCATGCACAAGAACTAAATTGGCTTACGCTTGCATATACGTTTGTCATCGAACGACCTATGCAAAGGATTTCTACGCCGCTTTTTGCTATTAGATTGTACATCTCTTTTTTGCATCCAGCAATAGTCCGCCATCATATTCACGCTCCATTTTCCTTGCCACCTACGTTCAAATTCCTTCATGTCCTGATGAAATCTTTCACCTTGCTCTTCACTGAAGTCCCCAAGGTTTGGTGGAAATTCATCAATGTGCGAATCGAGAAAGTGGAGCTTCAAATTCATTAAGCAACCTAAACTTTTAAAGTTTTCTACCATAGTTTCTACGATGCTCTTATAGTTCTCATCTTTATTATTACCAAGAAATTTGGTTGCAACATCTTTGAAGCTCAACCAGTCTGCCTTCTCGATATCATTCATACTTTTAACAAACTCTTCGTCCCTGAACATTTTGCGAATTTGAGGTCCATCAAAGATACCTTCCTTCAATTAAACCAGAGTTACATTCTTAAAGATGCTTTCTAAGTATCTGAAGCAGCGCCCTTCTTTATCGAGAGGTTTAACAAATTGTTTCATCATTCCTAATTTGGTATGTAGTAGAGGTAAAAGAATTTTGCTAGGATCCACAAGAGGACGCTTGATGACATTGCTGGAACCTGAAGTGAGTGATGGCCTCGCTGGCCATACTTTTACATTATAGTGTTTTATTCTATCCCGACTGTCAAACATGCATAAATAGCATGGGTACTTGGTAAAACCTGATTGTTGACCTAGTTTCATGGTCAATATTTTCAGGTCTCCGCAAATTAACCATTCGTGCTCACTATACTTTATTTTATTTAAAACCTTTTCGATGTTACAGCAGTATAATATACGCTGCCTATACTTCTCTCCGTGCAGTAAACCAACTCACGGGAATAATTGACTTTACTCCCGTGTTGTATATAGAACTTTATTCCCGGCTCAACTGTGGCCACTTTGTTGACTTGGAAAAGTGAGACTACACGACGGTGGTCAATTGCTTTATTTCCCTCAAAACAGACAATTCTCTCTTAAAAAAGTGATGGATGAAATCTGTCATCACAATAAGACTGTTTTGATTGGTTGTTATTGGCTCATTTGATTGGTCTACATAGAATAAGCGCAAAACTCTAATATGTTTGAATTTTGAAGATTGAATTCTTGTGTTCGAGTATTTAAAACTGCATAATTAAAAAAGTATAAGAAAAATTTCATTATTTTATTTATCAAACTTACGTTATTATCGTATAATTTAAACTAATTGAAACAAACTTTTAAATTGAAACTAACTAACTTGATCATGCTCATAACTTCGAAAACAAAAAAAAAATAAATAAATAAATAATACGCGCGAAGCGCGTTGAATGTAGCTAAAATGTAAGCTAGTAAAGTATAAGAGAGAATAAAATGCTGCGTTTGTCCCGCTTTTCGGGACAATAAAGTGGCCAATATAGTGAAGCCGAGAATAAAAACACAAATTTCCATAAATTTTTAATAGTTTTAACCCATTTCACTTGACGTGATTTCTTATAATGTGATTCAAACAGTATTAAATTTAAAACCACACATGCATTCCAAATTTTGATGCAGCCTCCTGCGATTGTAAATTAATATATTTCGTAACAAGAGCGTATAGAGTTTTGCACCCACGCGTGATGCTGTGGAAAGAGACTCGAACACTTGTTGCAAACAATATATTGCTTTCTCAAAGACAAAGCTTTTTTTATGCTAGTATGCGTAAATTTGTACTTGAAATATTTGCAAAATGCGTAAAATGCATCTTTACGCATCCTTTTGTTAGCAAATACTCAAAATCTATATGAAAAGATATTTGATTTAAAATAAATTGTAACGGGATGGCTAATGGGGGAAAATCCCATAAAACCACAGGCCAGCGATGCCCTAGAACACCGTGCCGCGGGTGTCAGACTAAAATGACGTGCCCGGGGATCTGCTCCTGGAATCCCGAAAACAATGCAAAGATCGCACGCGAACTTCGCTTTCCAACTTATTGGATCGCTGAGTGAAAAGCGCGCGCTCGAAGAGTAAAGCGCACGGCCGCTAGACTCTGATATGAAAACGACCAGCGGAGACGTTTTCCCGCGGAGGCGGCGGTATCCGGGAGAAGGTTAGGTTAGATCAGTAAATAAAGAATAGTCTCAGTTACATAGAGAAACACTAACAAGGTCTATTAAAAAAAACTTTACATAAAAATAACGCGTCGCGTTGCGCGCCGACAAGAAGACGGGATCCGCCGCTCGGCGCGTGCGGATCAATTTATTTTCAATATCATGTATTTATTTTCATGGGGCCGGTGAACGCACCACCGGCCGCTCGCCGCTGCGAGTCGAAAATACACAAATAGATCGCTGCGCGGGAAGTACAGAGAGGCTTACCGGGAGAGGAGTGCACTCCCCTCGTCGCTCGCTCACGAATCCGCTCCTGCGCCAGGCCTTATCCTCCGGTCGACTTCGAAGTATTCAGGCCGAGTCTTAACATCCAGTCTGCACCTATAGACGCTTCGGACCCCAGGAGTGGCTCGGATTGTTCACGTACGCTGCTCTCCGTGGACGGTACGTGGACGGGCGCTGCGCTGTACCGGTGTATTGCACGCGGTGACCGTGTTGTCCGGACGATCTACGTTCGCGTCCGCGCGGTTCGACGGCCCTAGAGAATCTGATTAAAAAATGAATCGAACGTGACTTTGCAACCGCCAAAGTCGCGCAATCCCCGCGCGCAGCTCGCGAATACATAGTTCGAGCGATGTCAACAAACGCTCGAGATGCACGAATTCGCGGGATCGAGAGCCAAACGAGTTCGATAGAATACGGAGAACCGAGATTCTTATCTTCTCCGTATTTTATCCTGGAACTCCGTTATAAAATACTTTTCTTATGTAATTAATTTAAACAGATTTTTTAAGACAAACCTTAAAAATTTCTTCAATTTGAATAGACCGACAGTTAGTGTACCAGGATGGGTGAATGCGTTTTTTTCCATCTCGTTTGAATATCGAAAAAATAATTAGATTCTCGCCTATTTCCCTATTTTAATTATATTATTATATTATTTATAAAGAATCTGTTGATACCTTATATTTTGCTTCCTCCTAGAGGAAGCTTTGTGATAGTAAAAAAAAAGTTTGTGAGATAATGTCTTAGGAATGTTGTATAGAAAATTTGGAATCGAAATACACCATTTTTAGAAAATGTCCGTATGGATGTGTGTGTGTGTGTGTGTGTGTGTGTGTGTGTGTGTGTGTGTGTGTGTGTGTGTGTGTGTGTGTGTGTGTGTGTGTGTGTGTGTATGTATGTCCGTATACTCTGATATCTCATGATCTACTCAACCGATTTTAACGAGAGAGTGATCATTTTTTCAGATTTTGCTTCAACAATTGGGGTCAATATTTTATTTTTGTCAAAATCGATTTTTTTGTTTTTTATCGCCATTTTTAAATTTTCAAAATTTTTATTTTCAATTTTTTTTATATTTAGAACAAATATTATTTATATACGATAAATTCTCTGTATGCAGAATAAAATTTTCTACAATTTAAAAAAAAAAAACCCGTTAGCTATATTTCGTCATAAGTTATTCATGAAAACGTCATTTTTAGTAAATAGGTTATATTTCAAAATTAAAAAAGATATTAACATGAATATTTTTTTGGTTATAAAGAATACTGAGTACTATAACTTACTAAATTTTTAGGTTTTTTTATTCATTATTTTTGGAGAAAAAAAATAATTTATAAAAAAAAGTGTTTTTTTTGTCGTTCAATAACTAGAGTAAAATTGGCTTAATCAGTTTGAAATTTTTTTAGTGGTATATTTTGTATCACAATCGATTGAGTTCTTTGGGCAAAAGGATTGATCCATAAATTTCGGAGATATTTGAGGTTAAAATTTTTTTCACTTTTTCTTTAAATCGTAATTTATCGAGAACGGCTTTATGTATTTGAATCGGGTGGGCGGCATTCGAAAGAGAATTTCAAGACCTATATTTTCTAAAAAAAATTATTTGTCTAGCTATTACGGTTCTTTTGTTATTAATAAAAACGTAAACATTGAAAAATGAAAAAAATGAGTTTGGTATGTCCAACTATTGCGGGAGTAAAAATTGACTTAAGCGCTTCAAAATTCTTCGTAGAAGTGGATTTTGGATAGTTTTCGGTCGAGTTATTCGGGCAAAATGATTGGTCCTTAAATTTCAAAGATATTTAAAAAAATTTCAAGTTAATATTTTCCATAAAATTTTCCCAATTTTTTTTAAATGTATTGAGGATGGCTCTATGTATCTGAATGTGATGGGTAGCATTTGAAAGAGAATTAAAATATTAATATTTTCTAATACTTATAGCATTGACTCAGAGACTCAATTGCGGCGACACTTTTGGCCTTGCGGCCTTGTCCGTCAGCTCGTGTCCGGGGGCCTTTCTGCATAAGTATGTGTGTTCTGTGTGTTCCGTGTGTTCCCGACAAAGACAGATAGGATCTGTTCCGTTTATGTAATACAGAGACAGACATAGAGAGAAGTTGTCTAGAACACTAGAACAGACAGAACACACATATGTAGAAAGGGCCCCATGTGTGTTGTGTAGGTACGCGTATGCCCAAGCGCATGCGCTGCCGCTCGTTTGTCGTCGTAAAGGAATCGAGCCAATGAGGATCTCTATTGCACGACTGCAAAGTAGAAAACCCATCTCCAAAGCAGCATTACCTAGTGCAGAGAATATAGTTAGTTGTTTTTAACCTTTAGAGGACGGGATGGCCCCTATACGGGCCATGCCCATGATCGACCCTTTACATGTGTTAGTTTTGAGATGTGAGACATCACAAAAACTCGATTTCTATAGAAAAGTGAGAGAAAACAATAAACCCAAATCCCCGTCCTCTAAAGGTTAAAGGGCGGCTTTGTACCAAAGTCTCAGTAAATCGTTCTCACTAATTTTAATTGTCGTAACGGACGAAGAAATGGAGTGAGTATTTCCGCCGACGAAGAAGAGAATGAAAGTTGCTTGCCGACCGTCGGATGACGAGCTCTAGAAATTTGACGACGAGAAAATCGACAAGGTGATTATTGAGGATGAGGACAGCGATTAGGATAACGATGATGACGACGAGGTTCAGGACAGCATGAAGAACGAGGCTGAGGTTCAAGCTATTGAGTCTACCCTAGCCCAAAATAACTATAACTACGAGGCTCACAAAATGCTTATAGAGAAACTGCATTCGATGGCAGAGTTGGAAAGGATTGCCAGGGAGAATATGAGTTCCAAGTATCCACTGACACCAGAATTATGGTTGTCTTGGTTGCGATATGAAATGAAGATTGTTGTAACACCAGAGCAGAAGATTGCTCTTATGGAACTTTGTCAGTAAGCTGTTCAAGATTACCTCTGTATTTTAATTTGCATTTATAATAATTAAGATTTCTACTCAGTAACTATTTTTACATATAATTTATATACAGCGTGACCGAAAAGTATGGATACACCTGCGTAAATGAGGTAAGCATTTTCAAAAACATGTTAAATAGAAAAGTTTTAGAGTCAAGACGTAAAGAAGGCTAAATACCTTCAGACACTTCACCACCCCCATGAATACTCTATACGAATGTAGAATTTTCCGCTTTTTCCATTTCCGGAGTCAGAATTCTGAGTTCCCATTTGAAAAAACAAAGTTGACCTTGAAATGGCATAAAATTTAACTTCAAGGTCAATGTCAACGTTACCACTAACATAATTTTCGAAAATGCTTCCCTGAAAAAGTATTGAGGTGTTACGCAAAGGATACAAAATAAAGTACCAGCCATCACAGCAAATCTAACTATAATAACCTTTGATCCTATGGATGAAAATTAATTTCTGGGGTTATCACCCTTTATTAAGGTAGTTCACTATTTATAATTTTTGTCATAAATTATTAAAATATAATAATGTAAATACACACTGGCATGAAAGGCGAATACTTATTCTAAACCGAAAAAAGTATTGTGTTAAAAAATTGTTAATCGAATACGTAGATATTGAACAATAAATAAAAAGTTACTTTCGCTATTTACCAACTTTTTATTTTTCATTCGATTTTAATGTTTAACGTCTCATTTTGCTCCTTAAGGTAGTTCTCCGGCCAATGACGTCATAAAAATTACAATATCTACAAATACAATGGTGGAAACTCTTCATTTATCTCTGTATACTATTGTAAAAATAATAAAAAAGACGACATAAAAAGTAAGGTGCCTATACGATGTTTGAAACAATACGACTTGTACGATACAACTATGTAAGTGTGTCAGTTACTGTGCCCATCAAGATGGTGTCTATAGTATTTATTCAATTAATATTGTTTCTTTTTTAATTTTTAATCATCTTAAGACCTTTATATTGTAATTATATATTCTGTGAGCAGAATAAACATGTTTATAGTACATTATTACGTAAGAAGTATTAAATAATTAATAAAATAATATCAAAAGCGTTTGCATCAGTTACTGTATCCACTAACTTAGTTACTGTGTGTCACTTAGTGTACATTGTTTTAATATTACTGTGTATCACTTAGTGTACATTGTTTTAATCACTGTGTTTTAAATTCTGGATACTGTATTTAATCCTGTGTGTCACTATTAGGGCACATTGTTGTAATTACTGCGTGTACCACTGAGTAGTACAGAGTAGTCTGGAGGAGATTAATTCAACATTTTAATTAAAAAAATATTTATTCATTTAATATTAATACCCCATCTCATATAAAAATTCAAGTAACTATTTCTTTTAATAAAGCTTCAAAATCACGTACCCTACCGCGAGCGGGCACAGTAACTAAATGCATTCATGAAAATTTGTCCAGTTACTGTGCACAGTAACGTAAATATTCCGAAAATTCATTTTAGTTACTGGATTATATTAAATTAAACAATAATATTAAACAAAACTACTTTTTTATTGTTCTTTTGTCATCTAGATGGGTTTTATAAACATTAAGTGTATTTTTTGATTATGAAAAATGTTATTTTTGTAGTTTCTCAATCACTTTTATATAGGCTTATTCTTAATAAGAAATTCATAGAAATCGCTATCAGTAATTTAATAAATTATTTTAAATATATTAAAAGAATAAATAAATCATATTGTGGGTTGAACCATAAAAATTATAAATTGAGTTTTATTTAAAAAATTATGATAAAATATGATTATACTCCACTACAAATGAAAATAATCTAAGGGCACAGTAACTGGCTCACTTACCCTATATAGATGTAAAAATAACGTGGGAATTTTTCTTCAAATAGCCATTTCTCGGAAAATAGTATCGCTTGCCATATTACATATTACATAATATTCTACATTATTCCTTTTTGAGCCTACAATGATATACGAGTTTTTAAGAAAATTATAATGAAAATTGGCTTTGCAATTAATTAAAATGAGTCTTAAATGTATACTCAGCCTATATGCTTCCCATGTTAAAGTTGCAAACTTTGGCATTAACTATCTCAATAATTAGTATCGCCCCCTATACTGGTGATTTAAAAAATTAATAAAACATAAAAAGGAGTATGTACACTAATTTTTAAGAAAATTTAAATTAAATCGATTCCCCGGTGAACCACCTTAAACATTTGTCTACGACCCAGCCAGGCTTATAATTATGGAATAATTAATATATATCAAGCGACATGTAATTGCTTACAGTGAACTTGTGCTTAAACTGTAAGCAATTACAAGTTGCTACGTAAGTATATATTAATTATTCCATAATATCAGCCTGGCTGGGTCGTAGACAAATGTTTAAGGAGCAAAATGAGACGTTAAACATTAAAATTGAATGGAAAATAAAAAGTTGGTAAATAGCGAAAGTAACTTTTTACTTATTGAAAAATATCTGCGTGCTCGATTAAAAATTTTTTATCACAATACTTCTTTTCGGTTCAGAAAGTATTAGTCTTTCATACCCGTGTCGATTACCGCGTAAAATAATACGACGCAAATTCCAGTCAATTCTTCGCTTTTAATTTTGTTATATTTTTTTTATTCTACCGCGTTTTGAAGTATTATATAATATTTAATTTCGTTTGTACGTATTTTTTTAATCACCTTCCCTAGCAAAAATCGAAAGTGTAACAAATTGTTTAGTAAGTGTAGAAAAGTGTAAAAAAGTGTAAAAAAGTGTAAGAAAGTGTAATAACATGTAGTTTAATGCTGGATTTCGGACATATTTTACTTTTTTTTTACACTTATTTACACTCCCTACTGAAAAAGTGCAGCTGATTATCAGCTGATAATCAGCTGATAATCGGGTGATAATCGTGCCAAAACGGCACCCAATTATTAGCTGATTTTCACATGAAAATTTATCGTTTAAAATTTATTTATTGTTAATTATTGTTATTTATTATTATAAAGTACTATCGTAATTTGTTCGAAAAAATATCGAAAAATGTAGATGCTGACAAAAAAGTTTTGAATTATTTGTTACAATTTAGGAATATAACATTACTAACAATAATTAATAATAATAATTATTAATAATAAATGAAAATATCAACATGATTTTCAGGTGCATATCAGCTGATAATCATCTGAGAATCGGGTAACTATAAGGTGACTGTCAGATGATTATCATCTGATTATCAGCTGATTTTGATCTCAAAATCCTGTTGATATTTTCATTTATTATTAATTATTATTATCATTTATTATTGTTAATTTTAATTTTACATCCCCAAATTATGAAAAATAATTCAAAACTTCTTTGCCACAGTGTACATTATTTTAAATACATTAGTTAAACCTATAGATTCAAGTAAATCAACGATAATAATAAATTATAATAATAAATAATAATTAATAATAAATAAATTTTAAACGATAAATTTTCATGTGAAAATCAGTTGATAATCAGCTGCACTTTTTCAGTAGGGACTTTCTTTACATTTTCGTATACTTTTGTACATTATATAAAGTGTAAAATATTGTAAAAAAAACCATAATAATCTATAAATATAAAAAAAGAAGTGTACAAAAGTATTAAAAACAGTAAAAGTGTGTAAAAAAACATGTTAAAATGTAAAAAAAATATAAGCAACTGTAAGAAAGTATTAAAAAACTGCAAGAATGTGTTAAAATACTGTAAAAAAATGTAAGAAAGTGTAAAAAAGATATAATAAAGTGTTCATAAATGTAGAGAAATGTAAAAACGCTATAATCAAATGTTAATAAGTGTAAAAAAACTGTAATAAAATGTTAATAAATGTAAAGAAGTCTAAAAAATGGTAAAAAAACTATAATAATCTATAAATATAAAAAAAAGTGTACAAAAGTATTAAAAACAGTAAGAATGTGTAAAAAAACATGTTAAAATGTAAAAAAAATACAATATAAGCAACTGTAAGAAAGTATAAAAAAATTGCAAGAATGTGTTAAAATACTGTAGAAAAATGTAAGAAATTGTAGAAAAGATATAATAAAGTATTCATAAATGTAAAGAAATGTAAAAACGCTATAATAAAATGTTAATAAGTGTAAAAAAACTGTAATAAAATGTTAATAAATGTAAAGAAGTCTAAAAAAGCTGTAAAAGAATTTTTGAATTATGAGTATCAAAGAAAGTATAACAAAATATAAAAGAAATGTAAGACAGTGTAAAATAGTGTAAAAAATGTAAAAAAGTGTTATGAAAGTGTAGAAAAGGGTAAAACCAATGTAAAAAACGTCCGAAATCAAGCATTGGTCCACTTTTCCAGCACTTTTTTCACATTTTATGACACTTTTTTTTACATTTTTTTACATTTTTTTACATTTACCGTGTATTTATTTACATTTTAAAATGTTTGCTAGGTTTTTTCCTTTACCTTTTCCCACGCATGATCTCCGACGCTGAGCTTACATCACGTGTGTGTACATTATTATATTTTAATAATTTATGATATAAAAATTAAATAGTGAACCACCTTAATAAAGGGTAATAACCCCCTTAAGAAAACTGTCCTTGGCGGACTTTATAACAAAGCCAAATATTTTTAGTCAATTATAATAGGAATTATAGTTATTTGACAAAATCAAAAATTTTATTTTGTGTCAAAAAATACTCAAAAAGTGTTTCCTAGTAGTGATAACCCTAATCATTCACGGAATTTCTAGTTTTTAAGACCAATTTACATTCAAAACCAGTATCCTTTTTAAAAACAGATGCAATTTAAAATAGAACGAATATTTTTTTAAATAAATTCGAATCCTGTCATTTTAATCCATACAGTAAATATTTTTGATAGTAGTTAAGATTCTAACGACAGCTGCATATTACTTCATGATGAATAATTGGCTTTGACGGTCCTGCTGTCCAAAGGAAGGGTAAGTCAAGGATGACGAAATGACAACCCACGATGATATATTAATCGTCGACGTTTCGAGTTTTTATTTAAACTCCTTCTCAAGACACTAGTACAAATTTAAATAATAAAATACACATTAATGAAAGTAGAGGATCGTTAACCTTTCTGATGTTATACTACCGAAATATGTAATTAATGTGTTAAAGCTAGGCGAAAAATTTAACTTCAATGATAAGGTAGACAATAAGATTATCCTCGAAATGATTAAAAATTTAGAATTATACTTAAACAAACATACTGACTTTAAACAATCAAATAAAATACGTAATCACTTTCTCTCAATTATAAGCAAATTCCAAAATAGAATCCTGTCCAATAATTCAACCTTTGAAAAACAACTTAAGATCGACATACAATTAACAAAAACATTCATTAAAAATAATAAAGACCTTCTTATTACTAAGGCCGACAAGGGTAATGCAACGGTTATTATTAAAAAATCCGTATATTTGGAAAAAATGACTATGTTATTTAATGATGAAAAGTATTATGAGAAAATAAAAAAGAATCCGTTAGCAACATTAGAGAGAAAAACTAGATTACATATTAACAATTTAAATGATATGAATTTTCTGATGAATGGTAAAAAAATTCCACGAGTAGCACAAAAATGTAATGTGTCAAAAGGTTACGGCCTAGTCAATCCAGTCCGTCCGATTATCTCCGCAATAAATTCGCCTACTTATAACTTGGCTAAGAGTTTATCCAAATTCCTTTACGAACATCTGAAAAAACCGTTTTCACACATTAATAATAGTCTTCAATTAAAAGAAAAAATAGAAGGTACCATAATTCCTGATGGGTTTGAAATTATTAGCTTAGATGTGATTAGTTTATTCACAAACGTACCGGAATATTTGATTTACGCGGCTATTGAGAAACGTTGGACTCAACTTTTTAATCATACATATTTATCTTGCAGTGAATTCATAGAATCTATAAAATTTATTCTACAAAATAATTTTTTCCAGTTTAATGATCAATTTTATAGACAAAAATTTGGTTCTGCTATGGGAAATCCTATCAGCCCAATTTTAGCGGATATTGTAATGCAAGATTTAGAAACGTACGCCCTAAGTAAACTTTGTTTTGATAGTACCTTTTATTTTAGATATGTTGATGATATATTATTATGTGTACCAAAGAATTTAATAAATTATACACGAGAAGTTTTCAATAGTTATGATGAAAATTTACAGTTCACAAGCGAAAAGTCGATTTATAATAAAATTAGTTTTCTTGATATAGAAATTATTGTTAATAACAAGAACATAATAACAAACTGGTACAGAAAACCAACATTTTCGGGTAGGTTATTGAATTACAACTCACAACACCCACAAAAAAACAAAATTGCGATTATTTACTCACTAGTTGACAGAGCAATTAAACTTTCACATACTTCGTTTCATAATGTAAACTTAAATTTGATAAAACAGTTCCTAATCAAAAATGATTAGCCAATATATTTGGTAAACAAATACATAAAATTAAGACTTAGAAGCATGAATTACACTAATGAAAAAAGAATACAGCGTGAGAAAAAATTACACATAGTGATCCCTTACATAAATGAATTAAATCCGATTATCTCAAAATTTTTTAAAAAATATAATACTGAAGTGTTAAATAATACTGTAAATAAATGGAACTGTTGTATAAAATTGGGTAAAGACGTGAGTTCTAAAGATGAGAAAACCAATGTCGTTTATCGGATAGAATGTAATGAGTGTGCGGCTACATACGTAGGTCAAACAGAAAGACGATTATGTATTAGAGTTAAGGAACATAAGAAAAAATGCGAAAACAAAGATCGAGGTTCGGCAATTTACACTCATATGGAAGAAACTGAGCATAATTTTAATTTCAACAATGTAAAAGTATTACATACGGAACAGTTATTAGGGAAACGCAAATTAGCCGAAATGTTGTTTATACATGCACAACCACAATATATTAATAATCAGCAAGATACAAAGACACTTAGATTTGAATATAAGACATTTATAAATAAAAATCACTTCTTACAATAGAAATTCTCATGAAAGCACGATCAATATCATTGTACAGTATTAGGAAAGTATGAAAGTAAAGATATGACCACACCCATTTGCCACTTTTGAATAAAGAGTAGTATTAGCCCACCCCCCACCTGGGCTCTTTTACATATATTCGCCTAATACTTGCGAGACCGCGTAACACTTGGAACCATCCCGCGCGTTTGATCAAATGGTATTTACATATATGTGTAACGCACACATGCATTCTAATGTAATATATAAAGCCCGAAGGTTCATTATTGTAACAATTGACTGGTGATACTGAAGCGATCACCTACGTAACTTTAAGAGACTGCCTAGACTTTGTAAGTAAATCTTGTTCGTTAATCTTAGATGCGATTACTATTGTTTAGTTTACAACTTTCATTAATGTGTATTTTATTATTTAAATTTGTACTAGTGTCTTGAGAAGGAGTTTAAATAAAAACTCGAAACGTCGACGATTAATATATCATCGTGGGTTGTCATTTCGTCATCCTTGACTTACCCTTCCTTTGGACAGCAGGACCGTCAAAGCCAATTATTCATCATCATACAGTAAATAACTTTTCAATTTTTTTTACTAAAGTTTACCATATCTATGAAATTGTGCGTACAAAAGTATTACCATTTTTAACATATATACATGTAAAAAAACGTTATATATTATATTATAATATATTATTATTATATTATTATATTATATTATATTATTATTATTTTATTACATTATATTGTATCATATATTTATTCTAATAAACGTTTTTTAATTTTTTAATAAATATATAATATTTTTTAAACTTCTTTTAAAAATAAATTAATTCTTTGTAATAAATATAAAAAATAACTCTTTTTAATATAAAAATACGTAATAAGCTTTTTATTTAACAATAACTTAATAATACAAAAAGTATTTAAATTTCAGTTGATTCTTTTACCATACTATGAGCTTTCATAGAGTTTATCATATATGATAATAGATGAAGATTTTGATATAATAGCGTCAGCCTTTTGAAATGTCTATCTGTATATGGAATCATTGATTCTAACTTCGATTTCAAATCTAGTAACTCAAGATTTTCGAAGTCAATTTCATTCAGAATTGCGCTGATAACAAGCTTTAAAAATATTAATAAATGTATATAAATATTAAAATTTTAGTAAAATTTAATATAAGATTAATATTTTGTTAAATAGTTATAGTACCTGAGCTACTTGAAAATTACGAGCATTAGTATTCCACACAATAGCACATTTTAGTAATTCATCCTGCTGGGATGGTTTCAAATCAGAAATCGTTGTCATTAAATCTTCTTCTCCCTTTTTTACTAAAGCTGATTAAAAACGTTAATAAGTTTAATATTTATCTTTCTCCTATATAAAATAAAATTATATTTACCTTCAATAACTCGTAGCACATGCATAGGCTTTTGTAATTTAAGAGCTAGTCTTAATGCTTTTGTCAATTTCTCAGCTTGTAAGCAATTAGCTAATTTTTCTTCCTCTCGCGCTAACTCCTCTTGTAATGCTACAGCTTTTTCTTTCTTTTCTATAGTTGTATCCCTCCATATAACCAATAAAGAATCACTACCACCACTAACAATATGGCTTTCTTCTTTATTTACTGCAATATTTAAAAAAAAAAAAAAAAAAAATGTATTAAACGTAATATAAATTTATAAAAATTCATTAAAAAATAATAAATTAAAACTTACTAGCAAATGACCAGACTCTGTTATTATGTTGATCCAATGTAGTGTTACATTCAGCAGTTTTAATACACCATAATTTCAATAAACCATCTGCTCCTGAAGAAATAATCTGCATACCTCGTGATAAGAATTCCATCTTTAATACAGCAGAATCATGACCTTCAAATGTCTGAAAATAAATAATTAATTAAATACAAATCAATATTAATTATTATTCTATAAAAAAAATCTTAATTTAATTTTTACATAGTTTTAAAATATCATATTTTTACTATTCATTTACTTTATAGAAATACAGCTTGATAAAATCTTGTATAATTTTCAAATTTAAAATAGTTTTAATATATGCATAAAGTAAAGTACCTTTAGGCAATTTAGTTCGGTAAGAGACCACAATTTGATTGTGCAATCGGCAGATGAGGTCGCTAATACTTGATCTATAGGGGAAAACCGCACACACCAAACACCTCTTCGATGCCCACGAAATACTCCTAGCTGTTTTAAATCATCGGCAGACCACAACTGAAGCAGTAATATAATCTTTAAGTTATAATATTCATAATACAGTTAAGCAGAAATGTAATATAAATAACATTTAAAAATTTTTAATTTATTCAATTTAATTAAGAAATTATAAATGTGATACATAAAATTAAAATAGTACCTTTGCGGTTTTATCTTGAGAACCAGTAGCAATTAGTTTATCATTTGGTGATATTGTAACACTGTTAATATCCTTGTCATGTGCCACAACAGTGTATCCTGCGTTAAGTGAACTCTCTGTACCTTTAATGTTGAATACATAGGTATACATTTTACAAAAATATATACCGTTTATGATTGGCCATAAATAACTGATCTACTTTTCAATATAATTAAAAATTTACCTGTATATACCAAACTGTCTGGTAAATCCCATAACTTTAAACAGGAATCTTGACTTACAGAAGCAAAAAATTTAGCTTCTGCTTGAGAAATAGCAATGCTACCTACAGCTGCAGTATGTCTAGTTCCTACACCTATACAAGTAACAATATTTGTTTCTTCATCCATTAGCCATAATCTGACACAGCTGTCCTAAAATAATTTTCATAAAATAATGACAAATTTTTATTTAAGATTCTAAAACATAATGTAAATATTCTTACTTTGTCTGAAGATAGAAGTATATTATAATTAGCAGGAGTTGATGCAAGAGACAATACAATGTTTGCATGACCACATAATATCTGGCAACTCATTGTTGATAATTCATACAATTTTATATCAGGGGTATTTGTTGCTACAGCCAAATGTGTGTTATTACTTCCTAAATAGGCAACATCTAAAATTTCATCTATGAAACCTATCAACTGAATAATTAAAACATTATTAAAAATATAACATTTTAACACACAAAATTTAAAATAAATGTTTTACATACTTGTTTGCTACATTCAAATTTATCTAAAGTATGAATTAAAATATTGTGACTGGTTGATACAAGTCCAATACTGTTACTATTATCATTGTAAAGCAAGTACTTTACTGCAAGGCCATTCTCTTCTTTGGCAGCTGGTATTAAAGAATTTGTTTGCTCAAAGACCATACGACCAGATTTCATTTCCCATATTTTTACAGCACCTTTATTCATAATAAGTTATATTTTATAATTTTTATTGAATATTCAATTTTCCGAAGAAATGATGTAACTTACCTTTTTCCCCAGCACTGGCTGCATAAATAGAGGATTTAGTTTTAGCTTTTGGAACAGGAAAATTTGCTTTAGCTGGTACAATAAATGCACCTTCAATACATTCATAAACTGGTAAAATACGTATTGAAACCTTCTTTACAATGTCCCATAATATTAACACTTTATCTCTACCAGAGCTGCAAGAATACAATAATATTGTATAAGAAATATTTTATTTAAAATATTTTTATTAATACTGAAAAATTATAGTGTATGTTTTTTATTCAATTTTTTTAAAGATAAAACAAATCAATCTTTTTTCATCAACAAGGTCATATTTCATAACATATAATAACTAAAAATTATCCTGTTTTTTAAGTGTAAAAAACTGGGAAATTTATATTTCAGTAATAAAATTTGTAGAGGATCTAAAAATGACACTACAAGACATAATAAATATTATTATGTGATACAGAAATCATAAATAATTAACTTAATTAACTACAAATAATTTAGGTAATAATATATGCATCATAAAAATTTCTTTAAATAAATTACCTCAATGCATGAATCCCATCATCATGAAATGACAAGGAAGTTACTTTACTAAGATGACCCTCCAATCTCATATCTTGATCACCAGTTTCAATATTCCACCCATAAATAACATAATCATCAGCTGATACAAAAACTAATTTTTTACTTGTATCAGGATGGTAGCAAATAATACTAAAATAATAAATATAAATTAACTCTATATAAAAAAAAGTGAATACTACTTTATTGTATACACTTAGGCCCAAATAAAATATTATTTACCCTACAACTCCTTGTGTTCCTTTTAAATTATGAGTACAAGCATGATGTTGTAGATCCCACAGCCTTACAGATCCATCAATGCCTCCTGATGCCATATTTGATCCATTTTTTGTCATGGCTATTGCTGATACTGGACCATTGTGTATAGACTTCCATATCTTAATTGGTTTTAATTCTAAAATAAAATGGTATGATAAACATCAACAATAACCCAAAATAATAAAAATATTTTTGAATTCAACGATATAAAAATTCACCAGTTGTGTTCCATAACTTGAAAAGACTGCTTTTGTGATGAGTTACAACAAACTTGCCATCCTTACTTGTAGTAAAACTGTTAATTAAATCTTCTTCTTCATTTTCTCGGGCTTTACCTAATGAAAGTTTTACTGATCCTTTCGATACTGATACAATTGATATACATTCCCTATTTTGACAAAAAAGGCTTTCGCCATCTTCACTCCACTTTAATAAAATAAATTTTAATTATAAGTAATATGCTATTAACCTAAATATAATTATTAAAAAATAATTAAACATAATTTACCTCAATATTTCCTCCAGTGTAAAAAGCCTCATGTTTGCTTTCCACGTCAAACCTATAAAAAATCGTATAATAAATGTTTGTTAAAAGTAAGTTTATAGACGAGTAGTTGTTTCTATTAAAAAACTATAAGAAGACTTTATTCTTAATGATGAGTACGTACGATTCCTTCAAATAATTTCTACTCATCTTGCTATTTCATTTGGTTTTTTTCAAAAAGAACAAAATCCAACGTAAACAAATGTTAGCATCACATGTACGCCTAAAAACACGTGGACCGCTCCACTATAAATTGCATCCGAATATTCCGAATTCCGAAAATGAAAACTCAACTGTTCAATTCAAGTCCTTCAACACTCCCAAGTCCCAACTCCCAAGCAACATACGCGATACGCCACCATTGACGGCAGCGACTGCAACTACTCGGGCAGTCAAGTGGCTCCACCTGATACGAGGGACGCCACTATCAGGTTCCTAGCTTATCAACTTGTGGCTCGTGATCGATGTGTGCGAGATGTCAGAATAACTTCGCTCGGAGGTTAGGGAAACGCTAAACAACACCTCGGTGTCTCGCTTTCGGAGTTTCGGAGCAAAAACAAGTGCCGTGGAAATAAGACCATCCCGCCAACCTCGCGCCTTCGAGTCTACGTCGTAAGTCCGTCCGCTCCTTGACTCGACCGTCTGTTCGTTTTTCCCGCGCTGCTTGCGCGCTGTGTGCATATCATCTGCTTGTGCATCAAAACAACGCAACTTTGTCTCCGCTTCGCAAGCGTCTATCCCTTTTACTAAAATGTTTTTATTTTCATAGATTTTGGAAAATTTTCTATCTCTCATGGAAAACCCGCTAACAGCCATTGCGTGACAAGTGTTTGCGCGAGAATTAGACGAGAATTGAATAAGAAAAGTCCAGGGTACTTTCAAGTTCTCAACAACGAATAGCGTGCGTCGCGCGCTTTTTACACCACTTGTTCTGATTATACGATCTTTTCAACTGAAAAATTTTATTTTCGTCTGTTTTTTCGATTGATGATCAACATTTCTTATTGAAAGAACAACGAAACATTGAGATTTTAACCTGAACTGATCAGTCTTAGGAAGATGACCCATTTTGTGCAGGAAATAGGCTAATGAGTGTAAGGTTTTCAAAAGCTGAAAATTCGTGCAATATAATCGAAAACCCGCGTATTGTTACAAATTCTTTTCAAATTTGAAAAAGTTTACTTTATCAGAACTTAGAATGGAAACTTACACAACACCAAAACGTGATGGAAATGGTAATTTGATAGTATTATTTACCTATTGTTTACTTGTTCTAACTATTTTAATAAATGTTACTGACATTTAGAAATGATCTCTAACTATTTGCAAATACTATCTCAACCCTCTTCATATTGCTTTTATTTATGAATTAAAATAATTATATTTTTAAATACTAATGTGATATATTTATATTGGTAAATTGTAGAGCTAGAGGTAACAGGTATCTCACGAAGTGGAAGAGTACGCAAGAAGTCATCAAAGCTTATGGATTTTGAATCTTCAAGTAATATCATTGAAACTAAAGTCAAGAAACCAAAACTGCAATCACCACATGAACAATCTAAGAAGAAAAAGCCTCCTACTGAATCGCAAGCTCAATCTCCAATTTCTCATGTAACTCAAACTATACATGTTGCTCAGATTCACCATCCACCTCCAAACAAAATTACTATATCACCACCAAAAAAAAGTCCCAAATTACCAGCCACACCAATACAGAAGAAAAAGAAAATTGAATCTAGCTCTGATTATGAAACACAGTCTCAATCAACTAATTCTGAATCGGACGATGATGAAATTGGTAAAAAGTTACATATTGCTGAATTTAATACTACTGCTGGTTTAAATCTGGATAGCTTAGAGCCAGCTGAGGATGAAATTACAACTGTTAAAAAAAAAACACCAACTCCCAAAAAACCTAAAAAAATCGTTGCCCCTCCCAAACAAGAAATAAAATCAGTCCATAAAACAAAAACTGTAGTTTTACCAAAACCTGTACGTACTTAGTTAATTGTAATCAGTTGATTACAAAGATTAATTATTTGGTACCGAAAAATAATTTTCAATAATATTTTACTTTTAGAAAACTAGATATACTGCGTATATGTTATGGTCTAAAGAAATGAGGCAAGAATTGCTTAAAGAATGCCCTACTATGGGTAAGAAGATATTCATTTTTTAGTGATATTGAAAAGAATAAAAATTAATATTATATAATCTTTTTTAGATTTCACATCAATTTCGAAACGATTAGGAGAATTATGGGCAACAGTTCCTAATATGGAAAAATATAATTGGAGTAATCGTGCAAAACGCCTTTCTGAAAAAAATCAAATGATGCCTGTTTCAAAAAAATTTATAACTAAAACCAGTACGTTTAGTTTTTATTTTGTTTGTTTTATAGAGATTAATAGTTATAACTTTATAACATTTTATTGCATATTTTGCAGATCCAGTTAAAGCATCTCCATCAGAATCACCAAAAAAGAAAATGGATAGTTTTCAGTTGTCTGATGTGACAAAGACTTCATCTCATGTTTTCCGTACTGGAAAAGATGCAATTAGAGATCCTACTAAAGAAATGAGAATTTTTAGAGCAATTGAACTTCAGCCTATTGATGTAGCTGCATATTTGAAGTTGCTAGGGGAAAGTCTGACAGTGATAGGTGAAAGGTTGAAAGAACATAACGGACAAATAACTGTTTCTGGAAGTTTATCGGTGCTACTTGATTCATTATTATGTGCTCTTGGTAGCCTTATTTGTCTGACACAACAAGTTCCTGAAATTGGAACTCAAAACTCAGCTTCCTTATCAAAGACACTGGAAAATATAGCTTACATTATGCCAGGCTTGTAAAAATTTGTCTTAAAGCTATTATTTTATAGAGCAATGGTCTTTTTGCTACTATGAAATTTTATTTAAAGATATTTTATTTTGTTATTATATGCTTTATGTAATACATGACCTGCTTTTTATTGCAAAGTAACTATGATTAGATGGTAATTATAGGTGAATATTATCAATATTATTTTTATGATAAAATCTATATATCTTCATAAATGAAATTTTAATTTTATTTTTTACTAGTTAAAGTTATTATAAATATTTAATATGACAATGTATAAATAAAAGAGCGTGTTTTTAAAAATCTATTAAGAAATTTAATAAAATGATTAATAAAAAAAATTGTATATTTATTTTAAAATATTAAAGTTTATTTGTTTCATTTGATTTTTGAAAAATAAATTTCATTTATTTTGTTTTAACTTGTATATATCTTGGATTTTCTATTTAAAATGAATTTATTTATATGTTAAAGATTGAAAATTGTAACAGAAAATGTCTGATGAAAATTATAATAAAAAGCGTGCTCTTTTATTTTTAAAAATGAATTGCTATTAAGTAAAATAAACTCAGGTAATGTAATTAAAGAAAATTGTATTTGAATTTTAAACTAAAAATTAGAAAGCGACAAAAAAGTTGTAGAATTTTTTAAAATAAAACATTTTTATTATTCATAATTATCTTAGTCATGTTTGGAAAACAACTATTATCTCATGAGAATATGAAAAATAAGTAGTATGTGAGTAGGTGGCTGCGGGAAAACAGTGATAGTGATAGCGAAGAGAGGACAGACACATTTAAAGTTCTACTCTTTGTTGGCATACAAACCTTATCTATCTCAAAAGCAGTCAAAGATTAAAGAGCTTCGCGGCTCTCGACCAATGGTGGAACGTGAAAAATGGGGCTGCGTCGGGGGCTCGAGCTCCGATTGGCCATCGCAATCAGCTGCTGAATTGTAGACAAAGAAAGAAGGAGCGCACGCGCTTGTTTTAGTATCGTGCGCTTCGTGCAGTTCGTGGCTCGTGCGGCTCGTGCCCGTTGCATTGCGCTTTGCACCTCGTCATCTCTGCTGGCCACGTTTGCTCCCCTGCAGTCGCGCTTGCCGTCTTGCTCAGCTGTCTCTCGTCCCTCCCTCTCCTTGGGCAGCTTGAAGCTTCAAGTTGTGTATATACTTATGAGCTTCGCGAAAGTGGCCCTCGCCCTCTGACACGAGCCCGCTGCAGGCCTCGAGCGTACGTTCTGGGTCGACATAACGACGAGGTGATAAGAGTGGACGTGGGAGAAGATGGGCGTCGTGTTCGTGGAGCACATGGGTGGGCATCGCCTCTTCTCGTGTCAGTACTGTGACACTAATCTGACCAACAAGGCACAGCTGATCAGCACGCGATTCACGGGTGGTTCGGGACGCGCCTTCCTTTTTCACAAAGTTGTCAACGTCAAGTACAGGTGAGCGAGCCCGAGCCCGTTCTCGATCGCCTTTTTGACCTTGCGACTGTCCAGCAATCGAAAATAAAATGTCCTAATTATTTCAAGTCCGAGCAAACTCTCTCGGCCTTCGCATCTGTGCTGCGTCCCTTGGAGTCGCCCATCAGCTGCACATTCATTGATTATTTACAGATGATAGAATTACTACTTATGCAGTCCGTTTATCATTTAGAATGTCAGTTTTTCTATTTATTGTAAATTAATTTTTTATTTCAATTACAAACTTTTTTTATCTACAAAATTTTTTACTACAAATAAATTTATAAAATTTTTTTAATTAAATAATTATTTGTAAATTTCATTCGTAAAAACTTACAGCTAAACTTTTTTGAGGCCTCCAAGAATTATTTTAAATTTTCAAAATTGTATAATATGTGTACATGTAATTTAAAATTAATATTTTTGTTTTTGGAATTAAAAATTGAAAAAATGGAAAAAACGGAAAAAAAAATTAAAATAACTATTACTTTGTGTTAATATACATTTACAACTTAAGATTAACGTTTGATTTGCAGTGAAATACAAGATCGAATGATGATGACTGGGCGCCATGTAGTACGTGATGTGAGCTGCAAAAACTGCAATGCAAAACTTGGATGGATGTATGAATTTGCTCATGACAAGACCCAAGAGTACAAAGAGGGTAAAATTATTTTGGAACAAGCACTTATTTCAGAAACTGATGGGATCGATGAGCCCCTTCCTTAATAATTAATTTACCAGGACACTAGAGTGAAAAATATTTTATTATTTTGTTAACTATGTAATGTAGATTATATATACATATATATATATATATATATATATATATATATTTACTAAAGAAAATTAGAAAATATGTTAGAATAACAGTAAGGCTATAAACGGTATGTACATTACTAAAAATAAGACTGCTCTCAAAGTGCTTTGGATAAAATTTCACTGAAGAAGAGTAGTATCATATATTATAATACATGTGTTCATCTTCAACTGAAATTAAGCACCACATAAATATTCTATCGATGTAATGAAAGATTAATTTTCTACTTAAAGTATTCAAAGTACATATTTGACCTGCCATTTCTATTACGCAGATAATAAATAATAGATTGTCAAAAAGTATACAGATTGCAATGTTATTCATTAAACAACTAAAAAAATAATAACAACCTATTTACACATCTTGAAGGTTTTAAAAATAGTATGAATACTATTTTTTATAACTGAGTGCGTAAAACTCGACTTTAGATGCCTGTTTAGCGTGCGTAAAGTACCCCCTTTTTTCACTAGTGCGTAAAGTGTTTACTTTACGCACTCGGTGCGTGAAGTAGTGCGTAAAGTGAGTTCTTCACGCACTCGTGAAAGAAGTCTGGATACTTTACGCACGCTGAACAGGCATTTAACGTAGAGTTTCACGCGCTCAGTTATAAAAAATAGTAAACGCAACACGTACGAAAGCCAGTAATCTTTGTCCTCGCTTCGCTCGGGCGACAAACAATACCCGTACAAAAATGACGCTTACGCACTAGTTGCGTAATGTACTATTTTGTGAGTAGGGTATAGTAAAATTTATATTTTAAAAATATACTTTTTATTTTTAGTTTTCTATGTACCCAAGATAATGTTATAAAGACTTTACTAGTCTAATTCTACTTAAAACGATTTAATTAAATTTTATTTCAATTTTTTATTATACTTTTCAATAAATATTAATTTAGTATTTAATTTAAAAAAAAAGGAAGTGGTTTACATAAGCGAGGCCCGAATTCATAGACGCTGAGTCGGTCTCAAGTACGGTATATATAGATATACTAAAGCATGGCTTCAAACCTTAGGCGGGGTCCACAAGCTTCCACGCCACGCACCACTGACATCGCAACGGACTGTAGTTCGCGCATTTCACCGCATTCCAAGTTTCTACTGGGGCCTTTCTACATATGTGTGTTCTGTGTGTTCCCGACAAAGACAGATAGATCTGTTCCGTTTATGTAAGACAGAGACAGACAGAGAGAAGTTGTCTAGAACAGACAGAGAGAAGTTGTCTAGAACAGACAGAACACACATATGTAGAAAGGGCCCTGAGGGTTCTACGTTACCGATTCAAAATCAGAAAAATACGTTTGGCAACACAGTATATAAGCATCTTGCAAAGGTAAGGTTGCTGGTTGCTCTAAAACGATTTTACACTTAAATTATAGTGCGTGGCGTGGAAGCTTGTGGACCCCGCCTATACTTAGGGAGGAAATACAATAGGCGCCGTGCTCTGCTCCGTGCTCTGCTCCGTGCTCTGCGCCGTCTGCGCCGTAGTATAAGCATTCAGCTGATTAGTTGATTCCACCCATCCCGACCTTAGAATCAACCAATCAGCTGAATGCTTATACCACGGCGCAGACGACGCAGAGCACGGAGCAGGGCACGGAGCAGAGCATATATGGCGCCTATTGTATTTCCTCCCTTACTACCTACTACTCTATCTTGCGAGCGTGCGTCCCGGGTACAACTGCAAAATAGCGAGAAGAAAAACAGACTATCGGTGTTGTGTTGCAGCGTATCTTGTTGCGGGGTACAAATGTAAAAACAAAAATGGGTGTTATATTCCTCGAGCACATCGGCGGGACGCGTCTTTTCTCGTGCGCCTCCTGCGATACAAACTTGACGAATCGAGACCAGCTGATAAGTACGCGATTCACCGGGGCCACGGGCCGCGCGTTTCTCTTCAACAAAGTCGTCAACCTGAAATATAGGTATGTGTCTATATCCTGCTAAATCATTACTCCTTTTTCACACATGCCTGCCCCTACATGGTTAGATTGCGACTCTTTGTGGTTTGCAAAAATCGAACATTTGCTAACCAAGGCCGCAGGCTGTCCCGCCATCGTTTTTAGCTTAAATGTTTTTTCAAACGTCCGAAAACGTACTTACTGATAAATATATGTATATATGACGAGATAATAGATTTGCTTGCTATAAATACAATTTTAGTGCAATATTCGATGACTTTTGTTGTCTTTCATTTCTTTATAATTGATATTTTCACATTTTCATTTAATCAGTAAAAAACATGTACATACAGAATTGTACGAACACTTAACATTTATAAAAGCAGTCTATAAAACGTTCGTCAATTCTGATTTATTTTACAGCGAGGTACAAGATAGAGTAATGTTGACTGGTCGTCATATGGTACGAGATGTGAGTTGCAAAAATTGTGATGCCAAGTTAGGCTGGATGTACGAATTTGCTACAGATAAGAATCAACAGTACAAAGAAGGAAAAGTTATTTTGGAACGTGCTCTCATCACAGAAAGTGATGGAATTGGAGAAAGTATATAGAATTGCAAAATTTGGATTAAAACCTTCTAGTGACTCAATTGGAGATGAATTTTACAGGCAAAATTAAGCCTTGGAGTACCTTTTAGTATCTCAATTGAGGTTATGCTGATGTTTTATTATTGTAATTATTTTATATTTACTGTATACATAAGAAAATGTTTTTATTGAAATTTAATTAAGCATTAATGGGGATCGGGATAAAATTTACTTTCTGAAATATTTTGAATTTGAGACTGACATTAAATTCACAAAGTAAATTTTACTCTGCTGATGAATGAAGAAAGGTGAAAGTATTCATTGTATATGCGCGTTTAAGTGGTTTTATTTAAAATATTTCACATTTTTCTTATCTTATTTGCTGTATGATGAATGAATGTATAAGCAAAAATTACTAACTCTTGTAAACTTCTGTAACTACAGAAGTCATTGTGATTTTAATATTAATGGTTTATATAAAAAAACTCAAATATGAAAAAAATCATGAGAGCAAAAACGTTTATTAATAATGTTACTTTGAAATTGAAAATAGTATTTTAATAAATTGTTTAAAATTTGTTACATCTTATAATTGGTAACTTCACATAATTATTAACTTACAAAATATTTCACTAAATTTAATAAAGATTTTTATTACTATCAAATAAAAACTTTCATTTATGTTATAATAATAATAATTTATGGGTTATGTTGTCTGAATTTTTTTAATTATAGTGTTACCAGTGAGAACTCGTACCATATGTATATGTAACAATAGCATTCATGTGCTTTAAAAAAATTTTAGAAACTTGTTTATTGTTGAATGTATTATTTTTATGTACTTTTGTAAAATATTAAAATAGTGCATACAATTTACGCATGGATAGTGATCGAATACAAGAGTGGCTGGCGAGCCGCTCTTGTTGCAAATATTACTTTTTAGTATCCATTATTAGTACTTGACGCATTATTTTCAGTGCCTAAAGTGCGTAAATAGCTTAACCCTTTGCGGCGTACATTTTTTAAAGGGCGATGTTATACTTACGACAGATGATTAAAAATAGTAATCTGTCGTAAAAATTTTCAAAATATGGTCATATTAGACATATTAATTGCGAGGAACAATAATCTATCCTCAAAAAACATAAATTTTAACGTTTTGTATATTAAAAAGGATAAAGAAAAACTAGCAGAAGAAATCTGTCGTAAGAGTAGTGGCGAGCACGTTGAAGAACATAGAAAGTGGCCGTATACGAAAATTCGTGACAACCATAAATCACCGATAGAGGGCGAAAACATTGAATACATGGATTATAGAATAGGAATATAGAATTTTTATATTTTCAAGTTGGTAATAAAGTAAAGTCTATTAAAAAGCTGGTTTTATGTAAATGCTAATTGCTTTTATTAAAAATTTACATTTCAAAAACTGAAAAATCTAAATATTTCAATTTGCCACAATCAAAACATTTAAATCGTACGTAATCGTAATATAATTGATCTACAAAAACCAGGGTTAGAGGGGGGAGGGTATAATAAAATTTGTTTAATAAATTCTGAAAATTAATCTAAATAAAAAACCAGGGTTAGAGGGGGGGGGATAATAAAATTTTGTTAACTGAACTAATAAATATAATTGAACTAAAAAAACCAGGGTTAGAGGAGGGAGGGTATAATAAAATTTGTTTAATTAATAATGGAAATTAATATAAATAAAAAACCAGGGTTAGAGGGGGGGAGGAACGATAATAAAATTTTGTTAACTGAACTAATAAATATAACTGATCTAAAAAAACCAGGGTTGGAGGGGGGAGGGTATAATAAAAGGCCGTTGTTATATGTACGACAGATTTCCTAACCTCAAAAAATGTACAACATGTATTAATAGATGAAAGGATACTTGAAAATTTTTAAAATTACATACATTTGGTAATTGACTAAAGAAATAATAATATTCCTTCTTGTGTGGAAACTATTTTCTTGTGAAAAGTACACGGTAGTAAAGTACGAACTTTACGATGGATGTGTTAAAAACGTTATTTGTACGACAGATTTTCAAACCTCAAAATGTACGATATTTTTGATAATTGACTAAAGAAATAATATTCTTTCTTGTGTGGAAACTATTTTTTTGCCTGTTATATCAAAATTCTCGTTACTGAAACGATGAGTATTTTTGTCGCGGTAGACAAATCTGTCGTACATATAGTAACGCCGATAATAAAATTTGTTTCATAAATTCTGAAAATTAATCTAAATAAAAAACCAGGGTTAGGGGGGGGGGGTGATAATAAAATTTTGTCAACTGCTAATAAATATAATTGATCTAAAAAAACCAGGGTTAGAGGGGGGAGGGTATAATAAAATTTGTTTAATAAATTCTGAAAATTAATCTAAATAAAAAACCAGGGTTAGAGGGGGGGAGGAACGATAATAAAATTTTGTTAACTGAACTAATAAATATAATTGAACTAAAAAAATCAGGGTTAGAGGAGTTAATCGTTTAGTTATTTACACCAACACCGTAAGAATTACAATGACGCGTTTGCGGAGACGCCGAAATAAACACGTATAGTCGAAGCCTCAAAGGTAAACATACGGCTGTGTCGCGAATCATAATAAAGACAAGAGACAAACGCAAACTAACTTCAACGTGCTCGCACTTCACAGAGCTTTCAAATTTCTTGGAGTATAAGAAAATCTTAAATATACAGTAACGAAAATAGCGTACGCAAACTGCGACCAACTTAAGAATAATAAATTTCAATACGTATTCTATATTCCGGAAAGCGAAACATAGAATACGTATACTGGACCATCGGTCATAGATCATACGACATACATAGAAATTTTAATTCGTATATCGATCTGTCGTAAGTATAACAGCACCGTTTTTTAAAACGATATTTTTGGCCAAAATTATTACTTGGGAGTTTTTTTGGGTCGCTGATCACGAAAAAATACAGTAAAATAGTACATTTCGACACGGGTGAGGAAGTCACACCACCTAAATAATCGACTTACGCACTAGTTTCGAACGGTATTTTATACCACGAGCGCCGAAAAATCATATCAAAGTTGTGATTTTGAGGTTAGAGTGGTATAAAAATATTTTATCCCGAAAATAGGTCCATCATATTGTCCGCCATCTTGGATTTGTAGATTTTGAATTTCTAACTTCGAGTTCGTAATCTGCGACCCTAAAAATCCCTGGGTGACAATTTTGATGAAATAATATATAGTAAAAAAATAT
This sequence comes from Torymus aiolomorphi, assembly GCA_036365515.1. Classification (NCBI taxonomy): domain Eukaryota; kingdom Metazoa; phylum Arthropoda; class Insecta; order Hymenoptera; family Torymidae; genus Torymus; species Torymus aiolomorphi. The sequence continues at coordinate 218,070,123 of CM070873.1, read as the reverse complement.
TTTATCGCGAAAATAGGTCCGCCATATTGTTCCACCATCTTGAATTTGTAGATTTTGAATTTCTAACTTCAAATTCGTAATCTCCGACGCTAAAAACCTCTGGATAATAATTTTGATGAAAAAATATAAAATAAAAAATATTTTATCCCGAAAATAGGTCCGCCATCTTGGGTTTGTAGATTTTCAAATTTTGACTTCAAATTCGTAATTAGCGACCCCAAAAACCCCCTAGAAATACATTTTGATGATTCTAAGTATAACAGCAATTCCAAAACCGATTTTTTTATGAAAAAATTGCCATTTCCTTGCCCTTCTTGTCTATTATAAAAAAATGGCAATACAAAAGTATAATTTTGTATTGGTATATGTTCATTGGCATGGTGTGGTTTGTGCACATAAGAATTATGCACATATTTGTTGTGCACACTTTAGCATTGGTGTATATCTATATCTATGTGTATACTCCAATGCTAAAGTGTGCACAATAAATATGTGCATAATTCTTATGTGCACAAACCACACCATGCCTGTTCATTGACATCTCAGACAGCTAAAAAAGCAAAAAACCCCATGTAAAGCTTTAATTTTAAGCGCTATATACACAAAATCCCGATTTAAGTTAGGTAGTAAGTATACTTACTGCCGCGCCGTAAAGGGTTAATGGCATACCTGGACAGAAAATGTCATTTTGAGGGTGGAATAAATTTTTTTTTTTTTTTTTTTAAAGAAATGTTACAATTAACATGACCTTTTTTTACATATTTATTTTCAATTCAACATATATAGGTATAACATTATATTGCTTTTTATACCTATAATCTGATTAGTAACAATTTATAATTCGTTACATGGATGTCACATAATAATAATAAGAAGAGACCATTTTACAAAAGCACTGGGAAATGTGTTATCTTTCAAAGGCGCTGAAAAAGGTACTATTTCAGAGATAATATTTATTTCAATGAAAAATTTAAGTTGGAAAAAATGAACGTATTCTGAATACACAAAAAGTTGCTTAATGTTTAAGATGACAACATCAAGGAGCGTGGGAGCGCTCCAAAGGCAAGTATGAGTGACAACATAAAATGATTTTTTTAAATATATAAAAAAACTGCTACTAATTCATTGGCACATGACTTCCTCAAACTTAATTTACTGATTCCTTTAACTCATTTTTAATGCTAAAATTTAAAATTATTACACCAATTTATGACACAATTCTAATTATATTTATTTATTAAGATTAACAATTATTAATTTTTAAATTATGTGTATAATATAACGTGTGATTTCATTTGCAAAATAATTGATTACAATATTAAATTCAAAACCTTTTAAAATTGTACTAAATAACCTTAATTCAAATCATAGTTTCTTGATGAAATTTTACACATATGTAATATATTGCCTATATATCTGCGCCTCGGAGCCCCGCGAGATGGCGTGCATGCGAGTTTCATGTGGGGATTTAAGCCCCACTTTCTCCAGGATTCCAGGAATAGAAAAGGAGAGAGAAATGAGAGTCGGAGTATTAACAGTAACTAGGAGGTTTATTGAAGTACTGTGGTGGTGTACAGGGGACACATGTTCGCACACTCTAATGCTTGAGCAACGACTGCCGCTCGCAGGCGGCTTCTCCATAGAGGTATTATAGATAGAGTAGGGAAGTCAAGCCTCCGGCCGTCGCAGAGTTAAACAGAGAGAGAAGATCGCGGGAAGTAGCTGTCTCTCTATACTCGCGCGCAGAAAGGGAGCGTCAGCGCGCGTGAAGAGAGAGATAGCTACGTCCTGCAATCTTCTCTCTCTAAGGGTGAATGTACATAAGCGCCGCGCAGGCCGCGCTGCGCTGCGCCGCGCCGCGCCGTACTGCGCCGTGCTGCCGCTGCGCTGAAGCTTAGCTCTGCCGTTCCGTTCCATTCGTATATTCTTACAAAAAAAATGAGCAGTTGCATGTCTATGATATTTATAAATCACGGACGATGTGTATATGCTCCAAAATGAAAAGTTAAATAAATGAAGGGATAGTTTAGATGACGGCCGACAGTTCAAGAACAAAAGTATTTTAAGCCGAGAAAGAAAACACAAGACCCAATTGATATATGATATACTATGAATTATAAAATTGATTAGAACATTGGAAAATGCAGCTATTGATGAATAAGATGGAATTAGGCGATAATGGGATGCCCTTTAACCAGTTCAAATAAATGATGAAATTGATTAAAACTCATGTTAATAAATCTATAAAACTCTTCATGATCTTTTAATGCAAAATATTTAACTATGAATATTTCTTTGGGGTATTGCTAAATGTGGTCGAACCCACCACCTTCTGCAAGATTGTTGTTTCTTTTTTTTAATTTTTTTAACAATTTCAATAACTTTAATGAAATTATACATTTTTCTAATTTTTTTATTTTGGCTTCAATCATGATCATAACCATGAAAATGATAGATGTACCAGCGCAAGCAGAGAACCGCGCAGCGCGGCGTAGGCGTAGCGCGGGGCGTATGTACATTCACCCTAACGTTCAGACATTTTCACTTACGGGCAGCCCTATGTCTCCCCTGCTCTATCTATAATACCTCTATGGGCTTCTCACCGTACGCAACATGGCCGCTTCCCCCACAATCACAGTTAGAGTGAGAGGGAAGATCGCAGTCCCTACATTCGAAGTAATACCTTCATCACGTGATACATGGAGGCAAGTTCAAATTCTACGAATGTATACATGCATATACAGGTAACATTTTTCCACATAATTACGGAAGAACATATACTCCCATCCACATAATTGTGGAAAAACAGTCTATGCATGCATGATTTTGATTGAGGTTGTCTTTTTTTTTAAATGGGGTATTATTTTCTTTTTTCGTAGGTTATGGATCCTTATTTAGACAAAGCATTAAGCAGACGAAGGTGTAACTTTGAACATTTCCTAAAGCGTCCACCAGATGTGCCACTTTTGCTCGAAGGTTTTTTTTTTTGTTCCGTGTTTGGGTTACCACCGCATTATTATTATGTACCCGTACTCTCAGTATGTCGATCCTCTTGATAATAGCAAATTAATATTGACACGGATAATTAATAAAGCGGGAGTCTCCTCCCCACAGTGGATGGGTTATGTAAATTGGTCGATAAGTGACGTATGAAAACCCAGCACTGAACCAGAAGGAAAGCTCTGAGGGTGCGTCTACATAAGAGAAACAAGAAATGGTTTTCTGGTTTTTGTCCATCGTGTCAGCGCGAGAGAAGGGGTTCATACCAACTGTCTAACGACATAACAAAACTTAAGCTCGAATTTCAGAATATTTTATTAAATATTTTTGATGTTATGACGTTGGTATGAACCCTCACTCTCGGTGCTCTTGCGCTGATACGATGAACAAAAACCAGAAAACCATTTCTTGTTTCTCTTATGTAGACGCACCCCCAAAATCACAATAAGACGGTCCTCATGAAAATTGACGAGGAATTTTTCGGATACCCAGCACCGGAAACTCCAGCAAAAGGGGGGGGGGGGATTCAAAAACAAAGCAACTGAATGACGCGCTCTCCACTAAGAGGCGCCGGGATAAGACCGAAGACTTTATTTGAGAGGGACCTAAAAAATTATTAACTAAAAATGAAAAAGAAGAAATTAAAACGAAATATATAAAATTAAAGGTCACCATGCCAAAAAGGCTAAATCATATCCTAAAGCTAAGGTAAGAGTGCGAAATCTGGAAAATAGTTGAATTAAAAACTATGAACCAGAAAACACTCTTAAGATAAAAATGAAACCCAGATTAGCCTACATTATCAAAAATGATAATGAGGAAATCCAAGGACACAAAGTTGTCAGTCAAAACTATGTACAAAGAAACTACATTAAAATAAACCTCAAATCCATATACAGACCAAAATGCATTGGTGAACTCAGTCAGAATTGTTATAGACTGTACTTCGAACAAAAGAAAGAGATGCAAAAACTCAAAATTCGAAAAGTATTATGGCGGAAATATTTTGACCTCAACGAGTTCTCAACGACTCTAGACTTTCGAGGAGAAGAACAATCATAAACATGGGTCAAATAATATTCAGATCTATATACATAAAGATAGTTCTACAAGAAGAACTATCCTACAATGTTGACCAATAATACATATACGCGTATAGCCGAGGTCACTTTCGAAATTCTCTAACGAGAATTCGAATAAAATTGAGTATATAATTACACTCCTAAATTCCAATAAGCTAAGATAAAATTCAAAAATTATAAAATCGCGCACACAGAAAGCGACAAAAAAAGGCTTTGAACCTTTGTAGATCCAAAAACAGATGATATAACTTAAAACATAAATGAGAGAGGTCAAAGAATTCCTACGCAATTGAAGGACTGCCACTCCGACAACTACCGGGTCTCTCACACCCTTTAGGAATTAAATAGTTATTTAACGAAAAATAAATAATTATTACTACGTATTCCTCTACTGAAAAATCTCACGTGAGATCTCATGCCAAAATCTCATCTGAAATTCTGGTCCGTGAGCTGCTAAAATTCCTTCAATGATAAAAAATCAGTTTCTGGGAATTAGGAACCGCCATTAGGTTACGCCAACCTCCAGATAAGTTCAAAAATCTACGTTTTGAAGCGTTTTAGTTATTTTTTACATTTTCAGAAATTTTACACATAAGATCTCACGTGGAATCTCATGTTTCAAATTTCTCACGTGAAATCTCACGTGAGATCTCACGTGATATCTCATGTGTAAAATTTCTAAAAATGTAAAAAAAAGACTAAATCGCTTCAAAACATAGATTTTTGAACTTATCTGGGGGGTGGCGTAACCTACTAGGCGATTCGTAATTCCCAGAAACTGATTTTTTATCATTAAAGGCATTTTAGCAGCTCGCGGACCAGAATTTCAGATGAGATTTTGGCGTGAGATCTTACGTGAGATCTCATATGAGTTCTCACCTGAGATCTCACGTGAGATCTCATATGAGTTCTCACCTGAGATCTCACGTGAGATTTTTCAGTAGGGTCGTGGAGGAAGGTTAAACACATCGACCACCACGGGGTTATTACGAGCACATCCCTAAATATGAGTTATAAAACTCGTAAAGATAAAACACAGTCAAAAGAAAATAAATGAAACTAAAAAGACGAATCTTGAAATATAAATGTACAAGAATCCTAAACGAAGAACAGCTAACTATATTACCTGGTAACCAGGAAAGTCTGCCACACCTCTCCCGGGAAAAGTGTCTGCCACACCCCAGGTTGAGAAAAGTCGGAAAACCGAGATCATCAACCCCAGACAGCACAGAAAGGATCCATGTTTTGCTTCCGGCCTAGAAACCGGAGTGGATTCCGTCCTCAAACTCCCACCCGAGCAGCACTGGAGTAAAAGAGAATAGAACACAGAACACAGAGCGCGGGAATTAGACACAACCGCTCGCGACGAAGTCTAACTCGGAATCTCGGAATTGCTCGGAGGTGCGGATACTGTAAGGGAGAATTCACATTGACCCCGTACCCTTACCTTTACCCCGTATCCGTACCCAGTCCGATTTTCTTGTAGGGTGTACCTTCTTTACAAGTCTATGCTCATCAATGAGTAAATGTATAGATCTGTTTCTCGCGTACCCACTAATGAGCATAGACTTGTAAAGAAGGTACACCCTACAAGACAATCGGACAGGGTACGGATACGGGGTAAAGGTAGGGGTACAGGTCCAGGGTGGACTCTCCCTTACGATCCGAGTCGGGTTCGGCGAGCAGAAAGGCGCTTCTGCAATGGTCGCCAAGTTGACCAATCGGAACATGGAATTCGTTTGCTCAATTAAGCGCTAAAGCGCATGTGCCCTAATCACATAACCGCGTACGATCGCGTACGTCTACGTACAACCGCGTCCGACGTTAAGGAAGAATCTAGTGATTTTCGCTGTTGCCAACAGCGGCAATGTCAGTGCAATAACTAGTACTTTCGAGGAACAGATCTACTCACACGAAGTGCAGTAGATCGGAGTAACGCTTGCTTGTTTATGTCTGTTGTCGTTGGTGTAGTAGCGGACTTTCGTATACGTAGGTCTGTTCCTCGAAAGTACTAGTTATTGCACTGACACTGCCGCTGTTGGCAACAGCAAAAATCACTAGATTCTTCCTTAACGTCGGACGCGGTTGTACGCAGACGTACGCGATCGTACGCGGTTATGTGATTAGGGCAATGGAGTTGCAGGGAAGTTGGAATGAAACTCGAACTCGAAACTATGTTCCACGACTCGTCTACGCAAACACAGTTCATAACAATACCGTATATATACTGTTATAAACTGCGTTTGCGTAGACGAGTCGTGCAAAATATAAAGGCAATTTTACATTGGAACCTTGAATATTGATTTCTGATGAAAGTTAAATAAAATAATATATTAAATAATAATAATTGAATGCGTTCCAATAACAATCTCGATCTAAAATTCCAACAGTAGAATCTATATTAATTAATTAATTAACTAAGTTATAAACAAGTAATTGACAATAACTCAAATAGGGATAATGGATTGAACAATTGTCATTAAGAATAAGTAATAATTGCACCAATAACAAGACGAATGCTTTAATTTATTAACAATGTACACCCGAACAATTTAATAACTATTCCGATAATGAACAATAATTACAACGAACCGTAACTAAATAGCTATTAACTAACAGCGCTAGCGAATAATTCCTGTAGATATCGATCACGACTCATAATAACGTTAAACATATTAAAAACCAAAATTAATTAGCGGAATTGCACATAATTACGTCATCAATACTCGAGACGAACCATAATAATAATAATAATAATTAGGGAAAAGCTCGCTCAGGTAGCGTAAAGTTTTCAGGACCCCGTATGGATTTCATCATGAATGGCAACTCGTCAATAACAGTTACAAGAACAGAAGAATGCAGCGACGGTTAAGAAGGCAACATGGATATACTCTGCGGAGTCAACAATTCCGAGAAAGGCCATTAGCAAAAAGCCTATGAAATGCAAGACGGTTGAGCACAGCGAGGAACGAGCTATGAGTCACCAGCAATAAACAATCCTAGGAATTCATTGGGCAATGTTGCATCAGTTCACGAGTCTATGACGCAACCAACTCAACAGACTATGTGGCAACCGGCCCTTTAGAGGGGAACCAATCAGGAGGCAGGCAAAAGCGCCACAAGTCGAGAGGGGATTTTTCGTCCAGGATCTGAGCATCCACAGATGTTCCCCCACCACGAAGCTCACCCGTGATTGAGAGAAGAGAGGGAAGCCCTCGGCACCTATAGGCCTCGGAACCGACTTCAAGAAGATTCAACTTTTCGCCACCAGAGAGACTGGCTCCTCCCATACCCTCTCGTTAATAACGGCTCAGGGTCCGCGTCAAGGGTATAAAAGAAGAGCCCCGGGTCGCCTGAAGCAGTCACTACCAAGTACATGAGACGCTTCGTAGCTTAGAACCTGGGTCGTTATCAATTAGCAGAAAGATAGTTTTGAAAACGTTAAGAGAGTCAGCAAAGATTATAGAGTTAGGGATATGAGATGAGAGAACTGTCTCTAAGGCGATTCAGATAGCTAGGGTCTCTGCAGTAAAAATAGAGGCTTGAGAGGAGATGCGGTACTGGAGGTTGCGGGGAGGACAAAAAACAGCTAGGCTAATTGAAGTAAGAGCCCGCACTAGTTTTGGAACCATCGATATAAAAGGAAGTGGAATTACTAAGCTCGTTGCGAAAAAGTTTATAAAATAAAAATTTTGGGTTTGAAGATTTCTGAATGCGGCGGCCTCTGTGAAAGACGATGTTAGGGGAGAGTTCTCAAGGTTCTAGAGAGTAGGTGTAGCATTGAAGGACAGGGGAGGAAAATAAAATGCGTTAGTTTTTAGATTTCTTTTTAAATATGACAATTTAGGTGACTATACAAAAAATGTACAATTTCCTCTAATAAACCTGACTGGATTTTAACATTATCAGATGGCCATTTGATATATCCTTCGGATGAGTTTATCGAAGCAGCATTTTGTATGAATAAAGTTTTTCAAGATTTCCACGGGCTATCAGATTTATGTAAAGATACTTACTGGATATTTAAGAAAGTTACTAAGTAAACGTTAGAAAAATTATCAGAACAGTATATAGTACCCGAAGAGGTAATGATGTGTCTTGTACGTACAAGAACGTACATTAGATTACGTGAACTTAACAAAAAATTAATACCTGATGTTAAAAATAAAAAAAGTACAAAAAAGTTACAAAATTTATGTATTGAACGTTTTTTATAGTATTTATTTTTATAATTATATGAAAAAAATTGTTATTTTTTAAAATAAATTGATTTATTAATTAATTTATAGAATTTTTTTAGTCGTTTTTTTCTTTTTATTCTCTAAGTCATTTAAAATTCCTTCGAAAAGTTGCTGACATGCTATTGGTCAATTCGTCAAGATGTCTCTCACTTGAGTCACCATGCCATCGGCTGATTTTTAGGATGCGCAAGAACACACCTTGTTTTCTTTACACCATGGAAAAGAGTAGGAAGCAGTGGAGGGCTGAGAAGGGTTCATTGTGTTAGTAGGGAATGTTTGCTTGAGCTTAGAGGGAGCACGGACATGGGAGGTAGGTGGTTGGGAGAAAGAAAATCTGTCGGGAGGTGAGCGCGAGCGCAAGGGTCGTTTTTTGGGATGAGGGTGAGGTTGGGTGTGGGAGAGGATAGCGGGAGATATGGAGGAAGGAATACTCGTTCTGGCGGCGTGGGCGAAACAAGGGAAAGGAGTTGATGAAATTGTAGAGGGTGGTATGGGTAGAGAAGCAGCAGAGAAAGTCGGACAGGATACCAGTGAAGATGTGGAGTGGCGTTTTTTAAAATTGTCATATGTCCTGGAAGCGTGCCGATGAGGATTCGAGCGGATCACAAAAGCATAGGCGTCTCTAAAGAAAGGTTGTTAAATACAGCATGAATGCGAACCTTTTTTTTTATAAAAGCCATTCAGGGCAAAATTTGTCCCTCGGCAGATGGATTTGCCGGCAATTCACACAGATGGGTTGACACTCCTTATTGGGACAGGCTTCTGGATTGTCATGAGCAAGGTTGCCACACCTTTGACAGAGCTGTTTGCTCTTACACGGATCCTTGATATGGCCAAACAATATAGCAGTTAAAACATATTTTAATTTGAGGAACGTAAACTGAAACTTCACATCTAACTTAATAGAGGAAAACATGTGTGGGAAGACTTTGACCTTCGAAAGTAAAGAGAACTGAATTAGAGGCGACTAAGGCAGTAGTAGGAATAGCAGTTGCATTAGATTTTTCTTCTGTGACTATCCTCTACCTGAGCCTTTCAACCTTGAGGAATTTGTGTGAGGAGGAAAGGAAATGTGAAATTTATGAATCAATACTTTTGCCCAAAGAATTGATACAAAAGAAATAAACAAACTCTACATCTCCACAAAATATCAAAAAGATTAAACCAATTTTACTCAATTTATTGTGCGACAAAGAAAATCACTTTTTATCGAATGATTTTGATAAAATTTTCCACACATATTGCCTATCTCACATGCAAAGTGGTCTATAAATTTCAAACTGATATATTGAATCGTTCCCGAGAAATTACGATTTTAGTCTAGGCACCAGATAGGGTTCCATTGCATTTTTGAGGTCCACGACTCTACCAAAACTTACTTAATGGTTATTGGTCTTCTCAATCCGAATTTTTTGGGTAGAAGTCTCTGAAATGGTCAGGTAATTAGTTATAAACAATTTTTAAAACAATTTAATAAAATTGATTTTATCGATCTGAAAAAAATATACGAAAATATTACGAAATTTCTTTTTTTAACGATATGAACTTAAATGGACTACTTGATTAAAAATGTACGAAAATAAAATATCAATTACAAGTTTTTTCATAAAAAACAATTCCATATTTTTAAGTTTCATTAAATATTTCAAATCGAGCCACTTGAAAATTTTATTCGAAACAACGCATGCACTTTTGTAGAAAGGGTAACTGCTAGAAACCGACGTACAAAAAATAAGAATTCACGCTTAAAATTGAAAAAAGTTTGCATTTACAATCTTTACAATCTTGATACATTAAAACTTTAGTAGAATACTTCTGGTAATGACAGCACGAATGAATGGTTATGGGCTATAAAGATGTAATGTGCACTGAATAATTTATAGTATTCGCTACTGATGAATAGCAATACCTTTTAGACTCCCTACTAAAACTGAGAGTTTCAAAGAAGGCACAATGAATCGACGTAAATTTTTTACCGGATTAAGAGCATACTTAGAGGCTTCAAATATCCATGGCTTGAAGTACATTGTCAAAAAAAACCATCATTGGACTGAACGGTAAAATATTATATTTGAAGCAAGTGCGTAGAAAAAGATTCCAATTTTTCTTTTTTGAATGTATTTGATTTCAGCCTATTATGGATTATTTTATGTGCCTTAAGTTGGTATACTTGTTATATTACAATCACAAGTATTATTCGAAATTTCGTCGAAAAACCTGTTGCAATAACAATTGATACATCTTATCTCGATTGGCGTTCTCCTTTTCCTACCATTGCTATATGTAGTAGCTTTAACCAGGCAGCTAAAGAGTTCGCAGCTGTGTGAGTTTTATATCGAAAAAAATGTATACTATATCCAATACTCAACTGTTAATTAAACCACCTCTCCGATTTATCTCATAATTTTTTTTCTAAAAGTATATTAAAAAAAAATAACGTCTGCCAAGTTTCAGCCCCAAAGGTCTCTTTAAACATAACCTAGAATTTAAAAAAATTTTCAAAAACTGCTTAAAAATGGCCATTTTCAATCATTTTTCCTGAGCCTTTTATTTAAGCTTTTTAGGCGTTCAACGCGGCATTTTTTTCGTCTTTCTGCCAATTTTGAGGATATATTTTGTTCGTTTTAATCCCTCTTTTAGGTAACGCTACATACGTAAGAACGTAAATATCAAAATTTCGAGTTTTTTTGATTATTTTTAAACTTACCCTGTTCTCTCAAATCAAAAGATAATTAGATTCTTAAACAATCATTTCTTTTCGTCTTGAAATAAGCCTTAATTTATTTTTTGGCGATTTAAATTTTGAAATTTCAGTCCAAAGTTATATCCACTTGAATACCACCCTTTTTCACCCTTTTTTTAAAAATTCGTCATTCTTGAGGTGCCGTAACTATCTTGTATGTAAATATTTTTACATTCATTTCATATATAATTGAACCCCTCAAGGCCCATTTTTGGGAAACACTTTCCCGAAATGTGATGACTTCTTTGACATGCTCATTTTCTGTATGCTATTATGTGGAGGGGGCTCCCCCAGTTCAGTATGATGAAAACACTCCTCTCTAGGGCTCGCAAACAACCAATGAAATCATATTTGGATATAAAATAAAATAAGATTTGGCCATCAATACACACACTTTTTCCTTTTTGTGCCACTGTAACTTCAAAAAGCCGTACTTTTACATTTTATTCAGTCAATTAAAACAAATTGAAAAATTTAGAGAAATATCAGGACAGTTTTGTTTTCCAATTATCTTTGATACATGTTGTTATAGTTGTTCATGTATTATATCCCATGTATTTCACTGTATCGGTTTCTGTTCCCTTTTTTGCTTGTAGCGAGCTAAGAGCGAATCCACATTGCGTGCTGTGCATCGTGTGCCATGTGATCTGCCGTACCAAAAATAAAGTGTTGTTTGACATCTACGTAACTGTTATCTATGTTTGACATCTATGCTCTGTTCAATAAGAGAGTACGTCCTTCCTCTTTATCCTGTATTAATAAGTATGTAGATGTTGAACAACACTTTCTTTTTGGTACGGCACAAATCGCACGGCACACGACACACAGCACCCAATGTCGATTCGCTCTTAGCTCGCGACTTATATGAAACTATTGGTACACAGTAACCCTATAGGGCGCATTCCGAAATCGCAGAGACTGCCTCCGGTTTATTCAACGGAAATTGACTAATCCCTGCTGGAAATTACGTATCCTCAAATCAACTTTGATTTACCTTGGTTATGCATTGATTGACTGTAATTATGCATTGATTGACTGTAATTATACATCGATTTACCCTGATTACGCATCGATTTACCTTGATCATGCATCGATTTACCTTGAATCAAGGCAAATCAAGGTAGAATCGAGGTAAATCAAGGTTGATTTGCGATCATCGACGCATTTTCTGCGGGGATCGAACGTTTCAATCTAATTATTCAAAACTTACTTGAACGCTTATTTTGAAAAACTAAAATACCATTATACCATTATAAACCAAAAATTTGTATAGTTCGAAACCAAGACTATTTCGTTCAAGCAATTTGCGGTATGCTTCCCTAAACACAAAACCTCAATAATTAACTTCAATTTTTCTATCATATGACACTCGGCGTACTTTGATCCTGTCAAAACGATTCAAATTTCTAATCTAATTATCTTGCGTTGGTCTCTTACACTTTTTTAAATTGATCTAATAGAATTAGACTACATCATATGTATCTACATAGGCACAAATACACTCATTTGTACATTCAAGGAAATATTTTATTATTTTTAAATATTAACACACAAAGCGTTATAATATGTCAAACTGCATTATTATATTCATATTTCCAATATTATTACAAAACATTTTAATTTTGATCATCGAAATAATAATTCTGTCGAATTATATTATTATATATATAAATCTTCCGCGCTCACAAGCGCCATCTATCATAACGCTAGAGCGCATGCGCCAACAATTAATTCGAGATTTTTGAGATATTCGAGAAAATAAGCATGACGCCGGCCATGTTGGGATGCATTTTTTATAGAGAGAAAATTCGAGAAAATCAGCATGGCGCCAACCATGTTGGGATGCATTTTTTATAGAGAGAACATTAAGTTAACCCTTTCGCGTCCACTAGGCGTATTCGTCCAAGCACTTCCAGGCTCCTGAATTTGATTATAATATATGAAATAAAACAGATTTGAAACCTATCCAATCCTATTATTCGACTTGAAAAAGAGTGGCTAATACAATTAAAATAAAATAATAATAACAATAGTAATCGTTTTTATTCCCGCAGAATTTTTTATTTTATTTTTAAAGAAAAAATACTATAGGCACTAAAGGGTTAAATACTGTTTTTCTCGCTGTTTTTTTTTACATATTTGAAGCATTCATATACTTATAATTCAATTAAATGTAAGAATTATTTATACACAAACTATAACCTGCAAACCGTATCCCACCCTGTAGAGTGTATATATGAGATACTGAAATCAACTTATATTGTGTGTAAGTGATAAATACTGGTCATTTTAAAATTTTGTATGAATATAAAAGAAGTACATAATATTTATTTAAAATATATTTTATTTTTTTTTATTTATTTATTGCTTAAACGGACTTATATCCCTTACACAAAGTGTACATTGATTGATGTATTCACATAGTGGCACTATAACGTAATTACTTAGATTGTAAGCGAAATGGAAAAAGAAAATAATTAATCTCTATTTTACAAATAAACGGTGTGTTCGAACGTAATTAATTACGCATCTCGGAGGCCGCGCGCTTGAATAGGCTGATCATTTGATGCCTTGAATAACAGGAGGAATGGCATTCCAAAGCCTCCTTAATTTCGGAATCGGTGCGGAGAAGTCATGTGCAGTGGTTTGCGTCATATCATGAAGTACATTGTATCGTCGTAGCTCGTAAGGGGGTTGTCTAGCCGAAAAAAGGCTTTCAACGTCTGGTGACGATTTTACTTGATTTAGAACTTTAAACATAAAAATTAGGTCATAATATTCGTGGATACGGTTTATAGGCTGTAGGTTGACGTGCATGTAGAGGGGAGAGTAATCATGGTCAGTAAAAGGCATGGGGCCTCGCCTTAAGGGCAATCAGATGCAAGACCTGATGGATGTCGCTGTCTAGAGGTTTGTTGTGTGTGGCTGTAGAAGGGAACCAGATAACGGAAGCATAGGTGAGTAACGGTAGAATAAGGTACTTATAGAGGTGAGTGATGGTGCCAGGGTTACAAAAATCAGAGGTCGAGCGCTTGATAAAGCCTAAGAGGCGTTGACACTTGGATGAAACTGCGTTGATGTGCGAGACAAACGAGAGTGAGGTTTCATGGATAATGCCAAGGTCAGAGAAAGAGAATACCCTTTTAACTGGCAGGCCGTTGATAAGGTAGTGGTACCGAAGTGTTGATTGCGTCCTACTGAAAGACAGCACCCTAGATTTGCTGAGATTTATGTCAAGACCGTTCTCCCGTGCCCATGAACTCAGACGGTCTACGTCCAGCTGCAATAATGAGGCACCAAGGGGGATCTGATATCCCTGAAGAGCTTCGCATCATCCGCGTATAATAAAACCCAGGAGTTTTGCATAATACCGGGAAAGACGTTAATAAAAACGATAAAAAGTAGGGAGCCTATAGGTGCGAGCCCTGAGGCACTCCTGAGGGCACTAGTTAATAATTCGACACACAGTCTGACACTTTAACAGCCTGACAGCGGCCAGGCAGGTACGAGGAGAGCCAGTGATGGAGTGTACCATGGATGCCGAAATTCTAAAGCTTGCTAAGAAGCTTCACGTGATTTACCGAGTCGAAGGTCTTCGAAAAATCTATATACACCGAATCAACCTGCACATGATTTTCATACAAATTCGTCGCGAAACTGTTAAATACTAGCAAATTAGTTACTGTCGATCAACCCCTGACAAACCCATGCTGCTGACTAGCAACTAAGGAAAGTAAGAAATCCGAGAGCTTCTGTCCCACTACCGCGTCCATTAACATTATGAACTGGCTTTGAAAATTGGAATCACAAACGCATGCTTCCAGAGCAATGGGAATTTCCCACTACAAATCGAACGTCGCATCAAAACAGTGACAGGTTTTTCGAGGGACGGCAGACATTTCTTCAAAAAGAAGGAAGGAATGCCGTCCGGGCCCGAACTTATCTTATTATTTAAATTATTAAACGCGGAGATCACATCCTCAGTCGTTATATCTAAATTATCTAAGGTATTATCACAGTCGCAGGAGACCAGCTTTAGTAGAGATCTAGGGTTATAAACCGAGCTGAAATATTCAGAGAATAATTTAGCTACACTGGAACGGTCGTCAGCTTTAGTATTAGAGTAGTACATATTGCTCGGTACGCTGTTGCTTGATTTGAGATCATTTACGTATAACCAAAACGCCTTCGGGTTATATTTAATATTCTCTTCTGTCCGTGCGATATAGTCCCTATAATTACATTTAGACAGCCTTAAATATCTAACACGTAGTTCATTAAATTTAATATAATCGCATAATTCCCGCGTACGTTTCCAGGTAGCATGTGCCATTTTCTTACTGACTAATAAAGATTTCAAATCACGCGAAAACCATTTCGGGTATTAATCTTTCGGAGCAGTGCCAGTGAAAGGAACATGTGATGAAATCAAATTCTTTAACGAACCATAAAATCTATCAATGCATGTGTCAATGTCATCCGAATTAAGCATGGACTCCCAGTCAATACCCGACATGATATATGTTATTAAGTCGCACGTAATCACACTTGTAGAAATTCCGATATGGGGTTGGGCGATCGCCAGATCCTTCTGACGGTGAACATTCCAGCGCGATCCACAGGGGCGCATGGTGCAAATCAGATTGAAGGATAGCTTCATCTAGGTCCACAAAGTTGGCAAGACTCGGAGATGCGAAAATGAGATCCAGCGTATAACCTTTTGATGGAAGCGGCGGAGAGAGTGCCAGTCCATGAAAACTGCACGTTTCGACCAGCATCTGGGAGCAAGAGGTAATTGCGGGCGGCACGTACTCGAGAGGGCGGGATAATGACCTCATTACTTTCCTCATACTGGAGGTGAATGTCGAAATTAGCGATGAAGTCCTCAACGTCAACTAGATTTGGGATCCGTTCATAGAACGCTGCCAGAAGTATCTTCATACCACCCATAGAGAAACTCACGAAGACCGACTCCGAGTTCGTGCCAAGACATACCAGTTTGGACTTGAAGCATGACCTTACCGCAACCAGAACACCACCCCCTCGGATTAGGTCCGAATCAGTGAGACAACGGTCGCATCGGTACACATTGAAACCCACGAGGCCAAGTTCTGAGTCAGGGGTGGACCGTTTTAGCCATGTTTCTATAAAAATAATCACGTCAGGCAGTATTGTGAGTTGAAACAGGTTTGAGCGAAAAGAGTCCAATTTGTAGTTTAAAGATCTGGCGTTTTGATACAAAATGTGTAAAGTAGAGTTGGGCGAAATTAGTTTTTTGTAGGCAAGGTAGCATGGTCTAGATCCACAATGATGGGAGTACCTGACACGTATTGGATGGTTTTGAAATGCCGTGGGTCCGCATTGTTGAGGCATTGAAGTTCGGCCTGAAGATTCCACATGTGTTTACTCTGAAGCTGCACTGCACGGCAGTTCCTGCCCTTAAGGGGCCTTTATCCGGGCACAAAAAACATTTCTCATCAGACATGTCGGCGATTAATGATGCACGAGCGAAATAGTGAGGTTACGGTATCACCGCGCCACGAGGTCGGGAACTCGAACGGAGAAAACCCGATGAATCAACGGCTCTAAATGGCCCTGACCAGAAAAATTTTCCGCACCACCTGAAGTAATTTTCGCGCAACTCCGAGATGTGAAAACGTGTACCTAGCAATAAATTACGAGAGCTTAAACAAATGTGAAACTGCCACTAGTTCGCCACCTCCTGGAAAGTATGTTTAACGATATAATAGGTACTGTACATTGTGCAACAAGAGGAGAAAATAAGCTATTTCTAGTGAGGGTGAGGTGCTCTGCACGAGTCGGAGTCGAGTGCTGAAAACACCTCACCCGAATCTGAAATAGCTTTTCTTCCCGTGGTACACACCGTATTTTTTTTAACGAAGACATGACAGAGTCTTTTCCGCGTGTGTGAGTGGAAGAGAGGATTGGGAATTTCGAGTCGCAAAAACGCATTTCTACCTAAAAAAGAGGAGAAATGAATAACCGGTGAGAATGGAGCTATTTCTCACCTGTTTTGAGGGTAGAAATGGCCATTCCCCACCAGTTATTCATTTCTCACCTGTTTTCAGGGTAAAAATAGCTATTTCTCACCAGTTTCATAAAATACGCTTGAAATGCGAAATTTTCTCTCCCACTTTCACGCGTGGAAAAGGCCCAATTTCATGCCTGAGTTGAAAATAGTATGTTACGCAACTAGGGAGGTAAAGAGTTGGCTAGTCCAGAGTACGTGTAAATTGCCACCCGAGCCGAAGGCGAGGGGGGCAAACATGTGCTCTGGGGTGGCTCTCTTTATCCCCGTGTTGCGTATACGATTTTTCACCGTACCCGGGCCGAAAATACCATATTCGCGTTTTTGAGGCGGGAGCGAAAGTGGTACTTTCGGCCAGGGTATGGTGAAAAATTATTTATTTATTGTATATTTAAATTTTTCAACTAATATATAATTCTACAAGGATACGCCCAGTGGCTATCACAACAATTTTCATTCATTTTGATTTTATTAATTTATAATTAGCAAGTATATAAAATACTAATGAAAAACGTTTAATATCTGGTACCTTTACCTTATTACTTTAATCATTTTTCCATTCATTTATTCATTATTAAATTATTATTGGTCATGGGTCACCGTTTTTGGAACCTGAATGGATACTATTCAAGTGTGTTGCCCACGGGGACTTTGTTATAGTTCCCGTACTGACCCTCAGGGGTAGATTGTTGATTAGTACACTCAGCGCATCTAGTCCACCAGCCTATCACAGATCGTACCGAAAACCACCCGTACAATCGGAGAGAATACCTAGTTTCGAATCTTTGCCGCCGAAAAATCCAAGAGAAACCTTTTTAATAGTGCTCCCGAAAAATTCGAACCGCGACGGGGATTCAAACCCACCTATGCAACGTTTGTTTCCTAAGACAAGCGCCTTACCAACTGAGACAACCGACGCTCTTAAACATTTTTTTGTTTTCATTGTCCAATATTTTGAAATTTCTTGATTAAAATAAATTCTACAGTTTTGTTTCATTATACACTTGTGATTTGTTTAAATACTTATTTCTAAAAAATCAGGAAAATTCATGTTTAATTTAAATCTAGGTTTATCAATAAGTATAGTAACCGAACCATGAACGCCCGCACGCTTTCGGAGCAATTGTTTTTACCATCGAGAATGGGTTATTTAAAACGACTTGAACATCTAAACATACCAGCTGAAGACTACATAGAAATGTACAATAAGGTAAAAATGATGCTTGAATAAGCTATAAACACATATCACTTATAGTATGAAAACATTGATTACCTTTTTCGGAGAACGAATCTATTAACTAAGTTCTCTATATAATTTTATATCATCATTTAATCATGCGTATAAAAATATGAAAAATTGACAAATACATTAATGTTGTTTCATCAACATGAAAATATTAATTAAAAACATTTTAAACTAATTAAAAAATACGTACGTACAAATACCTCTAAATGATATCTGTAGGATTTTTATTCATTTTAATAACATTGTAAAATACGAATATTTGAATGCTTATTTATTTTATATTCTGACTTTTATGATCAGTTGTGAAACAATTTATACCTACTGTACTTATATTCCCAAGTTAATATCAACAATTATAACCGATATTGAAATAAGATCATTACAATTTGTTATATCATAATTATTTTGAGCCGTGTTTTATGTTATATTATTTAACGTCGACATTTATGAACCCATACGGGACGAATTTACAAGAGCATCACCTATATAATGGTGGAATTCCGACCAACTAAGCTTTCTTGATGTTTTAAATATGACACTTGTAAAAAAACAACGGTGTATATGGTTTGGTACAGTTTCCTGTACGTTTCTTATTTCCACTTAAGAATTTTCTTATATATATGAAAAATTTATGAGTCGTAAGAAAACGTATGAAAACACAAAAAAACATATAAAACCGCATTAATCCGTACATAAACGTAAGAAAACGTAAATAACCGTAAGATGCACAAAATTTACATAAATATATGTTTTTACATGGTCACTTACGGTTTCTTCCGACTTCTTACTTAAGGTAGTTCATCACACATATATAGCAATATATATAAGCTACTCGTAATGAATTTTTCTTGTTTTGTCTTTTCTATTTGATACAACCAGATCAAGTTTATTCGAATGATGGATGTCTTAAGAAGTAGAAAACATTTTTTTCATGCAAAATTACGTAGTATTGGCGCTAATATCAACAATTAATTATATTGAAATTTTACTAACACGTCGCTTCTATGCAAATTTTTATTATACGTGCAATCGTATCGATCAAAGTCTCATTTTGTTCCTTATGAAATTTGAAGGTAGTAGATTCGCGGTAACGATATTGTTGTATAACCGATCTGAATGGCGCCAGATTAGGATACAAAATGTTACTAAATGGTATTCTCCCCATAAATCAGGATATTTTTTAGGACAACTTTATATTTGTGATAGAATTTTGAGAGACAGTAGAGCTTTTCAATATAAAGGACCCCGCACACAATGTATGGAAAATAATCATTCGGTCAAATTGGATCAAACTTGGGGAAAAGATAGATCTTGAGGTCCTGAACAAAAGTTCTCATGGGCAAAACCCCCCAAAATTTGACCGAATGATTTTTTCCCATACATTGTGTGCGGGGTCCTTTAAAAATCCCGACATTATAATACCGAATTGTACTAGATAACTTAATGTACTTTTGAAAATCATTACTCTTTAATATTTATAGGTAGAACCGAATTGTAAAGAAACATTTTCTTCTTGCATTTGGAATGGTAAATCTTTTGATTGCTGTCGAGAATTTGTGACCCTGCATACCGCAGTCGGTTATTGTCAAATGTTGAATTCTAAGCACTCAAGGCCTACGAACCCTGTAATAGATTTTACGGTCAATCGAACTCATAAATACGCCTACTTAGCAGTTGATTTCACAGAGGAATTCAGAAAAGCTAATGCTGACGTCAGTACTACGTATATATTGTCATTACCCTATCTTTTTTTTTATAAGAAATTACTGACATTACATGCACATGAATTATAACAGTTAATGTAGCATAGTAAATTGATATGATTCCAGTATCTGATATATATATTCCATTTTCATCTCTGTAAAACAGCCATTTTTTAAAATTCGTATTTTAGCAGAAAATTTTGTACAATATCATTAAAGTAGCGCATACCCAAATCTGATCTTGAGATCAATTTTAACAATTAAAAGAATTCTGTTTTTAGAAAATCTTTAAACTTCTTAATATGAAAAGATTTTTGAACATATTTACATTTATACATTTGATTATTAATATTAATAAAATTCTAAAAACAGTTTAATTACCAACTTATTATGAAATTGAAATTTATAACGTATTGGAGTTAGTAATAATTTTTTCTTTATGATCTACCCGAAAATAATATTAAATTAACTTACAATGCACTTTAATTATCAATGGCAGTATTAAAAATAAAATTTTTATTTATTATTGCAATAAATAAAAATAATGAATACATTAACATTTAAAATTTTGCATAGATCCAAGTTTTCTTCTTGAACAACGTGGAGATACCAACGATTTCAACTAGCAACAATAAAATATTGAAAAACATAGAAAAGGTAATCGGTATTGATTTTAATATTCTCGACATCGTGAATGAAGACGGAGTACGAAGTACATCACCAGAAAAACGGGAGTGCCGTTTTCCAGAAGAAAACAAAGACACACTTATCTATAATCTTTATAGTTTCGATGGGTGCAGTACAGACGTAAATATCATACCACTCTTAATAAGTTAAATAAATATAGCACATCAACATCCCTGCTGAAAATCGTACATTTTTCGCCATTTGTGAAACGATCTTTTCTCATTTTCTAGCCATTTAATGGCGAGTTGACTGAAATCACTAGAAAATGGTTAGAAAATGAAAGAAAAATCATTTCACAAATGGGAGAAAAATGGACGACTTCTACCAGGAATGCAGAGTTTACGTTTTACATAACTACAAAATAAACATCATCACCTGAATACAAAAAAAAAATTTACTTTTACTTTCTCCTGATATTTAAATATTATAATATTCAAATTACGTTTCTGTATAAATCATCTGTACTGAAAATTCATTGAATATTTCATTTATAATTATTTATTGTAATTTTAACGTTAAAAACTATCTTTTGGCGAAAAGAACTTGAAATGTCTCTACATACTAATTTTTGTAACTATAATATAGGAGATAGTAGCGTTGTTTAATGCAAGCTTTCCTTTTCGTAATAATTATTCATGATTGTTTTATTTTCCTGCCTAACATAAAATGTTATTGTCCATTAAATTGATGTTAACATAATTTGACCTCGAAGCATTGCTTTACTGAGATTAGCTGTAACTACTTAAAACTAAAGTTAATGTATAGGAACTGACTTCACATTTACATTCCTCACACAATTCTTGCGTCGTATTTGAATCTGTTTAGTTAACCATTAGACTACCTTGGTACAAGCAACGACCAACTTAACACATATTGCAGAAAATTACAAGCAACATTCATAAATTGATCACAATCTCGTCCCGACAGGCCGATGTGATGCAGATGCTACGCGAGTGTGGCTGCATAAGTTACGCGTATCCACGCAAGACGGGCCTGCGCGTGTGCAACATGACAGGCATGCGATGCATCGGCGAGCACCGCTCCGAGGCGCCAGCCAGCGGCGGCAACAACTGCGCGCCCGACTGCGAGGACGCCTCTATCGACTGGTACACCTACACTGACGAGCAGCAGCAGCGTCCAGACGGTGGCTCGGGTCTTCGCATGCGGATGCTCTCGACGCCGCATATGCGCTATCAGCGATACGTCGTGCGCAGTCTCCTCGATGTGATAGGTGATTTGATACTTTTATTCATTTCATGGGAAAATTGACAAAAGCCTTCAACTTGAAGTGTGCCAATGCCACATTAGAATAACTACATATCATTATGATTTTATAACGTGGTTTTAGTAAAAATTTTTATTTTTACAAGGATAGCGTCTCAGCGCCGGATTATGGATTTGGCTAAAATTTCATTTTTTGAGCGAACAAATGAACCCCTGTTTTAGATAGAATATGAAATCCATAAAATCGTTGAAAAAAAAAACGAAAATTTTTAACCATTTTCTTACGCTGTCTTTTATTGCTTTCTAAGGAATTAATATTTTTAAACAAATCAAAGCTTAAATTAAAGCTTTTTGTGACTACTA
Organism: Torymus aiolomorphi; assembly: GCA_036365515.1. Taxonomy (NCBI): domain Eukaryota; kingdom Metazoa; phylum Arthropoda; class Insecta; order Hymenoptera; family Torymidae; genus Torymus; species Torymus aiolomorphi. The sequence goes on along the minus strand of CM070873.1, from coordinate 218,047,785 downwards.
TTTTCTGTTTATTTTTTCATAATTATTTGAACACTTTTAGCTAACGATTTATTTAGGTTTCCGTGAACACCCACTTCCCGTAAATTTTCGAATAACTCCCTTATAGTGGAAAAATTTTTATGCCATAAAGTGCAAAAGTATGTCAAACTATGTCAAACGCTGCCTAAGTTTGCTAAATTGTGTAAAACTATGCCCAATTTGTAATCGTTTATTTCATCCATTGAAAATAAAATTAGCTTGATTATTGGACATAGTTGTGCACAGCTCAGCACATTTTCGCATATTTCTGTATATTTTGGCACAGTTAATCAGAGTATGCCACATTGTAGCACAGTTGTGCACACTTTAGCTCAATTAATGTAAATTTTTTAAGATAATAATAATTTATTATTAATAATATATAATATTATTTTCAACAATTTAAAGCAACAAGGCTAAATAATTTTTAATAATTGAAAATTATTGGCGTTAAACCATATTCAAGTATATCCAGCAAAATAATCTCCCAGAGAGATTCAAATTGCTTAAATAAAAAAGAAAAAAAAAATTCAAGTACATCCATTCGACCTTAATTTTAGATAGCTCTTTATTTAAAATTATTTTTAATAATAAATTATTTCTTTATTTTTTACTTTTATTGTTGTTATAAGTGAACATGATTTATACTAAAATGTTTATAACTATGCTATGCTAAAACATGGTATACAGCTGTGATTAACTTATAATTAAATATGCCGAACAGAGAACAACTGTGCCGAATAATCAAGCAATTTTATTTTAAATGGCTAAAAATGATATGTGCCAAATTGTTCCAAATCGTGCCGAAATGTGAGTACTTGGGCAGAGCATAGCCCAGTTTTGCACAATGATATCCTAAAGTTTTAGACAAATCCTGGTGTGGAGGTGAGACGCTCTCTTTGTGAGAGATGTCACAAACTCTACGAAACCCACAATTCTTTTGTTATCCATAAATTATATAGCCTTATTCGTTGTCATGAACCGAGAATAATAGTTCCCAAGACGCAAACGCGTTTCTCGGATTTAATTAGTTGAGAATGACAATATGATATTAGTAATTAGAATGTGTAATATATACACATACACACACACGCACACACACACACACGCACACACACACACATACACACACACACACACAGAGATATATACACACACACACACACACACACACACACACAAATAATTAAAAATACATATAATTTGTTCAGTGTTTCTCATTCTTTATTTGCAGTGGCAAGTGGAAGTTCTGTTGGCTTATTTACAGGAGCCAGCGCTCTCAGCTTCGTAGAACATTTTATAGCTCATTGTTCCGCAGTTGTAAGGTTGATTAAATGAAATGTATCACATAATGCTATAGAATTTAATATAAAAGTACTTTTTGGGCTCTTTCGGCTGATGCAATAGTACATGCGTGGTCTAGTATTTTTTTAATTGAAAAGATTCTATATAAATTTTTGGCTAGGTAAAGAATTTATTAGTTATTATTCTATAATGTATCAATATAAACCATAATTTGATTGTAAAAAATTGTTATGTACTTAACTTACGTTAAGAATTGAGCAATGCCTCTTATGTATTTATTATTCGATGTTTATAGAGAATAAAATTTATTTTGTTTAATGAGAGTCTTATGCTAATGGTTTTTAATTAATTAATAATACTTAAATTTGCAATTTTTTTTAGAAAATGTTTCATTTGATGCACAAATTACCCCTCATTGACATGGCTTTCTAATCAAGCTATTTTGTCAAACCATAACAACTTATTTTTCAAAAGATCGATTTAGTTTATAATTTAAATAATTATTTATGTAGTTTTACATAATTAAAAACAGCTCTACCATCCGTTTTATTTTGCTTCCTCATAGAGGAAGCTTTGGAACGGTGAACAAAATTTTCGAGGCAAAAAATGTTCAAAAAAATGATTTAAGGTAGTTCACCCGATCGAAACAGCAGTTTTAGTTTTTGTATTTTTTAAATAATGTTTTATTAAGTTGATAATCCAAGAGAAAGTACATGTAACAAATTATACTAGAAGGAACATAAGACAATTTTTTTCAGACAAATTCAAGCAATAATCACTATGCTATTGTTACAATTAAAGACAAAAACTTCAATAAGTTTCTCTAATTTTTTTTTTATTTTTTATCCGATCTTAACGAAATAAAGCTTATTTTGTTCGTTAAGAAATTTCAGGGGGAGTATCGGTGGGAAAATTTATGATACGAGTTACCAGTACGGCGCAACATCAATTTGTTCATCTTAAACACTTTAAAACTTGACTTGCTTTTCTTAAACAAACAAATCTTAGAGCCAATATTACTTAATATAATAAACTTTTCTTGAAAGATTTTTAAATTAACTATATTTTCTTTTGAGTTATCTTTATTCTGTTATTTGTTATCAAGGAAAATGTGTTCATAATTCTTTAAATCCTGTATCTTATTTGATTTTTCTTACTAATATATCTGTAATTGTACATCGCTACTTGATTTGAAAAAAGCATTTTAATTTACAACATTCATTTACGAATTAATAAGTATTTTTTTTAATTACTAATCATGCATAACCCGTGATTGCAATAATCAATATTTAAACGCAGCTTCTTGATTTACAAAGTTAAATTAGATTTATTGCAAGTGTACGAATAAAAAAATTAGTGACATATGTAACTGATAAATTTTGAAATAAAAGAAGCTGAATCTTAAAAAGGTTACTGTAAAGGTTACAATTGTTGCTTTGCTAAACCATCATCATTTCGCAGTGAGAGAAAAATCTTTACTACTAAAAATTATTATTAACTCTTAACGAAAGAACAAAAAGATATTTACATGGCATATTAACTAATATTATTCAGATTTACGTTTTTGCACAGTCGTGTTGCACATTTTCCGAGCATTTTCGTAATATTTTAATCAGAACTTTTTCTTAACTTATTTAATAATTCTTTTGACAAATATAGATAAATTTAAAAATCAAATCGTTTTTCTGTGTAATTAAATAAAATTAGTATATACTTTATCTTTGAAAAATGATTTACGTATTTTACAGATAGAGAACTTTACAGACATAAATATAATATACCCTTCCAAATAGACGTCATTTTTATGAATATTTGAATAATATTATATATGAATATTAATACAACTACAAATACAGCAAACAAATTGACTTATTATTTAAATTGGAATTTAATCAACATGTTATAAATTTGTTCTATGCCTCATAGTACAAGTTTTTTCTGTTAAGTATATTTACGCTCTTTCAATACGAAAATTTCTGTTAACGTTTAAGTTTCTAAAATTTTCCTTTTTTAATTAGGACCAGTAAGCACGATGTCTTATCAAGATATTGTAGACAGCCCTGTTAACGTTATCACTGATGAACTCAAGAATGAGCATCGACAAGAGCAGTTGCACCGACAAAATTTCGCCTTTCGCAATGTCATTACACGTGACGAGGCAGTAAAATTAACTCAATGCGTATTCTCACCAGACGCCGAACTTATCGATTATTACCTGCGATCTTATTCCGAGGAGAAGATTGGATTTTTGGGCTGTCATTTGTCTCTTGTACTTACTGCTAAAAGACCAGGACATAGCGAATGCGAAAAACGAAACTTTTTTGTGAAAACGTTACCCCTAGATGTACCCACTCAGGCAAATTACATTCAGGAGAAGGGTGTGTTCAAGAAAGAAACTTGCTTTTTTAAGTATCTCATGCCTCTTCTACTGGAGGATTATAAGGGAGATTCATGGGCACCACATTGCTATTTGACCAAAGAGAATACCATAGTTTTCGAAGACATGAAATGCAAGGGCTTTTATACCAAACCGAGGATGTTAGACGAAGAGGCGGTTAAATCTGCTATAGCTTGCATTGCACGCTTTCACGCATGTTCACTACTTGCAGAGGAACGTTTAAACGGTTGGTATTTACTTTTGCATCTTCATTTTTTCACTTTTGTCAATGTATGTTTAAATAAGAAATTGTTGTTAAAATGTTAAAATAGTTACTTCTTCAGTGTGTAGCATTCTATATTTTATGTGTAGTAACGTAGAAACTACAATGTTTATTCGTGGTACGTCTTATTTGTAAGGTAGGTGTATATAGGCTTATTAATTTAATTATTGTATTTTAATTTCATCTAATTACTTGTTTTATAAGGATTTGTGCTCGAGAAAATAAATTAATTCGAACGCAAACTCGAATAGAAAACTTGAACTTTGTAGTCGACCATAGGAAAACATATCGTATTATTTTTTCTTTTTTTTTTTTTATTTATTTATTTAGGCAATTTTAATCACATCTTATTGATTATTTTGCACAATAATATCATAACTACAAACATTATATAAACATGGTTTATATCTGTCTTCTCGCATAACTGTACAGGTATTTGTTTTCTTTTATACATTTAGATTACAGCCTTTATAAAATGCTTGAATTATTTTACATATTTGAACTGTCGGTTTTGTCAGAAGTATTTTCGATGAAAGGGGTAGGAATAATTTGAGTTTCCGTAGATTGCATATAAGTTTGAATCGTTGGCTATCATAAATAAAGCATTGCCACGCAGTATGTGCTCGAGATCTTGGATCTCGTAAGCACATTCACAACGTGAATCTTCGACAACTCGAATCCGAGCAAGAGAGGCACCGAGATTGTAGTGGTCTAAGTATTTTTTACTGAACCATCATGGTTTTGAATTATTTTCAGCGAACTAATTCAAAGAATTTAGTACCTATTATTTACTTTCTATTTTTAATAGTTCCTGTGTATTTTTTGTAGCAGTTACTTGTGTTAATTCTTTAAGATCTGTGAAAAGTATTTTTAGTTTAGGCAAAAATGTTGATATTGATGCATCTTTAGCTCGTTTATCTGCAATCTCGTTGCCCTCGATGCCTATGTGTGACGGTATATAAAAGGATTTTATTTTGTTGTGAGTGGTGAATTTCTTGATTTCGCAAATGTACGGGTTAGTTTTAACAGTGTTTTTAAGAGATTCTAAAGATAATAATACACTGAGAGAATCACTGAAAACATAAAAGCTTCGACTGGGATAGCAATATCAACTGCGTTCATTACCGCCATACTTTCCGATTATAGTATATTTTAATTACATTAAAATATATATGAAACGAGTCGCGATTAAACACTAATCAATCTCGATAGGTAAACCATTGAACGAGCTTTTTCCAAGCATATTTGAAGAATCGGAATACAAGAAAACGAATCGTAACTATACCTGGTTCCGCACTGCCATCAATTTAGCTACATCGGTCGCCGCAGAACTTGGTCTTCCCTTTGATCATATCCTCGCGGCTAGTGAACGTGTCTTCTATTTAGGCCAACCTTCTAAAACGAAGCGCAACGTCATTGGCCATGGTGATTTATGGAGCAACAATTTGTTATTCAGCGATACAAATCAATGTAACCTCGTAGACTTTCAACTGTTTCGCTATGCTCCCCTTGCTCACGACGTGATTCAACTGCTTTATCTGACGACTACACGAGACTACAGAGAAAATAATGAGTTTCGCTTAGTGGAATATTATTATGCAACTCTAAAAAAATCGCTCGTCTTAAATAACTTTCAAGGGCTCATACCAAGTTATGAAGAGGTGCTGCTGGGGGTTGAAGAACAACGATTTCCAGCTCTAGTCAATGCTGCTATCAATTATCCGACAATGATGATGGACGGCAAGATTGGCGCGAAAGTTTTAAGTGATCTTGACTCGTATAATGCTTATTTTTTACGTGATAGAAGGCCTTTTGTAAATCAAATCATGACTCTTGATTCTGAATATGCAAGAAAGATCAAAGATATTGTTAGAGAACTCGCTGAGGTGTCTTTAAAGGTTGATGATTTGCCACGACCCTCGTAAATAATAAGAATTTACACATTGCATTCACAATAAAATATTAGGTTAGGATTATCAATTAGTTAATGAATATACTCAATATCAGAAATGTAATAAAAATATTTAGAAAATCTATGACTTAACTGATACACCCCACTGAAGCAATTTTAATAAAATGAACGATTTTTCTCGTGATTAATAGGAAGGAAAGTTGACTTTTTCTAGCGAGGATGTTGATTGAGCACAAGTGCTCAATATCATCATCCGAGTCTGAAATAGTACATTACAATATGGGTGTGGAAGGTGATTATGCGGTAAAAATCACCTTACGCACCAGTGTCGTACCGTATTTTATACCACGAGAGCCGAATAATCATATTAAAGTTATGATTTTGCGGTTAGAGTGGTGTAAAAGTCAATTGCTCCCTTGTTGCACAAAGTACATTTTTAATGAGTGCAGGAATAGGACCCTTTTTTTGCAAAAAAGGTGGATGGAAAATCGGGCATGTCGCGTCGTCATTTTTTACAAATAAAATAAGACGATGGATTATCTTATGTTTTAATAACTATATTTTTATTAAATATTTGAATTACTTTATATAACAATAATTATTTTAAGTTATTTTTTTATTTTGATGTTATATTTTGGTTTTTATGTTATCTGTAAGCATAAGCAAAAAGATTAGAGAAACAGGTAACAGTAACAACGTTTCCTCTCGCTGCTCATTAGACGGTCGAAATGTTTGATTTTCCACTCGCCTTTTTAGGCAGGAATAGGGCCGTTTTCATGCACGAATTGAAAAATAGTACATTTCGATACAAGTGTGCGAAGCGGGTGATTTCCGCACGGGTGTGGTTTATCGCCCGAGCGACAAAACAAAACCTCGCTTCGCTTGGGCGACAAAACTACCCGTGCAACGATCCTCCCCACCATGCTTCTATTATTCCGTAGCGCGAAGTATAAACTGATCAGCGCATACGCGTACTTCGCGTATGCAAAACAAGCACGAAAAGGCGAGTTTCGCACACTCCGTTAAAAAATAGTACATTTTGATACTAGTGCGTGAAAGTGATTTTATCCTCGTGTGGACGTTTGCGCCTGAGCGAAGCGAGGGTGAAAAGGTCACGCGAGGATAAAATCATCTTCTCGCTCGCGTATCGAACAGTATTTTTGACACGACGTATACAAAGCTTGATTTAGCGCATGCTTTTTTATTTTAGCATGTGCGAAATCGAACTTTGCTCACGGAGTGTAAAAAAATATTATTCTCGACTCGTGTAATTGTCACTCTCGCTTCGCTCGGACGTCAACCACACTGTCGTATGGGAATCATGTCTCTGGCAGTAGTATCAAAAAGTACTATTTCTAAACTAAGTACACAAAACTCGATTTTCCATGCCTATTTAGCGTGTGCAAAGTGTATGTTTCTCACATTTTGAACTTTGAACTCGTAGTGTGCAAAGTATTTTGCACACTGTGTGCGCAGTGTCTACTACGCGGGTGGATTTACTGAGATCATCCGAGGGAATCATCGACCATTTTTCCGAGTTACATATTAGAAATTTATTTCCATCTCAACTGTGACAACTTTTTTTACTCGAAAGTGGGACCAATAAAATTATGTTGAATATTTGTAAATGCGGGCGGCGGAAGATATTTGGCCTAGTTCATGTTGAATTCACTTTTTTCCACAAATGAACTTTTCTCCCGCAAAATGCAGAAAAATGGTACATTGTGCAACTATACACTGTCACACTAATATACTATTTCTCCTGCAAATTTACGTTTCTCCCGCAATTAAAATGTGGAAGAAAAGTAAAAGAAGGAAACAATATACTTAACTTTGGTCCCGCTTTTCAGCGAAAAAGAAGGCTATTTTAGTTGAGACAGGAGAAAACATTTTTATCGAGGTTATTAGTTGCTACCACGTCATTAAAGTAAAGAAATCGGAAGAACAATATCATATAACAATATTGCATGTTACTTCTCATATTGAATTAATGCTGATTTAAAATGCCTATAATATTTACGATGTTTTATTGAGTATCAAAGATATTTATTGTCTAAAATTTACACTAATCAATATGACAGACGTGTGCAACCGTAAATAAATTTCTTAATTTACAGTAGGATCATACATCACCTTCATTAGCGTTATTTGATTAACTTACGTGGTATTTATGGGCTTAATAAAAGCTTCATAAATAATTAAAGATAACGCCTAGACTTTGAGAATACGGAAAGCACTCTCTATTCAGGTTTATAAATAGATAAGTACTTTGAAAAGACTGGAGCAAGAAAATTAAACAGCAACAATCCCATGAACCACGTGTCGAATCAAATTATCTTGAAAAGTCTTCTTCGCCATCAACCCGAACAGCTGCTGCATGACTGAGAGAAACGGTTCTCTAAAGCCCGTTCAAAACACTCGCTTTAGCGATGTCTTCCGAAGTATCGTTACGCGCGATGAAGTGGAAAATTTGGCGAAACGCACCGTGGCCGCGGACGCCGAATTGGTTGATTACCACCTGCGGCCCTATTCCGAGGAAAAGCTCGGCTTCTTGGGCTCCCACCTGTGCCTCGTACTAGATGTGAGGAAAGCTGGAGGCAACAAGTGTGACAAGCAAAGCTTCTTCGTGAAAACAGTGCCGTACGATAAGCCTTCTCAGGCGGCTTTTATTGAGGAGAAAGGATGTTTTCGAAAAGAATCCGATTTCTTTGAAATCATGGTGCCACTAATGACGGAAAATTACAAAGGCGATTTGTGGGCACCGACATGCTACTTAACTAAAGAGAAGACAATTGTTTTTGAAGATATGAAAGCCAAAGGATTCATAAATAAACCAAGGATGTTTGACGAGAAAACGGCGAGATCGGCAGCGGCTTGCCTTGCTAGATTTCATGCTTGCTCACTTCTGGCGGAGGAACGATTGAATGGTTAAAAATTTGGTTTATGTTGAAAAATACTAATGTCTGTTTCGTTATGTACTTATAGGTATTACCTATTTTGAAAAACAAATGCCAGAGTTAATTAAATTGGTTTTTCATAATGAATGCTTGTGTATAGGGATATATTATACGAGATTATTATTTTTATACTTTTGTTGCAGGTAAATCGCTAAACGAGCTGTTTCCAAATCTTCTGGAAGAATCAGAGTTCAAGCGCACAGGCCTCAGTTACACCTGGTTCCGCAACGGCATCAATCTCGCAGTCTCGGTCGCCGAGGACCTCGGTCTCGATTCCAGCAACATAATTCCTACTAGCGAGCGCCTTTTCGACATGTGCACGCCCTCCAGAACAAAGCGCAACGTCATCAGCCACGGCGACCTGTGGAGTAGCAACATGATATTTGACGACGCGGGTCACTGCGTCCTCGTGGATTTTCAGTTGATACGCTATGCGCCGCTAGCTCACGACCTCGTGCAGATGCTGTACCTGGCAACAACGCGAGAATTCAGGAAGAAACATGAGCGGCAAATTATCGAATTTTACTACGCGACTTTGAAGGAAACTTTAACGGCCAATGGCTACAAGGGATGTGTGCCAAGTTTCGAGGAGGTTTTGCAGGGCGCGGAGGAGCAGAGGTTGCCCGCTCTCGTTACAGCCACGATATTCCATCCGACCGTCTTAATGGATGGTAAAACAGCGGCCTCAATCATGGATACTCCAGCCACGTATGAGTCTTATTACTTTCACGATAGAAGACCCTTTGTTTACGATATTATGGCGAAAGATCCAGAGTATAAAATACGAATTGAAGAAATTGTTACGGAATTCGCTGAAGTCTCCCTTATATTTGATAGCATACCACAACCTACTTAGTAAAGTTTTATTGAATTTTAGAAACGAATGTAAAATAAGTAGTTCTTGAATAAAAAAATTGCAGGTATCGCTTCGTTTGACGATGCATATTGAAAAATGTTTATGATATTATCACAACTTAATAAATATTATTTATCTGTACATTAACATTTAGTTAATCAAAAATTTTTGTTCATCAAAAATAAATATTTTCATACAAACAATTTATCGTGTTTATCATTATTATCATAAAAATATTAATTCTTAATTTATAAATTTTTTATTACTTTTAAATGAAGTTGAAAACATTTTTCTATTTATTAATAAATGCGTACGTAAATTTATACATATGAGTAAATTGTAATTTATTTTCAAAGTTACGATTTTAAAAATTTTTCTAAACACAAACTTTTTCGTACAGTATTTTTTTGCTTTCTCCTAGAGGAAGCTTTGTGATAGTAATGTTTTGAGTTATTGTAAAAACATGTTATAATTGTTTTTCGGGGTGTTAGGAATCAAAATACATGATTTTTGAAAAATGTCTGTATGGATGTGTATGTGTGTGTGCGTGCGTGTATGCGTGCGTGTGTGTGTGTGTGTGTGTGTGTGTGTGTGTGTGTGTGTGTGTGTGTGTGTGTGTGTGTGTGTGTGTACGCCTGGATCCCAGCCTCTACTCGATCGATTTTGACCGGACAGGTCTCATTTTTTTTGTTTCTTATGTGTGCTTTATGATAGTAAAAAAAAAGTTTATGAGATAATGTGTTAGAAATGTTATTTAGCAAATTTGGAATCGAAATACACTATTTTTAGAAAATGTCCGTATGGATGTGTGTGTGTGTGTGTGTGTGTGTGTGTGTGTCCGTATACGCTGATATCTCATGATCTACTCAGCCGATTTTAACGAGAGAGTGATCATTTTTTTAGATTTTGCTTCCACAATTGGAGTCATTCTATTTTTGTAAAATTTAATTTTTTTTTTATAGCCATTTTTTAATTTTCAAAATTTTTATTTTCGATTTTTTTAATATTTAAAACAAATATTGTTTATATATCATGAATTCTCTGTATGTAGGATCTTAAAAAATTATCTACAGTTTAAAAAAAAAAAAGTCGGTAGCTATATTTCGTCATAAGTTATTGATGAAAACGTAATTTTTTGTAAATAGGTTATATTTCGAAATTAAAAAAAGATATTAACATGAATATTTTTTTGGTTATAAAGGATATTAAGTACTATAACTTACTAAATTTTTAGGTTTTTTTATTCATTATTTATTGAGAAAATAAATAATTTATAAAAAAAAGTGATTTTTTTTGTCGTTCAATAACTATAGTAAAATTAGCTTAATCACTTTGAAATTCTTTGTAGGGGTAGATTTTGTATACCAATCGAGTGAGTTATTGGGGCAAAAGGATTGATCCATAAATTTCGGAGATATTTGAGGTTAAAATTTTTTTCAATTTTTTTTTAAATCGTAATTTCTCGAGAACGGTTCTATGTATCTAAATGGGATGGGTGGCATTCGAAAGAGAATTAAATTACCTATATTATCTAAAAAAACTTAATTCTCTAGTTATCACGGTTCTTTTGTTATTAACAAAAACGTAAAAATTGAAAAATGAAAAAAAAATGAGTTTTGTATGTTTAACTATTACAAGAGTAAAATTGTCTTATTCGCTTCAAAATTCATTGTAGAGGTATATTATTGATAGTTCTCGGATGAGTTCTTTTGGCAAAATGATTGGTTCATAAATTTCAGAGATATTTGAGGTAAACACAATCAAAGAACAACTTTAGAATATTTTTTTTATTTCGAACCAATGTACGACGAGAAGCCGTTGACAGTGGACTTGAAGAAGAAAAATTTGATGAAGAATAGAACTTGAAGAAGATTGTTTTCCATTCATATAAGAATTAAAATCACAAACAAATAAATTACAAATGGAACCTCAATGAATAGCCATGAAAAAATTACAAGTTAATATTTTCCATAAAATTTTTCCAATTTTTTTCGTGAAAAATTTATTTTTCGAATTTTAATTTAATAAAAGGAATCAAAAAATTATTTTGAGGAAGCTACGTGCCAATGAATTGGCAGCGGTTTTTGATTCGCCGATGCGTTTTTGTTTTATTTCGAATTTTCGATTTTCTCAAAATTGATTTTTGCTTTTTTTAATGATAAAATCGAGATATTTGAATCGAATGGATAGCATTCGAAAGAGCATTAAAATACCTATATTTTCTAAAAAAAAAAATTTCTAGCTATCAAGGTTCTATTGTTATTAACAAAAACGTGTTTTTTTTTTTTTTTAAAGCTTATAACTCCTAAACTAAACGGTCAATTTTCTTCAGAAAAATCATGATAATGCAGAATATAAATAGCTATAATCTATAAATATTTGAATTCATTTTGTCGACCAGTTTTTGAGAAAAAAATTGAAATGTGAAAAAATGAGTTTTGTATGTCCAACGATTACGGGAGTAAAATTGACTTAATCGCTTTGAAATTCCTTGTAGAGGTAAATTTTGGATAGCTCTCGATCCAGTTCTTTGGGCAAAATGATTAGTCCAGAAATTTCAGAAATATATGAGGTTAAAATTATTTTAACCTTTTTTTCAAATCGTAATTTCTCGAGAAAGGCTCCATGTATCAGCTCCAAATTTATAGACAATTTTGTATGTGATATAAATAATATGTGTGCGAATTTTTATCAAGATCGAACGATTACTTTTTGAGATATTTGATTTTGAAAATTTTCGTATTTTACAAAGTTATTTTCTTTGTCGCAGGATAACTAGAGAAAACAAAAATTGGTTTAATCATGTTGAAATTTTGTGGAGATGTAGAGTCTATATATTATCGTATAAATCATTTAGATAAAAGAATTGTCTCATGATTTTTAGAGATATTTAAGATTAAAATTCTTTTACGATTTTTTTCAAAATCGTAATTTCTCAATGACGGCTTCATGTATCAGCTTGAAATTTATAGACTATTTTGTATGCGATATAGACAATACCTGTGTGTAAAATTTCATCCAGATTATATGGTTATTTCTTGAGATGTTTGATATTTAAAATTTTAGTATTTTTGAAAATGACTTTCTTTGTTGTCGCACAATATAACTACATTAAAATTGTTTTAATTTCTTTGAAATTTGGTGGAGATGTAGAGTTTGTATATTATTTATTAGAAGAGTTCTTAGGGTAAAAGAATTCGTTTATGTATTTCAGAGGTATTTGAGGTTAAAACTATTTTAGTCCTCTTTTAAAATCGTAATTATTCGGGAATGCATTTATGTATACTAGAAAATGGAAATGACATGCGCTATGCGCTATGCGCGCGTATTGTGTTACCTGCTTTTGTTTTGTAATAGCCATTTATTATTTTTAAGGTTAGAACCTTTTTCTTACATCGGAAATTCCAGAAAGAGCATACAAATACGGACAGGCATACTACTAGAGACAAGTACCCTATGTGTGAAATTTCACAAAGAAAATATAATTTGAAGTAAAGGAATTTAATTATAATTATGTCATAAATTGTTGCAAAAATTATAAATTTTATAATTAAAACTTAATTAAAGGAATAAGCAAATTAAGTTTGAGGAAGCCACGGGCGAATGAATTGGCAGCGGTTTTTTAAAATTCCATCTGAAATTAAATACTTTTATAAATTACTATATACATGAGCAAATCCCAGAAACTTTAAAAATTGTATGTAACTCCAAAATTTTAGATTCTTTACAAAGCACATGACAACGAAAGCTTAAAATGTTCATTTTTTAATAGAGGAATAAACAAAAATTTGAATAATGATGGAGGAAGACTTTACATTGAAAATTGCAAAAAAAAGCGAGAAAAGTGGCCATTTTGGTGATTTTTATGTATTTTTCGATCTAGAAAAACAGGTCACTTACTATCATTGTCAAATTTTTAGAACTTTTTCTTCATATTAGAAGCTTCAATTTAAGCCCTGGCAGATCGATTGTGCCATGAAAAATAGCCCAGATATAAGAAGTAAAATGTTAAAATCTCTTAATAGAGATTACAGAAATGGAGATTACAGAATTTAAAATGTACCTCAATTTTTAAACTGCAATTACTTTGTCAATTTCCAATCTTTTGATTTTTTTTCAAAATGCGATGAATTTTATGTAGTTTTAAGAAAAATTTATACATTGATGATCAAGATTTACCTTGTCAAGTTATTTACGAAAAACTGAATAATAACAAATTTCCTGAAAAACTTCCACTTTTTTTTTAAGTAAATTGTTTAAAAGCAAGCGTTAATTTTCAGGTATCGTACGCTGAGCTTGCAGAATAAGCAGCTTCGAACACGGCATTGTGCTAAGTCCACACCACGGCGCGTAAAGTTGCACTTTATGGCCTATAGGTACGAGAACTGCTACTCCCCAAGACGTATTTGGGTTTACGTAAACAAAAAGTATGAGATAGAGTTTATAAAAACTATAAAAGTTTGTGAGAGAACGCACCGACTAGAGATAAGCGTGAGAATATGTGGCATGACGAACACAAATTACTATAGACATTCGCATGTAAAATTCATGGCTATCAACTTGAGTGAACTTTTACATCAAGGACAGTCAAGAGAATGCTACAAAACAATCTTGTTTTATCTCAATTTATTCATTACCGGTGTGTAGGTGTTCATATTCACAGCTGAACAAAGTAATTTCATAAATGATAATCATTCAATTAAGAATTTTATCTAGAGTGATCTAGAATTAATAAACCAGTTTTTTAATAATGTACGGCATTCGTATTTCACTTTACAAATTAAGACATACAAAATATAGAAACAGGTGTTTTGAATCATATTTCTGTACTTATAGTTATACACTTTCATGAATTCGCCATATAGAAATACTCACTATATGAAAGTTATCATAAAACGATAACTTTACATTTTCTACAAATAAATATAGAACGGTTCGTGTAGAAACAATTATAGTTATCTGCAGTACATCGAGATACGCACGTCATCAACAGTAAGCCTCAGCTATTATATATCATCAAAAGCCGAAAATGCACGCAGTAATGTATCAACCTTTAAATCATCATAAAATGTTACAACCCAGATGAGAGTATTTGCGTCTGCGAGAAATACTTTGCGATTGTGATAAAAGATGTACAGCAAAAGTGAAGCAAAGCTGAATGCCGCCGATATCGTCACATCACAGGATGTAGCGATCGTTGCACAAAAAGTGACGAACAATCCGTACGTAAAGATTTTGGACTACCATATTACTCCTTATTCAATAGATAAGCTTGGTTTTCTGGGCTCTCATCAGCAATTGAAAATCACCGTTCAGGTATGAGATTTTTAGACTGTAATTTCAAAATTTTTTAATGCGGATAAAGTCTAAAATGTCTTAAAATTAAAGTTAAATGCATTGTTTCTTGATAATTATTATATTCGCTCATATTCGTGCTTAATAATCGAGGTAGTAAGTCGACTTTATATGAGTGAAATAAAAAACCGCTGCTAACAGCTTTAGCAGAATGCTTTCTCAAAGAGAATAGTTAAATTACATCAAATAATTTTTTTAATATATATATTTTAGTATAAAAATGCATTTTTTCTGCATATTCGATTTTGTATAAATACATTATTCAAAAGTATATATAAAATTGTATTAAAATGCATTTACGGAGTAAAAACTTAAACATTAAATTAGAATTTAAAAATACAAAGGTGTATTTCAAAATTAAAATTGACAACTTTTGTAATACATGGTTGTTTGCGCGTGAGTATATGTTAAATAAATGAATTCAAATTAGTTGAATAGAAATATAATTCGTTATGAAAAAAATCTTTATGATAAGAGTGAAAATATCTAGTAGAAAAAAGATTCTATCTCGGCGAAGCGCGTGAAAAGGTACTATTCCAGACGAGCGTTTAAGAAGGTGCCATCTTGCAGCTATAAGACCTCTTGCTAGAAAATAAAGATATCGTCGGCTTCTTCATCGAACCGACGCTATACAAACTACCAATAAAATTTTTGTAAAAAAGCATTATTGCTAAAAAATACCCTATGATGGACATATATCCACATCCATCGAGAAATAAAATATTTCCGATTTTTTTTATATTTTTCTTTATTTTTTTTAAACGACTTAATATTATCCGATAGGACCAAAAAAATACGGATGAATAGGAAATTTCAAGATCTTTCAGAAAATGTGCCTACCTCGGACATATATCCAAACCCAGCGACGAAAAAAATTATTTTCGATTTTTTCATATTTTTCTTTTTGATTTTTTAAATACCTAATATTATCCGATCAACTATATAATTGAACTTGCACAACTCCAAAATTAACTTCGTATACCTGCCAAAGATGAACTTGATATTTCTTGCCAGTTTCGAGTTATGCTGCCGACAAATTTATTACAGACATACACATACACATACATACACACAGACATTTTCTAGAAAACACATATTTCGACTCAGGGAGCTCGGAACTATCGAAGATCATCGAAATCTCAGAGTTGAAAAATTTCACCGTTACAAAGCTTTCTCTTTGAGAAAGCAATAGCCTTTATTGCGTCGTCGCACGATAACAAGATTCAAAATCAACCACTCTTCCTGAAATTTTGCAGATACATAGCTTTTTTATATCTTCAAACGGAGTAAAAATCAGTCAATCGGTCTGAAATTTTGTATAGATATATACAATAGATATAGATTTCCTCATAGAGGAAGCTTTGTAACGGTGAAAAAAGTTTTCGAAACAAAAGGGGATGTGAGTACCGACGTTATTTTTCAAACGAGCATAACCCACGCAAATATTAACAGAATTATCCAGAAAAAAATCTGCATATAGGGTTTGCGTGTACGGAGCGCTTGACAGACGTCTTTTTCCAAAAAAAATGATGAGAATTTATTGAATTAAATAAAAACCGTACTGTCGGTAAGTAGAAATCTACAATTGACCTACTTTTCAAACGAGCATAACTCACGCAAATATCAATAGAATTATCCAGAAAAAAATCTGCATATAGTGTTTGCGTGTACAGAGCGCTTGACAGGCGTCTTTTTCCAAATAAATGTTTGAATGTTGATTTAAAAAAATATTGAAATTAGGGTTGCACATCCCCTTAAGGCCATATATATCGATATTTGTTGATTTTGAGAAAATTTTTTTTCGTAGATGTATACAGTGTGTATGTGTGTGTGTGTAAACTCTATATCTCGAGAACCATTCCACCGATTTTCGTTAGACAAGGCTTATTTTCTTCGTCTCGAGGAAAAAACTCGGCATTCTGACTGATTTGAATTTTTAACGATTTCCTTTTTTTATAACCAAAAAACGATTTTGAATTTTTAGTTTTCTTGATTTTTTTATATCTTCCCTGGCAGAAATATGTTCTATAAAAAAACTATGAAAATCTATAAAAAACCATGAAAATCTATGAAAGTCTATGAAAGTCTATGAGAATCTATGAGAATCTATGAAAGTCTATGAAAAACGTATAACAAAAATCTCGAAATTGGGATGCTTGCATAGTTTTTTCATAGTTTTACCTAGTCTTCTTATACATTTTCATCATTTTTAATAGACTTTCATAATTATTCATTATTTTTCATAGATTTTCATGGATTTTCATAATTTTTTTATAATAATAATTTAAATCATATGATTTCAATAATTATAAACTATATTTTAAAATAACATTTTTTTTTATTTAATAGAAAAATAGAATATATGAAAAAATTATGAAAATCCATGAAAATCTATGAAAAATAATGAATAACTATGATAGTCTATTAAAAATTATGAAAAACTATAGAAAAAACTAGGAAAAATTATGAAAAAACTATGCAAGCGTCCCAATTTCGAGAGTTTTATATACGTTTTTCATAGACTTTCATAGATTCTCATAAATTCTCACAGACTTACATAGACTTTCATGGTTTTTTGTAGATTTTCATAGTTTTTTTATAGAACATATTTTTGCCAGAGTTGCATCCATTATTACACAATATAATAAACTTTTCTTGAAAGGTGTTTAAATTACCTATATTTTCTTTTTTTAATATTTAAATTATCTTCACTCTGTCATTTGTTATTAAGGAAAACGTTTTTATATTTCATAAATTAATTTCTCAAAAAATATTTTATTTATCGACTTAAAATTTGAACCACTTATTACACTCATTGAAGACTATATTGGTTAAAATTTCAAGAGATTATCTTTATTTGTTTTTTAGAAAAAAATATTTTAGAAAAAATTTGTGTTTTCGTTGTCGCACGATAACAAGAGTAAAAATTATCCAATCGTCCTGAAATTTGGCATAGATGTAGCTTTTATATATTTTCTGATCGAGTTCGTTGCCCAACAAAATCGGTCCATTACGACCAAAGATATTTGAGGTTAAAAATTTTTTTTTTAATTTTCGAATCGTGTTTACTCAGAGAATACTTGATTTATCGACTTAAAATTTTAACCAATTATTAAACTCATTGCAGACTATATTTGTTTAAAATTTAAAGAGATTATCTTGATTTGTTTAAAATAAAATGTTTTATAAAAAAGTAGAGTTTCCGTTGTCTTACGATAATAAAAGTAAAAATCAACTAATCGTTCTGAAATTTGGCAGAGATATAGCATACAATAATACAAGGAACAATATTAAAAAATAAATGCTATCATTTTGAGAGTATGGAGAAATATTTATATAGGATATACAAACGTGCAGAGAAACATATATTTTTTGTATTAAGTCAAATTGTTGAACGGACAGTAAAGAACAATGAATCTTCATTTGTTTTTGAGAAAAAAATTATTTTATAAAAAAAGTATACTTTGAGTTTTTGTACAATAAAAACAATTTCAAATTGATCAAATATTCTCTGAGATGTCAGTATTAAAAAACATTAAGAAAAATTTTGAATCTCGAATATCTGGTCGTGATGATCATTTTTTTGTGTTTTTTGTGGGCAATGAATTTTTTTTTGTAAAATATAAAATTTTATAATAATAATTATTTTTTAATGATAAAAAATAGAAAGAGTAAGAATAAAAAGTCACAAGCCATTTAAAATAGTCTCACCGTACAAAATAAAGTATTAAATTTTAAATATTGGAATTAAAAATTAATTAAAGGAATCAGTAAATTAAGTTTGAGGAAGCTACGTGCCAATGAATTGGCAGCGGTTTTTTATACATTCAAAATGAGTTGTCCAAAAAAACCTATCATCACGACCAAAGATATTTTACGTTAAAAATTTTTCTTAAAAATTATCTAATTTTAAGATATATAGTTTATTTTAAAGATGTCTTAGATATATAGTGCAAAAATTTATTTTAGGAGTTATGTACATATTTATTTTTATTGGTACATACACGCTCCCCCCTCTTCCCCCACACACGCACACATATGGACATGAGAAGAGCGGTGTATTTATATTTTAAATGTGTATTTTCGTACATATTAGTTTTATTGCGAATATTGATAGAGAAAATTTGGGTTGAAGCAATTACTGATTGTTATGAAAAATTAAAAAAAAGGATTAAATACATTAGTTTGAGGAAGCTAAGTGCTAATGTATTGGCAGCGACTTTTTTTTTAATTTGACTCGTACAAAGTCGACTTACTACCTCGATTATTAAACGTACTGCTTGAAAATATGTTAAATGCACTAACAAAATTTAAAATTGCTTAACTACTATAACTAAATAAAACTTAAATAATAATACTTAAATTGATATAACTGGTAGAAATTGTTTGTTAAAGGACCAACAAAATCCATTTTCGTCCTATGTGATACTTTTACAGTAAAATTTGAAAAAAGGTTATTTAATATTTGCTAATAATTAGTAATTATCAATTTCCTTCAGACAAAACTTAAGTATATTATAGGTTCCATATTATTTATTATTACAATGTTATCATCAATAAATTTAAGAATCTATCTAGAAAATAATTGATTTTCTTTTCTAATGTTTTTAATTCTAATTGGTGGATTAATAATTTTATTTTTATACTGTATTTTATTTTTGTACTGTAGAAAAATTTGGATTCATTTAATATCGTTTGTTTTCCAAAAGTATTTTTCTCTTATCAAGATGTACGTATCTGATAAAAGTATAAAGATATTTTTTTGAAATATTTATGTACCTAGATACAAACTGTTATTTATTTGATTGATATTAGATATCAATATAGAGAAGAGTTGGTTTGTATCGATTCCTGGATTATTAATACCTACATTTAAAATTTTATAAAATTATTTTATATACAATATTTATTTATAATAGGTGATAATTATAATAAAGATAAGACATGTTTACTTATTTATCAAACAATTAAAGGGGAAAAATTCTAGTTATTTTAGACAGCGCGAGGTTTCTCTATATACGCTGTGGCTATTTCTTGGCAACAATCAAGCAACCTATATCGAGCAGATAAGGCATTATTTTGTTTTGAATTATATGTTGCAGAAAACAAGAAGAGAGCAAAAAAAACTTTCAACACTCTGAATATAGTTTACATTCTAAATGTTTACTTATACATAAGTTATAAGTTTGTCAATCCTAAATTTAAAATATTGGAAGCAAAATTTGTTCGATAAAATTGTATTTTACACCTAACTACAGTTGTCTGATTTTGCCTTGTATCACGAGAAACGAGTAATATCTGGTGGCAGGCAGTAGCCGCTAGCTGATACTGTACAACTTTCCTCTATCGCAAATAAATGAAAATTATTTACATTGTTGAAATAAAAATACTTGCATCTAGAGTGTTGAATGCCTTAGAATTTTATATGTATATCTTTTTCACGTAGATAAATGTCCTATAACTGGCTATGGGAACAGATCGACTAATGCATATAGCTTTTTCACTAATAAACTAATCTACAGAGTCGGAAATATCATCTGATACTTATATTATTGTGATATCTTTACCTATTAAATACATTGTTGTTTCTACTAGACCTGTATAATTACAATGATTACAGTAAATAATATTACAACTTAAATCAGAATCAGATAACATTTTCAAATACATAGTTTAGGAGAATGTCGGAATCTTTACGTGTACCTACATTGTATTTTTCATTATTTCAATATAATTTTTAGTTGCTGCTTACGATTTTAGTTGCATTTCATTAGAGTAAGTTAGAGCAATGGATAGCAAAGATGAATGATGAAAATAGTAAAGTGTCTGTAATATACTTTTTATAACTGAGTGCGTAAAACTCGACTTTAGATGCCTGTTTAGCGTGCATCTTTATGGTGTACTTAGTAAAAGTGGGTACTTTTACCCACTTCTTTCACTAGTGCGTAAAATGCTTACTTTACGCACTCAGTGCGTGAAGTAGTGCGTAAAGTGAATCCTTCACGCACTCAACAGGCATTTAACGTAGATTTTCACGCGCTCAGTTATAAAAAATAGTAAATGCAACACGTGCGAAAGCCAGTAATCTTTGCACGGGTATCTTGTCGCCCTCGCTTCGCTCGGGCGACAAACAATGCCCGTGCAAAAATGACTCGCTTTACGCACTAGTTGCGTAATGTATACTATATAGACCGTTACTAATTCCTACAAAACTTTTTTTATTTTCAAATTTTCATCAAAAATCTTTATCCTCTACTGATCTTAACTTATTCTGAATGAAACCCAATTAAAATCGTTAGGAAAAATTAAAAATTGTGTTGGAACAACAAAAAATACGATGCAGGCGCCTGCAATGGCTCCAAAATCATTTTATATAATATAGTTAAATTTTAAAATTACTCTTATATTTCAATATTTCTAGAAGGAAAATGCCGGTGAGTCCGAAATTTTACATTTATTTGTAAAATCTATACCATGTGACTGTAAGCATCAAACCGAATTTATAAAC
Organism: Torymus aiolomorphi; assembly: GCA_036365515.1. Taxonomy (NCBI): domain Eukaryota; kingdom Metazoa; phylum Arthropoda; class Insecta; order Hymenoptera; family Torymidae; genus Torymus; species Torymus aiolomorphi. The sequence continues at coordinate 218,026,214 of CM070873.1, read as the reverse complement.
GCCGAGGGAATATTTGTTAAAGAATCTTCTTTTTTTCAAACTATTATTCCCCGACTCACAGAAAGTTATAAGGGTGAAAAATGGTCACCTATGTGCTACTTGAAGAAGAATGGAATGATTATGGAAGATCTACGGTTCCAGGGTTACAAACTGCTCGGAAAATTTTTTGACGAATTTTATATTTTACCTTATATTCTATTTCAATATTTTAGAATTTAAGTCAAATTTCTAGATAAAGTAAAAATTTTCAAGAGAACTCAACCTGAATATTGAACCTACATATTGACTTTCTTCATTAATTTAGATTATTAAATATTTTCCTTTAGTTTCGTGTAAGGTAAATGTTTTCGTACTTGAGTATGAATACCAACTTGGATACCCCTGAAATATAAGATATTAACTCAAGGAGTCGTCCAATCACAGTACAGTAGAATAAGCTTCAATGCATTAATTATTTTGTTAATAATTGTATTTCGCACCTCTTCCTCATGATCAAATGGTAGTGCCCTCTCTTCCCGCCCGATTTACCACACGTCCAAAGCAAAAAAGAGCGCTAGCGGCCGTACCGCGCCGCCACCGTAGCTGTCTCCCGGCTCCGCCGCCGCTCGATCCCCATTCTTTTTCTTTGTGCCGGAGGATCTGCACGTCCTACAGAAAAATGTCAGAGTGAAAGGGATTTGAGTCCCTTTTTTGACATTTTTCACAGTTATTTATTAAAATAGTGTTTTATTGATACATCAGAGGAGCAAATGCAGATCAAGAAAGCCAATCATCTAGAGATCAGAAGAGTAAGATAACATAAATATCGTGTGTTTTTTTCTTCTGTTTAAGCCTCGAGCAGATGCCGTCGAGTACGCGGCGAATATTTTCAAAGGCATCTTATTTAGATTCTAATCTGAATAAGAGACATTACTGTGTAATGTAAGCCTGAAATATTAACCTTGTTCAGGTTCTAACCTGATAGAGGTACAGAGTTTTTAAACTATGTAATTACGGCAGTAGCTGATCTACTAAGATCATTCTTGTTCGAGCTCTAGCCTGTTCAAGACACATAACAAGGTTATGTTGCCGAAGCTACGAGTTAAGCTTTTCCTGCGGACGACTATCACTCTGCAGAGGACCACGACTCAACGACTCCGAGCAACTCAATCATCGGGGAGCGCGCAACGTACACCTGCACACGGCGAGTAAGTGGCAATGTTTTTCTCTGCTCGCAGTCGGCGTGCAGCCATTGTTGCCGTGCGTGCGCTCGCGCCTCGGCGGCCTTGGCGCACGCGGCGTCACCCGCGTGGTGCTTGGCTGACGAAACACCAAACGGACCCGCGTTGCTTCGTGCGTCGCCCCAACATAATACTGATATACATGCGTCGCTCGCGGTGCTATACATCGCGGAAGGCGAGACGAGACTCCACAGCAAACTGCCGTTAGCTGTAACAGTCATTCAGATCTTAACCTCTTTGATGTTCATAGTTGTTACTATGATTTGCATATCACCTTTTATGTAAACTCATAATACTTTTAAGTTATTTGAGTTAAATAAAAATTAAAATGCAATCGTTCAGGCGCTATCCTGTTCGATACTCATAGTTCTTACTATGACATATTGCTATTTATGTAAACTCATAATACTTTTAAGTGATTTGAGTGGAATATAGTAATTAAAATATAATCTATCTGTTCGATACTCACAGATATTATTGTGATCTATCACTATCTAGTTTTCTAATATTTATTACTTGAGTTGAATAGAATATCAAATGTAGTCGGTCAGGCCCTAGCCTGTCATATACTCATAGTTCTATGGCACATTGCTATCTATGCAATATGATAATATTTGTATGTTATGTTAATTATACATTAAAAGATAACTTGTCAGGAACTAACTTGTTTGATGTGCATCTTTCTATATTTTTTCTCAGATATTTCTAAATATCGTTAAATAATACTTGTAAATTAAACAAATACTTAGTAAACTACATTTAATCGCTCAGGTTCTAACCTATCGAAATCTGTAGTTATTACTATGTTTTTAATACAAAAAAAAGATTTAATTGATACAAACGTATAGTTTATATAAGTTGCGTCAATATTTATTAACATTTGATGTTCAAGTTTACTCTGGATGAAGCTCATTTTCTATACTGCTTTTGCTAACGTGCCCTTATAACATGAGTTTGTAACGTTTCAATTTGCGTAATCATTATATTAATCGGAATTTCGCATTCAGGCCCTATCCTATCTGCGATCTTTAGTGACTACTCTTCATTTAGATTTTATATAATTCAATTATCTGTGTTGGAATCTGGTGCATCTCGATGCACAGAGTATAATGTCCTTATTGGACAATTCTTATAGGACTCAATTCTGTTATAAAACATTACAAAATTATCACTCAGGTCTAATCTGTTAAACATTCGCAATAATTACTATGATTTGCCTGAGCTGTGGATAAATTGGATATCGTGTCTTCGCACACTAATTGAAAAATATTAAGTATAAATCAGCTCAATAATTAAATAATAAAAATTGAAAAATATTAAGTATATACTCAGCTCTGTGCTGCTCATTTTCTAAAGTTCTACTGTGATGCAGATTTTAATTTAAGGAAACTACAATAACTCATATTATTTCTTGTAATTTGTCATTAACACCCTAGAAGTTTGGGTTTTGATAGTTACGAATATAGTTTTCGCCTCATAACATGCTGGATGCATATTTTTCTGCAGAAGTTACTGACGCTGCCTAGGTGAATGGTTACCCACGGCAACTACCTTCTTATCGTCGTCATTTCTCAGCTATGCTGTTTGCTGCATCCAACTTCATGCGCTCGCATCGCACTCAATCTCCAAGATTGAGACAGCCATGTAGGGGCATACGCCGCTCCACGTGTGAATCGATAACATCGTACTCAACCGAGCGTCACACACACTGGCTATCATGGGAGCAAGGTTGTCTTACGCGTAGATTTTTCCAGAGGACCAAATTTCTCTGGCATCCAACCCTTTGACCATTGAATACTTCGTGCTTCAGAGATATTGGCTGTTTGCGCTTTTCGCCATTCCCCGACGTTGCACTCACGTGGACCGCACTTTGTTACCGCAGCTGAAAATTGTTTCAGACACATCATGATTGGTGTGCTTTGTGTCTCGCATGAATTCTTTTATATGAAAAGGAAAGGAGGGGAAGCCATATCACTCCCTCCCTAACGTACAATGGCCACTAGAATAATATCAGTTGCGAACTCGATGCTAGTGACCAATGTTTTTTCTTTTTACTTTCATTGGCTGGTCCTTGTACGCGCCTGCTTTTAACGCTGTGTCAGCGCTACAGCATCTTGACTGCAAATTGCGAATCGATATTAATTGATTCATGAATGCAATAGTTGCGGTCACCACTACAGCATGCTTTGAGCATTCGCATATCATGGTTTCATCATTGATTAAACTGCTTTAATTCTGGATCAGATTACAATCTGATCAAGCTGCAACAATCGACGTTAAGAATTTGAATATTCAAAGATTTTTTAGTGTACTGAGTAAACACTGCTGTTAACGATAGCGCTCGTGGGAGTGCTGTTAACAATCGCGTGAGGAATATACACGTGAAGATGCACATGAGTTGACGACTGACATGCGACTGCCTTTAAGGGTATTTACCAATAGTCGAATTTCAACAGTGAGCGTACTCGTGCTTGCATTCTGAATCCTGACTAATCGAGGATTTATACTGTGTACTCTTTAATGCCTCGAAAAGAAGCGCTTATCACTATATAGCCATTCTCTTAGCGGGAATTGTCATTCATTGGTGTGCAAAAAATCTTATACGTTCAATCATGGTCGATAGATGCATGTTTTGCTCATGAGTGTGCCTGTAGATACATTGTCCTATCGACGTACAAAATATACCTATTACTAGTTGATTTGTCGCAGAAATTTCGTTTGCTTCATTTTTATTCACTGAGTAGCGTGCAACTGCCTTCATAATGTTCCTTAAATATTGAGGGCTCTTACGTAAGCATGGACTTGACGTAGAGATTTCTTGAAATCAGATGTTTTAAGATTCCAGAAAACCTAGATTCTTGCTTGACCATAACTTTTGGATAGGGTTGGACACATTGTTGCTCCGTGTAAGAGCCTTATATTTGAGACTATCTAATTATTAATCTTATTTTAATTTTCGGATAATCTAAAAGGTCTTGCCTTATTTCACACACGGAATATATGTATTCTCAGCAATAATAGGATAATCTCTTAAGATAATAATTATTTTTTGTTTATTTTTTACATTTTTTTTTGTTGCGTAAAACTTAAAGTTTATTTAACCCAACCTACAACTTAATTAACCCAACCTAATGGAGTATAGTCAAGTATGATGATTTTTGAAACACAAACTATATTGCCGTATTCGCAAATCTATGGCTTGTGTATTACTGCTTTGCTTCAATTTTGATTGACAGTTTCATTTAGTATTGAAAATAACTCAACACAGGGTTTTGGTTCTTATTTAACAATGCTGGCTGATCAGCACGAGAACTAGATCTATTATTTTCTGTAGCATCTATTATTGGCTTTAACAATGTAGTATATGTATAAGAATGAAAATTTTTAAATCAAGTTGACGCAAGCTACTAAAAATAATAATAAAAAATCAAAAAAGAATTTATCTTTCTTTTTGCTCTCGTTCACCGGATCTGGTGAATGTCCCGAGCATACAAAATAAGAAGGTTTCGTCCTGGCTACTGGATTGGACTCATCAGTGATGATCCAGTAGCCAGATCCGGTGGACGAGAGCAAAAAGAAAGATAAATTCTTTTTTGATTTTTTATTATTATTTTTAGTAGCTTGCGTCAACTTGATTTAAAAATTTTCATTCTTATAACTATTTGGCAAAGCGAAACAATTACTCCTTTTCAAACATTAGCGACTGAGTAGATATGTCGTTTTACCACCAGATGGAGTCTCATTTCTCGAAATGAGAAATAACACTCTATACTTATAAGTAAGCTGCACAAACACCTTGCGGCAGGTGTCTGATGACGGCTACTGGATCATCACTGATGAGTCCAATCCAGTAGCCAGGACGAAACACCATCTTATTTTGTATGCTCGAGACATTCACCAGATCCGGTGGACGAGAGCAAAAAGAAAGGTAAATTCTTTTTTGATTTTTTATTATTATTTTTAGTAGCTTGCGTCAACTTGATTTGAAAATTTTCATTCTTATAACTATTTAGCAAAGCGAAACAATTCCTCCCTTTCAATGTAGTATATGTATACTATATAAAAATACCAGCAGAAATTTTTGAAATGGGGTATTAATCGCATTGACAATATTATTCGTTTCTTAATTTGGACCTTTCTGAAAACTGATTTCGTAATAATTACGCGTTTTTCCACTCAATGTTGCTAGTGTTTCTATTGAAATTTTACTTAGGAAGTATTTAACGCTTTTTTATATGGCAGATCTCATCTGTAGATCTTGATTCACCTTTCATGCACGAAAGATTGATAGATCTACTATACAGATAATTAAGTCTTACAATTATTTTATAATTGTTAAACTCGAACTGAAAATTTCAAAACTTTTTAATAAGTTTTCATTACGATTTCGTAATTTTGTTGTGTTACAAATATGAAGAATAATGTTTAAATCCCAGAAGGGTGAGACATTTTCCCAAAATGTCATACATTTTTCTGTATATCCAGTTGCCGTTTTGTAGCTTTAAACATCTACCTCAGTTGATCATGAGGAAGAGGTACGAAATACAATTGTACAATTGAACGAAATTACCTGTAAGTGAAGTTCGATTAAAATTGTATGAAGCACCTCTTCCGAAATGATCAATCCCAACCTGGTCCCTTATCTATAAGTTTACATAGATATCCCAACTGGAAACGGCAACATTTTCAATAATGAGGATCGAGCGGCGGCGGAGCCGGGAGACAGCTACGGTGGCGGCGCGGTACGGCCGCTAGCGCTCTTTTTTGCTTTGGACGTATGGTAAATCGGGCGGGAAGAGAGGGTACTACCATTTGATCATGAGGAAGAGGTGCTTCATACAATTTTAATCGAACTTCACTTACAGGTAAGTTCGTTCAATTGTACAATTACAGTACATTACAGTAGAAATTTTAATATCAATTCATTATTTGGATCTTGAAAGCTTTGTGACAGTAAAAAAAAGTTTTCAATCGTTTATACTACGTTTGTTGTAGATGGCCGAATCCATCTCAAATCAGGTGGTCCGCGTATGCCTATGTCACCGATCATTTTGAAATTAAAATATTTATGTTCTTCTCTAAAAATTATTTGACACGTATTATTTTATTTTTTGTTTCATCAAAATTTCGTGCGTTCAGCGATACCGAAAAATTCCGAGTAAATTCTTAGAAAAAAAAAAAATTTCAATGTAATTTTCAAACTGCTACTGTTTCACCAGCTTTTTAAGCTTTTAAGCCTATAACACAGAATTTTACTCAATTTTGAGTCCTCATTCACGTCTTTTATGTTATTTAAAAAAAAAAATTAAAAAATGCACGAGTTATGCACTTTTTACTGAAAAATGCACTTCTCTCGAAAGAGCCATTTTTTTGCTCAAGTTTTTTTTTGTCGTGATAAAGGACGTAAATACCTATCTAGACGTATATGTAAGATTCGCGACATTTGCGCTAGGATAGCGATCACTAATGAGATAACACACAAACAAATTTTTCACGCTTAACGCTTCCCTATTGAAAAATCTCAGGTGAGATCTCAGGTGATTTCTCAGGTGAGATCTCATGTAAAATCTCACGTCAAAATCTCACCTGAGATTCTGCTCCAGATGCTGCAGAAAACTTACGTTAATTGAAAATCAGCTTCTTCAGTATTGGGAATCGCCTTTTAGGATGTTTTACCCCCCAGATGAGCTCAAAAATACATGTTTAAAAGCATTTTACACAATTTTTCAATTTTTAAAATTTGATACATGAGATCTCAGGTGATTTCTCAGGTGATATATCATGTGAGATCTCAGGTGAGATATCATGTATCAATTTTGAAAAATTGAAAAATTGTGTAAAATGCTTTTAAACATGTATTTTTGAGCTCATCTGGGGAGTAAAACATCCTAAAAGGCTATTCCCAATACTGAAGAAGCTGATTTTTAATTAACGTAAGTTTTCTGCAGCGTCTGGAGCAGAATCTCAGGTGAGATTTTGGCGTGAGATTCTGCATGAGATCTCACCCGAGAAATCACCTGAGATCTCACCTGAGATTTTTCAGTAGGGTTATTTATAGTCAATGATATAACAGTCAATATAAAGGTTTTTATCTTTATATGTAAGCAATATACAGGTACATATAAGCACGCAATATGTACAAAATCCACGGAAAACATTTTGCACGCATAGGGATGGTGATTTGGCTGTACCGCACGGTGCCGGCACCAGATTTCAGGTGCCGAACTAGCGTGGTCGTCAAGCCAACAGCGCACGCTTCATGTATGTGGCGTTGCCTCATATGGCGGTCCACAAGCTTCCACGCCACGCTCCACCACCACCGCCACCGTTGTAGTTCACGCGTTTCATTACGTTCCAATTTTCTTAAGGGCTCTACCTTACCGATCCAGCATGATAAACTATGATGCTGGATCGGTAAGGTAGAACCCTTAAGAAAATTGGAACGTAATGAAACGCGTGAACTGCAACGGTGGCGGTAGTGGTGGAGCGTGGCGTGGAAGCTTGTGGACCGTGCCTATTAGGTCTATTACACGCAAAAAAATACAAGGAACAGATACAGAAATAACATGGGTTAGTATATCTATATACATGAGGAACAGCGCTTATTCCTCGCTGTTCCTCGTATACAGATATACTAAGCCATTTTAATTTCTTATATCTGTCACTGTTCCTTTTTGCGTGTAACGGGCCTTAGGTTACAGAAGCGCCTACGCGCCACCTTGAGACAATAAGTCAAAGCGTGATTTGTAAAAAAAAGGGAAAGGCCTTGGTCTTTTTGGAGGGCTATTGTTTAATTTTTTTTCTTAAAATTCGTTTTCTCACATGAATTAGCGTGTACCTCTCAAATTTGAGGAGATACTTCATCTTTTTAAGATAACTTATGAAGTTTTAGTGCAAGTTTTTGTATATAAATCAAAAATATTAGAATTTAAGGTTATAATAAGGTGAAGATTGAAAAAGAGAAAGGCCTTGCCCTTTTTGCGAGGGAAAAGCCGCCGATATGGATTGAATCCATATCTGTAATAATACATTAAAACACGTTATCAATTATTGAAACTAACCTCAAATTTTAATTTTTATAAAAATGATTCACTTATACATTTATACTTGTTAGAATTAGATATAAACTGAAAACTGAACTTGAAAACTGAAAACTTGATTTTAGTAATTGTTAGAATTCGCTTTAGCAAATTTGTGAAACGCATTTAGCAATTCTCTTGAAGACGTTTCTCTTTTGCGGCTTTTCCCTCGCAAAAAGGGCAAGGCCTTTCTCTTTTTCAATCTTCACCTTATTATAACCTTAAATTCTAATATTTTTGATTTATATACAAAAACTTGTACTAAAACTTCATAAGTTATCTTAAAAAGATGAAGTATATCCTCAAATTTGAGAGGTACACGCTAATTCATGTGAGAAAACGAATTTTAAGAAAAAAAAATTAAACAATAGCACTGCAAAAAGGGCAAGGCCTTTCCCTTTTTTTTACAAATCACGCTTTGGCTTATTGTCTCAAGGTGGCGCGTAGGCGCTTCTGTATTAGGTAGCAGCGCCATCCATGCGTCTCGAGGCCAACAGCCATGCGCCACGAGGCGAGCACTGACAATAACACGGGATAGCCACCGCGGTCCACTATGCCACATAAGCACGTAGCAGGGTTGGGCAAACAAAGATTTCTGCACCGCACCGCTCGGAGCGGAGCGCACCGAGAAGAGCGTTCCAGCGTTCCGTTCCGCAATCAATGCTATGACCGTTTGCGCGCGCGTGGTCTCAGTATTCGAAAATGGAAAATGGTTACCGCGGGCGTTGGCCAACTTCAGAGCGGTCATGTTCAAGAATGCGCCAAAAAATGCATTTCGGAACACGCGCACTGCAGTCGATTATATTTAAATAATTTGTAGATCCAAGTAGCCGCGGAGTAAAGTAAAATTGTAAAAAGAAATACATATAAATTATTATTTGCTGCATTTTTTTTATTAAAAAAGAAAACGAAACAAAACAAAAAATTATATCAATTTGTGTACATCGATTACTTAATAAAAATGACTTAAACCAACATTAAAGAAGAATAAAATGTAGAGTGTATTAATACATTATAATTGTTATAAAATATACAGTATAACAAGGAATGAATGCATTGTTGAACTGACTGATGCTCCTAAAAGAGGCTATAATTATAAAAATTACTGAAAATAAGTTTTTTCCACAAACTAATCTCAAGTCGGATGGTAGTTATATGAATTTTGAGGTAGTCGGATAGTGTTTTGTATGATGGGTGATATGTGAGAGAGATGAAGAGAATAAAATTATTCTATAAATTTATTTATTTTATTTATTACTATTTATATATATTACTATTACTACAATAAGTTGTAGCTGTAATATCAAAACAGTATTCCGCCTGACATAGTGGCTTCAAAAGTTCAGGTTCCTCCAATTTCCATAAGAAACTGTGAAATAACAAAGGTAATTTAATATCTCTACACAAACATAAATAAAACTAAATGAAACACTTTCAGTGATGTATGTGTCATATATGAGTCGTACTTTTTTTAAAACTTTAATGCACTAGCATTTGCCATTATTATGTGAGCTTTATTTGTACAATGTGAAGTTCTCCTTGACACCTAAATAAGAATAAATATAAATTTATGAAAATGACTTGTAAATATCGAGTTAATTCTATGTTGTATTTAAACATTTTTTAAATATTATATTTTAAATTAACTTAATATCTTTAGCAGAATTATATAATTATTCTATAAATTTAAAATTCAATCAACTTTAAAGTATTTGTGGTATTTATCTGAAATAAACAGATATCGAAAAATATTTACACGATCTTGGAAGTAAAAGGAACTTATAGAAATGTTGTCCGTAGACTGCACATAGGTATTAGGATATATTTGAATAAAATGTCCTCCATTGTTCATACTTGATCCAAAAGCTGATAATGCTCGAGGAGTTGCACCTTCTGGTTTGATGGAAGCTCTTGGTGCATAAAAAGATTGACTAAAACATACCAGTGTACCGCCTGCTTGGGGTTAAGAATTATTTAAATAATTTTTCCCTGTTCTGCTTAAAGTTAAGAATTATTTAAATAATTATTTTGCCATGTATACCCGTCTGACGCGCTTCCGTATACGCGTGAAACTCGCATTCTCCGCCTACTTGGGGTTAAGAACTATTAAAGTAATTATTTTAATTACCATGTATAAGTATACGTCCGACGCGCTCCCGTATACGCGTGGAACTCGCATCCCCCGTCTGCTTGGGGTTAACAGTTAATTTGTTTATAACTATCAATGTTTAATATTTTCGAATAAGTACTCTGGATATATCGATTCAGAAGTTCAAAATATGCCTAAAAACCCTTTTCCTGGTGGAAACCAATAACGGCCACGAAAAGCATTATATATCTTCTTCATAAAATATTATTTTATTGTTGTTAAAAAATAATTATTACAAAAATAATTTATATTATGTAATTACATAGCTTATTAAACATTACTTAATCATTCTTGACTGATAATAATTGGTAACTTTAAATTTTTCGCAATTTGAGTTGGTCATTTTGCAAATTAATTTTACAATGTTAAAAAGCTTTTAAAAATTATTTTTTTATTATTTAATTATTTTTTTGCAGTAAGTTTTCTTCTTTTAGTATTTTAATAATTATCCGATATTTTACAATTTTTTTCAAACACATTTTTTTTAGTCGAAAATTTCACTTCTTGAATTTCGCGCTTTCTGTTCTGCCACTTTCGAGATTTCGAACTCTGTATGCTCCTTTCTTCCAGCCATATCATAGCGGCATACAGCAATAGCACTGTAACAACAGTTGAATCTATAGAAAAGCACTGCACCGCAATTCGCAAAACGCGCGTTTTTATTTTATTTACGACATTTAATACGCGTATAAAATAGATTAAAAAATGACGTTACATACATACATTTGCGACACGTCGTAAATAGCATTTACGACGCCGCGTATTTTACGTACCCAAACGCACGACTTTGCACAATACACTGCAGTGACGGTCTCAGTACGTCTCATACGAGCCGCAAGACTATCCTTTAGTAACCACTGTTTGCCGGCGTGTTTTTTATAACTCCTAAGTAATAGAAGTCCTCCTACTATCCTAAGGATAAAATGATCGATTCTGATGATGAAATGCAAGACAAGAAGAAGCAAATAAATGAGAAGGTAAGATATATACCGCTTTAACCTCACAAATAACTGGTATGATTTTTCGGCGATCATCATGGTATAAAATACTGTTCGAAACGCGTAAGTACGTCGATTATTTAGCTCATATGACTGACATTGACCTTCCCGACCCGTGTCGCTAAGTACTATTTTTCACGTGACAAATTAATAATACGAGTTTATAAGTAGGATACGTTTTTGCATACTTTGTTACTAACGTTAGCTTACGTTCCTAATCGCGGAGGCGGACGGGGAAACGTATTAAAGTCTAGGTAACGATCTTTTTTTATCTGAAAATCCTCTTTTTACCTGTCAAATGTGTAACGTCTTCCTCAAACTACGCAAATCAATTTTACACATTTTTGTTTTTATTTTGTAGCAAGCTTATACGGAAGAAACAGCGAAGAAAGATGAGGATGAAGCTGTTAAGAAAAAGGTAGACATTCAAAACATAGATATTGAGAAAACAGAGGTGGAGTTGAAAAAAGAAATGGAGGAATTGAAGAAGATGAAAGAGAAGTTGAAAGAGAGCGAGAAGAAAGTAGCTTCACTTCAAAAAGCCAAAAATCTGGCTGTGAAACAACAGCGGAATCAACAATTGCAAGGATCCTCATGTATGTAAATATACCCTTCAAATTAAATATATATTAATTGTATGTTTTTTAATGAAAAATTGTTTTGTATTTTTTCAGCTGGTAATCGAGGTGCCCATCATCACAGAGCTGGTCGTTACGTGCAGGCCCAAAGAAAATGGATTGACATTAAGTCAAGAAAGGCTGCTTATAAAATGGTGTATGAATTGGCAAAGGAAGATTTCGCCAATGAATATAGAAGTAACATAGAATATTAATTTTAACATTCCTTGATCTTTTCATAAACCGTTTCTGTCTAATTTCTTGAAATTTTATTTGTTTACAGATCAGAACAAGGGTTGGCAACATTAAGATGATCGTTTATTTTTTTTTCTATTTTTTTTTTTTCATTTAATAATGTTATGGCACCGTAATAGCAATGAGCTATTACTATCTCAGTCTCGACTATTTTTATCATTATTGTAATTTTTGGCTTAGTTTTATTATTAGTTTTATTACAATGTAAGAGTTGTGCAAAAATTTATTATGATTAAAAATCATTTTGATAAAGTATATAGTGTCATAATGGTTATTTCCAGCAAATATTCACTTTCTTTCTTTTTACTCTATGGCTTTGGGTACTATTAAGACTCCGTTGAGCCACAATCCATTCAAATATTCACGTATAATGTATGGTATTTTCATCATTATTTTTCAATTGAGACAACTTCGTCACAGTGACGGTCATGTTCTTATTCTCAGTTTCGTACTATAGGTGCGTTCCTAATGACCAGTAGTAAGTAGAATGAGAAAGATAGAACCATACAAGTTTAATGTGTTAGACAAGGACGGAAACGGAACGCGAACTCTATACCATTTTGGTAATACTGGAATAGAGGACGTCTGATACGTATTCGTGGAATTGCTGGAAGAATATCAAGACTTATGCTGTATTTTACAAGTTGAAATCTTCTGATAGTCAAAGTTATTTTTGCAAATTAGACGATCGTATGAACCATAGGTACCTATATCTACACTTCATTGTCAGCAAGCGTACAACTTTACTCAAAGCGCTGATAAGGTTATAACTGTTATAAACACTACACGCTACTATTCATACGACAGATTTTTATTTATACGACGGAAAGCTTATCATTTCAGTGCAGAAATGGCAATATACTTTTACTTATTTATAAAAAATTGTCTCAATTTCAATAATTTTCATAATTGCATCAAGTCCTTTTATCTCTTAATATATGTCGTATATATTAAGGTTATAAAATCTGAATATGATAAGACGCAGCCTATATGTTTTATATAAAAGATTATTTTTATTTATAAACATGATATTTTATAAGTTAAACTTATAAGACATGGAAAAAAATTATTTGATGATTGAAAACATTTTTAAAATATATTTTGAAAGATTAATAATAATAATTACTTTAAAAGTATAAAATATTATTAACAATTGAAATTATCTTTCATATACCTTATCGATGTGAGTTGTGATTAAGTGACTATAGTTTCAATTTTGAGAAAGTCGAAAAGGTATGAATGGGTATAAAAGGTTATTTTTCAGGTTGCAAAATATTTCTGTGTGTGTGCGCGCGCGTGTGTGTGTGTGTGTGTGTGTCATTAATTAACATAATAACTGTGTTCATTCCTTAAATCCACAATTTTTCTACCAGAGATATTCAAATTTTCAAAAATTTTGCTGATAGTATACTTTTTTCTTTGCGAAAGTTAATAATTGAAGAGCCCGGTCGACTTCCCGATCCACTTTCGTGCTTCATCTGAGCTGGTAAGCCACTTCATGCTTACCACGGAGCAAATATTTTGGATTTAAAAAACATTAAAAAATATTATACTTCTGAAAAACTGTCAGTTAGGAAGTTGTTTAGTATTATCCAAAGTATACGTTTGTTAACTTACACTTCGAATCGAACTTCGAATTCGTTCACTACGAATATCTAAATATTGGCATTCTTTTTTGGCAGTAAACAATAAAACGTTATTCATTATCAAAATAATACTATTTAATGTGATACACATTTACATATTTAATGTATAATATAAGGTAAAGTGGCCATTACTGGGACAACGCAAAAAGTGTGTCCTATACTGGGACGCTAATGAATAATGTTTATTATCTGTTACATATAATATAAATTATAAAAGTAAAAAGTGTCTGATATTCTTCAATATCTTAACTTTTCAATCGCTTTATTTATTTTTATTCTAATATGATTTGACAATTTAAAAAAATCAAGAAATGTACACCTGATAACCTGCATGTGAGTCTAGTCTGAAACCACCATTTTTTTTTGTGTTTCGAAACTTTAGTATGAACCTTTGTAACTTTGTATTAATGATATTTTGCACAATAATGTACGAAATAAAGTTTCTACACGTTTGTGTCCCAGTTTAGAACATACCCATTACTGGGACGCATCTTTTGACTCTAATTAATGTATAATTTGGACATAAATTTCGTACTAAAGTGCACAAAACAGTACTTGTGAACTTGAAGTACATTTATAAGTATACGTACATAAGTAGAAAGCATCTAAAATCATGTAATACATATCAAGCAATATAACCTCAAATCATTCACTCCGGATAACCTATTAAATGAGATCAACTACATTGTTAACTTTGGTTTATGAAAATTGTTGAAATATCTATGCGGAGGGAACATGTGAAGTGAAAATCAGTTGTTTGATAAAAATATTCCTCCGGATGACCATTTCAATGAAATCAGTTATACATTATTAACTTTGGTTTATGAAATTTGTTGAAATGGTTCTGTTCGAACTGCATGGATAGTGATTTTGCCTTTCGATTGGACCTACTTTTGAAAAATTCAAGTTTTAACTATACGGAAGGAACATCTGAAGTGAAAATCAGTTGTTCGATGAAAACCTTCACTCCGGATGACCATTTCGATGAAATGAGTTGCATTATTAACTTTGGTTTATGAAATTTGTTGAAATGGTTCTGTTCGAACTGTATGGATAGTGATTTGGCCTTTCGATAGGACCTACTTTTAAAAAATTTTAATTTATCTATACGAAGGGAACATATAAAGTGAAAATCAGTTTCATGAAATCATCACTCATCTGGGTAACCATTTAGATGAAATCAGACTTTCTTAGGCTTTTCTATCAGATTGATACGTTAATTCAGTATAAACAATTTATCAACATTCTTCATAATAGTACAATAATAAAAAAATCAAATTTACAGAGTTTTACAAACTCTTGATTTTATACAAACAGCTCTTTCTAAAGACTACCTTTGGCGTTATAGCAGTGATAATCATTCTAGCCTAGCCGCTATTTAAACTAACTCATAAACTAAAAATCGGTATTCTGAGATATTTAGTTAACTGATACTTTATGATTAATATATTCAATTCAATGCTTTAGTACTCACATTGAATCTCATTTATATTACCATTGTCCCAGTAATGGGCAAAGTGACTATCTATTAAAAATTATTATTTTACTATGTATTTTTTGTTAATTACATTATTTTATTGTTGAAATCTAATAAGAAATATATTAGCTATCGGCTGCTATTTTTTTTAACAAAAATAACAATATTCTGTTTTAAACCGATAGTTATGTGAGATAGGTTATCGTAAGTGTCCCAGTAATGGCCATTTTCCCTTATATCGAATAAAACAAAATCATGGCAGTTTTTTTCAACTTATCTTTTTATTATTAGTTTTAGTAATTTTTTAATTTTCTTTCTTCAACATTTTTTTACAGACGTCTTTCAAGACTTCTTTCACAGTTGTACGGAAATCTATTTATATTATTACTTTCTAATATTACAGATGTTGATAAAATTCAAACTTACGAGTGTTATTATAATAATGAATGATGGTTTATTATTTTCTTGCACAAACGATATATTAATAGATACTCGCGATAGTCGGTACAGATAAAGCCGGCATTATAAACTTTCATGTTTCTGAATATATAGTACGAAAATTTAAGTTAGCAAACATATACTTCGGATCATAACAAAGAACTTCCTCTCTAACAGTTTTTCACAAGTATAAGATTTGTTAATGTTTTTTTTAATCCGAAATGTTTGCTTCGCGCTAAGCATGGATTGCATACTTTCAGGGGGTTATTTGCTCAGGTCAAGCATCCGAAATGGTTATTCGATCCGGACCTTCAATTTCTCTGTAACTAGATTATCTGCAGGAGAATAAATGATAACTTCATACGATGAATTTATTTAAAAATATTATAAAATATTATGTTTATAAACACAATGATTAACCATTGAGAGGATGAAGGTACAAAATTTTCATTTGAATTTTTCATCAACCATATCTCGTATTTTTTATATTGTATCAAAATAATACACATATTTATTTGCAATTTTAAAATCATATAGCTCTTCTGCCGTTTGTGTTTATCCATCATCCTCTTCATAATAGTTACAATAAAATTAAAATGTCAAATATTTTTTCTTAGCATGGTACATACATATACATATATGCGAGTAAGTTTGTTATATTTTTTATATTTAGATTTGTTATTATATGTGTCTTTGATTATAGTGACACTTCATAGACGCTTCATATACTATAAATTAAGTATAAAAATATAAATAAAAGAGTGCCAATGAATGGGAAGAGATTTTTTTTTCATTTATCGTGTCATTTAATACACCCGAATTTAATTCTGCTAGGATTATTCTATTTAAATTAGATACTACATTGTTCTGGTAGAAATTCTTCTATTAGAAATGACCAGAAAACTAGAAAATGGCCAGGAAAAGTGGATATGTTATCAGCAGTGATGAAACACGTTTTCTTCGATTAAGTATTTATGCATTTATTAGATTGAGCCTAAAATCACATAACCTAACAATTTTTCTTTTAAGTTATCTGGTGTATTTAACTTCTGACTTGAGGGCATTAAAGTGTATGCATTATCAAAATGTTATCAATTAACATGAACAATAAATATATTTAAATGAGCCTTTCCTTAAATAATTAACAATCTAGAAAATGGGCAAATAATGCTAGAAAAAGCGTTTCATCGATGCCGAAAAAGTGACCAGTTTTTGCCCATTTCCAATAAAAGAAGCCACCATATATACATTTTGTTGTAACTTTCAAAAACATGTGTAAACGATAAAAGAACCGTGTCTGATATTGATTGATTCTATAAACAAGTAATCTATATACAAGTAATCAGTTCTCATAGGCTCTTTTTTCAAAGATATCAATTAATTTATCTTACAGTTGCGATATTTTGTCGAAAAATGAATTTTTTTATTGACTATCATTTTGCAAGTATCTACGATACAAAAATGAGAAAACGAGATTGTGAAGGCACACTAAAAGAAATAAATACAGTCTTTCTTCAATTAAAAAATATTATGTTTCGAGGAAATTATAAGTATTGAAATACAGCCCCAAAAAAATAAATATCATAATTTCAACTAAATTTTCCTGCGCTATCTTCAATTGCTTATAATTTTTGTGAAAATTGATATTTTCTAATGAAAGAAAGCTTAAATTTAAACTTTCTCTGTTTAATTTTAAATTTTATTTTGTTTTATATCATAAATACTTACTTGTCAGATATAAGCAGTAAAGACAAGATGAGACGTAATTTTTTAAGAAAACCACGCATTTTTTCATTCAATATCTTCAGAAAAACGGGTGTATGCGTGTGTGTGTGTGTGTGTGTGTGTGTGTGTGTGTGTGTGTGTGTGTGTGTGTGTGCGTATGTGTGTGTGTATGATACAGTTTTAAATTCTTTGTCTACACCGAGAAAAGATTATTATTTACATATTAATCTTGTCTAATTTGAACGTCTACGTAACTCCCTTATACGCGAGGATCTCGCTTCCCCCAGCTTCTTGAGTTTTAGAATTATTTAAATAATTATCTTGCCTAATTTTGCACGTCTACGTCACTCTCATGTCTATTATAAGCTAGCACGGCCACTTTAAAACGCCTCCTCGAAAACTAGTTGTTAATTTGTTGCTAATTTTTTAAGCCTATCCCGATTTTGTTGCTTTAGCCGTTTCCGATATATCCAGGCCGTACTATCTTAAGACTTAAAATAGCACGGCCGCAGCTGTAACTTCTGAACAACAAAATATTTTTTGACTGGGTAGGGGGCCTAATTTATTGCTAATTTGTTCCTTCAAGATAGGCCAGGTCCAGATTTCCAAAATCAAAATGGTGCAAACTGATGATAGCCGGCCAACGTAAACGCAAGAAAATGTGTAATCGAAAACGGTAAAAGACGCGTTAGGAAGGCGATGAATTGGAAAACGGTAAAATCGCAAGAATCGGCAGCTCCAATTTGGGACCATTTTAATACATTTTCAACCTTTAACTTGAAACTCTTAGAATTTTTGAAGGATTCGGCCTTTATTAATAAGAAAAAAAAATGAATTTAAGCTCTTTTTTGATAGTTTAAATTTCTCTTTTGAACTTTTCTGTTGATGGATTCTGAGTTAAATGGCTGACGGTTGAAGATAACGGCTTTTTTCACCATTTTCTTAACCTTTAGAGGACCAGGATTTTAGAAATGAAATCGCCCTTTAAAAGTGTTGAAATTGATGTCTTGTATCACGTATCAACTATATACGAAGTTCATATCACAGGTCTAGCCGATATTTCGGCTCCCCGGTCCTCTAAAGGTTAAAATAGTACATTATATACCAAGGACGTAAAATGTATTAATCTCGGCAGGTGTGACCTTTCAAAGTTCGGAATCTTACGAATGTTACAGATTGCATCCGTGGTAGTATACATAATTTTTTTGTTCGAAGGCCGTAAAATGAGTATTTCGCGGCCCGTATGTAGGGCACAAAATAGTAGATGTATTTTTCGGTGTAGGTCTTGAATTTAGTAAATAAAACACCATTTACGGCATATAAAACACGTTTTCTTGCGTTTTCGTTCGATTTTTTGACCCGAAACATCGCCTAACTCGAAGCAACAAATTCAGGAATACTGTAACAACTTAGCAACATATAAAAGACCATGTTTTTCTCAGTGATGAATTTGTTGCTTACGGTTTTACTACATAAAACCCAATTTAACATCTCAAAAACGCGTTTTTTTACAGTTTTCGATTCATTTTCTACCCGAAATTTAGCCTAACTGAAAGCAACAAATTCAGGAAACCTATATAAAAACTTAGCAACATATAAAAGACGATGTTTTTCCCAGTAATGAATTTGTTGCTTACTGATTTAGTAAATAAAATACCATTTACAGCGTCAAAAAGAGAGCTTCACGATATCGAAACGATACGATATTAAAGGAATATCGATATCAATTTCGAAAAATATTGAGCGTCTTAATATCGTATCGATATCGTTTAAAGAAATATCATCTCGAATCGATATTATCGTTCAAAACATTCTACCTTTTATAATTTTTATAAAATCGCGAAAAGTAACCATTCAAACGTATCAAAGATAAACAACAACAGGGATCGTACTCTCTTTTTTTATCTAAGAGGAATAGAGGAAAATTATAACAAAAAAGAGGAAGATTTTCATGAAAAAGGAAGCTGAATCAATTAGCCGTTTAATAGAAAATTGTAGGTTGGGGGTGCGAGTTTCACGCGTATACAGGACCGCCTCAGACGTGTATACATGGCAAAATAATTATTTAAATAATTCCTAACCCCATGTTGGCGGGGATGCGAGTTTCGCGTGTATACGGGAGCGTGTTAGACGCGTATACATGGCAAAATAAATATTTAAATAATTCTTAACCCCAAGCAGGGGATGCTTCCGTATTCGCGTGGAATTTGCATCTTCCGCTTACATGTGGTTAAGAATTATTTGATTAATTATTTTGCTTTGTATGCACGTCTCACGCACTCTCGTATACGCGTAGATCTCGCATCCCCAAAATACTTGGGGTTAAAAATTATTTAAATAATTATTTTTCCATGTATACACGTCTGACTCGCTCCCGTATACGCGTAGAATTTGCATCCCCGTCTACTTGGGGTTAGAAATTATTTAAATAATTATTTTGCCTTGTATGCACGTCTGACGCGCTCCTGTATACGCGGTTTTTTTGAGAACTTAAGATATAAATAATAGTATATTGTGTAGCGAGTGCGACATTTAGCCCGCGGAAGCTATTGTCAACGTATCGCACTAGTTACACACAATATTTTTTATTACAAGTGCGAGAAAAATGCGTGAGCGGACATAACTTCTCCACCATCGGCACACTGTTGCGTGCGTTATTTTCATAACGCACGCTGAAGCGTGTTTTAGAGTAAATAACGCACGCAGTGTGTAATTGGCCATTTTGCGTACTAAAAACCCTTACGCAATGGGGCATTTTTCGAGCACGCGTGATAAAAAATGTATTCCGCTGATGTACATGGATTATTAAAGATACATGCCGGTGTTAACGTGGTTATTTATTTATTATTATTCAATCGAGATCAATAATAACGAAAATATCGCAATAAAAATATCGGTATCGTCTCGAATGATTTTTTTAGACATCGTATCGATATCGTATCGAAAATCGATACGATACGATACGATATCGATATTATATCGCAATATCGTGAAGCTCTATTGACAAAAACACGTTTTCTTGCGTTTTCGTTAGCCGGCTAGCGCCAGTTAGCGCCATTTTGATTTTGGAAATTTGGTACCTAGCCTAACTTGAAGCAACAAATTAGCAACAAATTATGGCGCTTACCTGGTTAAAAAATATTTTGATCTTCAAAAGTTATAACTGTGGCCGTGGTAGCTTAAGGGGATGTGAGTACCGACGTTATTTTTCAAAGAAGGATAACTCACGAATATATCAATAGAATCATCCAGAAAAAATTCTGCATGTAGTATTTACATATACGGAGCGCTTGACGATTTTTTTTTTCCAAAAATATGATGAGAATTTATTTAATTAAATAAAAACCGCACTGTCGGTAAGTAGGAATCTACAATTGACCTACTTTTCAAACCAGGATAACTCACGAAAATACCAATAGAATCATCCACAAAAAATCTGCATATAGTGTTTACGTGTACGGAGCGCTTGACGAATTTTTTTTTTTCCGAATAAAGGTTTGAATCTTGATTTAAAAATTATTGAAATTAGGGTTGCACATCACCTTAAGTCTTAAGGTAGCATGGCCTGGATATCTCGGAAAGGGCTTGAGCTAAAATTTCGGGATAACCTTAACAAATTAGTAATAAATTAGCAACAAATTATCATACAGTACTTTGTTGAATTATTCAAGATTTTGAAAAAATACATAAGTCGGACGATGGCCGTGTACGATAGGCGTAACAAATTAGCAACAAATTAACAACAAACTAACAACTAGTTTTCGAGTAGACGTTTTAAAGTGGCCGAGCTAGCTTAATAGATATGTCACTCTTCTATACGTGTGGACTTTGCTTCCTCCGGCTATTCGGGTTTTAGAATTATTTAAATAATTTTGTTGCTCAATTCTACCCGTTTACGTTACTCATTTATAATTTTGCCTAATTTGGCATGTCTACGTAAGGTTTAGCACTTACGTTTTAAATTTTTAATCCGTTATCTGGGGGTGGGTTGGTTTAGGACTTGTGGTTTAGCATTTATGTTTTAGATTTGTTACACGTTATGCGTTGGGTGAGTGGGTTTAAGGCTTGTAGTTTAGCATTCACGTTTTATATTTGTAACTCGTTATGCGTGGGGTAGGTCGGTCTAGCGGCTTGGAGTTTAGCATTAACGTTTTCTGAATTAACCTTTTCAATAAAAAAACCTGCGTCTTCTGGGGCCCCTCTGTCAGGCGGGGCCCGGGCTACAGCCCCGCGTAGCCCCCCCCCTCGATGCGGGCCTTAGTTGCACGCGCGTGCACACTCACACGCACACGCACACACACACACACACACACACACACACACGAACGCACACACACATTTACACACAAATGGCATAAGCAATAATGTTACAAATTACAATTTTCATCGCCTTCATCGCTTAATAATATGCATTTTCGGGGATGTCATCAGGGACATATCGTCGGGTGAGAACAAGAAGGTCCTACCTCGTTACGGCGCGTAAGAACGTCCTATCTCAGTTCGGCGCGTAAGAACGTCCTATCTCGGTTCAGCGCGTAAGAACCGAAAAGAAGAAAAAAAAAATCGGTCGATTCTGTGCAAAGCTATGTGAATTTGAAAATTGCGAAAAATAACAAAAAAAGGTGAAAAAGACCAAAAATGAGCGATTTTTTCTAAATCCACGTAATTTGGATCATTTTGATCATTTTTCGCAATTTTCAAATTCACGTATGTTGCACAGAATCGATTGATTTTAATGATTCTAATATCAAATTAAAGCTCTTTTATTCAACTTCAATCGCTTTTTTGTTAAATATATTTTTACCCGGCTGAAGCTTTGTTCACAACCTTATACGCCGAACTGACAGAAAACATTCTTACGCGCCGAACCGAGACAGGAGGTTCTTACGCGCGGTAACGAGATAGGTAGGACGTTTTTACCCGCCAAACCGAGATAGAACCTTCTTACGCGCCGAACTGAGACAGGACGTTCTTACGCTCCGTATCGAGATAGGACCTTCTTCTTCTCACCCGACGATATGGTGATTTTGGTAAGGTCTCCGGGAAATAGATTTTGTTTTCAATTTTTTTTTCTACATGTTTTTCATTATTACAAAGAAGAAAAAACATAAAATTAATACAAATACCTTAAGCAACAATCAATGTAAGCTTTGTTTGGAGAGAGGGGAAGGGTGAGATTGTATTTGTTTACATTGTATTTTCTTTGTATATATTATCATTATTGATCGTATCAAACTCATATTGTACAGCAAAAATGGATTCGACGAAAATCGATATTTAGTTGGGGACCAACATTGCGAACTACAACCACATTGTGTTTTAATAGGGTGCTTTTCCATAAGAAGCTGTGTATGGAATTGAACTTTGAAATTGAATAACTTTATAACCGGGTTGAAAAACGATCTTAAATTTCTCATATTTTTAAAAAACAATGAGTAATATGTTCATTTCGGAATGATCTTAACTTCTTTTATTTAGGTAAAGCACTCCCTCAATTAATTAATCAAACACCAGGTATATTTAAGATTCAGATTTTCTTTTGGGCTTCTTTAAATTAATATGTTAATTTATTCGATTTATTATCAGTATAAAAACTATTTACTTATCTTATGAATTATTCGTTGGCGCTCTTTTATGGATTATTCGCATATGAATGTACATGTGTAATATTCGCAAAAAATAAATAATTACATGGAAACTTAATAATTTCTTTTCTTTCAGGTAGTTAACAATTTTAAATACTCGTATGCCATATTTATAAGTGCATGTGCATAGTTCATATATATTTATATTTTTTTATAACATAATATAATAATAATATTAATTTAGTAATATTTTAAAATTTATTTCTTCATTATATATATATTTTCTCATTATATATATATTATAAAATGACGAAGCGTAAAAATCCCATCGATTTATACCCATGGTTTGAGTGCATAGAAGACAAAAATAAGGTTTATTGTAAAAAATGTGGCATCAAATTACTTGCAACTAGTTTCAATTTAAGAAGGCATACAGAACGCTTGCACAGCGAATTGTTGATTGGAAACAAGGAGATAAAGAATGAAAGCATCCAAAATGACCACAAAATAGGTGAGAAAAGTAAAAAAAATATTACGAATCGAAAAGATTATACCGAGTCCTATCCATGGTTTGAGTATACAGAAGAAGGCGATATGATCTGTTGTACAAAGTGTGACAAACAATTTGTACCAACTAACTTCAATTTAAGAAGGCATACGCAACGCTTCCATAGCGAATTATTAATGACTGATAATATGGAAGTAAAGAATGAAAAACGGATGCCAGACGAAATCAATGAGATGCTATCAAGTTTGGTTCTGAAAGATCGCGATGAAAACATAGAAAATTATAATGAGCAAGAAGAATCAAAAAATAAACCGTACCTACAAAAAGCAGTCTATAAAGAGGAATGGAACACGTCTCCAGAATATGCAGCGTATATTAAACCATTGGAATCAAACCGACGTAGAGTCCAGTGTTCTGCATGTAATTGTGAAATGGCAGCTATTCCAGGTGTAATAAATAAACATCTTTGTTCACGGAAGCATTTAACATACATTAATAAAATTGAAAGATCTGAATTAGATGAACAGATTTTAATTTCAGAAATAAGATACGCAGGTATGATACTGGATAAAAACGTGTCATTTCTTTTTGGCGAGTCATTATTAACGTTCCTAAAGGATCTCTTAAAGGATTCTGAAATACTAGGTAAAATGAACTTGGACAGGAAGAAGATAAGTGCCATAGCACACTGTGTTATAGCTCCTGCCCAAAAACATCGTTTAGCAGAAATTTTGAAATATTCAGAATTTTCAATTAGTATTGATGAGTCTACGGACATAAGTGTACACTCATCGATCTGTATTGTCGTGCGATATGACGATGAGAATAGGAAAAAAGTCTGCGACTCGTTATGGGATATTATTCCAGCCTACAGAAGAGGTTACGAAAAGGAAAAAGTTGACGCAGAATATGTATTTGAAGCAGTCATTGATACGTTTAAAGAAGCAGATATTCCACTAGAGAACATAATAGGTTTTTGCTCTGATACTTGTAATCTGATGATGGGACGATGCAACTCTGTCGCCTCCAGATTCAAGAACTTAAATCCCAATATTAGAATAGTTAAATGCCCTTGCCATCTTGAGCATTTAATATCTCGAGATTCTACCAATGTTTTTCCACCAGAATACTTAGAAATAAATTCGTTAATTTATAACTACATTTCTAGCAGCTCAAAGAGGATGAATAGCTGGCTAACATTACAGAAAAAGTTAGAAATACCTGAATTAGCTATTTTAAGAACAGTTTTAACTCGTTGGCTATCGCTATATGCAGCAATACTGAGAATTCTGCGAAGATGGAATGCATTAATAATATTTTTTGAAAATGAAGTTTTACAGAATAAAGAGACTGACACTGAAAAAAGTGCCGAAAAAATATTAAACAGTATGCAAGACCCATTGATGCAGGCGTGCTTGATATTTTTGGAAGGTGCACTGTCTAAATTAACAAAAGTGAATGAGTCTTTACAATCAGAACGACCAATAGTTCCAGAAGTAAACGACAGAATGACGGATTTGTATTTACATTTTGTAAAAATGTATATGATAGACGATTATGTAAAACAAACCGATATTTCCAAGATCAATCCCGAGGATGAAAACAAATTTAAACGTTTGGAAGATATGGATATTGGAATACGAACTGCACAATTTCTGAGTCAGCAAAATGATGATCATTGGGAAACTGATTTCCGAAAAGTATGTCAAACATTTTACATACAAGTATGTGTCGAAATTAAAAAAGATGTTGTATTAGCAGTATGAACGATAAAATATTTTTCTTTCACCCCAATAATGTTCTGAGCAAAGACTTTCATCGCGAACATTTCACATTAGAGGAAGTTTTTAAAGCATTTCCGCAACTAAAGGTATCAAAAATTATGATGTACAAAATGTTATTAACGACGAATGGAAAAATATTTGTATTTACGATTTCTCCGATGAAGTTGTTGCGAAAATGAAAAATATTAAATATGCTGATGATTTTTGGTACGTCGTCAGGGAAATCGTTGATTCAGAAGGAAATTTATTATTTTCAAATTTAGCTAGGTTTGCTCTCACTGTATTTTGCATTCCTAACTCTAATGCTGCGCCAGAAAGAGTGTGGAGTAAACAAAACCTAGAGAAAACGAAATTGAGAAATCAATTGAGTTTTCTAACAGTACGGGCTATACTGTTATCTACAGAATATGTGAAAGATCAAGGAGGTATTATGAAATTCAGACCAACTGATTTCATGATAGAAAGAATGGCAAAATTGAGTCGTGTCAAAGGATTGAAAACAGCAGTGAATGTTACCAAAGATATAAATTTATATTATTATGGTAGTATTACGCTACGTGAAAGCTTAAAAAGAAAGTGTGCAATAGATGAAATGTTGTTTTATGGGAAATATCCAAAAATGATTCCAATACTCAATTGAATTTGTATTCTCTAGCTGAAGATTGCGAGGATAACGATGCAAATTATGAGTTTCAGGAATTACTTAAACTGAATAACGAAGAAACAAATATTGATAGTGAAACCAGGACTGACGAACATCTCACAAGTTATCCAATTCTACAAGAAATAATGAGCGATAACTATCTTAATAATAATGAAAGTGAAGTATTTTCTTGTAATGGCCGTGAAAATGAAAATATTTCATGCAAAAACGAAAATAATTGTGAAAATAAGAATGGTACTTGTGCAAACGAGAATATTACTTATGAAAACGAGATGGTCGATTGTGAAGACGATAATATTATTTGTCAATTCAACAATTTTGCTTATGAAAATTACAATAAATCTTATCAAAATATTGATAATCATGAGCACAACGATGCTAATGAAAAAAAAGTAATTAACAATGGTTTGGAAAATGATGCTGATAAAGTAA
Source organism: Torymus aiolomorphi (assembly GCA_036365515.1). Classification (NCBI taxonomy): domain Eukaryota; kingdom Metazoa; phylum Arthropoda; class Insecta; order Hymenoptera; family Torymidae; genus Torymus; species Torymus aiolomorphi. Next base: position 217,999,637 of record CM070873.1, on the reverse strand, counting down.
TGAACTGTAGGGTGATACTAGAAAACGGTTTGATTTCAGATTATCAGTATTATTGTCTTGCAAGTGATAGTCGAACAATTGGAATGTATACACGGACAGACAACCATCCTATAAGAGATTATCGGGAGGATAATGATGGTTCAGAAAAAAGTGAAGCTTGTACCGTATCTCAACATGAAATACAACTTTTTGCGCATGAATATAAGTCATTAATTGGTAATAGATACATTGACAGTGATGTCATCGATGCGTTTGGCGTAATCCAAGAGAAGAAATGGATTAACACGGTCGTTGTTTCCACCCAGCATACCAAATTACTTTTACATGATATCAATCAAATAACGATTGATAGTAACTGGTTTATGTTTCATTTGAAAGGTACGTTCCAAGGTAAAATCTTGATGCCTTATGAAATTAATAATCACTGGTGCCTATTTATTGTCGACGTCGATAAAGGCACGCTATGTCATTTAGATCCAATGAACGCAGAAACTAAGCGGAAATTATCAGGTAGAGGAAAAATTTGTACGAAAAATTTCCTAAATTATTTAAGACAGTCCAGGAACCACTCTTCAAATAATTTACAAAATATTAAATGGGTCTATCTACCACTTGAAGACCATAATATACCTAGACAAAATGATGGTTGGAACTGTGGAGCATACGTTATGCATTATATGGATTGTCTTGGACGTGGACGAGGGTTCAAATCCGCATTTGACCCTTCCGAATATAGGCAACATATATTGGATTTATTAATAACAAAATCAGAACCTATGCAGAGAATATGTATGTTTTGTTTTTCAAAAAAGCAAAAACAAGTTAAATTACTATGCGAAAAATGTCATAGATATGTTCATAAACAATGTGCAAGATTCGAATTATTTTGTACCCCTGAAATTCAATCAAGCATTATATTATTCAATTGCACACTGTGTTCAATGAATAATTGAACGAAACGCAAGTTTTAAAGGTAGTATTCAATAAGTAATTGAACAAAACATACAATTTTCAAAAGATTGTATGGGCTTAACAAAAAAGCCACGCATTCTAAGAACACATTTTTGTACAAATTTAGAATTAAATTTGAATAAATTAAGTGTCTTATGATATAAGTCGTATCAACATATTTAGCTTATTAAAAAGCTACGCGGTTCTCGCGTATTTATTATTTCATAAAGAAGATTAGTATTACAATAACATTTGAAAACTTAACAACTAATGTTTCTATAATTTATAAAATGAAAATATACTTTGTGATATTTAATAAATACCGAGAACATAAGTCGTACCAAGTACGTATTCGAAGCAACGCATTTTTTTTTCATATTTACTAACATTAATTAATGTTTATTGATATAATTAAAAAATATAAGACGTACCTTTTCAAAATGAAAATCCTTATTTTTTGAATACGTACACTAATGAAAAAAAAAAAAAAAATTGTACGTGGATTGTGCTTACATGAAAGCGACATAGCAAATATAGGTAAAATAAAATTGAAGATATTATTTAAAGAATATTGCTTTATAAATAATTTTTTTCAGCATTCATTCGATCACAAATTGTCTTGCATAGAGATGTACCAAGAAAGCATGTGAAGGACTTTTTCACGAGAAATCAATTAAGGGAAATTTAACATTGCTTGTCGTATAGCAATTGAACCATGAAAACGTTGAAGATATTTTGAAGTAAATATTACTCTATTATTATAAATAATATATAATAGCGCACTGAGAATTTTTCATATACACACACGCACACGCAAACGCACACGCACACATAAACACACACTAGCTGGTTACTCTGAAATTTTTTTTTCATCTCCACCAAGCTTTCTGTTGGCAGAAGAAATAATAACATTAATTTTGATTCATCCTATATTAATTATAATAATAACTCTGAAAACGTTAATTATAAAATGAATTAAATTATTGGTTTGTTAATATAACATTCATCACCCATTGATAAAAATTAATTTTGTAAATTCTTAAAATGCAACTTCATTATAGACATTTATTGCTTCTACATAAAATACTAAATCTTTTAAAATGTTAAGAACTTTGTCCTCTTGCAGGTTACGATTTTACAACTTCGCAACACAATGTTTCTTCACCACAGATCGGAGAACAGTGGCACAGTGTTACCAAACGATATCAAGGGTGCGTTCCGTTACTGCTGCCAGCAACTGGCCAGTAACTTCTGTCCTTGTCTAACGCATTTCATCGTATCGCGCTATCTCTCTCACTCTGCTTGCTGCCGGCAATTCGGAATATACCCCAAGTCTTACGGGTTGTACGAGACGTACTGAGACCGTCACTGCAGTGTATTGTGCAAAGTCGTGCGTTTGAATCGTAGGTACTTACGTAGGTACATCGTGTCGTAAACCTTGGTGCCATCAGCGACACCATTGCGATGTATTGTACATAGAATATTGTAATGATTTTATACGCGTATAATGTCGCAAATTGTTTGTTTATACTAGGTATAAGGTTATGTGCGTGCAGCGTCAATTATTTGCGCTGTTGTACTCCTCGTATCCGTTGCCCCAGGTCCCTCCAGTTCTAGACTCAAGAAGAATGGCCAGCACTACTTATGAGAATTTTCTTTACCTTTGGGGGTTGAGTTATCTGCATCCAATATTTAGGTAAGTTAAAAGTGAATTATTTAGTGCAACATTTTCATTTGTAACGTATTAATATAATACAAGTAATATTCATTTATTCATTCGGCAGAGTATAATTACATATAGATTAAGTTTGTGTGATAAAGTTTAAATGAACAATGCTTTTTTTTTATGAAAAAAACTTTCCAAGAAAATTATGATATAAGATAGTAATAAATAATTTGTGTTTTTTTATTCATTAGGGAATTCATTAAATACTTTCATCGCAACAATTACATTATTTTTTAATTACTTAATTGCTTCACTGATTTCAGATAATATAATAATACTTTAATTTTTGGTAATACTTTTTGTATCTATAAATTTCTTCTTTAAATTATTAATAATAATGATTTGGTCTTATTAATTAAATTAAAAAGTAAATATTTTTTATTTTTATCAGTGTGGACTTTATGTTTATCTCATTTAATATTCCTACCTAAAATTTTGTATGTATAAAATTTTATGTTTTACATAGGTCAACCATCACAGCAGGGCTATGGTGGCCCATCATCGTCCACCACCCCAGTTGCATCAACAGAATCCTCATCATCAGCAAATGTTACCAGATAAGGGCAAACTATTCAATCTTTGCAGATGCAGGGAACGGCTCAACAGCAAGGAAACTACGAGCAACCCTCACACCAACTTCCCTCTACAACCACAGTTGCCTCACCGACAGCCACCACTGTTTGTTCGACCCAATTACTGGGTAAAATTCTTTCACGCTTTTTGGTGTAAGTACACATGTATTTAAGATAAGTTCATGTAATGCTTGTGTTTGTGTAATATTAATTACGTACTATATACCTGCACATTTGCATGTCATCTTTTGGATTAGTGATTGAAATATACTTTTATTTGAACCAAAATACCATTCTTTATTTTTTATGTTAATACTTTCAGTGCAATGAGTAAAATTAGCATTTTATAGTTTCATAGTTACGTTAGATTGTTTCAAAATTTTAGATTTTTGTAAATTTCAGAGTTTCTAGATTAATATTCTTTAAAACTATTTATTTAAAATATTTAATGGATGAAAAAAAAACATTTGTATTAAATTATCTTATTTTTAATATTTAATTTCAAAATATATTTTAGATTCATGAATTAGATTGGTGTCCATTTCAACAAAACTGATTAGCTACCTCTTGTCAAGACTGTACAGTCAAAATTTCTGATACTAATAATCCTCGCAGAGCTGAAAGTATTCTTACAACAAATTCTCCAGTATGGAGAGCTGAATATACTGTGAGTCTATTACAACTTTGAAAAACTTGTTAATATATCAAATTTAATCCTGAAATATCCTTTTAGCCTTTTGGAGAGGGGTTAGTTGTTCCCATAGTTGTTCCACAATTAAGAAGAGGAGAAATAGTCTCTTACTTTGGAATATGTCTAACTTATCAGCTCCAATTTAGACATTAGTTGGGCATACAGATGTTGTTCTGGAATTTCAATGGCGGCAACGAAAAACAGGTATCTGAAGCTTTTAATGTTAAATATTAAATCTTTGAAACTAATAAATTGAATCATTTACATTCAATTTTAACTTTAAATATTGAAAAATCAATCTGTGAAATGGATTACTAATGGGTATATAATGATTTTACTGGAATCTTCAAATGATTAGTATGTTTCAAAGTTCAAAGAAATAAAAAATTAGCTTATTATTATGCAGACCACCAACATTAGTATAAGAATATATTTTATTTCTCTGTTAAATTAAATTTTATTAAACTTACAAATTTTAGACAAAAATGATTTTGAACTTATAACATGGTCCAAGGATCAATGCTTAAGAATATTTAAAATCCTTCCTCTATTAAAAAAGGTAAATACATTTTAATTTATTTGTTTGTTAAAAAATTTTCCAAAAAATAATTTTTTTTTTCGTTTTAGCTATGTGGACATGATATGGATGATGGTAATTGTGTTTACTCTCAATATACAGAAGATAATAACGTGAGTAATATTTTTTTAAAGTTTATGATTATTCATTTAACTCTTGTATATTTATCTAAACGTTTAATTAAGGAACATTACAATCTGTGCATGAACTTCAGCTTCATGAATCAAACAACGAAGGTGAAATAAATTATCCTACAACAAATATGGACGCTACAACATTAAATCATGATAACGACCCATCTAAACTGGAAAAGGAAACACCACCTTCTACTCAACCTAAAGCTCTACAACAAGAATTTTCTTTAATTAATATCAATATATCAAACATAGAAGTATGTTAACTTTTACATTTAAGTCTATAAACACTTAATTTTCTATGCTAAAAGTATAATTTTTATTTTAAAAGGTTAATACAATAGATGCAACAGAACGGACTTGTACAGTAACTGCAGCTAACAAAAACTATAATGTAGTATTGAAAGTTAATTTTCCAGGAAATTATCCATATAGTGCTCAGCCTACATTTCAATTTTGTCCTGGTACCACTATAGATAATACAATAAAAAAGAAATTACTTAAAGTACCAAAACAAACAGCTCAACAAAGAGTTAGAAAAAATCGATCTTGTTTAGAACCTTGTTTAAGGCAATTAATTACAACTTTAGAGCAAGTGAGTAAAAAATATAGTAAAATTTTAATAAAAACTTCATAAACTTGTTACTCATCCTATAGAAGTCCCTACTGGAAAAGCTCAACTGATTATCAGCTGATAATCAGGTGAAAATCAGGTGAAAATCACGCCGAAACGTCATCTGATTATCAGCTGATTTTCACGTATAAATCGTGTTGAAATGTGCATTTATTGTGAATTATTATTATTTGTTAACATAAATTATTATCATCGTTCATTTATTTTAATCTACGAACAACTAATGTGTTTAAAAACTGTAGATGCTGGCTAAGAAGTTATGAATTATTTGTCATAATTTAGAAAAGTAAAATTAATTATAAAAAATTCAAAACCAACATTAATCAATGATAATAATAATTAATAATAAATGAAAATATCGACATGATTTTCAAGTGAAAATCAGTTCATGATCAACAGATAATCAGTTGAAAATCACCTGACAGTCATCTGATAGTCACCCGATTATAAGGTGATTCTCAGCAGATATGCACCTGAAAATCATGTTGATATTTGCATCTAGTATTATTTATTATTAAAATTTATTATTGTTTGTCTCAAATTTTTTTTATTTATTTTTACATTCGTAAATTATGACAATTCAAAATATCTTTGCCTTATCATCAACATTTTTGGAAACACATGAATTAATTGCAGATTCAAGTTTATTTAGATGAGAATAATTTATAATAATAAATAATAATAATTAATAATAAATGCAAATATCAACCCGATTTTCAGGTGAAAATCAGATGATAATCGGGTGACGTTTTGGCGTGATTTTCACCTGATTATCAGCTGATAATCAGCTGAGCTTTTTAAGAAGGGGTGTAACATAATGATTTAACAAATATGTCAAAATAGCGAATTTCTAACAAAAATGCTAGTTTTTTGAGGGTTAAATGTTCACAAGAATTTATATTTTATTTTTACAAAATTGTTTTTAAATTTCTTAATATTTTGTATAAAGAAGACTTTGAGCATCTAGAAAAATATCCTTGAGATATTTAAATTTTTTCTTGTTATAGACATGTGTAAAAGGTGAAGCAGAAAATGATCACTTAGGATATCACATACAGCATACAGAGAATTTTTTAAATTCGAATAAAATTTGTTCAAATTACCAAGCTCATACATTCCTTATCCACGAACATCTGGTACTAAATTCTGTAGTGTAGGTTAGTGTGAACAATATTTATATTAAAATTATTTTACTGAGAAGAAAAATATTGTAATTTTTAATAATATTTAAGGTACACTGGTATGTTTTGGTCAATCTTTTTATGCACCAAGAGCTTCCATCAAACCAGAAGGTGCAACTCCTCGACTTTGCGACTCCTGAACTTTTGAAGCCACTATCTCAGACGGAATATTGTTTTGATATTACAGCTACAACTTATTGTAGTAATAGTAATATATATAAATAGTAATAAATAAAATAAATAAATTTATAGAATAATTTTATTCTCTTCATCTCTCTCACATATCACCCATCATACAAAACACTATCCGACTACCTCAAAATTCATATAACTACCATCCGACTTGAGATTAGTTTGTGGAAAAAACTTATTTTCAGTAATTTTTATAATTATAGCCTCTTTTAGGAGCATCAGTCAGTTCAACAATGCATTCATTCCTTGTTATACTGTATATTTTATAACAATTATAATGTATTAATACACTCTACATTTTATTCTTCTTTAATGTTGGTTTAAGTCATTTTTATTAAGTAATCGATGTACACAAATTGATATAATTTTTTGTTTTGTTTCGTTTTCTTTTTTAATAAAAAAAATGCAGCAAATAATAATTTATATGTATTTCTTTTTACAATTTTACTTTACTCCGCGGCTACTTGGATCTACAAATTATTTAAATATAATCGACTGCAGTGCGCGTGTTCCGAAATGCATTTTTTGGCGCATTCTTGAACATGACCGCTCTGAAGTTGGCCAACGCCCGCGGTAACCATTTTCCATTTTCGAATACTGAGACCACGCGCGCGCAAACGGTCATAGCATTGATTGCGGAACGGAACGCTGGAACGCTCTTCTCGGTGCGCTCCGCTCCGAGCGGTGCGGTGCAGAAATCTTTGTTTGCCCAACCCTGGCACGTAGGGGAAGGCGGGGCATGACGTGTCAGGTAGATAAGTTTGGCACCCTCATATTTTTAATATTAATGAATGTAAAAAATGTAATTTTTACGTAAATCTAATTAGATATGCTTTTAGAATTTTCCTCTATACTTTTGAGATTATAGATAATGTTTAACATTTAATTTAATAAGATTGAAAATCGGTGCTTAGAAACAAGGTTGACTTCATTTTTAAGTCGCTTGGAGCAACGAGAAAATGATTTTTTTTCTAAATGAGACCAAACCTATTTGATAGTTTCAACTTTTATCTTTCAAGCCCTGTTTTTGTTATTTTCAGAAAATCTTTATAAATAATATAATTAAAAATGAAAATGGTATTAACCTTTAGAGGACGGGGATTTGGGTTTACTGTTTTCTCTCACTTTTCTATAGAAATCGAGTTTTTGTGATGTCTCACATCTCAAAACTAACACATGTAAAGGGTCGATCATGGGCATGGCCCGTATAGGGGCCATCCCGTCCTCTAAAGGTTAAAATGGGGCATGACGTGGCACCCTGGCGGGGCACGCGTGGCACACTCGGGCGTATCAGTGCGCCGCGGCGGCCGCCGAGCGAAGTGATGTAACCTACAAACCTACAAACCAAAAACGGAGCAAGATGGGTTAACAACTACGCAGTGCAATAATTTAGTTTTAAGTAGTTTTTAGTTTCAATTATTACATTAATAAGTAAATAACGATTATTTCGACTGCGTATTAAGTTATATTTAGAGTAGAAAAAAGCCACTTGAAGACTTAAACACAAATCAGCTTGATTTATCCATTGTTAATAATAATTCAGCTTCCTTAAATAATGAAAATTACTTTAGAGAAGTAATACCTGAAGAATCAATTGTAGATACTCAAACTGCCTTTTTCAATGGTCAGGTAGTTCAAATATGCTACATAGATAAAAATGATGCGAAATCTTTAAATTTAAACTTATTGTAATAATAATGATAATTTGTTAATCAAACAAAAGTATTATGTTGTGATCACATTTTATAAGAAGGAATTTATAATATAAAATCATTTATTAAAATGTAATAATTTATTTTAAAATAAAAATTGTTATGTTCCTTAATAAAAATAAAATTTTAAATTTTTAATAGACTGATTAATTATTTGATTTTTGAAAATTTTATTATGGCATAATTATTAAAGTATTAATTACTGGAAAAAAGAATTGAAAAATACCTATAGTAAAATATTAAATTTGACCGTGCCATGCGTGCCCCGTCGGGTGCCACAATCCACCCGCCGGTGGGGCACGTAGAGCATTTTTTTCAGAATTTCTTTTCTGTATTTTATCAATAATTAAAAGAAAATGAAAAAAAAGTTAATAGTTTATTTTATTTTATTTTTTTCTGATCTAATTATTCCGTTTTTGTACATTTTGAAATAATACACGGTTTAGTTGTTATTTTTAATCAAAGTTAGGGTGTCACACGTGCCCCGCCCTCCCCTATGAGGCGTTTCACGTCAACTGCCCCAGCGCCGCGCGCGAGCGCCAAATCGTGCTATTTCTAACTCATGTTTATGATACCAAAATGTAATTAAAAAAATGGTTTTATAAGCGTTTCCGACGTATTTTTTCCTCAGCTTTCCAATGGTGTAGGCAGTTTTTCCGAAATTTTCCGTTTTCCCCTTCAAAAAATACAAAACGTCTTATATCTCAAAAAGTGTATTTTTAATATTTTTTTGACCATTTAGATCAAAACCTAAGCATTTTTTACATAGGAAATGATTTTTGTCATAATTTGCTCAGGATGTTTTCCTCGAGAAATAGAACGTGAAAGAGTAGCGCAACGGCTCTCCTGCGCGCGGGACGTCGCGTAAACTAGGCCTGCCTCGCTACCTAATAACCTTTCATAATCTTTACCTGTTCTTTCTAATTCTTTGTAATGTAAGAATAATATTTTATTGGCTTTTTTTATAAAAAAAAAAAAAAAAAAAAACAGAATTTCATAGCTAACAGCAATATAGTAACTATACTAACGCTTTTTTCTCACTGCAGATAATTTTTCTTTGTTTTTTCTAACAGTTTTTCTCGGGAAGATTTGATATTCAGAACTTAAAGAGATTTTTTTGAGCTTCAATGTACTTTCATCAATTGGAATTTCATGGTATTGTAATGTGCCTGGTATGAATTTAGCCTTATCCAGTTTTGGTTTTAGTTTTAAGACAGTATCTTAACATGATTCTTTACTGCTATAAAAAACTTCGGGTTCTTTGCAATAATCTGTAGCCCAGTTATAAAGCTTTTCTGGCGTTAAAATATGATTATTAGAAGAAACTTATAGACTCGCTCGTTTTGCACCTCTTTTTAGGTTGGCGCCTATACCATCGCATGCACCTTTACCATGCGCCGTGGCATAAAAATGCCACTCAGCTGGAACACCAAAATCTTTCTCATGAAAAAGAAGATTTAGAAAATTAGATTTATTTTTAAAATGCTGACCTGCTCCGTCAGTCAAATAATAGACTTTTTTTTACTATGAATTTAGTTTTGAGGTAAGATATAGTAACTTTTTGATATTCATAAACGGCAACAGTATCATGGTTTAGATTGTCGGTAATCACAGCAATGCTTACATGTTTAAGCTCTAATTCATTTTCTTTATAATACACAACAACGGTAAAAACAGTTGCTTGGTTGTCGTTCCAGTGGAACGATTGTGTAGAATTTTGTACAACGAACGCATAATTTTCGGCAAAATCACAACACACAAGAAATTCTCCATGTTGAAGGTTGTTTTTTAAGTCACTTACAGAAAGTGATTGATTCTTAGCAAAAAAATAGTGAGATTTTAATTTTACCTATTTTTCTCCCAGTATGTCCATAAATTCATGAACATTTACAGTTTTAGAAGCTATTGTATCTGTTTGAAACCATGATTCATACTCTATTTGAAAAATATCACTTTCATCAAAAAATTCAAGCAAATGTTTACATAATATGGACATACTGGGGCAATCTAAACAGTCACCCAAATAGCATCTATCGTGTGCATCATTACACATAATTGCTTGGATGCAATCGTGATAGTTTTTAAGAGGCAATCTAATATCTTTTATTAAATTTTCTAAATCCATAGCACTTAGCATGAGCTTTACGTTTTCGTGATGTACACACACGCATACATTATGCGTACCACTACTTCCAGCTATAAAGCAGAATGTGGTGGCCTCAATTGTGTAAATTTAGTAAAGCCAATATTAACGTGTTCATTTTCTTTTTTATATGAACTATACAGTTCATTTAAATTACCAAGCAGTAATCTTTTTTGAACATGTTCTCTTTTACCATTGCTCTGCTTAACAGATATGTAATCTTTTAAACCTGGCATAATTCGGCTTACATCATCTTTTTCATAAAATGTTTTCACTGAATTTACAGTTTCAGCTGAAAGTAGTTTGCCACTTTTATTAGCAGGTATTGAAAAAATTCCACTTTTAGCTACTAAATTTTTTGCTTCGCGAGCTTCCCGTTCAGTGCAAGTGAATTCTCGCATTAAGTCCCTACGAGACCAAAACTCAGGCGCAAGAGTTAGTAACTGAGTTCTCTCTTACTTATTTGTTGATTCTGAAATCTTTTTCTTTATTTGTTCAAGAACTGCAACACCAGCTTTGTGATACTCATCGTTACACACTATTTTAGCTTTTTTAGAATCAGCTGGAGGTAAACTTGATTTATGTTTATAAATTTGGCGTTAATAGTTAGAATAAATTTTTGCTTTTTCTGGTACTAAGAGATATTCGCTTCTTAAAAGTGTTGGAAAGTCGATCAAATCTTTTATTTTATATGAAGGGTGATCATTTTTATTTAAAGGATTTATGCATTTTAATTTCCAAGTTGAATCCATTTTAGTTGCTACAATAAACGAAAGAAATAACGAAACAAAAAATTACCGATGATTTAATCATCAAATACACGAAAGACACTATGAAATCCAAGTTTGATTGTATTGACAGAAGTTCGAAAAAATTTCGAAGAGGGATAAAATGAAAAGTCATTGCAATTATATACTTTCGACGTGACGATTCACATACTGATAAAAAATTCCGATATGAAAGCCACCTATCGAAAGAAAAATGCGTTCTATTTCTCGAAGAAAACATCCTGAACAAATTATCAAAAAAAGTCATTGCCTATGTAAAAAATGCTCAGGTTTCGATCTAAATGATCAAAAAAAATATTAAAAATACACTTTTTGCATAATACATATTAATTTACACATATTCTTACAATTTTTTTTTCATTTATCTTCGATCTCATCCGTGATGTTGTAGTTAGGATCTAAAAAGCTGGTATAAAAGAGAATATTTCATGTAAATCACCTTTATTTTACGAGTAACTCAGAAAAAGCTACAATACGGATACATGCAGTTTCTAAATCCGTTTTTTCTCAGTTTTTTATAAACACTGTGAATGATTTCTTTTTTCCAAATGAGAAAGGTACTTTACTTTAGATAAGTATGCAATAAGTGCTAACTTTCACAATGAAACCGAGTTGCTTTCTCTTTAAAATTTAACTTACAATAAGATATATTTATAAAATTTTATAATTATAATTTTTTAAAGTCGTAACATAAAGATCAGAAAGAATTTTTACAATTCTATTAAAAATAGTGACATATAAACCGAAATTTTCGCCCAAGATAAAAAAAAATAAATGGGCATACAAGTGCGCTTCTATTTTGCTAGTACAGAAAAAAGATACTCACCTTCTATTACAATTTATAGTGCTTATATACTTAACTTAGAAATCTGATATGGTATTATTTGTTCACAATTTTAATGATAATAACAATTAACCATATTAAATATTCACTAAACTTATTAAATGATAAATCATATGTCCGTAAAATAGTAACACATATACCTTTGTGTAGCCTTTATTGTACAATCCGTATACTATCTTATAAAATTCTATACCATTTGCAAATAAGGAAGAATAAAACGTTTTATATTAAAAAAAATTCTAATACATATCTGTTTGTTTAATATAACAATATGAGATATATTGTTATTATAAATAATTATTACTTAGTGTATTACATCCATGTCCTGTAGATAATTTAATGATATTGATAAAGAAATTGACGGATGTTATCTCTAGTATAAATCAGTAAACGGCAAATCGCTTCAGATACTTGCCTGCCGATCAATTTTATGATCGACGTCATGGTTTATAATAATTTCGTTAATTTTTGAACACTTAATTAGAATAGTGTTTAATTAATAAATAATGTGAAACACATTTATGCGGAAAAACGTATTGTGGAAGCTCGAGTAACGAGGATCAGTTCTACGAGCGTACCGTGATATGGGAAATCAATGTCAGCAATTGTTTAGATCATTTCAAAACACTTCTTCAAGATCTGAATTAATCTTGTGTAATCGGTCAGGGCAATAGGCACGGACCGCATTGTTCCCACTGTTACTGAGAGCAAGTGTCCGAAGAAAAGGCAGCATCAACGTTTGTAAATTCGCCGAGTCACCGATTGCGTAGCTGCTTTAAAAGAAATTCCTGTACGCACGGTTTCAGTCATGCGCTAGCTGCTGAAGAGATAAGTATATAACATCTGTGTGTTAAATCATGTCAAGGTCTTGCTTCTATTAATACTTTACCAATACAATTTTGATATTCGCGTGATTCAAGTGTACATCAAATATTAACTATTGAAGAAACAGTGTATAAAGTAAGAAATAGAACTAAATATAGTTTGTGAATTAATCAATAACCAAGATGCCTATAGATAGTGTTGTCAATCTCGACGATATCAAGAAGATAGCTTATCGTGCCAGTGAAAATGACCAGTCAGTAGAAGTAATCAACTATCGTTTGGAGCCATATTCTAAAGAGAAAGTCGGCTTCCTCGGTAACCACCAAAAACTCGAAATCACAGTCAAACAAAACAAGAGCGGCGATGAAGCTACGAAACTCAATTGTTTCCTTAAATCTTTACCTCGCGACTCCCCGGAGCAATGTTCTTACATAGAACAACATGGTGTTTATGATCAAGAGGCTGAATTTTTTAACGAGTTGATGCGACATTTTCTAGAGGTAACATATGTGGGCAATGTGGAACCTTGGACACCAAAATGCTACCTAGCAACCAACAGTGTTATAGTTTTTGAAGATGTCAGAACCGGAGGATTTGCAATGCCCGAGAGCAAAATTCTTGAGGGCGTAACTCTGAAGGCCGCTGCCATGACTATGGCACGACTGCACGCAGCTTCCATACTAACTGAAAAGAAATTAGGCAAACCTCTAAATCAACTATATCCTCGAGCTTGCGTCGAGCAAATATTCACAGACACTACACGAAAATATGGTTTAAAACTTCTTGAAGAGCTCATAATTGAAATAGCCAAGAAACATGGTAGAGTTGTCGACAATGTACATGAAACTTTAGAATCGGTCTTTGACTATATGCAGTATAAGGACAAGAAACACTGTGTTATATGCCATGGCGATGCCTGGCCTAATAATGTTATGCTGACCTCGCATAATCCTCCAAAATGCCTCCTAGTAGATTACCAAATGGTACGTTATGCGCCGCGAATGTGTGACGTTGCACAGCTGTTATACCTGAGTACTACCAAAGATATAAGACAGAAAGAGGAGCAGGAAATGATTAAGGCCTATTGGAATGAACTTTGCCAGACTTTGATGAAGTGCAATCCCTCGATTCAGAGACCAAGCCTAGAGGACTTACAGAAGGAGTACGAAGAGAACAGGCTGATGGCTTTAGTCATTTCTATTATCTATTTTCCACTGATTTTACTGAATAAAGAGGTCTTTCGAGACTATGAAGATCACCCTAAAATATTTTACGAAAAGTTCGTATTTAAGAAGAACAACGACTCTGTCTTTGAACAAATGGAAAAGGATGAAAACTTTGGTAAAAGGATTACGGAAACAGTTATCGAATTCGTGGAAAACTGTAAAACACGCGAATAAGCATAAAAATAATATTAATATCACCATATAAATTAACACTTAATAATTTTACACTTTAGCCTAAGCTATTTTTCTATAGAAACGCTGTAAATAAATATTGGATATGGATATTATAGAGTGATTAATTATTGAATCCCTTTTGAAATCCACAAAAACGTTTTGTTTCTTTGATTTATATTCCAGGAAATAATGAGTATGTACAAAGAAATATTTCCTTACAGAAATTTCAATATTAAATTGTAAGTGTGCGATATTCATGCAAAATCTTACTAGGAGAGTGTGCTACTTGTGGTTTAGGCATTTTACTTAAAATTTAGGACATGTTTTCGGAAGTAAAAATATGAAGAAAGCCACAATAGTAGACCTAATGCTCTATAAGGGAGAATGTAAATAAGCGCTGCGCGACGCTGCGCGGCGCGGCACTACGCTGTCGCATTGATTAGGTACTTGTAGACCACAAAGCTAATTGGTTAATATTTAAATATTAGCCAATCAGCGACGAGGTCTACAAGTAATGAATGCGACAGCGTAGCGCCGCGCAGCACTTATATACATTTTCCCTAAGAAACTCAGGTTATGGCTATATCAAATCTTATTTTTTTTAAATGTTGATAAGCAGACTTTTCAAACAATAATCAAACAATCTGTAAAAATCGTATATGAGGAAATTCAGAATTTATTTCAACTTATCGCGTTCACAAAACCGGTCCAAATTTTGTTTGAAAGCACATACGGTTAAAAATTTTGTGTAAAATATGAATCCTGTGTAATTTAAATTTTGTGTAAAATTTCTTGTGTAAACTTTTACACAACATTTGTGTAAAATGTACACAAGCGTGTGTAAAATTTTCAATTTACACAAATTTTATGTAATATATTCAATTTACACAAACTTTGTGTAATATGTTCAATTTACACAAACTTTATGTAAAATTTCAAATTGCGGAATTTGAAAGAAATGTATATAAGTCAAAATTCAATTTGTCTAATAATGAAATTATATACCTATGTAGGAAACAATGTATTATTTCGCAATGCTTCGTTAAAATTAAATAAATTTATTTGAATAACATTTGAAAAAAATTTACCAGTATTTGGAAAGGTATTGGAGTTTTTTTCGTGGCAAGACTGCGTGTATGCTGTGGTTGAAAAATGGTCTAAAATTAAAATTAAAAAAAAACTGCAGCGTACAATGTTTGCACAGAAGGCGATATTATTATAATTAAAGTAAACATTATATAGTTACAAAACATTTCTTGCTACCGTGATATTTGCGTAAGTTCCGAAAATTTTAATAAAAGTTTTTAAATACGACTAAATCGTATAGTACATTTTTTCCCTGATACATATTAAGGTGGTTCTATGAGCAGATATAGTACTTAAATATAAAATATTCTACAATAAATGGTTCTCATACTGCAAAGTGAGAACCCATATAGTATCATAGACCGATACTTTAACTTACGGAACAAAAATTTTTTAACGAAATTTCAGTACTAACAAAGTAGATATCGCTAGTGTAAAAAAATGATGCAACAAATCGCTTTAATCTTTTTCAGTTTTACTTCAATTTCAATTTTTAAAGGCTCATTTTCATCTTTGTTGGATTTCATTACGAGGTATCGTGGATCAAATTAAAAAATTTTTAAAACCTTAAAAGTTACAGGCAATTGTTTATAGCATTTTGGCTCGAATTCATATCAGATTCGTACAAAACTTGATAAACAATTTCCTGTAACTTTTAAGGTTTTAAAAATTGTTTAATTTGATCCACAATACCTCGTAATGAAATCTAATAAAGATGAAAATGAGCCTTTAAAAATCGGATTGAAGCAAAACTGAAAAAGATTAAAGCGATTTGTTATATCATTTTTTTACATTGACGATATATACCTTGTTAGTACTAAAATTTCGTTAAAAAATTTTTTTTCCGTAACTTAAAGTACCGATCTATGATACTATATACGTTCTCACTTTGCAGTATGAGAACAATTTATTGTAGAATATTTTATATTTAAGTACTATATCTGTCCATAGAACCCCCTTAAGTTTGAAATAAATCCAAAGTCAAGGGAGTAGATCGAATTTTTATTTAAAAAAATGAGTCGCAGGCAGGCTGTATTAATTACAAAAGATTGGCGTTAAAACGTAATACAGAGTACAAAAAACAAAATCGCATGTGTACCTACAACTTTTCTGGCGAATCAACGCGAAGTTCGTTGAAATGACCTCGAGCTTGGGGAGAGGTATTCGAATCATGGACAAATAGCGTGGCTTGTCATATTCAAGAGTAATTCTTCTAATTACCACATAAGCAGGTAAAATAATGATCATCGCGTAAGTGTGTAGGATTAACTAATATATAAAAAAACGCGATTACGCGGCGTCGCGAATAAATTATCTAAAATTAATGACACTAATGACTTATATCGAAGATGAGCGTCTGTAGCATAGCGGACGGCCCGATTAGCACCGCCTCTCAGTATCGCCAGAAAAGGGACCAAAATCGGCGTGCACGGACATTAATCGAGAGCTCACGTCACGAACCCTGTCGATCACCCTGTCCTCTCCCATAAATTTTTGTGTAAAACGGTAGTTTACACAGGTTTGTATAAAGCCGCGATTTTACACAAATTTGTATATAAAACACCGGTTTTACACAAATTTTTGTGTAAAACAGCGATTTTACACAAATTCTTGTGTCGAATTTTTACACAATGTTTGTTTACATCATTTACACAAATTTTTGTGTAAAATAGGAACATTCATATTTTACACAAACTTTGTGTAAAATAGGCACATCATTTTTAACTGTGCACCTTCCGGGCGCAATTTTTCTTCTTTCTAAGACGTGTTCTTGTTTATGCACATACTGATTGTGCACATATTAATTATGCACACTTTAACATTGGTATATATCTATATATATAGATCTGTACCAATGCTCTCTGTACACAATAAATATGTGCATAATCCTTATGTGCACAAACAAGAACATGCCCTTTCTAATGTCACAAAATATACGGAGAAAATCGTGTACAATTAAAAACGTGTTTATCTCACTTTTTTTTTCAAAGTTGAAATTTTTCAAAAAAATGGCAAAAAAGCCCTTTTGTTTAAACCTCAGCCATTTAACCCAGAAATGATCAACTCAAAGCTTCAAAAAAGAAATTGAAACTAGAAAGAAAGAGCTTTCATTCCCTTTTTTGAAAATTAAAAAAATGTCGCTTCCTTACATTTAGCGATAGATATAAACCTCTTTATTTAATTAGTAATAAAAAAGAAAAAGTTTTATTATGGAAATTAATTAGCAAGTTTTTTTTATTTTTGTAGGAATTTGAACAAACTTTAAGGTGGCTCCGACGTGCTGGGCCGTATCTATATGAGAGGCTCCAGTGGGGCATCAATATTTTTTTTTGTCGAATAACCAGTAAATTTTTATTTATATTAGTACAATATCACGTAATATATATAGACAAATTCACCAAACTTTTAATATTTGTGTTTCCGCTGCATAGTTTCTAAAGAAGTGATTGCATACCTTTAACCAAAAGAAATTTTACTAAATTATGGTTGTATGAACACGTCCTTTCATGAAACTAAAAACAAACATCAATTTTTCATTATACTTCTGTGCGTACTTGGGTGAATTTTTTATTTCCTTAAGCTATTAAAAAAGTGCCTTTTGTCAAAACATTTTGAGATCTTAGTAAAATATTCGTTTTTACTCATATATTTTCGATAAATCAACCTCCGGAAAGTGTGCCTATAGACAATAATTAGATATTAGAGCAAACGTAATAGCATAGTCGCATTTTTCTCAGTTTTAATTTTTTATTGAAAAAACCGTTTATCGAAAGAGCATTTTTTACATTTTAAATTATTCATGGCTGTACGTATATCTTTTCACATAACTAATTAACTCATACCTGAGTTATAAGTGTGCACTCCATAGAAATAATATTATAGCGAGACAAAGACAAATCGCTAAATCGTGAAATCATATTTACCTCTAAAGTTTCTCTCGGATAACTTGAATATTATCATTGACTAGCTTAATCACAAGTAGTGATTAAAAGCTATCAAATGCCTTTTCATATAACGATATAAACATACGAAAAATAAAGTTAGAATAATATCATAAAAGAAATTAATATATACACTCAAAAAATGTGCGATACATAAACTTTTGAATCATAGTAAATATAATATTGAATCAATTGCAACTAATTTTTATCTAATTCTATTTAAAATATTATACAACTATTACTACTATATCTTTATAGATAAATTATATGCAATAAATTATATGCAATAAATTATTCGAATAAATTATATGCAATAATGAGCTAATACGTAAGTACCGTTAGAAGCGTGTAAAATCTACAGTATTCATTCGCAATAAAGTCTCTATCTGTCTCTCTTACTCTAACGATTTATAAGAGACAAAGGACACATAGCGGTCTTATTGCAAAGGAATACTGTATTAAGTTTTGTGTAACACGACACTTTTGAAGAAAACAAAATCAAAACAAAAGGAAAATATGTCAACAGTGAGTACGTTTAGTTTATTGGAGCTACGGTGCTTGATGAACAATCAGTCTACTTCTCGACTGCGTACTGGGATGTCAAAGCGGACCGTGAATTGTTATTTTGTTACTATTTTAAAAGCTTGAATTGAAAAATGTCCCATCCCATTCCTTCCAAAATTCACTATTCATACTAATCGTGAATTCAATTTATTGTCAATTTTTATTTTTTTAATTATTCAAAGTGCCTTTTCGAAAAAACAAGTAACGCTATTTCTGTTTACCATTTTGAAACATTTTGAATAGGGTAGAATGTGTCTTATGAGTGTGCTTTACAAAAAATTAATTTTATTTCTTCAATATCAAATTTTAAAAGTTTGGTAGATTTGCTCATATATATATGGATCTATTATATGTTATGATACATAAAAATAATCATAATGCATCCGTGTAAAAAGCATGATTTTCGGTTTTTATGAAATTAAATTTAAATTTTGCTGGCGACTTGATATTTTCAATACAAAATATGATTTTGTAACTGAAAAGCTATAATTTCTAGGTGGTTTTATGAAAAAATTATCGATTGTCATGATATAAAGAGGAAAAATGCTTTTCTCTCCATAATAGCATATGTTAAAAATTTAATTTTTAAAATCTTTTTTCTCTGTAGTTCACCTGGTAACCCTACTTGAAAAAAATACCAATAAAAAACTTACAATCGGTAAGGTAAAAGTACCCATTATGAAACATCGCTCAAATCGTGACCCCATCATGGAACAGTTTGAGAAATATAGTAAAATAAAGTCTATTAATGATACAGATAAACAATATCAAAATTTTATCTGAATAGTGAAGGTTTATTATGTAATATGCAAAGAGATTCACATTTCTGCATGATAATTATAATTTTAAAAAAATATATGACTGCGTGTATTCTGAGATATTCGACTCAAATCTGTGGATGTTGAAGTCAATGGTGCTGATTTCATACGTTTTATTTTATTAACTGTAATTATGCACTCCAACACTTTTCAAATATCAATCTTTTTATAATATGCAGTTTTTTACTCATAGATTAAAGTTTTTCAGTAGTTTTTCTGCAACAGTAAAGATTTTCAATAAATATTTTAGTGTTTCATAATTGCCGCATCCAAACGAGCGTAGTCTGAGTTTATGGAACAGCCAAAGGTGGCGTTCCAAGTTCGGAGATCTCTGTCTCTAAGCATGTCCCCTTTATGGAGCGCGTTTTCACTCAACAGTTTTAAAGTTATTTATTATTTAACATTATCTTGAGACGTGCGTGAACAATTATTTGAGTTTCCTGCATTATTTTACTAATAAGTAAGTATATGTTTGTTTGTGAAATTCTGATTGTGAAACACAAATAACAAACCTAACCTATAAATTTGATAAAACATTAGTTTGTAAGTTACATTCCTTTAGAAATTTGTTTTTTATTTTTTACAGATTTTGAAACTCAAGAAAAATGATAGCGAAGAAAAAAATAAAGGCACAACATAAGAGAAATAAAATGTGACTACAGAAGATATT
Organism: Torymus aiolomorphi; assembly: GCA_036365515.1. Lineage (NCBI taxonomy): Eukaryota > Metazoa > Arthropoda > Insecta > Hymenoptera > Torymidae > Torymus > Torymus aiolomorphi. Next base: position 217,979,187 of record CM070873.1, on the reverse strand, counting down.
AAAGAGATGTTAAAAAAGAATGCTTAGCACAACAAAGTTATTCGCAAGAAAGTTCAACCAGACAAAAGGAAACTAAAAATCAAAAGGTGACTAATTCTGCATTACAATTGCAAAAAAGCTTTCAATGCAGTTAATGCTGCACTGCAAATTGCAGCTAAATTGAATGTCCCAGCCACATCTCTCCACAGAGCTGTAAAGATCCACAAGAATCTCCTTTAAGATCTGACTCATCTAAAGTTTTAAAACCTCATGTAGAAAAGTAGTATAGAACTAAGCAACAGTTTAAATAAGGATAATTGCATACTAAATGAAGAATGATTACTCGATAACTGTGAAGATTTTACAACAGAAAATTTGATTGAGAAACTAAGTCAATGGGGTCCGTACAATCTAATTGAAAATTATTCATGTAACTATATTAACATTTTTCTTATTTTAATCATGTTGAATTTTTTTAAGAGTTTTTCCTCCATCTGCAATATAGTATACAATGATCGAACACAAGAATCTATCAGTCGAACAGTCAATAATGAGATTTGTCAAGAAAGTGTAATAACTTCTGAAAAAATAAATCTTCACTCGAGTAATCCTGAAAATAACTTAAAAAATAATACGATGGAAGAAGAGACTATGCTTGAAATGAAAATAGTGTAGCAAATAATAAATTCAAACCAAAAAATAAATTAATTGTAATTTCAGATATTTAAAAATAAGTATTAAGTATTATAAGTTGTATGCAATTATTGAGTTAATTTGATACGTTTAAAATTGTATTTTGTATTCATGTTTTTTAATAAAAAAATTATAAAAAATTTAAAATCATCATTTGTATATCATAAGCCACTTATTGTAAGTAAAATAGTACATAAGTTATTAAATTAAAACTGATTTCTATCCTGTTCCAAAATGGGGACATCGATTATGGAACGGGGGGACAATCTGTAAAAATGTCGGTCCATAATACGTACTTGGTGTCGGTTTGGTTTTTTAATTGTAATAATTACAATTCGTATTCAATTTGCTTTTTTAAGATCTCATTTTAATCTTTGATCTTTAACCCAGCGATTGATATCCAAAAATTGTAAATATTACTCCTTTACAATAGTTTTAATCTCAATCCAAACTCTAAACTAGCAAAAACTGTTCCATAAAGGGTACTTTTACCTTACTTCCAGTGGGTATTTTTCTTTTTTCTTACTCATCGACTTTGTTGCATTTAGAATAAAATTATTGTTAATTCGCCGAAGCTACCTTAAAGGAACTTTTGCAAAGAGATTTTGCAATTACCTATTCTAAAATTTTAAGTATACCCTAGAGTTAAAGAAAACATTGTAATTTTTACAAGGAAATATTTCTCCGTGTAAACATTGTATCCACGATACATGGTGCGTATGGAAGTTCTTCACATACAAGATAAATCGTGGAAAAAGTTGCTAAATCAGCCTTCGAAGCGTCAAGAACGTTTGAAAGTAGGATGCGACTTTATCACGAGAAAATCCAACTTGGTCATATCGAACGAGGCGACCAAAAATGCAGAATCGGTGTTTGAACTATCAAGTTCCACGAGTAATCAACTCCCACTTGAGTGCAATTGAGGTGGTGGGGACATTAGGACAAACCTATAAAAAGCAATGCAGGGAATATGTCTGAGGCTAGAGAGCTCTGGAACGAGATAAAACGACTATCCATGCAGGAGCCAACCGACCAACCGCTAATTTACGAGGTGAACCAACCTACTCAACGAGGTGATCTAGCCAACTCGGCGATACAACCAAGCTGGGTACTTTACTTACAGTCACACTCGTAGGATCTCTCTCTCTCTCTCTCTCTCTCTCTCTCTCTCTCTCTCTCTCGCAGACGCATTAAAAATCCATCAAGTATTGGTCAAACGTACTTCCGTAATCGCGTAAAGCGAAGCAAGTTACTACACAAGCCCATGTCACTCCCACCGTGTTAGTAGCTCCTGCTGCCCGCAAGAACAAGAACGAGATACTCATTCTCGACAATAAGAATTGTCGCAAATCACGTAAAATAAAAAAATAACTACAACATCTTACTTTTTCATTACATAACACATTATTTAACTGGTATGTATTATTATTTTTTTTTTCTATTTTTTTTTAAATTCACAATAATAATTGATCAAAATTTTAATCATAATGCTAATAGACTCTTCGATATGAAAATACGAGGAAGGCCGAAATAATAACCCGTAATAATAATGCTTCAAAAAACTAGAGTTATAAATATTCTTATTTTACGAAATAAACGATAGTAGTTTAGTCCAAAAAAGTCTTACACATAATTTAAAAGAAAAAATAGAAAATAAATCTAGAGAAAACTAGTTTTCATACCTACACACTCAAAAAAATGATCCTCCTGTCTTGAAATAAAATTCCTCCCCAGAAAATCTTCGTGCGACAAAAAAAGATTCTTCCTGCGCGAAAAAATTTCCTCCTGCGCGAAAAATCATCATCCCGCTATAGGAAGCTTGACTTCCTGTTGTAAGATAATTTCTCCTTCCATAGGAAGATATCCTCTTGGCCTTATTCTTTAAGATCGTTTTCTCAGTGCATTTAAAATAAAAAGTAATAATTTATTTTATAGTTTTGATATAGTTTAAAATTGCGCAATGTGCAGAACATGCATTATTACATCCCTAATATCTACAGCTTTATTTGTACACACTTTAATGCATTTCTTTTGCTAAATTTAAAAATATCCTGACTCACAGAAATTGTTTGATTGTAAAAAAAGTATATAAAAGCTCACTTCCCCTAGTTTTATTTTCTATTTTCAAGATTGCATGTAAGACTCTTCTAGACTAAAAGGTAACAGTTTGATATAGGAAGATTTTTTCAATATGTAAAAAAAAAAAACTAAAAATGTCCATAATTAGTTGGTTCCTGTTTCTGCGGCTAGAGCGATGCAACTCACACGCTGGAAGGGTAAGCTATATAGATACTAACTTTCGTATGTTACTAATGACAATAAAGACTTCAGGGCACGACATCTCTGTTTAGTGTGAGATCGAATCATTTGGCGTACGTAAAACCTACTACCAATATAACAAATTTGTTTAGGAGGTTCGTTGTAAAATTACGATTGAAAATACAAAAAATGAAAATTGTCAGTGATTTATTTATATTAAAATATTGCTTATTATTTGGATTTATTCTATCATTTCATTTGAATCCTATTACATTTTGCAGTTATCGTGTCAGAACAAAAAATGCCTTTTTTCATTATTTAATTGTTTTCTCTTAATTAACAGTCTATAATAAGTTAAAAATGTTTAGTTTTCATAGTTCTTATAATTACATATAACCATATTTCTAAAAGTTTCAATGTTAAGTTACCGCGATATAATTTAAAAAAAAAATAGACGTATATGTAAATAACAAAAGAACAAAGATAGATAATTCAAAATTTAAACCTGAAAACAAAAGGTAATTGTGTCTTCTTTCTAATAAATTTTCCATACAGTACATTACGATACGTGGGCCGGAAATTGGATTTCCGGGCCGTGCGTGGTATGACGCCCGGCCAGGGCATCCAATTTCCGGTCCAAGTATTGTATACTATTTTTCTTACTCCCCGGCCGAAAGTACGTTCTGTAATTGTTAAATAATTGATAAAATTGCGTTGTCGTCTGCTAGCTGTGTTTGAGTGTTAGTTTTTCTTTCGGCCCGCTCGATAGTACTGCCTCTGTCGGCCGCTTTGGGTAGCTCGGTCGATATTACCGACCGTTTTTTCTTTCGACCCGGCGTGGAGAGCTGGTTTTTTAGCCGTCTGCTACTTTCGCTGTTACACAGATGGTTTGATGCCCGCCCGACATTTGCAAGACCGAGGCGAAGCCGAGGTTTTGCTGGTCGGGGCGGGCATCAGAAACTCATTCATTAAAAAAAGACAACACCACTTTTTATTTCAACTAACTCTTTTTTCTCGTCACACGTGTACTTTCCTCTGTCTATTTCGTACGTGTCTAACCTTCACACCACACAAACATATTTTCCTCGGACGCTCCCGTCCGTACGTTTACTTAATTGTTTCTACACGACTCGAAAGTACGTGTAGGAAACAAGAGGAAAAAACAATGACCACGATCAAACAACACCACTTTTTGTTTCATTTAACTCTTTTTTCTCATCACCCGTGCACTTTCCTCTGTTTATTTCGTACGTGTCTAACCTTCACACCGCACAAACATCTTTCGTCGGACATGCGCGCAGGCGCTCAAGCGCCGCGGGTCAGGAAATTTCGGCAGCCAATCAGAGCGCGCGGTTGGTCTAAAATAGGATGCGAAAGTTTCTCTTTCGGCCCGGAGATGCGGGCCGGAAGTACGTACTTTCGGGTGCGCGAGTAAGAAATAGTATATTACTAACGCGGGCGGAAGAGGATTATTTACCTCATGCGACGTTTTTCGGCCGAGCGAAGCGAGGTCGAAAAGTCGGATGAGGTAAAAATTCTCTTACGTCCACGTTTCAGTAACGTATTTTTCCGTCCGAGGCCGCAAAATGACATTTAAGATGGCATTTTGAGGTTAAAGGGCGGAAATAGTATATTACTAACGCGGGCGGAAGAGGATTATTTACCTCATGCGACGTTTTTCGGCCGAGCGAAGCGAGGTCGAAAAGTGGCATGAGGTAAAAATTCTCTTACGTCCACTTTTCAGTAACGTATTTTTCCGTCCGAGGCCGCAAAATGACATTTAAGATGGCATTTTGAGGTTAAAGGGCGGAAATAGTACATTACTAACGCGGGCGGAAGAGGATTATTTACCTCATGCGACGTTTTTCGGCCGAGCGAAGCGAGGTCGAAAAGTCGCATGAGGTAAAAATTCTCTTACGTCCACGTTTCAGTAACGTATTTTTCCGTCCGAGGCCGCAAAATGACATTTAAGATGGCATTTTGAGGTTAAAGGGCGGAAAAATTAATTTTATTAACCCTCTCATTGAAATAAATACAAAAAATGAATACCAAAACTAAAAAATGAACATAAAACAAAATTGCATCGACAATGAATATGAGATCTAACGATAAAACGTCTCGAAACTTAAAATTTAATAGAAAAGGACTGTATTTATCAAAAGTGTTCCATTAATGTGTTTTATACCACTCTAACTTTAAAATCATAATTTTAATATGATTATTCGATTCTCGTAGTATAAAATACTATACGACACTGGTGCGTAAGGTGATTTTTACCGCATTCGACTTTTCTCACCCGCTTCGCTCGTGCGACAAACGTCTCATGCGGTAAATAATCACCTTCCACACCCGTATCGTAATGTACTATTATAAAACAGGCCCACAAAGTGTCATAAAATGTGTCCGAAAAGTCTTCTCAAAATGTGTTCTATAATTTGTGCAAATAAATGTTTCTCATATCACTTATAAATATAGTATAGAAAGATGGTTGGTATACTGGAATATATATACTGGAAAAAAATTGTTAGGTGAACAAAACCTTTCATATAATAGAGAAAGAATTAATCAGACCAAAGAATAGAAAAAAAAAAATTGAAAATGAATGAAGGTAGACCTAAAGAACCTTATCGTATCCACTGGACATTGGTGATACACCAAATAAAACACTATAAATGTTAATCTGTATTAAGATAGATGTAAGATCAGCAAATGTTAGTTAATTGAAGAAATTAATATTGTTGCGCTATGATTGAGAAATATTACATCTTTTATAATACTTACTAGTCATCTCTATAAGCGCGTTTCGTACGCCGTAATTTTAGCTAAGCTTCGCGCCACTTTTGTTTTTGTAATCTAGCAACCCATTATTCTCACCAACTAAATCACGAAAAAATTGATATGATAACAAATCCACCATTTTTTAAAGATAGGAACCTTTTTACCCATGAATTTTCATTTTTGAACGCGCCCCCTCAGTTTCAAAATCCTACAATCCCATTAGCCAATTCGGGTGTAACCATTAACCTTACATTGGAATTGTCCAATGGGATTTTAGCATTTTAAAACTGAGGAGGCACGTTCCACGCGAATCAATGTCCACTGGGTGTACACGTCATAGTTTATTAGGTCTTACTTATAACATTACCATTTTAGATGCAACATATCTGAGCAAGCGTTATCAATGAATATTTTGCTAGCATATGCATTAAATTTTTATGCTATTAGTACTTCCAATGGTTACGTGATTTCATAATTCCTTATATATAATAGTATTATTTTTTCTATAGTATTATTTTTTACGTACAATTATTATAGAATTTTCACCCCCTTATCATAAAAATTACTGGTGTGATTGCTATAAACGTAATAATGTTCTGTAGCCTGTGCAGATTACAGAACAGTATAAGAAAAAACGAAAATAAAATGTTGAAACAAAAAGTAACTCGCTTACGGAAGTTCAGTTGGAAAATAAAATGGCACGTAAAATTGTCAAGTTTATGACAAGGTAAATCTGCAAAAGGACAGTGATATGAAAAATTCAAGGATAAATGTATTCCCCACCAGTTTCTGATGCGTCGGCGGTTCCGCAATTTGCAAGAAACATCAGTTCAGAAACCATTCGTCTTTCAGTAAGAAAAGTAAGAATTCATCATCTTTGAGTGATTCGTTTGTGCAAAAGTTAAGTGTTTATTTTGTTTTAAAACAATTTCAGTATTCTAGTGCGTAATGTAATATACGACATAAAAATACTGTTAATGTTAGAAAAGATCTGCTCATTTATACAAAAAGTTAATTTTATAAATATTTTATTCGAAAACTACCGAAAGGGTAATTCACCGAGTAGACAGGTAAATAGCAGATTATAAAAAAACTATTGAATTTTTTTTTATACATATAGAGAGAAAAGACTAATAATATTTTTAAAAAACACGACTTAATGGTTAAGACGCGATTTAAAATTTTTAAAACTATTGTAGTATTATTTATAAACAAGTTAAATTTTATTCATTATTAAAATTCTATGTGTTTGTGTAATTCTTTATAAATTTGTCATCGCTTATCAATACTTTATTCAATATTTAATTTACATATTCGAACAAAATTTATTTTGCTACATTCAACAATTTAAGGTAATTTATGACCCCCAGTTTTGTTTTCAGTAACTCAAAATCTATAATATTTATATTAAATTAATGAAATTCCGTATATATGTATTGCCTATATTATATACTAGACTATCTGTAACAGTCAATTTAATATATAAAGTCTTACTTAAAAAATTACGATTTAAAAAAATTGACTAAATTAATTAATTTCAAATAGCTCGTAAATCCAGCAATTGATACCTAGAGAACTGGTTTGGCGCGTATTACGTGCATTCAAACTCTATCTCTGTAATTTTCAATAATCAAACAAATTTTACTAAAATTATTTTGAAACAGAGGAAATCAATATTTTTTTCAAAAAATTCTGGAAAGCCAAAAATCTTATTTTGTTCGTCTTTCTTCTAGTTTAAAGAAAAAATACAGCAATATAAAAATGATGATTAAGGTTTTATTGGCGAGCCGTAATATGGCCATTGCATTTCATTATTTTTAGACCACCTTTAAACCTCTGTGTCTCGTAACTGGTTACCCATTTTTGAGCCTACCAGGTCTCTTTTTTATCTCCGCGAGATATTTAATTTCATTTTTTGAGGGCCAAAATCAATGTAATAGGCTACAAAATTTAGTCGTTTAAAGTTGACGTTTTTGTCAAAAATCGCGAAAAATGACCGTGTTCATGGTGGTCTTGTCAAATAAATTTTATTCAAAATAACAAATTTTTTCGTTAAAACATGAGGTTATTTTACTGTCCTCTTTTTCTATCATTCCAAAAAGTGAAGAGAATGATATTTTTTCGTGCATTATAATATCTAACTTTTCGATACCTTAAATAGTAACAAATGGCTTTCTAATGACATAAATTCTACCATTTTACGATAATTTTTGACACTTATATGTAACACATGTACAAAGTTGGTTCCAAGACCTTTAAAATGCGTGGTCGCCGAATTTTTTAGGATCTCTAGAGCCAAAGTGTTGGCAGTTTTTATAAAAAAATCCGCTGCCAATACATAGGCACTTAGCTTTCTCAAACTAATGTATTTATTCCTTTTTTTAATTTTTCATGCCAATAATTAATTCTATCATACCCAATTTTCTCTATGAATATTCACAATAAGACTAATATAGATTTGTCGAAGATAAACGTTTGGAATGTAAATATACTACTTTTCTCATGGAGGGGGGGGGATATGTACCAATAAAAATATATTTAATTCTCTAATAGCATGATTAAATTTAATATAAATCGTCGGCTTAGTGGAAAAAGCGGACACGTCGATTTTTGGTTGGAAAAGATACTTATACCACGCGCTGGAGTTTAAATTATTATTATTAGATTCCTGAATTTTGTTCTTTTTATTAAAAAAGATAAATTTGATACATGTGTAATTGAAGCAGCGATACCAGAAAATACATAAATAACGCAACTCAAATAATAGTAACTTTAACTCCGACACAAAGTATGCGCTTTTTCAACTAAAATCGACTTAGTCCACGTGCCCGCATTTTTCCACTAAGCCCCGACGAAATGTTAATTCATTATGGATATTTAGTCAAAATAAAACATTTCAAATCTGTCAATCAATTAAATAAACTATTTTTCACAAATGCTTTTGCGTTGATAAATCAAATATTCTCTTAGAAAATGCTGTTCGAAAATATTCAAAACAAATTTTTAACCCCAAATATCTTTTGTCGTAACAGTCCGATTCTTTGGGCAACGAACTCAGTTTGAAAATGTATAAAAGCTATAATAGCTCTGCCAAATTTCAAGACGATTGGTTGATTTTTACTCTTGTTATCGTGCGACAACCAAACCGCGACTTTTTTTAAAAACCAATTTTTTTCTCAAAAACAAATGAAGATAACCTTTTGAAATTTTAACAAAATTTTAAGTCGATAAATCAAATATTTTTTGAGAAATTAATTGAAGAATTATGAGCACATTTTACTTAATAACAAATGACAAATTGGAGACAATTAAAAAATTAAACAAAGAAAATGTAGGTAATTTCAAGATCTTTTAAGAAAAGTTTATTTTATTAAGTAATAATGGCTGTAAGATATAAAAAAATAAAAAATAAATAAAAATGCAAAATCGGTTTTTGGTTATAAAAAAAAATCAATAAAAACTTAAATCAATCAAAGTACCGAGCTTTTTCCTCGTGCGCTTCGTCATGACGAAGAGAATAAACCTTGTCCAACGAAAATCGTCGCCACGCACGCTCACACATATCCACACACATCCATACAGACATTTTCTAAAATCTTGTGATTCAAACTTCTAACACCTCTAATCATGTTTCTAAAGCGATTTAACAAAACTTAAAATTTTACTATTACAAAGCTTCCTCTCGGAGGAAGCAATAATATTTAAGTGATACAATTAGAGGTCGCGAAAAAAAAGAAAAGTTTTATTTATAAAATCAGATTTAAACAAATTCCAGTAAGAGCTAGGAGTGTCAAGAGAGGCGGAAATCTTGGAGAAGCTATTTTTTATATGTACTTTCATTTAAAAAATCGGCAACGAAATCCGTGACCCACCGGCGCACACTTTAAAAAAAAAAGTACAAGAACGATCCATATGTACATACTTCGTATATGGGAGCGTCCAGCAGAAACGGGCCACCGAGCGCGCGCGGTGCCTTTTTTCGCGTAAAAGGCGCTCTGTTTAACACGCTCATAATCGTATGCTGCGTCTTTGAAAAAAAAACCAAGGACTTGTATCGATAGATTTTTTTCTGCTCTTTCCAATTGCGCCATTGTTTTTATTGCGAAACGCGTTCTTCCGGACGAAAACTCGAGTTGAATATTGAAAGCCATTTTTCTCAAAGTATATCATGTTTTTTTTCAAAATAAACTGCACCATTGGAAAGTACCACTCTTAAGCTTCAAACCCCTATCTTGGAGAAGTTGGAGAAATAAAGGGTTTAAAAGTAACAACATGAAAAAGACAGCGCCGAGGGTCCGCGCGAGCCCCTCGCGCCCGTGCGTACGGCACGTTTAAGTGCACGCTCTATTCAATTCGCTAATAATCGTGTACCAAGTCTCTGAAAAAAGAACTAAGGACATATATCGATAGATTTTTTCCTGCTCTTTCCAATCGTGCTATTATTTTTATTCCGAAATGCTTCCTTTTAGTTGAAAATTCCATTTGAATGTTTAAACTCTATTTTTTCAATAAAATATCAGTCTTTTCTTCAAAATGAATTATATTCTTCAAAAGTACAAGTCTTAAACTATAAAATATTATATTTTTAAGTTGAAACATGAAAAGTTCAAAAATAGTAAGATCAAAAAGACAGCGGCTGCCCGAACTTTTTACGCTATGCTCAAGGGCAGATTAATACACGCGATGTGCTATTTCGCCCTTTCTTTTTTGTAAATATAAAATGTTTTGTACAGTTAGTACAAAATTACAATGAACTTTGTTCATTTATATAACAAAATTTGAAAAACATAATATATTAAACATAAAAATATCGATGAACGCACTGAAAGCAGTGAAACAGAAATTTAAAATAACCTTATAGATTGTTTAATCTGGCATAACAATATTACCTTTTCCTTTAAATTCTAATTTTTTTACATTTTTTTGATTTTATAAGAATTGTCCTTTTTGCGACATCCGCTTCTTTCTTTGTTTGAGTTTTAAGTACACGGAGAAAAATGTTCTATTAAAAATTACTATGTTTTATTGTAACCGGGGGACAGACTTGAATTCTTAAAAAAATTACTATGTTTTATAGCAAAAATTGCTATAAATGTAGTAAAAATTACTAGAAACATAGCAATTTTTGCTAGAAAACATAGTAATTTTTTTAAGAATTCAAGTCTGTCCCCTGGTTACAATAAAACATAGTAATTTTTAATAGAAAATTTTTCTCCGTGTACTTTTTCTTTTTTGATCGGTGGATATAATTTAGAATCTTCTGACACTGAAAATCTTTTAAGTTCTAACTTTTTGGCATCATTTAATAATTATCTAGCGGGCACTTCGGGTACTAATCCCGAACAGAAGCATTTCGGAATAAAAATAATAGCACCATTGGAAAGAGCAGGAAAAAATCTATCGATATATGTCCTTAGTTCCTTTTTCAAAGACTTGGTACACGATTATTACCGAATTGAATAGAGCGTGCACTTAAACGTGCAGTACGCACGGGCGCGAGGGGCTCGCGCGGACCCTCGGCGCTGTCTTTTTCATGTTGTTACTTTTAAACCCTTTATTTCTCCAACTTCTCCAAGATAGGGTTTTGAAGCTTAAGAGTTGTACTTTCCAATGGTGTAGTTTATTTTGAAAAAAAAACATGACATACTTTGAGAAAAATGGCTTTCAATATTCAATTCGAGTTTTCGTCCGGAAGAAAGCATTTCGCAATAAAAACAATGACACCATTGGAAAGAGCAGGAACAAATCTATCGATATAGGTCCTTGGTTTTTTTTCAAAGACGCAGCATACGATTATGAACGAGTTAAACAGAGCGCCTTTTACGCGAAAAAAGGCACCGCGCGCGCTCGGTGGCCCGTTTCTGCTGGACGCTCCCATATGTAATTTTCACGGTCAAATATAATAGCAGAGGTATTTAATTAATTACCTTTAAATGAGAAGTTATAATATATACTTACTTGTTTATATCCTCTCTTAAGAGAATGATGACGGAAATGTGAAGCTGAAATAAAACCTTTGCAATTGGTCAATCCCGTTTAAAAGGAGCCCGTGATTGGTCGACGGTGACATTAGCTTTTCGTTTAAGGTCTTAGCTGATTGGTCCAAATAAAACCCCCAGTTTAGAATTATGAAATATTTATAAACTAAAAATATAAGTCATAAATAGTATTAATGACTTAAAATTTGATTTTGTATTACAAAAAAATTTTTAAATTTTATATGTAGTTAACAATGAAGGATTTTGAAAACTGTTCTGATTTCAGTTAAATCTCTAACCTCCAAATTTTTGTATTGTAGAAATAAACTAAAATAAATACAATCGAAGTTTGAATAAAAAATAGTGGATAAATTTGCGGATGTTAACATTATTTCATCTTTACTTTAGACTTTAGATTACTTTGCAAACAATAATATTAATATTTGGGGCTAAAATATTGGGGGCCCAAGGAATCATCCAATAAATACGCTCCTTAGCAAAAGACCCTCCTTAAAAGAAATTCTTACAAAGTTTAGCAAATGTTTGGGATAAATTATCTTGAACTCTCATTCAAATTTAAAATAATAATAGTATGTCCAATTAACTTGTGCTATACTTTCTCAAACTACATCACTTAATTGTTGCCAAACCTTTTCAAAACATCATGAATTGAGAAGGTTGGCATTGCCTTATTGCATTAATTTGTCGAACTTTAGCCAAACAGAACTTTTCCAAAACGTAACTTTTTTTAAGCGCATCTTTAAAAGAAAAACACATGCATACTGTTACGAAATAAAAAATTTCATTATTATTTTACCAAGATTCGAGCAACAGGTTTTTTCTTAAATTAAATATTTTGTATAGCTTAGATAGGTATACGATTTTCACCATTTCAATTCAAATAATATTTCTACTCTAACAGTATCGTTATATTTGCGCATAGAAGTATAAAATATGCAGATAATAAAAGTAAAAATTTAATATTATATATATTTAGTAGTAATATTTAGTAGTAATTAAAAGAACTATTCATTGCAATAATAACATCAATACTTTCCAGTTGGGAATATTCATAATCAATGTGGAATCCATATCGAAACCGGTCCCAAAACATTATACGGAAATCCATACGGAATTCTTTGTAGAAATCTTTATAGAAATCTATGTTCCATACGGATTTTCATCTAGATTTCTTTTCTACGGACATAAAATTATGTTCCAAATGGATTTTCATGCGGATTTCTAGGCGAAGTTCATTTCACGCGTATTTCCATATAGAATTATCTTGATATCAATTTGAAATATAGTTTTCAAGTGATTTTACAAAAGTTTACATAAAAATCAACATGGAGGTCCATATCGAACGTGCTTTGGCATGGAAATCCATATAGAAATCCATTTGAAAAGTATTTAAAAAATGTCTGTAGAAAAATCTAGGCGGAAATCTATATAGAAATCAAATTATGGAATATACGAGAATACGATTTATGTATGGATTTCGATATGAATATAAAATCCATACGAAATCCATATGGATATTGTCAAGTGGGTTACTGACTTACTGTGTACTTTTCAAAATTGATGTTATATCAACAATATTAATAAAAAATATTTCATATTGTTTCAGTATTTATACCTACAATCGACTAATAAGATGCCCAGTTCTGATAAGCAGGAAATGATTAACGCCGACGACGTGAAAACAATCGTCAGGCGCGCTTTTAAAGAGCCTGTAGATGTCATCGGTTACCAACTTATTCGCTTTTCCAAAGACACTGTCGGCTTTCTCGGCACTCACAGGAATCTGGAAGTGACTATTAAACGTTCGAACTGTGATGAGAGCGAAAAACACATTTTCTTCGCTAAATTCCTGCCACAGGACTCTGAGCGCATGAGCGACTTCGCGAAAAAATGCCGAGTCTTCAACCAGGAGGCCAAGTTCTACAACGAAATGATGCCCCGCTTGCTGGAGGATTATAAAGACGAGCTGTGGGGCCCCGAGTGTTACCTCGCTACGGAGGAGGTCGTCGTACTGGAGGACCTGCGCGCCAAGGGATTCGCCATGCGCAAAAACCGGACCTTCGACGGCGAGCACCTGAGATCCGCGGCGAGGGCGCTCGCGCGCATGCACGCCTGCTCGGTGCTGGCCGAGCGGCGCGCCGGGCGACCACTCAAGGACGTCTGCCCCGAGGCTTGCGCCGAGCAGATCTTCAGCCAGCAGCTGAGGGAGCACGGCCTGTTCAGGCTGCTGCTCGAGCTCACCGAGAAGATAGCGCGAGACCACGGCCGGAGCTACGGGGGCCTCGGCTCGGCCTTCGACGCCGTCTTCGAGCGCGTGCAGACCTCCAAAGACAAAAACCAAGTGGTCTCGCATGCGGACACCTGGTGCAACAATTTCATGTTCAGCGCCGACGAGCCGCCCAAGTGTCTACTGATCGACTTTCAGCTGGCGAGGTACGCCAATCGCATGTGGGACGTGGCTCAGTTGGTTTACTACACCACAACCAAGGACATCAGAATGAAGGAAGAGCCCGGAGCTCTCGAGGCTTATCACGAGGAATTCAGCGAGGTACTGCGTAAGCATGACTCGACGCTAATGCTTCCGAGCTTGTCCGACGCAATGGAAGAGTACGAGGAAGCGAGGCTGCCTGCACTTTTTGCGACGATGTTTTACTACCCGTTCATGCTCGTTAAGAAAGAAGAGTATTTGTATCACAAGGACAACATCGAAGCTATGTACGACAAGTACATTTTTAGATTGAATAACGAAGCTGTGTTCAATTATATGAAACGAGATGAAGAATATAAACGCAGAATTACGGAAACTGCTTTAGAATTAGTCGACTACTGCGAGAAACTTTCGATTAGTCATTTCAAGGGAATATAAAATATTATGTGCCATTGTTATGTAGGTTGTAAAAGGCATATTTATTGTAAGGAACAAAAAGTTTTACTCAATATCGGTATTATATAATGTCATTAAAGAAATATTCCTTTAAGATATACTTAATTCATGTAAGAACTATATATAATTTACAAATCATAATTTTAAGTTAAGCACTTAAATATAAATATATATTTCAATTTCATAAAGATAATGTATTTCATGTTTTTCCATGGAGTTAATACGTAATTCTGACATAATCATTACAATTCGATATTTTCTATTGCTCACCAATTCCAAAAGCATTATAGTAAAGAAGTGGGTAAAAAAATATAACATGTTCAAATAGAATCTGAACAAATATTTGGTATAAATATTCTATAAACAGAATTGCATATGACCTGCAGATCATATATAAACACTTTCAATGCTGCACGACCCATATGTGGATCATGGATTTTTGTAGGTGATAACGTTGATGCAAAGCTCGATATTAACGAAGTTGTTCTGTTGCTAAAATTACTTATTTTTCATACCACAGAACATTTGAATGATAACAATACAATATAGAAAAACTAGGGTTTCACAAATGCAATTAAAATAGTAAATTTGTAGTTTTCTTTTCAAAATTGCACTATTTTATCTACAGCACTCAAAGTGTCAACTATTACTGTTTTCTTATGCAAAATTATGAGGAATGTTACTTTTAATCAACTATTGATGGGAAATATGCAATCATCCACACACATACATACACACGTTATTTCTGCGGGACAGACCTATAAAAGCCTATGTAGTCACATAAATGTTTTGTTGGAATGTTCTTAGAGTTCCGGCACTTCGAGTGTGATATATAAATTAGAGCTCTTATTACTCGGATAACCGATAACCGGCTGTTAATTCAGTTCAGTGGCGGGTAATACGGGGGTCATCCGGTTTCACGATTTCGGTTGATCGGTTAACCGGTTAATTGACTAACTGATAACTCGTCCAAATCACCATTATCCGTGTTCAAACCGGAACCATAATTTTAGTTTAAAAAATTTGGTGAAATAATCACATCGTCTAAATTTATGTATACATCTTATTCAAGTTATAGAGGCAAAATGGTAGGTACGTTTTAAACCGAATAACCGCGGTTTTGGCGAATTATCGATTAATCGATGAAACCGTAAAACCGGACAACCCGAATGCGATGTCGTGCCACCCGGGCCAAACCGAATAATAATCAGTTGTACATTATTAAGTTAAGTAAATTTGTAAAAAACTTGTTAAATTTTATTTTTTAAGAAACCTAAAATATTATATACATCGGATATCTCAAAATCCTCACAATTCCGATACCGGATTCGCATGTAGGAGGCTAACAAACATGCCGATCGGATAATCTATCTACTCTAGTATATGCCACTTTTCATTTCCTTATAGAGGAAGCTTTGTAACGGTGAAACACATTTTTGAGACAAAAAATGTTCAAAAAGATGTTTTAAGCTGATATACGTGCATATTAGTTGAGTTTGAGAATTTTTTTCGTGAATGCATAATGTGTGTGTGTGTGTGTGAGTGCGTGTGTGTGTGTGTGTGTATGTGTGTGTGTGTGTGTGTGTGTGTGTGTGTGTGTTTGTGTGTGTGTGTGTGTGTGTGTGTGTGTGTGTGTGTATGTGTGTGTGTGTGTAAACTCTTCATATCTCCGAAACGAATCGACCGATTTTCGTCGGATAAACTCTATTGTCTTCGACTCGCGAAAAAAACTTGGTACCCCGATGAATTTGAATTATTATTTTGTTTTTTTTTTATAACCAAAAAACGATTTTGAAATTTACGTTTTTTTGATTTTTTATATCTTACAGTCATTATTACATAATATAATGAACTTTTCTTGAAAGGTATTTAAATTACCTATATTTTCCTTTTTTAAAGTTTAAATTATCTTGACTCTGTCATTTGTTATTAAGGAAAAGGTTTTCATATTTCATAAATTAATATCTCAAAAAATATTTTATTTATCGACTTGAAATTTTAACCACTTATTACACTCATTGAAGACTATATCGCTGAGCGGAACAGGGTCGTATCTCACCGCGCGGATGAAGAACATCGTATCTCACCGCGCGGATGAAGAAAGTCGTATCTCAGCGCTCTTGCGGCCAGTACACGGCTAGTATACGGCGAGATACGACGTTCTTCGTCCGCGCGGTGAGATACGACGTTCTTCGTCCACGCGCTGAGATACGACGTTCTTTGTCCGCGCGCCAAGATACGACCTTGTTCTGCTCAGCTGTCGATATAGCCTAGGCGCCGACAATACATTTCGTGGCTAAATTTTGTCCCCGCCTAAACCAAAGTTTTCTAGGCGTATTTTGGCCTGCTGAATCCGAATTTCGAAGGTTCCCGGCCGAAAAAGTGGGAGAAAAAAGTTATAAACAATTTAATTGTTTGAAAGGCCATATCTCCGAAGTGAAATATCGCAGCGAGCTGAAACTTTTTCAAAACGTTTGTTTTTTTATTTAGAAACTTATTTGTTCTTATACTTTTTAGCTATGTCTGATAGCTGTAAAGATATCAATGATAAACGCCTTTTGGATCAGTAATGAAATAAAACCTTAAATATTTTTACGCAGACAAGTAAAATATTCACCTGAAAGCTTGTATACAATATACAAATTAGTCATTTTTGATGGTTGAATGGATCATTGTTTTGGCAATTATGCGATGGAGTATATATTTATACACCTCAAATCATAAAATCTACTCATTTTATCTAGTAACAATAGTAGGCGCAAAGACGAGATGCGGCGCGTGGCGGCCGCGCGTGGTATATATAAATAGCAAAGGCGCACCAAAAGGCGTTTATTGTTGATATCTTTAAAGCTATCAGACATAGCTAAAAAAGTATAAGAAAAAAGTTTCTAAATAAAAAAACGAACGTTTTGAAAAAAGTTTCAGCTCACTGCGATATTTCACTTCGGAGATATGGCCTTTTAAACAATTAAATTGTTTATAATTTTTTTCTCCCACATTTTCGGCCGGGAACCCTCGAAATTTGGATACAGCAAGCCAAATTACTCCTAGAAAACTTTGGTTCAGACGGGGACAAAATTTAGCCACGAAATGTATTGTCGGCGCCTAGACTAATATGTGGCTAAATTTTCAAAAGATTATCTTCATTTGTTTTTTAGAAAAAAATTATTTTAGAAAAAATTTGCGTTTTCATTGTCGCACGATAACAAGCCCAAACATTATCCAATCGTCCTGAAATTTGGCACAGATAGAGCTTTTATATATCTTCAGATCGAGTTCGTTGCCCAAAAAAAATCGGTCCATTACAAAAAAAGATATTTGAGGTTAAAATTTTTTTTTTTAATTTTTGAATCGCGTTTTCCCAGAGAATATTTGATTTATCGAGACTTGAAATTTTAACCACTTATTACACTCATTGAAGACTATATGTGGTTAAAATTTCACGAGATTTATTTAGTTTTATTTTCTCTACTTGAAATTATATTTAAAACTTTCTAAAGTTTAATAGTTGCCATTTTAAGAGAAGGTTTTTTTCAAGACTTTCTTCAAAATAAAACTAAAATTTCCCAGAACTTTAGTTTTTTTTAGTGTTAGGATCTAATATTGCAGCTTTCTTCATATTTGTATATCCAAAAACATATACCACAGTTTAAGTTGAATCCGAAATCCAGACCCATTACCCTCTCCTAGTTAGTCTCATCGTACAAGATAAAGTATTAAATTTTAAATATTAGAAGTAAAAATTAATTAAAGGAATCAATAAATTAAATTTAAGGAAACTATGTGCCAATGAATTGGTAGCGGTTTTTTTTGTTTATGAGCCTGTGGAATTATATTTTATTGAATTTAAACATGCAAAACTATACATAACTAGAAGTAGTAAAGTTTGTCTGTAATTTCATTTATTTAACTTTATCGTATTCTTTTACACTTGTCAATAATATTAAATGAAAAATGTAAAGTAAAATGAAGAATATTAAAACGTGCAATTTCTAGATTCATCTGTTGAGGTACATACTTACAACAATGACATTTCAAATTTTACGAAGAGCTCTAAGTGATATAGCAAATTCTCAGAAAACATTACATCTCATAAAATCTTAATTATGTAACTCATGATATCATTCATAAATTTTGTTTTATCTCTCGAGAAGTTTAATCATTTAAGGATATTATCAACGAACAATCAAAAAATGTAAAAGTGTCTTGTCAATAACTTCTATAATTAATTATTACAGCAATCTTGCTGGTCATTCATTCAAATATTACCAATTAACTGGACTTAATCGCTCTAAGACGGACGTGTTCGTTTTTTAACAAATTTAACCTAAAGTGAATAAAATGAACATAATCATTTCAATAAGGGAAACAGAAATTTCAAGCACTTGTAAACTCAGCATGTCAAGAATTTTATATTTATTTTGCAATTGATGACCTTCTACGCTATTGATGCTTGGAACGTGACAAAGTATTAAAACCCACCAGACTTTAACAAATTTTCCCATCTCTTGACGTTTATGACCACTTCAATCATTTCTGCAACGATATATTTTGAATCGTTAAGATTACGTAAACCTACGATAATGGAGAGAGTTGCGAAAGATAATAGGCGTTGCATAATCATTAAAGAATAGCTTATTTAACGATAGCAATTCGTGTTAAACAACAAAATTGATGTTATTATTGGAAATATTGGTGTGATTTTCAAATAAAGAATGTAAAGTTTATAGTGACATAGACGAGCCCTTTTTCAAAAGATCGTCAATTCATACTCAAAAAGCTATAATGAAAATAAAATAAAACTCAGGGAAAACATATTTTAATAATTACTATAAAGACATTTCTGAGCCCTGATTCTATAATAAAAAAATGACACGAGGAGGAATAGTAATAGATTCCATATGTCAATGCTAATACAGTATTCATGATTTCAATGACGTTATGCTAATGCTCTATTTTGAACGAATAAAGAGTAAAGTTAGTACAACAGTTAACTACAATTAAACTACAATTTCTAATCAAGAAACGTGTAAATATATTGTTGAATTTCTGGAAAAATGTAACATCTACATATAAAAATTGTAAATAATAATTGTCGAATAATTATGCAAAAAAACAACTGTATAAATACAGAATATGTACAGCGAATAAATATCTTCAGAAATTTAAAAGTTAAAAAAAAATTAGAATTTATTTATTTTATTTATTTATTGTTCAGCGGGCTTAAATCCTTTTATTACAAAAGACTCTAGTCAGTAAAACACTATTTACCGCGAATAATCGTAAAAACATAGCGATCTATTTCTGTAAAAAGAGATAGCATTACATTTTTCAATATTTAACGGGACACGGTTTTTAACTAGCCATCTAAAAAGAGAATGTAGACCCGTTCTACCTTTTGAGTGTCCTCGGCTGAATGTACATCATTAAATATTTTCAAATCGTCCGCATACATGAGAACATTCAACAAACAAATTATTATTTGTATTTGCGCATAAAGAATTCTTTTAATTTGATAAATAATGTATGATTGAACCTTGTTGTTGGATACCAGTGATAGGAAAACACCTGCAGACATTCCTGCCCAAAATTTAGTGCAAAGTTTATCATAAAAAGATCTGTAGAATTTCTGCAAAGTTTTTCTTACGGACAAGTATCACGAAATAGGCTCGAAGATTCTTTAAAGTTAAATTTAATAAGATTAACGAAATGTATTTGATGATGTATTATACATTGTCTATACACGTTAGTTCAACTTCGGTCGTCTTTTATGCACATCTGATAATGACAAAGATAAAACAAATACATGTATTTTACTTTATCTGCAGTGTACGTCATTGATTACTATCGTCAACGCAATATGACAATTGGAAAATACTATTTTCAAATAGTTGTCGGACAACTATAGTTAAATAAAAAAAAATATTATTTTTCTCTAATGTACCTAAGTATGCCACTATAGATACTGAAAATAACGTTACTTTTTTAACTAAAATTACTAAGAAACGTCGTAACAATTAATTTAAATGTTGTGCAACTCTCTCCTATATATAATTTTAATTGATCTAACTTATTGCCAACAAATTCTTTTTAATCAATTACATTTTCCTGTATCTAATTATATTTTATAATATATATATATATATATATATATATATATATATATATATATATATATATATATATATATATATATATATATATATATATATATATATATATATATATATATATATATAAAGACCTATAAACGTTATTTCTGGTAATCTACAGGGTCCTATAGTTTATCTCTTCAGAGTTCCCTATATAAGCGCGTGACTAAAGAAATAATATCCCTGGGGTGGGACTAATACCACGTCCCGGAAATAACAGTTGCAGACACAGATTTTCCGGGACGTCCCGGAAAAAACAGCGCGTCCCGGAAATAACAGCGATGTACAGTGTAAACGTCCCGGAACGAACCGTTGCAGATATATATATATATATATATATATATATATATATATATATATATATATATATATATATATATATATATATATATATATATATATATATATATATATATATATATATATATATATATATATATATATATATATATATATATATATATATATATATATATATATATATATATATATATATATATATATATATATATATATATATATATATATATATATATATATATATATATATATATATATATATATATATATATATATATATATATATATATATATATATATATATATATATATATATATATATATATATATATATATATATATATATATATATATATATATATATATATATATATATATATATATATATATATATAAACAAACGTAAAAACAGCGTTAAAACTAATTTACTCTTTATGTCAAAACAAAAACCGATTCTCTAGCATATACAGAATCTACACTATTTTTCAAAAATGTCGGCAAGTGTACCTCCATATGTGAGTGCTCGCATGTATGTGTATAGATGTGTATAATGTGTAATTTTTTAAAGATTTCCTTTTTTTCATTTTCATATTTTGAAGTTAATATTAATAGAGCAATCAATGTAAAGATAAAATTATCTACGATTTTCAAACTGTAATAAAAAATTGTATATTTTATAAAATCAATATTACACAAAATACGTAAGAATATAACAAAACTTTTCTGAGATGTATCACATAATTATAGAATTTATAATATAGAAGAATATCAACTAAAATACTTTAATAAAGGATGTACATCTTATTCATAGTTTGCCTTACTATTTTATTCTAAAAATTTGTTTCTAAATAAAAGTTAAATGTTGCGTTTTCATAATAGTATGCTTAAAAGAACAAAGTATTGAGGAAATTTAAAAATCTTTGTTTTGTATTTAGAATTTATACGCCTAATCAATATGTATTCACGGCAAACTGAAAGCATCATTGTGATAAGTAATAACACCTTAATTATCAATGGGTAAATGAATAAAATCATATACGCTGTTTGACGAACAAACGCCGTATAAAAAAATCCTGTCAAGTCATTCATTCACTGGCGGACACGTAATATTGTTCACTGGCGAGCATGTGCCAAGTTCGTTAACGTGCTTCAAAGCGCGAGTCACCTCGTCTCTCAATTCAGTGGTCGATCAGAATCGTGGGAGAGCGGACTCGTCTCATTCTCGATCGCTCGCGCGCTGTTTGTCTCTGCGAAAAACTTTGCTGCTAATGTACCGGACTGGTACTGCAATTAAGTCTAGAATGCATGAAAGGATAATTTCCAGTGGTTTTTAATGTTGTCAAGTATTATCTGAATGTTTTAAAATTGTGAGTTTTTAGTATTAAAAAAAATCTTTCTTACCGATGGTCGTTTTGATAATTTAATAACCATCGATCAAATAAACCAGGAAAATGTTAAGTTCTGAGGACATTCACACCATCGTTAAACGGGCCTTCGATAATGAGCCCGTCGAGATAATAAACTACCATCAAAAGGCACACTCCAAGGATAAGGTTGGCTTCCTTGGCGATCATCAAAACCTCGACATCCAGATCAAACGAAAAGGCAGCGCTGAAACGGAAACTCACCACTTTTTCCTGAAAGCTTTCCCAAAAGTTTCAGAAAGCCAGACGGAGTTCCTCCGCAACAGCGGAGTATTTAGTCAGGAGGCCGCATTCTTCAACGTCGTGTTTCCGGAATTACAGGTAGATTACGTAGGCGACGAATGGTGTCCCAGGAGCATGCTGGCCAACAGTGATGTCCTCGTCCTCGAGGACATGCGTACCAAGAACTACGCTATGCGCGAGAGCAAAATTTTCGAAGGCAAGTACTTGAAGTCGGCGCTGCGGGCCCAGGCGCGCATGCACGCCGCCTCTATCTTGGCCGAGGCGCGGCTGGGGAAGCCCCTGAGCGAGCTCTGCCCCGCTGCCTGCGTTGAGGTGCTGTTCAATGAGCGCACGCTGAAAAAAAACCGCCTCGATCTCTACTCTGATCTGACGGAAAAAATAGCCCAAAGACTGGGCCGCGACCCTCGGCGCATCAAGGCAGCCTTTACACAAGGTTTCATGCGCATGTACAAGCCAGAGAAGCGGGGCAAGCTGAAGCGGGTGCTCTGCCATGGCGACACTTGGCCCAACAACTCGCTCTTCGACTCCAGTGAGCCGCCAAAGTGCGTCCTGGTGGACTTTCAGCTGACGAGGTACGCCAGTCGCATGTACGACGTCATTCAACTGATGTACCTGAGCACGACGCGCGAGATCAGAAGGAGGGAGGAGCGCGAGGCCATCGAGGCCTATCGCGACGAGCTCTGCGACACGCTCGAGAGGAACAACCCGTCACTTGAGAGGCCGAGCCTGGAGGATCTTGTCGAGGAGTACGAGGAGATGAGGATGTCGGCGCTGCTTGCCGCCGTCATGTACTATCCCATTATTTGCATGAGCAAAAAAGAACTGAGCATATATGAGGACCAGCCGGACGAGCTTTACAAGAAAATCATGCTGCGGGAGGACAACGTGCCTGTGATGGAGATCTATGATCGCGACAGCGAGTACGCCCAAAGACTTGACGACTTGGTGCTGGAGGTGCTGGAGTACACCGAGAGGCTAAATATTCCTGCGCAACGAGACAATGACATATCTACCGGACTATGAAGACAAATTTTACTTAATTGTGTAAATAAATGATTATATTCTGACGGGCGCATAGCACGCCGGATGCGGATGCATCCGCATTCGGCTCGGATGACGGTCGAGCTGAGCCCATGAAAATATTCATTGCGAACATTGTAAATATTCAAACGAAAGATTTTTTAAATAATAGTATATTACATACCTAGGCCAGTAAAATAAGAATGTTCTCAGATCACATGTAATTGTCGGCCGAGGCGAAGCCGAGGTTAACAAACATGTAATCTGAAGCTTTCTTTTTCTACTATTTTTCTGCTCGACGGCGCCGGAAAGCAGCAACTTCGTTTCACGCAGCAGCCAGGAAGTTGGCGCTTTCCGGCCGGAGGGCAGAAAACTTTTTTTAAATTCATAGGAAATTTAGATTTTTATAATTTAAATATTTACAATTTCATTTCCGAAAGCTTGTTATCTCGAGTTTTATTTTTGATTTATAAAATTGTATCCAAAACATACTTGTTTAGGTTAAATGATTAATTATCGTTTGATAAAAAAGTTTTTCGAAGCGTTAAATCTACCATTGCAGCTTTTTTCATATTCGTGATACGAAGGTAGGTATTATCTTAATAATAAGTAAGCACGAGGTCAACCTCAAAGTGAATGATATTGGTTTAAAAAAATCTCTAGTTTATCTGTATATGAGAACAAGTGACTCATCTTCAACGTTTATTACTTTTTCTTTCATACCAGAATGTATCCAAGAAAAAATATGTATGTTCTAAGAAGTACACAAGTAAGAAAAATGAGAAGATATATAACAAGCTGAAGATAAAATAAGACAATACAAAAAAAAACACAGAAGCGAGTTTGACCGAATGAAGGCCACCGTCATTAATATAATAGAAAGAATGCAAGTGTGTCTGTATAACGACGTGGAAAAGGCTATAATAAGATAGATAGGGGATTAAATATGCGCATGAATTTTTATAAGATAATGATTTTATAAACGTTATACCGTAATCATATTAATAAATAGTATCATAGACAAAATATTAACAAAATAATTGTCTAAATTATTATAATCCATGCATGCAATCCTTACAAGCTCGTCACAACCTATTTTTAGAAATATACACTGCATTAATTGCATCCATTAATTTTGATTTTGAAATAAACATAAAAACCGCTGCGTGTTCATTGATTGCTTTTTTGCTTTTCCAACCTTATACAATCTCTCTTGAGCTCTTATACCCATACATTCCACAGATTCCTCTTTGAGGGAGCAAAAAATGTAGTCTCGTCCGTCTTCTTGCAATCTCCACAAAAATTGATTCACTTGTTTATCATAATATTATGCATACGTATAACAAATTTCAAATCATTCTGATGATCTATTCTGGCGAGATATTAAGCTCCGAAGACCTACCTGACCCCTCGCGAACGCGTTCTCAAGCACAAAGTGCAAGCTAGCACTTTGCGGGTGCGACTGCTCGCCGCGCCTTTCGAAAGCGACGGGTCTCCTCTCTTCTATCGCAGATATCCAAGATCAAACTCCTCTCTGCCTACTGAGTGACTACCTCACCATCATCACCCCTATCTGTATGTAACAATATTTTCTTTACACTGAGAAAAATGTTGTAGTAAATTTTATTATAACTGTAATAAAAATTACTATAAAGTATAGGAAAGGTGAGACAAATACACTTTATGCTGCATTTTTATTATAATTGTATGAATAATTACAAAATTTCTTGTAATTTTTATGACAGTTGTTGATTAGAAAGTATTACGAAATAAAAGAAAAATTGCTATACACATAGCAAAAACTGTGATATAATAAAATTTAAAATATATATGCTTTTAATTTTTATTAAAATAAAATATAAATTTTATTTTGTAGCGTTTAAATTTTATTTTGTAGCGTATAAATTTTATTTTGTAGCGTATTAAAAATTACTATAAACATAGTAAAAAGTGCCACATTCAAAAATTGCTACAGGCCATAATCCAACATAGTAAAAATTGCTACAACATTAGTACTTTCTGCGCAGATCAAGGCGCCCACGTGTCTGATTGAGGTTATGTTTCTACGGGAATTTCACTTTGTCTTGCTTTTAAGTTTACAAAACATTCAAAACCTTACTTCAATTATTTTATTTTTATATTATGCACATTAATGATAAGTTTCTTTGTGTTATCAAAGTTATTTATTGTCATTATTTAATATTATCTGAAATTTTCTTGAAATCGATGGTTTGACATGTACAAGTTCCAAAATTTTACACTCAAGAATCCTATTTGGGTAAGTGGTTAGCGCGTCCGATTGCCGCGGTGAAGGTTGTGCAGGTTCGATCCCAACGCTCGTAAAAAAAATATTTTTATTTCTCATTTTAATTTATTTTCACATTAAATATTGTATGATTAGAGTCTGAAAATAGTTCTGAAAACAGAAAGAACGAGAAGAAATTTAATTTTTTGAAATTTAAGGTCATTCATAAAAATTACTATGTTGCATAGCAAAAATTGTTATAATTTCGATTTGTCCCTCCGTTCCTACAAAATATAGTAATTTTTCTTATGTTTATAATAAATTTTACTACAACATTTCTCTCAGTGTATGAAAGAATATTTTCTCTATATTTGGGGACATTTGACAATAGAAACGCAGTTTTACTTCCAATTTCTCAAATCTTCCATGTTACAGTGCCGAGAAAAATCGTTTGAGAACCACTAAGGGTCATGAACTATACCTTAAATAAGTGTCGCCAAGCTTTAGGCACGAATTTATAGTTGTCGTCGATAATACTCAATACTCAAATTTTGATTATTATATCACGGAGCAACGTTAAATGTGTATGCGTGTGTGTCTGCGCGTGCGTGCGTGCATGCGTTATCTCTTAAATTTAAATAATATTATTATTATAATTATAGTTATAGTGTGGGAATGATATTCTTTTATTCTTGAAATTCCACGTCTTGAAAGGATTCAGCGCTCTTCTATTGAAAAGGAAGGAACCTTTTCGTATACTATATTTAAATGCAATATTCATTTGTAACTATAAGAGATATTTTAGAAAATATAAACTTAATGTGATTATATCACACATGTGCTGATTAACTGACCACTGTATAATGCGTTTTAATTTATACTCGTTAAAAAATTCAAATATCCCGCATTCATGCAGCAATCGAAAATAATATCGAACAGTTTTTAAATTTCAGGTTAGGTTGTAAAATAAGTTAGGTGAAATGTTTACTAACGGTAGAGTCGAGGTTAGAGGTTAATTTTGATTGATACCTAGAAAAAATTTGTTTTCTTAATTTCTTTATCTATTTCGCATATCTAGCAGTTATTTATAAATTACTTTGGAAGATGCCAAAGGTTAGAAGAAGCAAGAAGCCACCACCAGATGGTTGGGAATTGATTGAACCAACACTCGAAGAGCTTGAACAGAAAATGCGAGAAGGTTGAACATTTGATATAATTTTCAGTATTATTTCGTATTATTTTTATTAATTATTACTAATTATAATGATTAACTTAAATTAATCAGTTACCTCAAAAGTTACCTCAGAAAACAAGTGTATATTGTTTAGTTTTTATATTTTAATATTATTTACAATAGAGTTTAAAAATAATATTAAATTAGAAATAAACCATTTTGTAGCTGAGACAGAACCACATGAGGGCAAGCGTAAACAAGAGTCTCTGTGGCCAATCTTCAAAATACATCATCAAAAAAGTCGTTACATTTATGACCTTTATTATCGTCGCAAAGCTATAAGTCGAGGTAAGATTCTTACATTCAAAATAATACAATAACAGAAAATAGTTAGTAGTTACAGATTATTTATATTAAGATCAAAAGTGTAAATGTTTCTATAATTTTTCAGAGCTGTATGAATATTGTTTGAATGAAAACATTGCTGACAAAAATATTATAGCAAAATGGAAAAAGACTGGTTATGAAAATTTGTGTTGTTTACGATGCATACAAACCAGAGATACAAACTTTGGAACTAATTGTATCTGTCGTGTTCCCAAGGGTAAACTAGAAGAAGGCCGCATAGTAGAATGCATACACTGCGGATGTCGTGGCTGCTCTGGCTAATACATTTTAAAAGTATTATTAGTGTTAAGTTAATAATGTTCAAAGAAATGTTCTGAGAGATTTTGGTAGTTATTGTCTATGCAAAAAATATTGTAAATTTAAATTAAGCTCTATAAGTTTAATTATTTTTTAACTATATTTTCAATTTTTTACTAGTAATAATTCAGTCTTGTAAGAATTCTATCAGAATATTATTGATTTCATACAATGCAGATTAAAGGAGAATATTTTAATACATAGAAAGATTTGAAACAAAAATTATGTTTAATTTACAGACTTGAGTAATATAAATAAACTATATTTTCTGATTTTAAAAGAATGATTTAGTAAACGAAATGTACAAATACATACTTAATTTGGTAAAAATATTAATAATAATTCGTTCTTTTTATAATAATATTGAAACCTAATTTGTATATTAATTATTTGCAAAGCATAGCTGTAGTGTAAAAACTAAATATTATGAAATAAATGTAAATATTTACACTTCAATTGGAAAAAATCGAATAAAAAATAAAATACTTTTAAAAAATTTTCAAAAGTGTTGTTTACAAAACGATAAGCTTTATTAATTTTTCATATATTATAGCTATACTACTACTATAGTTTTGAATTTTTGAACTTTATCACATATAATTTACATGTGATTGTAATAATATCAAAATATATTTCTTTCTTTTAGTACAAAATTCTGAAATGATATTTTATTAGAATATCTATCTCAAAGTTTCATTTTTTATAGTAAACAATAGAAAAATTTTCTTGAAAGTCAAATAGAAAATCTTGTATTAATTTAAGCAATTAGCATCAGATAAATAAATCTGACTTGGGGGGGGGGGGGTCGCAGAGTTTCGACGATTCACTATAAAATTGAAGTCAACTATAGATGTTTTTCAGTTCGACATATTATAATGCAGATTGTTCTTAATTTCGAAATCCTAAATTACGAAAATCATATTTACGAATCTAACACTTCACCTACTATCCAAAACATCGAATTTCATTAATAGAATTTTAATAGGGATACAATATAGACATTTCGAAATAAATCATTAGAAACAGGTTATATTTGCTTTGAGATCGTATTGATGAAATTCGATGTTTTGGACAGTAGGTGAACTGTTACATTCGAAAATATGATTTTCGTAATTTAGAATTTCGAAATTAAGAACAATCTGCATTACCATATGTCGAGCTGAAAAAAGTCTATAGTTGACTTCAATTTTATAGTGAATCGTCGAAACTCTGCGACCCCCCCCCCTCCCCCGACTTTTGGTTAAAATAATTTCTGCTTAAATTTGTTTGGATAGTAGTTTACGCTACTTATCTAAACTGCTTTATTTGAAGCTACAACCAATTGGTGATTTTAAACACTGAAGAACCAACCCATTGGTCATTGTAAACACTGCTTATCTACAAAAAACAGCATCTGTTTTACGCTAATTAAGGGATTGAAAAAAATTTTACATCCTTAATTTCATTGAAATTCATAAGCACAGTTTGCTGAACAATGCATTTGGTCAAAAGGTAGGGAACATTTAATTATATTTCCTCAGAAACAAGTATATGGTTGATCACTAACAATAATTTTGCCTCTTTAATTCAAGCTTATGTGTATATAATGATACAAAATAATGTTTTAATTATAAATCGATACTGACATTTTGTTTATTTAATTCCATAATTGAACTGTCTGTTCTGAAAAAAGAACTAGATATAAATAGCATTTGGCTAATCTTGATTATAAGCACTACACGGACCCGTCCTTTCTGGGGGCCACGGAAGGTCAGATATAATGAATTACGTAGCTTGCACAGAGGATCTGAACAAAGCGTGATATAAAGTATTTCGTCGCGCGGTACGGAAAAAAAGCCAACATAAGTTCTCGCGCGAAGAAAAGCCAAAGTTGGGCACTTTTTGGCTTTTCTTCGCACGAAACTTGATAAAAAAAAGCCAACTTTGGCTTTTCTTCGCGCGAGAACTTATGTTGGCTTTTTTTCGTACCGCGCGACAATTTAACATTGACACAACCACTATATTATATCCAGTACTTATGAATTTAAAGTCAATTATTGATGATTTAATTCATTATACTATTTTTATACCTAAATATGTTTTTTAATCATGCGTTACAAAATCTAAACATCGTGGGTCGATATGATAATAAAAAAATTTTTCCGAATTTGAGAAGGGAATGAAACCAAAATATTTTTTTTAAATATTGCAGTGACTGATTTATTTCTATAAATAATGAAGCTATTTGGCAGTATAGGGAAAAATTTTAAATTCTATTTATAAATCCTGTGCAAGAACGACCTGAAATTTTATAAAGTAACAAAATGTATTACCTGCTACATTATTACAATGGATATAATTATACATGATATTACAAAAAAAGATAAATACATATAGTAATCGATCTTTACTTAATATTGTGACAATATTATTTTACACGAATCGCAATATTCATAATAATATTGTATAAGTATATTATAGATTTTGACACAGTCTTTAAATAAGATTGTCACAATACATTGCTTTCATTTTTTCACTCTTACTTAGGTTTTATTTTTTCTATTTAATCTGTACACAACATTGCCATCATATTGTTGCAATGTTCTTGCAATATTCTAACATGGAAAAAGATAAAGCTAATCTAATTTGTTTGCACCAATAAAATCAACTAGTTTGGAAAAAAGTTAAATTCGTATAAAAAAAAAGTAAAATTAACTTTATTTATAGTAAAAACAACTTCATATTTAAAATTAGAATGCCGATTCCACTTTAATAAAAGGAAGATTCTACTAGTTTTTGTTATTTCTGCCGACATCGTTGTGAGCAGAATGAACTTGTCATTTCCAAGTTAAATTAACTATTTATTTTTTCCGTGTAAATATTATAATCAATAAAAAGAAATACTTTTTTATAAATCATCATCAGGATAACACTAACCAAATTTGGCACTTGCTTACTAAAAGTTATTAATTAATTGATTTTTAATTTTTGATAAAAAATATAGCACGCCGTAGTAACAAACTGCTACTTCGAAACTCTGATCATTGTCCTATAAAAAAAAGAAAGAAAATTGTCAAACTCAAAACGGCTCAGCAATGAAAAGAACATTAAAGGCACGTGCATAATGAGGAGCCGAAGGTGTGTGCGCGCGAGAGCGCGCGTATGTCGTCATTAGTCGCAGCAAGTCTGCCCATACATGGCCATGTACGCTACTTTCGCTCGGTTGACTTGTTCCGTAGAGTCCGGTACCACGCGTGCGAGCGCGGTGTACATAGCAGCCTCCATACTTACGCCCGTAACTTTATCCTCGCTACTTGTTCACGCTCGAGCGTTATAATCGTGGCTCCACAGATCGTGATCCATGGCCACGAAGCACATAGGGCGATCGAATTTTCTCGTCTCGAAAAGCCGCTGATGTTTCATATTTTTTAAAATATATAGCTCTCATTATAATCAAACTACAGTGCACCAGTTCTCTGTTAAGCGTTCATTTATTGATTTATTCTTTCATAAAAAAAAAACCTTTTGTCTTTCAAAAGTTCAACAGTTATAAATAATACACGCGTAAAGGTTTCTATACAAGTAGCGAATGCCGTACTGCGCAGCCTCTATTCATTGTCTAAACGCACCGATTAGCCCGCACAATACGATCCGAAATGATGGTCGGGGCGTGCAGCAATCCTACGCAAACACGGCGTGGGCATCGAGCGATTCATCAAACGACCGACCTATGATAGGACCAAGCCTATAATACGCGATCAGCTTTTCACGCGTAACGCGCCGTTGCGATGATATATATACAAGATACAGATAATGCAGACGCGCCCGAAGGGCCGCGACGCAGAACTAATTGGCGCGCACGGGTGAACACGCGCGGGGCCTGATAGTAGCCATCGCGGTGTAGCACGCCGCGCGCGGCCCCGAGGCCGTTGATCTCGTGTACACGGACGAGCACATATAGCGCTATAGGAGAAACGCGAGAAAGAGAGGAGGGACGGAGAGGAAGTGCGGATATAGGTCTGCGGGTCGCTCATATCGGAGACGAAACTTTCGCGTTTCTGCGAGATGGGTATACTTTCGGGCCCCTTCGAGTAGCGATTATATTGTTCACGTTTTGAAAGTTAGAGCTGTAAAAACAGCATGATAGATCCGTATATAAGATCTATTGTTTTTAGTTTCTATAAGATTCATTTCATTGTAATATAATTCTAATTTTTCACATTATTTACAAAATATACCGTTTACTTATAAGTATTATTTATATCATGATGTCATAGTACCAGGACAACACGTTATGAGATACGCAAAGAACCGACTCCTTACCTCGTTGAATTATTGTGAGACTCGTTTCTTACTATATAGGCAAGTCTTTCCCTATACTGCCAAATAGCTTCATTATTTATATAAATAAATCAGTCGCTGCAATGTTTAAAAAAAAATATTATTTTTGCAGTACATTAAGTACTAATATTTGGATTATCCTGTTAGAGAAGCACGTTGAAAATCATCATGAATATTTTCTCGGGGATATATTCAAAGCCGAGCGAGCAACTCACAGTCGTGCAGCTGAGAGTACTTATATATACCACCCGGAGCACACGCGAGCGACCGAAAGTACGATAATAGCTCGTGAAGACTTAGTGCTCACCCCCGGTATCTAAATTTGGTATAGCGTCTCCTGCAGGCTGGCAGCCGTGTGCGCGACAACTGGAGAAACGTCTCGCCTTTTCTTGTTGCTCGTCATGCGCGCCACAAAGTCGCTCACCTTTTCTTCGCGCTGGAATGGTCGCGTTCTTTAAATAAGTCTATACGTCTCCGCGAAGCCGGTCTGATGACACGCTTTTATCTCGATTTGCATTCACCTGTCGCGCCGTTTAATTATGATCGTTAGTCGAGCGCATGGAAACACAGAGTAGTTTCAAGGCGATTTTCCAGCTGTGGGCTGCGTTGAGCGGCCACGCGCTGCCTCAAATGGTTATAGCTGAGCGCGCGTCTACGCATATGGTATTTGTCAATGAAAATTATAACGCCCGCCCTATTTTATTATAGTTGATATATATATAATAATAACGACTTTTAGCTTTTGCTTATTTTCAATGAAATAATATACATATTATATACCATAACTACTTTCGTTAATTGACTTTTAACTTATTTATAGATATATCGAGATATATGGGCTTTAGAAAAAATATCTTCTTCGTAAGTCGGAGATAATAGTCTTGAAAAATGAGGTTTATAGAAAATTCTAACAAATGAAAATTATTTATCAAATAAAGTTTTTACATATTTGAAAATTATATACTATTAGCGCATACATCTCTTTCAAATATTTTATACTTTACATGTAGTTAGTAATTATTTTTCAAAGCACAGGCATACACATTTTCAAGAAAAATATTTTAGTATAAATATCTATTGCTCAAGCTTAACATTGGCAATTATGATAAAAGTGAACAATTGTTAAAAATTGTAGTATGTAGAATTTTAGATTTAAAAATCCTGCAACGAAATTTGAAATTTAAGCGTTTCTTCCATTTTATCTACTATACTTTCGGTAGAAAACTTTAACTATAGAAAACGCCAACATTTGCGTTGACTCACCTACTCGCCGAGACAGCCATTCTGTCTCTCTGCCCACCATTAAAAAGTTGTTTTGATTTTCCATAAAACGGTTTTTTTTTCCTTGCGCTGCATGTGGGCAGAGAGGCGTCTGCGCGACGCCTGCGCGAGAGAGCGCGAGCGCGCCGCGATGCGAGGCTATAAAAGCCCCTCGTCTCGGCGCGGGCTCGCCTTAAAGCGCCGGCGTCGTTTGGAGAAGCAACATCGCCAGCTTCGCTTAAACGAGTCTGCAACCAGCCAAGTTTTATATATAGGCGGCGAAAGGAAGCGCGTCGAGCAGCAACAGAATCTATAACTTTTCCGTTATCCCGACCTCGTGCCAACGTCCCCTTCAAAATGGTGAGTTTTTCTACTTATTCTATTGACTGGAAATAAAATACTTACAGAAGTTATATGAAAGAACTGTTTTTGCTCAAAAAATTCTCAAAATCAAATAGAAATAAAATATTTAAAGGAAATTGTATAAAAGTAGGGTAGAGTGGCTTAGTGCTGAGTATGTGTGGCCACTGCTATAGGTACGCTCAATTAAAAGTTCAATTGATAGATTTCTAGTGGAAACACGTGTTTCATTTATATTTAAGAAAAAATTGGTATTATTTATTGCAAACAAATAATACAAATTTTTATTTAGCTTTAACATGTATGTATAATGCATGGACTCAAAAAGTAAAATTTAGTTTTATTACTCTCTAAAGTTGAATTAGTGAAAAAACCACTAAACATTAGTTAAAATTGATCCACCGTAAAATTTTACTATTTTAAATAGTGAATATTTCCACTAAGAATTAGCGAATATTCATTAATTATATACGGTGGAGCAATTTTAACTAATTCAACTTTAGAGAGTATATGAGATACGAAATAAATTTTTAATTATTATTATTATTACATTACAAATTAAAAAAAATTTTTAATTTAAATAAACTGAAATAAGTGAATTCAGTAGACTGGAGAATGCTGTGTATGCATGTACTTTAAGATACGACCAAGTATCGAGTATAAAAAGTTCAAGAAAGTACCTTGTAATTCAATTGAAGCGATTACGTATAAACTTCAATCACGTGGAAATACGCAATGTCACTAACTAAATTATGCTGCTTAACATGGAGTATCTTTTATTATTCAATCTCAAATAAGTTACCAAAAACCTTCCAATGCTATAAATACACAAATATTAAAACAATGGATGAATAGATACCGTCGAAACTACGACAAAAATCATGCGAAAGTTGCGGTCGCATTGTAAAGTCACGTTATCGAGCGGTGTAGGTATGCTAATGCAATTACGCGTATACACACGTGCTCTTATAGGGAATCTCGACGTTTCACAGACGTCGGGCAGCTCCCGAGATCAATATACTCGTCTCGCGCGTCGGTGTACATTATATATATATCATCCCGTGCGCCTATAGGTGGGAAACTACGAACCATACACATCCTGCTGAATCAACGCTCAAAACTTTTCCGCCGATTTGAAGCGATCATGCGAATCCGATCGCCGGTGTTGCGCAGAATTGCGAACACGGAAATAGACTGCTCGCGTAGGAATAAAGCGCGAGTTTGGCAAAAATAGATTCTAGCAAACATACGACATCCGCATAAAAATAATTTCTTGATATATATTGCCTTGCCGTGAGATCAGTGGGTACAGTGTGCAATTAGTTTATTTTCTAGAGTCATAAAACTTGTTATTTATTCCTGTATATTTTTTACTATTGAGAGCTTTTCCAACGAGTTAAAAAATTCAATATATTGTTTAATATTTATGCAGAGGCCTATTGAAAATCACAAAGAACTATAAATAAAATGAATATCATTTCTTTCAGCGTGAGTGTATCTCAGTGCACGTCGGCCAAGCCGGTGTTCAGATCGGTAACGCATGCTGGGAACTGTACTGCTTGGAGCATGGCATCCAGCCCGACGGCCAGATGCCCTCCGACAAGATGCTGGGCGGTGGCGACGACAGCTTCAACACGTTCTTCAGCGAAACCGGAGCCGGCAAACACGTGCCCAGAGCCGTCTTTGTCGATCTTGAACCCACTGTCGTCGGTGCGTAAATAAACTCTTTACAGACTTTAAAGAATACCGGTCCTACAAATGTATATATAAGAATAATAATGCTATATGCTGGAAGCAAAAGCACTAAACTCTAGATAGTCTAGGCGCCGGCAATATATTTCGTGACCAAATTTTGTCCCCGCCTGAACCAAAGTTTTCTAGGCGTAATTTGGCCTGCTGAATCCGAATTTCGAGGATTCCCGGCCGAGAAAGTGGGAAAAAAAAGTTATTAATAATTTAATTGTTTAAAAGGCCATATCTTCGAAGTGAAATATCGCAACGAGCTGTAACTGTTTTAAAACTTTTGTTTTTTATTTAGGAACTTCTTTGTTCTTATACTTTTTTAGCTATGTCTGATAGCTTTAAAGATATCAATAATAAACGCCTTTTGGTGCGCCTTTGCTATTTAGTATACCACGCGGGGACGCCACGCGCCGCCTCTCGTCTTTGCGCTTACTATTGTTATACTCCATCGCATAATTGCCAAAACAATGATCCATTCAACCATCAAAAATCACTAATTTGTATATTGTATACAAGCTTTCAGGTGAATATTTTACTTGTCTACGTAGAAATATTTAACGTTTTATTTCATTACTGATCCAAAGACGTTTATCATTGATATCTTTAAAACTATCAGACATAGCTAAAAAAGTATAAGAACAAAAAAGTTTCTAAATAAAAAAACAAATGTTTTTTAAAAAGTTTCAGCTCGCTGCGATATTTCACATCGGAGATATGGCCTTTTAAACAATTAAATTGTTTATAACTTTTTTCTCCCAATTTTTCGGCCGGGAACCCTTGAAATTCGGATTCAGCAGGCCAAAATACGCCTAGAAAACTTTGGTTCAGGCAGGGACAAAATTTAACCACGAAATGTATTGTATTGTATAAGTTTGCTGATTTAACGAAATACGTTGAATCGAATGACTTTTAATCCCACGGTAGATGAGGTCCGAACCGGCACGTACCGGCAGCTGTTCCACCCGGAGCAGCTAATCACGGGCAAAGAGGATGCGGCCAACAACTACGCTCGCGGCCACTACACGATCGGCAAGGAAATCGTCGACCTGGTCCTCGACAGGATCCGCAAGCTGGCCGACCAATGCACGGGGCTCCAGGGCTTCCTGATCTTCCACTCGTTCGGCGGCGGCACCGGCTCCGGCTTCACCTCGCTCCTCATGGAGCGGCTGTCCGTCGACTATGGCAAGAAGTCCAAGCTCGAGTTCGCTATCTATCCGGCGCCCCAGGTCTCCACGGCCGTGGTCGAGCCATACAACTCCATCCTCACGACGCACACGACGCTGGAGCACTCGGACTGCGCCTTCATGGTGGACAACGAGGCCATCTACGACATCTGCCGGCGCAACCTGGACATCGAGCGGCCGACCTACACGAACCTCAATCGTCTGATAGGCCAGATAGTCTCCTCGATCACGGCCTCGCTGCGCTTCGACGGCGCCCTCAACGTCGACCTCACCGAGTTCCAGACCAACCTGGTGCCCTACCCCAGGATCCACTTCCCCCTGGTCACCTACGCGCCGGTCATCTCCGCCGAGAAGGCCTACCACGAGCAGCTGTCCGTCGCCGAGATAACGAACGCCTGCTTCGAGCCCGCCAACCAGATGGTCAAGTGCGACCCGCGCCACGGCAAGTACATGGCCTGCTGCATGCTCTACCGCGGCGACGTCGTGCCCAAGGACGTCAACGCCGCCATCGCCACCATCAAGACCAAGCGCACCATCCAGTTCGTCGACTGGTGCCCGACCGGCTTCAAGGTCGGCATCAACTACCAGCCGCCCACGGTCGTTCCCGGTGGCGATTTGGCCAAGGTATGCTTTATCCAAACTCGCAAATAATATATAATGTGACATCTTCAACTGGACGACATTCTTTTCGCAGGTACAACGCGCCGTGTGCATGCTGTCCAACACCACCGCCATTGCCGAGGCCTGGGCGCGTCTGGATCACAAGTTTGATCTGATGTACGCCAAGCGTGCCTTCGTTCACTGGTACGTGGGCGAGGGTATGGAGGAGGGCGAGTTCTCCGAGGCCCGCGAGGACTTGGCCGCCCTCGAGAAGGACTACGAGGAAGTTGGTATGGATTCGGTCGAGGGTGAAGGCGAGGGTGCCGAGGAATATTAAAGGCTCAAACATGACTGCAACAATATTTTACAAATTTTGCAATAATGTATTATTATAATCTATATTTATTGTGAAAACGGATGTCTATTGATTACATTTTTTATTGCGCTAATTGCTGTGTGTGGTTCACGTTATTTCGAATACCTGAGTCGAAGTTTACATCAATACATAAATTATCTTTCATTCTGTTACACTCAGCGTTTTTATATACATTAATTTCCCACTTATAAACATTTTTATACTCATGACTAATCCTCAATATACGGGAGAGTTGTCCAGTGGCGGCACCCTTATAGCATTGTCGGGCATAGCTTCTGATGTTATGAGTCAAAATTTAAAATAAAAAGTAGGAAAGTGATCCTTGGGAAACCCTCTATAAAGGGGTGGATCAGTTTTTATCAATTATTATTATAATAATAAGAAGGTACTTGAAAAACTAAAAAAAGTTGATTTTTCACGATCCTTAAAAAGTGTTCCCCGGTTCTAGTCACTTTAACTTTTCACGGAATTTAGTAGTATAACAATCCTCAATACAGAGTATTAAACGTCAAATTATTTTTTTAAAGTATGCTAGCATTAATTATTATAATGATTTTTTTTATTATTCTTTTAAGGAAAACTTAAAAAATGATAAAATTACGCTATGTCAGTATATAATTTATATACATTTTATTTAAAATCAAATATTAATTTACCTAAGATATGTAATACACGGCCAGTACTGTGTATTATAGAGTAGCCAAAATTAAGGAAAATAGTAGTTTTCATCACTAGGGCGTAAAGTTGAACTTCACGCACCGAGTGATCAATACGCACGAGGGTCGGCGCAGCCGGCCCGAGTGTTGGATGATCACGAGGTCGTAAAGATTTCGCCCGCGTGGCGAACAATATTTTTTTTATAGTATGAGTAAAGCACATCGTCGCATCGTTTGAGTGTGTAAAGTTGAATTTTACGCGAAGCGAAGCTTTTCGCACACTATGTGTGAAATTCAACTTTACACACTAAAAATGATGCGAATCGACGTACTTTACGCATACTATGCAAAAAAAGATATTATTTCATTTTGAATGAAACTCAGCCACCACGAGGTTTGATCAAGCCGGAGATACGTTAATTTAGAAAATCATTAATGTATTAAAGAGACGAGAAATATAAACATAACTTTTAACACTGGGATTGTTATAGCAATACTAAATCCTAATGTAAATTTGTGAATTCAGCCTTTAACCCTTTTAGTCACAGACGCCACTATAGTGGCATCATTTTTTTTTTTTTTTCAATCTCACCATTCAATTTTTTTTTGACATGGAAGAATAAATATGTTTCCAATGTTTTTTTTTACGCTGAATCCGAATCCAATGTTGAAATTACAGTAAACGTGACTACAACCCCTAAAATGGGGTGAAAACTACGCACTTCAATGCCAAATAAAATCGAATTACGTGACTGAAAGGGTTAAAACATCGAGCAGGAAATGTGTTTAGTAAAATAATATTTTACACCACTCTAACCTTAAAATCATAACTTTAATATGATTATTCGGCTCTCGTGGTGTAAAATACGGTACGACACTGGTGCGTAAGGTGATTTTTACCGCATTCGACTTTTCGCACTCGCTTCGCTCGTGCGAAAAATGTCTCCTGCGGTAAATAATCACCTTCCACACCCGTATCGTAATGAACTATTTCATCATAGCCCGGCCGAAAGTTCGTCAAAACATGCACGTTTTGCGGCCGGGAATTTGCATATTACAGTCACGTGTTTTCAGTATATGAAGCGACTATAACCTGCAATTTCCCAGCCGCAAAACGTGCATGTTTTGGTGAACTTTCAAGCCAGGGTATGAAGAAAAATAGTATACGCATCTCAGCTGGAAACTAGAATATCATACTTTCCAACCTAGGTATACGTAATATACTATTACCTCTAACCATAGTTGTCAGACGCGAGAAACGCGTGCTGGCCAGTTTTAGAAGATGGCCAAGAGTGTGCGACTCTCCTCTATTTTCAACAATTTTCAAAAAGAAATCCTACTAAAAGTCTTTATTAGTTGTAACAATATATTTTATATCTTAGATTCTAATACCTGATTTTATACATGTTCAAAACAATACTAACAATACAACAATTTGATTATTTTTAATGTAAAACTAAGTTTGTTTTTTTATATTATTATTTAAATATACAATGGCATATTATTTTATATTATAGTTTAAATATTTTAATTTGTAAAATTCATTTTTCGATGGTGTGTTTCTAAGTATAAGATTTTTGGCACGAAAGAAAAAAAAATTTTACATAAAATTTGGAATGTTTCAAGCGTAAATATTGCTCATTAACAAAATGTGTGCATGACAGGTAATTTAAATATGTTTTTTGCAACAGTGCAAATGAAATGAAAGATTTATCATTCAACTAATTTAGAATCCACATAACAAATTTTAAGTATGTTATAATCAATTAAAATAAGGTAAAATTGATGATACTTTTATCGAATAAAAAATGTTTTATGTATATTGATATTTTTCTGATTCATTCATTAATTTTGTAATTTGAACGGAAATTACTCTCTAAACAAAGTCCTCCACACAAGAAACATATAAATTAGTTGTATTTGTAAAATAATGAAAAAAATAACAAGATCGCGACCAATGGTTAAATGGGGAGCGTCCAGCAAAAACGCGCCACCGAGCGCGCGCGGTGCCTTTTTTCGCGTAAAAGGCGCTCTGTTTAACTCGCTCATAATCGTATGCTGCGTCTTTGAAAAAAAAAACCAAGGACCTATATCGATAGATTTTTTTCTGCTCTTTCCAATTGCGCCATTGTTTTTATTGCGAAACGCGTTCTTCCGGACGAAAACTCGAGTTGAATATTGAAAGCCATTTTTCTCAAAGTATATCATGTTTTTTTTCAAAATAAACTACACCATTGGAAAGTACAACTCTTAAGCTTCAAAACCCTATCTTGGAGAAGTTGGAGAAATAAAGGGTTTAAAAGTAACAACATGAAAAAGACAGCGCCGAGGGTCCGCGCGAGCCCCTCGCGCCCGTGCGTACGGCACGTTTAAGTGCACGCTCTATTCAATTCGCTAATAAACGTGTACCAAGTCTCTGAAAAAAGAACTAAGGACATATATCGATAGATTTTTTCCTGCTCTTTCCAATGGTGCTATTATTTTTATTCCGAAATGCTTCCTTCTAGTTGAAAATTCCATTTGAATGTTTAAACTCTATTTTTTCAATAAAATATCATTATATATAATTTATTTCAAAAGTAATATCTTTTCCATTTTTGTCAAATTTTGGTCATTCAACAATTTTTTCAAATTAAAAATAATTTCTTTAGAATCTTCTATTGAAATCTCACTCTCTTCTTCAATCTGAGCATTAGATTTTATTCGACAAGAATCGCATATTTTGTCTCTATCAGTTAAATGCGGATAACAAGCTCTAAGTTTATCGGAAACAAACCTAAGTTTCGATGAATGCTTTATTTCATCAAATGGATTACAGCAACGATTTAACATGTTAGACATTTTATTAAGGTTTTTTTTATTAAGGCAATAAGACAAAGGGGCAAAGTAATAAGGCATGTGCATAAAGCACCTGGCTAGTGGGCGACGCAGGCCTCTATTTAAGCCTGCGGGGTGATGTTTTTCATTGAAGGTAGCGCGCTTGGTGCTTGCCATCTAGCGGGCACTTCGGGTACTAATCCCGAACAGAAGCATTTCGGGATAAAAATAATAGCACCATTGGAAAAAGCAGGAAAAAATCTATCGATAAATGTCCTTAGTTCCTTTTTCAGAGACTTGGTACACGATTATTACCGAATTGAATAGAGAGTGCACTTAAACGTGCCGTACGCACGGGCGCGAGGGGCTCGTTCGGACCCTCGGCGCTGTCTTTTTCATGTTGTTACTTTTAAACCCTTTATTTCTCCAACTTCTCCAAGATAGGGTTTTGAAGCTTAAGAGTTGTACTTTCCAATGGTGTAGTTTATTTTGAAAAAAAAACATGATATACTTTGAGAAAAATGGCTTTCAATATTCAACTCGAGTTTTCGTCCGGAAGAACGCGTTTCGCAATAAAAACAATGGCGCAATTGGAAAGAGCAGAAAAAATCTATCGATATAGGTCCTTGGTTTTTTTTTCAAAGACGCAGCATACGATTATGAGCGAGTTAAACAGAGCGCCTTTTACGCGAAAAAAGGCACCGCGCGCGCTCGGTGGCCCGTTTCTGCTGGACGCTCCCAATGGTTGAATCCATGTATGTGAAATCAATTATACATATATATTTAC
Source organism: Torymus aiolomorphi (assembly GCA_036365515.1). Lineage (NCBI taxonomy): Eukaryota > Metazoa > Arthropoda > Insecta > Hymenoptera > Torymidae > Torymus > Torymus aiolomorphi. The sequence continues at coordinate 217,937,229 of CM070873.1, read as the reverse complement.
ATCAATATCTATTTCGAAAAATGAAATCTGAAATAGATGTTCGAAATTGGAGAGCGTTTGTCGCAGAAAAATGGGAGCTCGTGAATTGATCCCTTTCGTATCGCTCAGCTGCATTATCCTCTTTCTTAGCGCGCGGTCGAGTCCCTTTCTCCTCTCACCCGACGAGATGTAAAGTACATTGATTAAGAGTTTCTCACTCTGATGCTCCACCTTCACGGAGAAAAAATTCCTGCTATTTTTGCGGCATATGCTGCTATTTTAGCAGAACTTTTGATGCACGGCAGATCCTGCCATTTTCGTTTTAGACTACAGCAGTTTTAGCAGTATGGTGCGCAGCAATACACTATGCCAGTGGCTTAGTAGAAATCTACTACTAAAACTGTGGCAACTGTTCAAAACGAATACAATAAAACTTATTAATACAATAAAATAATTAATACAATAAAACTATATGTTTTCAATGTATTTATTATGGTATAATTTGACCTTAAACTCTCAGGCACACGAAAGTATGTTTTTATAGGTTAGGAATTAAATGTTTACTCTTCGTCGCTAGGCTCTAATGGCAGAAAACTCCAGCCAAAACTGCAGTAACTTAAGGTAAAAATACCAATGAGCGGCCAGTGCCCAGTACGTGGCCATCCACGTACGATAAATATTCAATTACTTTAAAGAATGTGTAGTAGTTGGATAATATTTTATTCTATAAGATGATTCTAAAATAATTAATGCTTATTGTTTAAATAGTATCATTACTCTTAGTGAAAATTTAATACTTATAAAGACGATTTGAAAATGCTACTCGCGGGGATCACGGCTTTCTATGGGAGGTCCTTAATGATTTTGTAAGGATTCATGACTCGCCTTTTAGGTATTTTTTAAATAAATTTGAAGTAAATCTTTACTCTTGAAAGTTTTAAGACACTTCTAAGATGCATCGAATTCAATTACAGTCGTTAGAAGCCCAATAATTATTGTTTTTAATAAAAATAATTCAAGTTTATCTACTAGTACCAGTTTAAACGTCATGTCCCAATACTTGGCCCTATGTATTTCACCGATGTTTTGATGGTTAGGGTTCCTACGTATTAGTAGAGTTAGTAGGTTGGAAAACCATAATATGATTATTATACATTGATTTTCTGTAATTTCATATTATTAACGTTTGATTTAGTGTTAAAAAGTATTTTCAGTCCAAAATTTAGCGATTTTATTATTTTTACATAAAAATCAAAATAAATATAGAGTACAAATTATATGGTCCAAGTATTGGGACTAACAATTTCGACCACTAGTACATGACTTTTTAGCACGGTCCAACTACTAGTACAAGCATGTATTCATAATTTAATTAATTTTTCTATCATAAAAGCTTATTTTCACAAATTAAACACTTTTTTCGCAAGTAAAAAGTAATAATAATTCTATTGGCTACTGATTCTATGCATTTTTAATAATATTTCGCATTTAAAATATGACTTCAAAATTCTAGCTTCACTAAGCGTCCATCTATTGGTACTTTTACCTTACAGCTAATGTACGTTTTCTAATGTTGCCTCCAAATTCGCGTTACAGAGTTCAGCAGCAGGACTTTTTTCTCCGTGTTCTGTGATGTTTGTTTTGATTTAATACCTGACTATAGATAAGTTGTATACCGTAATATATGTATATCTGTGGCTGCCAGGAATAACGACTTAACTGACTTTTACGTATTATCGAGAAATCGCCGTTTTAAAATTTCTGTCATGACACTTCATATTTAAGATCGAAATGCGCGAGATGAGTCATAACAATTTAGACATTTATAGAGGTATCGAATATCTTTTGAACCCCACTATCAGCTGCTAGAATACATTTTTGTTCTTCGTATAAACAAACAAAAAAATGCAGTTAAGTCGTTGTTCCGGTAACTGTGCAGTTAAGTGGTTTAGGGAAATTGTTCAAACAAGGTAAATAACATAGTTATTTCTTATACACTTAAAACATAGAATACGAATTCTTTTTTAAATATTCATTCCCGCACATGCGTCTCCCAACGGAATGTGCGTAAAGTCAACGGAATTCAGTAAACCGAATACCGAACGTTATTCGGTTACTGTTTATGCACACTCGCCCCATCACCCGGCAATCAAAGCTGTTGTGTTACCTTCTATATTAGTCCAGGCGAATTACAATTTTGACTGGATGTAAGAGGTAGAACTTTGAAAACAATTGGATTCGGTCGGGAAAGTGGTCAAGAGAAAATGGTTTTCATGCTGGTTCGCGCGGAGGTCGACTTCAATAATTATTAACAAAAATGTGAAAACATTCGTGAAAAAGCCAATTTTATTTTCGAAACTTGGCGTTTATCTCGAAATCTAATGGTTTTTAAAAAAAATGTTGCTAGGTAAAATTTGTTCTCCATGAAATTTCCTATAAAGTTCAACAAATCCGATTAGTGAAATTGCAAAATTGTACCTGCAAATAGCGAAAATGTAAAAAAAAAGTAAAAAAAAACAGCGTATTTTTTTACCGAATTTTTTCCAATAATTTTAATTGTTCAATCTTAATGAAATTTCACAGAAAGTAACTTTAGGTTATTAACAATAAGTGTGCAAAACCCGATTCCTGTACGTCTAATAGTTTTTGTTTAATTAAAAAGTTAATTAAAAAGAGGTTTTAACTTTGAACAATTGCACAGAAAGACACAGCGATTCAAAATCATCCGCGATTTTTTTATGCATAGCAGGAAACGTCAACAAAAATATCCCGCAAGAATTTTTTAATAATTTTTATTTTTGCGGTCTCCAGAATTTTTTAAGGAGAAATCGAATTTTTCCATTTGTTAATTAAGGCCGCCAGAAAGCGAATTATTAACTTATTCAAATTTTTGAGGTCATCAAAAAAAAGTTCTCGGGAAAACGAATGTTTTAAGACTAAATTCATTGAAATCCAATGTATAGATTATGAGCTACGGTGCCTCAAAGTCTGCAATCGATTAGGGCGGTAATATTTTAGGTAGAGACATGTTTTTTTAAGGGAATCGGTAGGGTTTATGGAGTACTTTAATGGTGCCAAATATTGTTGAAATTAATCAAGAGCTTCTTATAGAATATTATAATGAAAGTCTCCGCAGCCGAGCGAAAACTGAGGCTTGGTCGGTCGGGCGCGGTGGTGGGGGTAGCGGATCGCAGTCGAGTAAAACACGACCGCGCGACTTCAAAATCAAAGCGCGCAAAAAAATACGATATCTCGGCTTCTAAACAACTTAGAAAGATGATTTTTTTTTTAATTTTGTATGCCGAAACGGAAAAAACGCATTGGCGGGCTCCGTTTTTCTCTATTTCGAGATATTCTTGCGATACAAGATGTGTTTAACAATATATGATTTTTGTATTGTTATAAACTTTATTACAACGACGTTTTATAAGCTATTCTGGGAATTCTCCATTCAAATGATTATCCATACCCATGATAGGGCCGGAACCGATAATATCAGGTATACAGAGCAATAATAAATATATTTATGGCTTTATAGAAAGGAACAGGGCTTTTCAAAATGAATGATATACTCATATTTCATTGGAAAATATTTATTCTATATTTATTATTATTAAACAGAATTTTTATGCATTATTTAATCGAGGTTTTTTACAAGGACTTTCTATCTCACATTCATAATCGCTATCATCAGCACATACTGGCGATTGCTGAAGTTCAAAACAATCTTCAGATTCATTAATTAATTCATCGTCTAAACTAAAATCAATATCGTCATAATTTATAGTAGCCGCATTATTACAATTTTGATCATTACACTTCAAACAATATTCAGAGCATTTAAAACCGTGTTTTACGCAACTACAAGTTTTTCCGCATTTTACAGTGCATTTGCAACTTATATCTATAAGTAGAGTTTCAGGTACTAAAGCGTCATTTGTCTGAATCGGTTGCAACGCATCATTAACTAATTTTCAACCCCATCTAGTTGCATCGATTTCATTACCTAACCACGCTGCACTTGATAATAAACGCGTCTACAATGAAAATTAGCCGCAGATTCAGTAGGAGGTAATGACGCTAAGTTAAAATTTTTTTTTCTGGATTCGCCCTTGAACATACTATACCGTAGCGTATTTAGATCTGTATCTGTACATTTTTTCCCAGCATACAAACTTAGAATAATGTTTTTTCCAGCGTCTTCTATTACGTTAGGAGAAATATTGCTCATATAGAAAGTAGCTGCATGTAAAACTAAAGCTGGATTGTTTAATAATATTTTTACAATCTTTAATTTGCCTTTATTGAAAAAGGCTGAAGTACAATCGCACCCGCTAAATGCATGAATAAATGCGATTAAATGCTTGATCGTCGGGTGAAGAAAAGAATCGCTGTCATAAATTTTTTCGGCAATATTACCTTTGCTCGGAACGATAAAATAAATATTTTTTTTCGATTGTTGTAAATCTTGCATTAAAATAACTAAAACATCAATATCTTGAGCAACAACAATGACAGGTCATTTATTATAACAAATTATCATTTGTTGAAATTCGTACTGCAGTTTGAACTATTAAGTAATCAGCGTCTTCGATAGCTTGAACCGTTTCAAATGCAGCTTCATCTAATTTTTTACGCAACGCTTGAATAAATAAATTCTTATTATGATCATTCGAAAGAAATTTTTCTTGATTTACAGTTGCTATCATAGAAGTATTAAACACTATATCGGAGCACTGTTGCTTAGCTTGTCTACGTTTCCGTTCTGCATTTTTTGTGGAAGTAGAAAGATTTTCGGGATAGCCATCGAAAACGATAATAGAATTTGCGGAATAATGCCGTTTAACAAAATCTACATAGCAGTTCAATACCGTATCAAACATCTCACCCTGCGGCCAAACAACTTTATGCAATAAGAAACCGCCATCCACAACATATCGACATTCCGAAAGGTTTGGAATATTAGTTAGTGGCTTAAAATTATCATACAATTTTGATTTTTGCATTTTTCGCATTATACTATTATCAAAAATAGAGAGCAGATACGGTGCCAATTCGTATGCGAAATATTGTTTTAGATCTGTCATGCCTTCCATAGCTACAGCGATTCTCTGAAAAATTAATACTGGATTTATAACTATTTCTTCATTTCTGATTTTTACTGAATTCATACTTTACAAATTTATAACTTTATTTTTTCTTGAATATTTGAGTTCGCCAAAATTTTTTCCGATAATGTTTTGCACTAATTATGTGCCAATTTCAAAAGCGTTATGACAATTAACATGACTATTTCCTTGCACGCCAGAAGAAATGCAGACGACTTTATCGCTACTTAAAAAAGGATCGAATTTATCGAAAAATTCTATCAATTTTTTAAGATCAACTATGTCGCGATCGATTCTGGAGCTTCTTGAGTCGACATGTTGCTCAGATGTTACGATGTTTACGTTGCAAAACGATTGCATAAAATCACTAATTTCTGTGAGAGCTGGCATTGTTGATACCCATTTAGCAAATACTGCATCTGTAAGTCCTCTTCTACGAGTGAGACCTCCTTTTGTCTTCATACTTCGCATCAAAACTTGTTCAATTGTCATATCTGTCGAAATTGCTGACCAAAATTTATCTGTTCATCTAACTGTAAAAAAGCTTTCTTTTGTAAACTTATCAAATTCATTTTTATCCATACTTGATTCTAAATTATACATATCCTGTAAATATAAATGTACTGATTTTGCATACAAATAGTGTCCGCTTGCATGAAAGTAAGGCAACATTCGTCTTTGTGCGGATAAGTACAATTCATAATTTCCTGATCGGTTTGCCATAATAAATTGCTTCATTATTGATACCATATCAAAGTACTGAAGCCATAATTTTACCGTGGGTCCATTTTGTTCAAGCTGCTTTTTGCAAGATAAAAACTTACTGTACAAGTTTTCAAATTCAGACGTTAGCAAATTGGCATATAATTCATCAGAATCTATAAAACTATTAAGTGAATTTTTTTCTATTTCTGTCAATTCAAGTAAATCAAGAATACGATGCCCTAAAGCTAAGTGCACTAAAATATGGCCTCTAACTGCTCGAGAGTAAGCATGCCCTGATAAAATTTTACTAACTGAATTTTCAGCATAAATTTGACAAAATAATTTTTCGATTCCACTTTCTTCCATTATATTTCCAATACTTCCCATAAATGACATTAAAGCGTGAAATCCACCTAATCTACATTTTACTCCTGATAATTCTTCTTTGCAATACTCTAAAATTTCACGAGCTTTATAATATAATGGTTGATTGAAAGTGACAAATATGTGCTTTTGTTTTAACTCTTTACGTTTCTGATCCGCTTGCAATAAAGTTGTATAAATAACATCGAGTTTACTCGGCTGTGCATTAATAAAAGGTAAGAATATTATTCTACTCATGCTGTAAGACATTCCAGATGTTATTTTTCCTATAGTTCCATTCCAACCTTCAAAATTAGGCTTTATATATTTGCAATAGTGCCATAAAAAATCAGTCTTGTCAATTTCAGTTTTGAGCGACATAGGAGAAATTTCATTTAAATCTTTTACGAATATTTTGTAAACCACTGTGAGGTGGCTTGCGAAAACTTTTTATATAAACTTTGCCAAATTTTCTGATTAATTGGGCGCTAGGAATTTTCTTTACTCTCTCAATAACTTGCTCGACTCAACTGATTCCGGAGGAGTAACTACTAAAATACTATCCATAGCATGGAACGTATTAAACTCATCTATAGTTTTAATGTTATGATCAGCGTTATCGGAGACTTGTTGAATATAGGAATCATTAAAAGTTAGAACCTCATTATGATTTAAAATAGACGCTTCAAACAATTGAACTTCTTCATACGAAGAACAGAAACCTAAAGAATGTAAAATTTGAATTAATTCTTTAGACCCATATTGTTTATCTAACATTGCAGGTAATCCAACTTGCACAGAGGAGACGAACGATCTAGGCCAAGTTGCAGCGATTATTGCATGAGCAATAGCTATAATAATTGGTTCGTAATTTTCTGGTTTAGACTTATTGTGTGTTATGACGTCGGATAAAAATTGTAATAATGACTTCGGAATATCGTCTTTAGCTTTTTCCAAAAAACAACGGTCGTTTTCAAAATGATCCCAACACTGAGATTCTGACCTGTATTTGTTTGAGGCTCAACGACATCCCTTACGCAGCTCTCAATATACCTGCCATTGTCGACTCGGTCCCTCTTATGGCTGGAGCGGTCGTCTTTTGCTCGACTGCGCTCCGCTACCCCCACCACTGCGCCCAAAATACTTATGAGTCTATAATTCATTTTGAAAAGTCCTGTTCCTTTCTATAAAGCCATTATATTTATTATTGCTCTGTATACCTGATATTATCGGTTCGGGCCCTATCATGGGAATGGATAATCATTTGAATGAAGAATTCCTAGAATAGTTTATAAAACGTCGTTGTAATAAAGTTTATAACAATACAAAAATCATATATTGTTAAACGCATCTTGTATCGCAAAAATATCTCGAAATAGAGAAAAACGGAGCCCGCCAATGCGTTTTTTCCGTTTTAGCATACAAAATTAAAAAAAAAATCATCTTTCTAAGTTGTTTAGAAGCCAAGATATCGTATTTTTTTGCGCGCTTTGATTTTGAAGTCGCGCGGTCGTGTTTTGCTCGACTGCGATCCGCTACCCCCACCACCGCGCCCGACCGACCAAGCCTCAGTTTTCGCTCGGCTGCGGAGACTTTCATTATAATATTCTATAAGAAGCTCTTGATTAATTTCAATAATATTTGGCACCATTAAAGTACTCCATAAACCCTACCGATTCTCTTAAAAAAACATGTCTCTACCTAAAATATTACCGCCCTAATCGATTGCAGACTTTGAGGCACCGTAGCTCATAATCTATACATTGGATTTCAATGAATTTAGTCTTAAAACATTCGTTTTCCCGAGAACTTTTTTTTGATGCCCTCAAAAATTTGAATAAGTTAATAATTCGCTTTCTGGCGGCCTTAATTAACAAATGGAAAAATTCGATTTCTCCTTAAAAAATTCTGGAGACCGCAAAAATAAAAATTATTAAAAAATTCTTGCGGGATATTTTTGTTGACGTTTCCTGCTATGCATAAAAAAATCGCGGATGATTTTGAATCGCTGTGTTTTTCTGTGCAATTGTTCAAAGTTAAAACCTCTTTTTAATTAACTTTTTAATTAAACAAAAACTATTAGACGTACAGGAATCGGGTTTTGCACACTTATTGTTAATAACCTAAAGTTACTTTCTGTGAAATTTCATTAAGATTGAACAATTAAAATTATTGGAAAAAAGTCGGTAAAAAATACGCTGTTTTTTTTACTTTTTTTTACATTCTCGCTATTTGCAGGACAATTTTGCAATTTCACTAATTGGACTTGTTGAACTTTATAGGAAATTTCATGGAGAACAAATTTTACCTAGCAACATTTTTTCTAAAAACCATTAGATTTCGAGATAAATGCCAAGTTTCGAAAATAAAATTGGTTTTTTCACGAATGTTTTCACATTTTTGTTAATAATTATTGAAGCCGACCTCCGCGCGAACCAGCATGAAAACCATTTTTTCTTGACCACTTTCCCGACCGAATCCAATTGTTTTCAAAGTTCTACCTCTTACATCCACTTTGAAGCACAATTTTCAGTAATTCGCCTGGACTATATTAAATTGTTAATAGCAGCAAATAGTAGACTTTCTTATAATTTTGACGTGTCTGCAGCTTATGGTCAATTTTCTACCAGAGGCAAAGGTATTTTAATCAATTAATTTTGATAACAAAACACCTTTTTTATTACATCTTTATTTCGACGTTTCGGACATTTAAATATGTCCCTCCTCAGGAATCTAATAATAATTCAATGTACACGTTCAATAAACCAATAATTATAACAAATTATTGGGTATTGGAATTAATTCGTAGCGTTTTTTTTAATGAAAAAATATTATTTATTTCATATGAAAATAAAAAAAAAACATTAATTAAAGTATTGCCCATCGCTTTCTACTACTTTTGACCATCTTTCGGGCAGTGAACGAATACCGCGTCGGAAGAACTCTCCGTCTTTAGATGAAATCCACGAATCGATGCATTTTTTACAATCTTCATAAGATGTGAACTTTTGCTCACAGGTATGTTTTTACCGGTTTTGCAACGTGTGGGCGAGCATTGTCGTGCAGCAAAATGACTTCTTCGTGTCATGCTTAAGCATAGGCGACCGTAACGCCGCCTGCCTCATGGGAGGCTGAACTAACGAATTCTCTTTCAGGTAAGCATGAATCGTAAATTCTGCATATCCTTGTTTCACCTCTTCCTTTACATAAATAAAGTCTAGTTGTACTTGTATGAGTCAAATAATATTGCCGCTAATAGGTTTCTTTTGATCACCTTCAAACATACTAGCTGCACCATCCACTTGAGCTACTACTTGATTAGTGATAACCACTGCGCAACCAAATTCATCAGCTAATCTAAGCAATAATCGAAGAAATCTGGCTAAATGCATTTGGCGAGCTGCCAATTCCTTCTTCCAGCAAAATCTGTCCTGTATAATGCAGTAGCACTGTCTACTATCACTAGCTCATATCTGGATTCTGACATCATAGCACTGGCTTTTATCAAAAGCTGAGTTTGGTAATCAGAGTTGTATGCACGGGCAGTTGCAACATTGTCAAGTACACTATCCCCACTGATGTTATGAGAAGTTACTGGCATTACTACTGGTACTGCTCCTTCGATAAGAATCTGTTCCAGAGCTCAAAGTCTATGAGAATTCTATAACCTGAAAATGAAAAAAAATTTTCACAAAGTATCTATTCTTTATTTTTTTTTTTATATTTATTTTTTTACATATGATATATATATTATAATACTTATCTATGTATAAAAGTATGCTCATGCCATCAGCTGATAGAAATTCGTGTCTTGTTTTTACCTAATTATACGTATATTTAATAAAAATACCATATACGACATACGATATTTTGACACGTAAGAATCTCACGTGAGTTTCAGGAACTTGTATTATTTTACCTTTGGAAAATTGCTATCTCAATTCCGATGAGAAATCACGTGAGAATCTCACGTGAGTTTTGCCAATTTGTATTTTTTTACCTTTGTAAAATTTTAAACTCGGTTTAGATAAGAATACACGTGAGAATCTCATTTGAGAATCTCATGAGAGTTTTCGGAACTAATATTTTTTTACTTTTCTAAAATTTCTAAACTCCATTCAGACGAGAATAAATGTGCGAATTTCACGTGAGTTTTAGGAACATGTAATTTATTACTTTTCTAAAAATTTTAAACTCGATTCAGATGAGAATACACGTGAGAATCTCACGTAAGTTTTAGCAACTTGTATTTTTTTACTTTTGTAAAATTGCAACTCGATTTAGATGAGAATACACGTGAGAATCTCGAGTGAGAATCTCACCTGAGTTTTAGAAACTTGTATTTTATACTTTTCTAAAATTTCAAACTTAATTCAGATGAGAAATCACGTGAGAATTTCACGTGAGTTTTAGGAACTTATATTTTTTACTTTTGTAAAATTTCAAACTCGATTCAGATGAGAATACACGTGAGAATCTCACGTGAGTTTCAGGCACTTGTATTATTTTACCTTTGGAAAATTGCTATCTCAATTCAGATGAGAATGCACTAGAGAATCTCACGTAAGTTTTAGAAACTTGTATTTGTTTACTTTTGTAAAATTTCAAACACTATTTAGATGAGAATACACCTAAAATTAGGAACTTGTCTTTTATACTTTTCTAAAATTTTAAACTGGATTTACATGAGAATCCACGTGAGAATTTCACGTGAGTTTTAGGAACTTGTATTGTTACTTTTCTAAAATTTTTAAACTCGATCCAGATGAGAATACACGTGAGAATCTCACGTAAGTTTTGGGAACTTGTATTATTTTACTTTTGTAAAATTTCAAACTCAATTCAGATGAGAATACACATGAGAATCTCACGTGAGTTTTAGGAACTTGTATTTATTTACTTTTGTAAAATTTCAAACGCTATTCAGATGAGAATACGAGTGAGAATCTCACATGAGTTTCAGGAACTTGTATTATTTTACCTATGGAAAATTGCTATCTCAATTCAAATGAGAAATCACATGAGAATCTCACGTGAGTTTTGCCAATTTGTATTTTTTTACTTTTGTGAAACTTTAAACTTTATTTAGATGAGAATACACGTGAGAACCTCACCTGAGTTTTGGGAACTTGTATTATTTTACTTTTGTAAAATTTCAAACTCAATTCAGATGAGAATACACGTGAGAATCTCACGTGAGTTTCAGGAACTTGCATTATTTTACCTTTAAAAATTTAAATCTCAATTCAGATGAGAAATCACGTGAGAATCTCATGTGAATTTTAGCAACTTGTATTTTTTTACTTTTGTAAAATTTTAAACTCGGTTTAGATAAGAATACACGTGAGAATCTCACTTGAGAATCTCATGAGAGTTTTCGGAACTTATATTTTTTTACTTTTCTAAAATTTCTAAACTCGATTCAGATGAGAATAAACGTGAGAATTTCACGTGAGTTTTAGGAACTTGTAATTTATTACTTTTCTAAAATTTTTAAACTCGATCCAGACGAGAATACACGTGAGAATCTCACGTAAGTTTTACCAACTTGTATTTTTTTACTTGTCTAAAATTTTAAACTGGATTTAGATGAGAATCCACTTGAGAATCTCACAAGAGTTTTTGGAACTTGTATTTTTTTACTTTTCTAAAATTTCAAACTCGATTCAGATGGGAATACACGTGAGAATCTCACGTGAGTTTCAGAAACTTGCATTATTTTACCTTTGGAAAATTTAAATCTCAATTCAGATGAGAAATCACGTGAGAATATCCTGTGAGTTTTAGCAACTTGTATTTTTTTTACTTTTGTAAAATTTTAAACTCGGTTTAGATAAGAATACACGTGAGACTCTCACGAAAGTTTTAGGAACTTGTATTATTTGCATTGTGAAATTTCAAACGCGATTGAGATGAGAAATTACGTGAGAATATCCCGCGAGTCTTAGCAACTTGTATCTTTTTGTTTTTGTGAAATTTCAACTCGATTTAGATGAGAATACACGTGAGAACCTCGAGTGAGAATCTCACGTGAGTTTTAGGAACGTGTATTCTTTTATTTTTGTAAAATTTCAATCTGAATCAAGATGAGAATTCATGTGAGAATCTCACGTGAGTTTTAGAAACTTATATTTTTTAATTTTGTAAAATTTCAAACCCGATTCAGATGAGAATACACGTGAGCATTTCACGCGAGTTTTAGGAACATGGAATTTTTTACTTTTGTAAAATTTCAAATTAGATTCAGATGAGAATACACGTGAGAATCTCACGTGAGTTTCAGGAATTTGCATTATTTTACCTTTAAAAATTTAAATCTCAATTCAGATGAGAAATCACGTGAGAATCTCATGTGAATTTTAGCAACTTGTATTTTTTTACTGTTGTAAAATTTTAAACTCGGTTTAGATAAGAATACACGTGAGAATCTCACTTGAGAATCTCATGAGAGTTTTCGGAACTTATATTTTTTTACTTTTCTAAAATTTCTAAACTCGATTCAGATGAGAATAAACGTGAGAATTTCACGTGAGTTTTAGGAACTTGTAATTTATTACTTTTCTAAAATTTTTAAACTCGATCCAGACGAGAATACACGTGAGAATCTCACGTAAGTTTTACCAACTTGTATTTTTTTACTTGTCTAAAATTTTAAACTGGACTTAGATGAGAATCCACTTGAGAATCTCACAAGAGTTTTTGGAACTTGTATTTTTTTACTTTTCTAAAATTTCAAACTCGATTCAGATGGGAATACACGTGAGAATCTCACGTGAGTTTCAGAAACTTGCATTATTTTACCTTTGGAAAATTTAAATCTCAATTCAGATGAGAAATCACGTGAGAATATCCTGTGAGTTTTAGCAACTTGTATTTTTTTTACTTTTGTAAAATTTTAAACTCGGTTTAGATAAGAATACACGTGAGAATCTCACGAAAGTTTTAGGAACTTGTATTATTTGCATTGTGAAATTTCAAACGCGATTGAGATGAGAAATTACGTGAGAATATCCCGCGAGTCTTAGCAACTTGTATCTTTTTGTTTTTGTGAAATTTCAACTCGATTTAGATGAGAATACACGTGAGAACCTCGAGTGAGAATCTCACGTGAGTTTTAGGAACGTGTATTCTTTTATTTTTGTAAAATTTCAATCTGAATCAAGATGAGAATTCATGTGAGAATCTCACGTGAGTTTTAGAAACTTATATTTTTTAATTTTGTAAAATTTCAAACCCGATTCAGATGAGAATACACGTGAGCATTTCACGCGAGTTTTAGGAACTTGTATTTTTTTACTTTTGTAAAATTTCAAATTAGATTCAGATGAGAATACACGTGAGAATCTCACGTGAGTTTCAGGAATTTGCATTATTTTACCTTTAAAAATTTAAATCTCAATTCAGATGAGAAATCACGTGAGAATCTCATGTGAATTTTAGCAACTTGTATTTTTTTACTGTTGTAAAATTTTAAACTCGGTTTAGATAAGAATACACGTGAGAATCTCACTTGAGAATCTCATGAGAGTTTTCGGAACTTATATTTTTTTACTTTTCTAAAATTTCTAAACTCGATTCAGATGAGAATAAACGTGAGAATTTCACGTGAGTTTTAGGAACTTGTAATTTATTACTTTTCTAAAATTTTTAAACTCGATCCAGACGAGAATACACGTGAGAATCTCACGTAAGTTTTACCAACTTGTATTTTTTTACTTGTCTAAAATTTTAAACTGGACTTAGATGAGAATCCACTTGAGAATCTCACAAGAGTTTTTGGAACTTGTATTTTTTTACTTTTCTAAAATTTCAAACTCGATTCAGATGGGAATACACGTGAGAATCTCACGTGAGTTTCAGAAACTTGCATTATTTTACCTTTGGAAAATTTAAATCTCAATTCAGATGAGAAATCACGTGAGAATATCCTGTGAGTTTTAGCAACTTGTATTTTTTTTACTTTTGTAAAATTTTAAACTCGGTTTAGATAAGAATACACGTGAGAATCTCACGAAAGTTTTAGGAACTTGTATTATTTGCATTGTGAAATTTCAAACGCGATTGAGATGAGAAATTACGTGAGAATATCCCGCGAGTCTTAGCAACTTGTATCTTTTTGTTTTTGTGAAATTTCAACTCGATTTAGATGAGAATACACGTGAGAACCTCGAGTGAGAATCTCACGTGAGTTTTAGGAACGTGTATTCTTTTATTTTTGTAAAATTTCAATCTGAATCAAGATGAGAATTCATGTGAGAATCTCACGTGAGTTTTAGAAACTTATATTTTTTAATTTTGTAAAATTTCAAACCCGATTCAGATGAGAATACACGTGAGCATTTCACGCGAGTTTTAGGAACTTGTATTTTTTTACTTTTGTAAAATTTCAAATTAGATTCAGATGAGAATACACGTGAGAATCTCACGTGAGTTTCAGGAATTTGCATTATTTTACCTTTAAAAATTTAAATCTCAATTCAGATGAGAAATCACGTGAGAATCTCATGTGAATTTTTTAGCAACTTGTATTTTTTTACTGTTGTAAAATTTTAAACTCGGTTTAGATAAGAATACACGTGAGAATCTCACTTGAGAATCTCATGAGAGTTTTCGGAACTTATATTTTTTTACTTTTCTAAAATTTCTAAACTCGATTCAGATGAGAATAAACGTGAGAATTTCACGTGAGTTTTAGGAACTTGTAATTTATTACTTTTCTAAAATTTTTAAACTCGATCCAGACGAGAATACACGTGAGAATCTCACGTAAGTTTTACCAACTTGTATTTTTTTACTTGTCTAAAATTTTAAAGTGGACTTAGATGAGAATCCACTTGAGAATCTCACAAGAGTTTTTGGAACTTGTATTTTTTTACTTTTCTAAAATTTCAAACTCGATTCAGATGGGAATACACGTGAGAATCTCACGTGAGTTTCAGAAACTTGCATTATTTTACCTTTGGAAAATTTAAATCTCAATTCAGATGAGAAATCACGTGAGAATATCCTGTGAGTTTTAGCAACTTGTATCTTTTTGCTTTTGTGAAATTTCAACTCGATTTAGATGAGAATACACGTGAGAACCTCGAGTGAGAATCTCACGTGAGTTTTAGGAACGTGTATTCTTTTTACTTTTGTAAAATTTTAAACTCGGTTTAGATAAAAATACACGTGAGAATCTCACGAAAGTTTTAGGAACTTGTATTATTTGCATTGTGAAATTTCAAACGCGATTGGGATGAGAAATTACGTGAGAATATCCCGCGAGTCTTAGCAACTTGTATCTTTTTGCTTTTGTGAAATTTCAACTCGATTTAGATGAGAATACACGTGAGAACCTCGAGTGAGAATCTCACGTGAGTTTTAGGAACGTGTATTCTTTTACTTTTGTAAAATTTCAATCTGAATCAAGATGAGAATTCATGTGAGAATCTCACGTGAGTTTTAGAAACTTGTATTTTTTAATTTTGTAAAATTTCAAACGCGATTCAGATGAGAATACACGTGAGAATTTCACGCGAGTTTTAGGAACTTGTATTTTTTTACTTTTGTAAAATTTCAAATTAGATTCAGATGAGAATACACGTGAGAATCTCACGTGAGTTTCAGGAACTTGCATTATTTTACCTTTAAAAATTTAAATCTCAATTCAGATGAGAAATCACGTGAGAATCTCATGTGAATTTTAGCAACTTGTATTTTTTTACTTTTGTAAAATTTTAAACTCAGTTTAGATAAGAATACACGTGAGAATCTCACTTGAGAATCTCATGAGAGTTTTCGGAACTTATATTTTTTTACTTTTCTAAAATTTCTAAACTCGATTCAGATGAGAATAAACGTAAGAATTTCACGTGAGTTTTAGGAACTTGTAATTTATTACTTTTCTAAAATTTTTAAACTCGATCCAGATGAGAATACACGTGAGAATCTCACGTAAGTTTTAGCAACTTGTATTTTTTTACTTTTGTAAAATTTCAACTCGATTTAGATGAGAATACACGTGAGAATCTCGAGTGAGAAGCTCACCTAAGTTTTAGAAACTTGTATTTTATACTTTTCTAAAATTTCAAACTCAATTTAGATGAGAAATCACGTGAGAATCTCACGTGAGCTTTAGGAACTTGTATTTATTTACTTTTTTAAAATTTCAATCTCGATTCAGTTGAGAATACACGTGAGAATCTCACGTGAGTTTCAGGAACTTGTATTATTTTACCTTTGGAAAATTGCTATCTCAATTCAAATGAGAA
Organism: Torymus aiolomorphi; assembly: GCA_036365515.1. Lineage (NCBI taxonomy): Eukaryota > Metazoa > Arthropoda > Insecta > Hymenoptera > Torymidae > Torymus > Torymus aiolomorphi. Next base: position 217,920,821 of record CM070873.1, on the reverse strand, counting down.
ATCACGTGAGAATCTCACGTGAGTTTTGCCAATTTGTATTTTTTTACTTTTGTAAATTTAAACTTGATTTAGATGAGAATACACGTGAGAATCTCACCTGAGTTTTAGAAACTTGTATTTGTTATTTTTGTAAAATTTCAAACGCTATTCAGATGAGAATACACCTAAGATTAGAAACTTGTATTTTATACTTTTCTAAAATTTTAAACTGGATTTAGATGAGAATACACGTGAGTTTTAGGAACTTGTATTTTGTTACTTTTGTAAAATTTCAAACTCAATTCAGATGAGAATACACGTGAGAATCTCACGTGAGTTTTCGAAACTTGTATTTTTTACTTTTGTAAAATTTCAAACGCTATTCAGTTGAGAATACGCGTGAGAATCTCATGTGAGATTCAGGAACTTGTATTATTTGGAAAATATCAATCTCAATTCAGATGAGAAATCACGTGAGAATCTCACGTGTGTTTTAGGAACTTGTATTTATTTACTTTTGTAAAATTTCAAATTCAATTCAGATGAGAATACACGTGAGAATCTCACGTGAGTTTTAGAAACTTGTATTTTTTGCTTTTGTAAACGCTATTCAGATGAGAATAAGCGTGAGAATCTCACTTGAGTTTTGGGAACTTGTATTTTTATACTTTTTTGAAATTTCAATCGCGATTCAGATGAGAAATCACGTGAGAATCTCCCGTGAGTTTTAACAACTTGTATTTTTTTAACACACCCCATCATAAAGTTCGTACTTTATTCCCGCCGAAGTTCGTACTTTATTCCTCGCTTCGCTCAGGCGACAACTCTCGCGCAGGGAGCACACAGTCCACTTTATTCCCTTGGTGCATAATATACTATTTTACTTTTGTAAAATTGTAAACTCGATTTAGATGAGAATACACGTGAGAATCTCACGTGAGAATCTCACGTGAGTTTTAGGAACTTGTATTTATTTACTTTTGTAAAATTTCAAACTCGATTCAGATGAGAATACACGTGAGAATCTCACGTGAGGTTTAGCAACTTGTATTTTTTTACTTTTGTAAAATTTCAAACGCGATGCAGATGAAAATATAATATGTGAGTTTTAGGAACTTGTATTTTTTTACTTTTGTAAAATTTCAAACTTGATTTAGATGAGAATACACGTGAGAATCTCACGTGAGTTTTAGATTCTTTTACTTTTGTGAAATTTGAAACTCGATTCAGATAAGGATGCACGTGACAATTTCGCGTGCGTTTTTTGGAACTTGCTGAAAAATAACATTTTACATTCAGCTCTCCAATTACAAATTTTACATTAAGCTTACAAAATTAAGAAATTGTTTACAGTCCGTAGTAGTCCCCGCTATCCGCCAGACGACTCCGGGTCCACCATGAAAGAGAGAGAGATGAACAGAGATGGCGGAATGAGAGGGTGGGGAGAGAGAAAGAGATAGCGTGAGGGAGAATGAGAGGGAGAGAGCGAGAGAGACCTGTTCTAGGAGCAGCCATCGCTGTAGATGCGGGCAGAGCGACGGCAGATTTGCGGCATCGGCAACCGCAGCCGGAAGGAGGCCAGCCAGGGACAGCACCGCGTAGCGACATAGCAGCAACTACGGGATCGATGAGTGGAGCATCAGCAGAGTTCCGAGCATTTCGATGTTCCCGGAGTTCTCCTGCGATTCGTCTCGAGCGTGGTGCTGTACACATCCGGAAGTCCAATGATCTTAATATCTAGAAAAGAAAAATTGAAAAACCACAAAGTATTTGTTCGCTTGTTACGTTATTCGAAATATGTTTGGAGTACATGATTCTTATCGTCTAAAAATAATGCAAGTAAAAGGTATAAAAGTAGAAAGATGTAGAGGTTAAGATGTATTTGGGTTTCATTAGTAAGAATAAACTACTTATCTGAAACGGGTTACTGCAACTCCGTACATCTCTTATTGTACTACAGCAGTTATTGATTGTATTTGCTATAATAGTAAAGTAACGTAGATTGCGTAAAAAATACAAGTCAATTAAAAATTCAGCTAAGCTCATAAGTGAAACTGCTCAGCAGTTCAAGTTTGTTACCATAACAACGACTATTGACTGTCTTTCTCTACACATAAAATCTTGATGTTTAACAAACAGAAAATTTTCTCGTTTCCACTTTTGAATATGTGTAATATGAAAACATCGGCAAATTAGTGAAATTTCTAAAACTCACGCGAGATTCTCATGTGTATTCACAACTGAATCGTGTTTGAAAATTTACAAAAGTAAAACAATACAAGTTGTTAAAACTCACGTGAGATTCTCACGTGTATTCTCATCTGAATCGAGTTTGAAATTTTACAAAGGTAAAAAAATACAAGTTCCTAAAACTCACGTGAGATTCTCACGCGTATTCTCATCTGAATCGCGTTTGAAATTTTCCAAAGGTAATATAATACAAGTTCCTAAAACTCACGTGAGATTCTCATGTGTATTCTCATCTGAGTCGAGTATAAACATTTTAAAACAGTAAAAAAATACAAGTTCCTAAAACTCACGTGCGATTCTGACGTGTATTCTCATCTGCATTGAGTTTGAAATTTTACAAAATTAAAAAATACAAGTTCCTAAAACTCACGTGAGATTCTCAGGCGTATTCTCATCTGAATCGAGTTCAAAATTTTAGAAAAGTATACAATACAAGTTCCTAAAACTCAAATGTATTCTCATCCGAATGCAGTTTAAAAAATTACAAAAGTAAAAAAACTGGAGTTCTTAAATCTCACGTGTGATTCTCACGTGAGATGTTAGCTTAAATTTTTTACTAAGGTCGTATGAGAAATTGACACCAGAAAGAAGATGAGATCTCACCTGAGATCTCATCTTGTTTCTCAACTTTTGACCCAAAATTGATTGACTAAAATATAAAAATAAAATGCTAATTTTCAAATATTTATGAGCTTATTATACATAAACTGAGCCTTTAGGTGATGTGAAATACCGACATAATTTCCAAACATGGATATCTCATGAAAATACCAATAGAATCGTCCAAAAAAAAATCTGAGTATAGTATTAACATATACGGAGCGCTTGACGTTCGTGTTTTTCCAAAAAAATGATGAGAATTTATTTAATTAAATAAAAACCGTACTGTCGGTAAGTAGGAATCTGCAATTAAGCTACTTTTCAAACATGGATATCTCATGAAAATACCAATAGAATCACCCAAAAAAAAATCTGAATATAGTGTTTACGTGTACGGAGCGCTTGACGTTCGTCTTTTTTCAAATAAACGTTTAAATGTTGATTTAAAAAATATTGAAATTCACGGTTTCACATGGCCTTAAATCGAAAAAATTATAAGATAATTTTCGTTTTATTTTCTTTTTTTTTTAAGATTATTTTCCTCAAAAACTGTCAACTTTCAGAAAAAATTGCAATCCATAAAACGTACTTAGAATTCATCAAAGAATGCATTAGAATTTTTTCAGAATTTTTCTTGAATTTTTTTAAATTTTTGAAAAATTCGAGTATAAAAATTTTCAAAATTGTCTCCAAAAATTCTGCAAAAATTGTATTGTATTCTTTGATGAATTCTAAGCACTTTTTGTAATTATCATTTTTTTTTGTCGAAAAGCTTATAGTTTTTTAGTTAAAGCGTCCTAAACATGAGCGAAAATTCTCGTTTCGGACGCCATTTTGGATGATTCAGATGACAAAATTAACTTTCCAAGGACAGTTTTTTGAAGTTCAGACAATCCCTCCACCATCTTAAATTGGTTTCAAGATGATTGTATAACGGACAGCTGATAAAAAAACAATTAAAAAAACAATTGTTTTTTACACTTAAAATTCATTTTTGAGTAATAAAATTTTTTTTCTAATTTTGGATGTCACCATTGGAAAGATCGATGAAAAATCTATGAATTTCATGTGTTCAAAAATTTTTTAGGCTCAAATTTATCCCATCTAGAGGGCTCTGAAGAAGTGGTGAAAAGTGTCCCCGTGGGCGTTAATGGGTTAAGTGAAACCGTGCTGTTAATGTCATTTTCCCATCGCCTCTTCGTCGATAAATAGAATACTTTGTTGTTATAAAATCGGTTATTGCATTAAAATATTTTGGGATATTTTTACTCCATTTTTTCGTTTCATTATCCATACTCATTCCATATTTCGTTCTTCCTCTTCTACTTCGTACATCATGAATTATTAATTATTAATTTAAGCTGTTTTCTTTCGTTATGTACTTTTTTAATAAATTTATTATTATGACAATTTATCTACACTCTACTTCTTACTATTTTTTTCTATTTTTATTTTATCGCTTTTATTAATTTTATTATATATTCATATTGTTTTCCGAGCGATCGTTAGGGAGCGAGGTTATTCAACTAGTAGTGCATTATTTTGAAAACGAATATTTCATCTTCTATCTCGTCCAGTATGAGTTATTGTCATTTACATCAGAGTTACTTATATAAATCAAATAATAGTGTAGATAAATATTGGATTTTTGAAAGTGTGTAAAAAATATTCAGTAATGTTTTACAATTAAAAGTTTATTTACAACACAAAGTTAACACTTATTATATATTAACATTTTTTTATACAGACTCTTGTTATACCTGTTGAAAATGGTGTACATCTATATTGTACGTAGGAAGAAATGTATATTATGTGCGAGCGTGCGACAGTATCGAGAGCGCGCATGTAAGAGTCGGAACGTACACATGTAAGTCTCCCCTCCCTAGTGTGTACGTGAGTAGTAACTCGAGTAGCAGGGAGCAACGCGCTGCTCTCTCTCTCTCTCTCTCTCTCTCTCTCTCTCTCTCTCTCTCTCTCTCTCTCTCTCTCTCTCTCTCTCTCTCTCTCTCTCTCTCTCTCTCTCTCTCTCTGTGTCTGTCTGTCTGTCTGTCTCTACCGCTGTACATTGAACAGTCACACCTCGCGCGTGGCGCGGTGAAGCGCCGTATAGTTTATAACTCTAAGAGTAAAAAAAAGCGCCGTATAGAACCTACTGTAACTTTAAGCTTTAATAAATCAGTCTTTCTATTTTTCTATTAAAGCTGTCTCTTCTCCTTTATTAAAGATTCCATACCTCAACATGGTAGCGAAGAGCGTGGTTGGTTTCCTACTTATCTCCTACATGTGTAGATAATAAAAAGTCCGAGCACAAAGGAACTCTCAAGACAAAGGAAGTAGCTACAACATTGGAGGTCAAGCAAGAAGAAGGGTCCGAACATGAAGGAACGTTCGAAGCCAAACAAGAAGAGAAAATGGCAGGAAGATGTAATATTACGATTCCAGTATTTGATGGAGAAGACCATAGCATGCGGAAAAAACGAATGACAATGTATCTGAAATTCAAGAAATGTGATGAAGTCATTAAAAGAGAAAGAGCCAATACAGATAAGTAAGATTGGGATGAAAAAGAATTAAAAGCAATAAATCATATATACAGTGACAGTGCGATCTCAAATAAGCAACTGGAATTTGTGTGCGAGGAAGAAACAACCTACAAAGTTATGAAAAAGTTGGATAATATGTATCTAAAGGAATCAATGGCTTTATAAATTGTATGCAGGAATAGACTGGAAAAAATGAGATTAAGAAATTATAGTGAAAAGGTGCGGGTGCTGAAAGGCATGTTCTTGTTTGTGCACATAAGGATTGTGCACATATTTATTGTGCACAGATAGCATTGGTACAGATCTATATATATAGATATATACCAATGTTAAAGTGTGCACAATTAATATGTGCACAATCAGTATGTGCATAAACAAGAACACGTCTGCTGAAATAAGTGAAAAAGAAAAATTGAATTATATGCTCAACACGTTGCCAAAGTCATACAGTTATATAGGCGATTTAATCGATACGGGGGGAGGTATTTTATCAGAATGGTAAAATGTTAGATAGGTATTTCCTCAGAAAGGTAAAAGAAAATTAGAATGCCTTATGATAAGGGTACATTTTTCGAATGTTTAAAAATGTATAATATATAAAAATTCGAAAAAATTTGGCAAGAAGCCCATAATATTTTCATTAAATTATTTTTATATAATATGTGGTATCAATTTTTCGAATGCCATACTGAGAGAAATATTTGGGTAATCCCCTTAATTTTTAACGTGTGAAGTTCATTTTGTAGAGATTACACGATTTTAGAGTATGCATAACCTTCCGTGTGAGTAATAAATACTCTCATTGTAATGTACGCATTTTTTGGTAACCGCAAACAAAAATTGTTGTAAAGGCGCGACTGGGTACGCTCTACCCATTTTAGTAGTAAGCGTTACCATTTAGCTGTCTTGAGACAACGGCACATCGTGGCTCACGGCAACCGCTCGTGTTGCGATAGATTATGGTGTCTAGTCTTCAAGAGGCTAGCTTTCTTTATCCGTCTTGCTTTTTCTAAGATTATACAGTTCATTACTATTTCGTTTCTTATATATTTCTTCTATACCACCAGAAACTCGAACCAAATTTTTTATATACATAAATATTTTAATATAATCGTTTATATACAACGCAGAAAAAATAATTTATCGACGCTACTACAAAATCGGTTATGTCTATCGTATTGATAGTTAGCGCTACTCATAATTGAGTAATGCCTACCATTTTACCTTTACGATTTGTTTTTGGTTATGACTACCCTAACAGACTCAACTGTAATCATTTGGCTAGCGACTACCATGTTAAGTTGTCGGATTACCAAGATATTTCTCTCAGTGCATTTCTGCCTAATGATTAAATTGTAGAAAATGCAGTGATTTAGAAAAACTATAACGTCGAAAAATGAGCTAAAAATTATATAGGAATGAATGTTTTACATTTTTCGCAATTTTATTCTTCTAATAAAAAGTATTTTTATAATTTTATGCAATCTGTTTACAATTTTTATAGATGCAAATTTTTCTGATATTTTTTTTCAAAAGAAATCCCTTGTGTGTTCTGAATAGCTCATGTTCGGAATTTAGAGTATCGGATTCGGAAAATATTTTAAACGCTAGTATATTTTCTGAGAAAATACCCATCTAACATTTTACCATTCTGATAAAATACCTCTCACCGATCGATACGTTAAAGGAAGAAGATGAGACGGCTGATTACGTCAGAAACAAAATTAAGCTAGCTGAAACAATAAATCGAAATGAGTATGGCGAAAAAGGTACAAATGTGTTTGCGGCCAAGAAAAGTCCAAAAGAAGGATGCTCAAGTGTGGAAAATCTGGGCATTTCCCACAAGAGTGCCAAGATGGCGGCCAAGCGGGATGCAACGGCGTAACATAGAGAGGCTCAACACGTGGTCGCGGACGAGGCAGAGGCGGAAGAGGCAACAGCGGCAGGGGGCGCGGAAACTTCCGACATCAGGGAGCCAGCAAGTGCGAGCGGAGCAGCAAGACACGAGCGCTTGGGTAGCGACAGTGCACGCGGCGCACGGTAGCGAGGCGAACAGGTTATGTAATAGCGAGGTTGAGATTAAGGCCATGTGAAACCGTGAATTTCAATATTTTTTAAATTAATATTCAAGTGTTTATTCGGAAAAAATTTTCGTCAAACGCTCCACACACATAAACACTATATTCACGAATTTTTTTGAGTGATTCTATTAGCATTTTCGTTAGCTATGCTCGTTTGAAAAGTAGGTCAATTGCAGATTCCTACTTACCGAGAGTACGGTTTTTATTTAATTAAGGGGGTTCATCAAATTTTCAGTTTATTTAGGAAGTCTTCGAAACTTTTTTCACATGTACCTGACATCATTATCTATATGATATCCTCACAAAAAAGAGCCTAGCTTCACCGTTATCGAGATATTAATTGTCAAATTTGAGCATTTTAACACGGCGTCTTATGGGACGCACACGCGCGAAAGATCGATTCAGTCTATAACTTCAAAGATACATTTAGCGTTTGTCTGAAAAACTAATATGTTATTAAGATCAATAATTAGAATATCATATTATAAGTTCAGAGATCCTAGCTTCACCGTTTTTAAGATATTGTAGTTGAAAGTATGGAATTTTAGGTGTACGGCCGCGCGTGCAGACGACGCTGGAGCGGTGGGGGAACACACAGACGAGCGCCGCTCTGTGTGCACGCTCACAGACGGCGCGAAGCTATGTGTATGTGTCAGTCCCGTATAAACATGCGCTCTGACTACAAGAGTGGGGGCCCCATGCGAGCAAGCCTGTGCGCGCGGTGCGGGGTGACATTGATTCTTGATACGTTCCTGGTTGGATGAACCCCCTTAACCTTTAGAGGGCCGGGATTTTGAGAGGGAAATTCACTTTAAAAATTGAGACAAAAGGTATCTTATATCATTGATTGAACGTAGACAAAGTGCCGATAAGGAGGTGTGCCATTTTAGTGGGTTTCCGACCCTCTAAAGGTTAAATAAATTCTCATCATTTTTTTTGGAAAAACACGCTCGTCAAGCGCTACGTATATGTTAATACTATACTCTGATTTTTCTTTTGATGATTCTATTGGTATTTTCATGAGATGTACTCGTTTGAATGTTATGTCGATATTTAACATCACCTACTGCTCGCGTGGGGCAGGGGGGAGGAGTCCCCTCGCACCGCGCGCGCGGCTCCGCTCACTGCACACCCCCTCTCACAGCCAACGAACTCGATCATACGGAAGTGCCTACGCGCCATGTCTCGGCACAGTGTAGTGCGTGCTGCTTTGGCTAAAACGCGAGGCATCTTTTTTGTTATATGGCATCTTGAAAAACGTGCCTTAGTTTTTGATGACTTTTTGATGACTTTTTGTGTCAAATTTGAAGGAGCTTTGCTGTATTTTTTTGAAATTTATGTGTATAGCGTAAGTACTTAAACTTACGCCGCATCTTGAAAAAAGTGCCTTGTTATTGTAACTCTAAAATACAATTTTTTGATGATTTAAATCTATTTGATTAAAATTTTATGAAGTTTTGCTATTTATGTATTTTTCAATATTTATGTACATAAAGTAAGTAATTAAACTATTTTTGTTTTAAAAATAAAAAGAGCTCATCCAAACCTCAAAATTTCGGACAAAAAAAGTCAAATTTATAGTCAAATTTACAATAAGTTTAAGTACTTACCCTACACACATAAATTTCAAAAAAATACAGCAAAACTCCTTCAAATTTGACACAAAAAGTCATCAAAAACTAAGGCACGTTTTTCAAGATGCCGCATGGCAAAAAAGATGCCTCGCATAAAAGCAGCACGCACTACATTGTGCCGAGAGGTAGCGCGTTATAGGCACTTCCGTACGATCGTTTGTTTACGTTTTGCCACAGTACTCAGAATCGGTGTTGTACGTCGTTTTCAGATTTCGTATACACATTTTCCTGTATATTTTCTATATTGCCAATAGTCTTTTGGTTCGGTGTTACCTTTTTTAAAGAATCGTATCCTAAGTGTCTTATGTTTTTATTAAGGTTATGGTTTTACTTCCATAAGAACCCGTGTATGAGAGTTGAACTTTGAAGTTGAATTATTCCATAACCGAGTTAACAAACGATCTGAAATTTCGCACAATTATAGGAAATGAATCGAAGAACAACAATATTAAGTTTTTGAAATGATGTAACTATTTTCATTTGGGTAGCCAACCTCCTTAACTGACTACTAGATAGCGGTTGCTCAGACCATATTATTAATAATGAGAATTATTTTAATTAATGTATTGATCTTAAAGAACCGGTAAATATTTATTTGGGGGATAATAGATTCATAAAAGCAACGAAAATTGGGAACGTAGTAAGTTATTTTTACGCGTTTGATAGACAGAATAAAGTAAATATGAGTAATGTTGTTTATGCACAAGATATGAATTCAGATTTAATAAATTATGGAAGATTAATAGAAAACAAGAACATTGACATTATTTCTAAGGGAAATACACGAAAGCTTCGCTCGAAGAGATTATTTAAACGTGTAGTATCCTTGTCCTGCCGCCAGGCGTCACAACGGTCTTTAGAGAGCAAAACGGGGGGAGGCGGGCCTCGCGGCGCGCGACCCCGCTCTCTACTTGACATTTTAGAATATATATGTGAAAATTGTGAAATAATCCAAGGGTTGGGTCGATAAGCTTGTAAGGGTGGGACATAATCTCTTCGAGCGAAGCTTTCGTATAATTACGATCGAACTTCACTTAGGTAAGTTTGTTTGATCTATAATTATACTTTAAGCTTCGCTCTCGAGATTATTTAACCGTGTAATCTTTAAAGTGTACATTATTTAACAATTTTAAACAATCTGTGCGTTGTAATAAGTTTTATTTGCTAAACCAAAAAACGTACACGTCTTAATATAATTACATGAAAACCTTTATATAAAAAAAAATGTCTTACTATGAGACCCTCTTTTTTAACAGTGCAAGCACAAATTCTTGTTTTGTTCCTAATTATCGGACGGTTATAAAACTTGGCAAAAACATCCGATTTCTCAGACCAACCGGCCGTTTTTTTATCGTATCGAGATCTATTCCTCATGTCAACGCAGATGAGGTCGAAGCATGTCTAGTCGAATGCCTTGCGAAAATGCTAATGTCGATTCCTGCATCTGCTAAAACCTGTTTTAGCCATCTCGCTATAGTCTGAGACCCTACTGACACGAAGGGTTTCTTTAATGAAATAAAAAGGAAAGGTTCTTGCCCTCTTAATTTTTCTGTACATCTTAGATACCTATCAACACAACAATACACACACAAGTGTGGCCTATCTGAAGACTTTGGCAAACTCAATCCTGGTTGACTAATGCCCTGACGTGAATTCTTAATTACATCCGTAATTAAAATCTCTGCTCTTGAATCATAAAAAACAATCTTATCTACTCTAATCTTTGATATCGTTTGAGCTCTCTGAACTGTACATAATGATAATAACATTACAGTTTTAAACGTTAAGTCCTTAAAGCACAAAGTCTCTGTCGCACTGCGACTTTCTAGAAAATCTAGTACTCAACCTACGTCCCAAGTTGCAGCATACTTGGAGCTTGTAGACCTTAACTTAAAGCATCCTTTCAAAAATCTTTTAATTAACATATTTTCTCCAATTTTATTGTTGGAAATCAACGATATGGCACTTCTATCCGTGTTTAGTGTACCGTAAGAGCAGTCACGATTAAATTCCTCCGTTAAAAAATGTATCACCTCCTCCTCTTATGGAGAGAAGGGCTCTGTCTCTTTACTCAAGCAATACTTCATCCATTTATCTAAGCTCACCGAGTATTGTTTAATCGTAGCTTTACTTAAAAAAGCTAACATAATATCTACTTATTCTGACGGAATGTTTCTATCTAAGAACGCTCTCCGGATAAAACCGATGCCACTAGCTGCAAGTGTGTTGCCCTTGGGTCCCTCCTTCCTAAAAGCAGACACGAGCAAATTTACATTAGGTCCGAAAATTAACATCTTACTAATAACAAGACGCTTGAACAACGGGTACTAGGGCTGTGCCTGCCAGTGCGGTACGACTGCAATACCTGTATGTAGCTCTGTCCTCTTTAATTTTAACAAAGACCTTTAAAATTATAATAAAGGGAGGAAATGCATAAAAGAATAAATCCGTCCACGATACCGTAAACGCATCTATTTGAAATGCTTCTGTAGCTGGCATCCATGAGATATAATTTTCGTAATTTTTGTTGAAAGGTGACGCGAATAAGTCGACATCTGGTGCACCAAAAGTCCGAATTATACTCAAAAAAGCTTCATCAGACCACTACCACTCAGAATCTTCATTGAAAGCCCTAGAGAGAGAGTCTGCATCCTTATTTTCCCTGGAAGGGATATATGAAGCCCTAAATATAATTCTTCTCTCCTCTGCCCACTGCCAAATTGATCACGCCAAATTATTACATTTTTCCAATCTCACTCCACCCATTTTATTGATATACGCGATCGCTGTCGTATTATCACTCCTTAATAGAATAGAGCATTATTCATTTGATCACACAGACTCCAAAGCCAATTTAACCGCCAATAATTCTTTAAAATTAATATACCATTTCCTCTCTACTTTATTTCAGTATCCAAACGTGTTTCTAAGCCCATCTGTTGCACCTCAGCCATTGTCCGAAGCGTCTGTGTACATAGCAAATGATACATTCTTAAAACACTTAGAGGCGGTTGGAATATTGGTTACCTACCAATTAAGATCTAATCTGATCTTATCTGAAATGGGCAATCTACCATTATAATCTCCACCTACACTTTCCAAAGCCTTTAATTTTTCTGTTTCCATAACCTTTGTGTATAGCCAACCGTACTCAATCGCTGGGCATGCCGCCACTAGCTTATCCATAATCTAGCTAAAACCACAATCCTGCAGGACTTCTTTTCCAAAAAGGTGTTTATCATACCAATAAAATTAACTTTCTTTTTATCAGTTAATTTCAAAGTATTCTCATTTGAATCAATCATAAAACCTAGATATTTACACACCTTTCTGGGGACTAACTCAGATTTAGTCTTACTAACAATAAAACCCAGCTTTTTAAAAACATCTACTGTAGCCCTAGCATTATTCAAACAAGCATCGAAACTATTAGCTATACACAAGGTATCATCCAAATATATTACAGACATATATTCCTTTACTCTTAAAGATTTCAAAACTGGTCTAAGTATTTTAGTAAATACATATGGGCTTGTACACAAGCGAAATGGTAAACAAACAAATTGGTGTAGTACGCCTTGAAACTTAAACCTTAAATATTTTTGACTATTCAAATGTACTAGGACTAACAAATAAGTGTCCTGTAAATCTAATGAGACCATAAAATCTCCCTGCGAAATTAACTTAGTGGCTGTTCTCAAATCCTCTAACTTAAAATGTTCAGTATGTATATATTTATTTAACTTCTTTAAGTTAATAATGAACCTAGAAGAGCCGCCTGGCTTAGGAACAACAAAATAGGAGGATAAGAACTGCCCTTTACTATGCTTACATCTTATTATTGCTCCTTTTTCTTCAAGTACTCTTATAGCTACTTTTAAAATTTCAACTTCCGCAGGAGATTTTATTGGCCTGTTTACAAAAAATTTTTGTCTAGGCTTTAATCTAAAAGGAATCTTATACCCTTTAACGCATTGTAAAATAAATTTATCTTTAGCAATTTCTTCCCATGCACTTACAAAAAATTTTAGCCTACCGCCTACTTAGATATATACATCTAGTTCTTCTTTGTTTTCGGGGGCCTCTGCATCTGATCCAGATTGCTCTCCTGATCTCTGGGCTTTTTGAAATACTTTATTTTGAACTTACTTCAATTGGATTTTTTAATATAATAAATTTTTCATACATTCTCTCATCATTCACAACATGATCAGTGCATCCGCTATCTAACAACGAACTGATTTCGTTGAATTTACCGTTCTTTTCGCAATTATAATTATAAACATTCGTTTTTCTACTTATATTACCACAACCTTCGCCGAAGCTTGGATTGGGGTAAAGATAAAAATTAGATTCTACTTTGCTATATAACACATCACTCATAATTTCACTTTTCACTTCGTCGTGATTAACTTTGATCATCCAGGTCTCAGCTGATGAGTCTTCGCTGGGTTGACTGGAGTGTTCTTGCCTCTGCTGAGCTGCTCCTCTGCCATGACCGCGTCCTCTGGATCTGCCTTGTTGATATCCTCTCTGGGATCCTCGTTGGCCTTGACCTCTGCTCTGGGATGCTCCTCTGTTTTAGAATGCTCCTCTGCTCTGGCTGATCTGTGGTGGTCTCCAACAGTCCTTCTTTAAATGACCTCCCCGGCCACAGTTATAACACTGTCCCTTTGTCTTGACGTTGAATGTACTTACATTTTTCCTTTTCTCGTCATTAGGCACTGTCAAATTTTTTTCTTGAATTTTAGACTTAACATAGTCTACCGTTTGTTGAGCTTCTGGGACGAGATCAATGAGACTTCCAATAAAGCTGTAGCTTGCTGGTAGTGCTCTAATTCGATACCGCATTTTTTCTTTTTCTGGTAGTGTGCCTCCAGCTGCTTTAAATTTGTTGCACGCTTGTTCGAACTCTACAAAAAATTTTTCAACTTTCTCATAATTTTTGAGTTTAATATCTTCTAGTTGACCTCTGCATATTATTTGCTGCGCTGTAGATTTAGTAGAGTATATGCTCTTGAATTTTTCCATCATTTTGTAAGCTGTATCGCATTCACAAACATATTCTAATTGCTTGTCTGAAATAGTGCTTATTAATATATTTCTTGCTTTTAAATCCTTTTTCTTCCATTCATCTGCTTTATCTGCCTCAGCCCGCTCTCTTTCAGCTTGCTCTTTGCACTCTTTATACTCTAATAGAGTCATTAAGCGAAATTTCCAGCTTGCATAGTTTGCACCATCAAAAATGGGAATTACTATATCTTCGAATTTTGCTTGCTTAGCCATCTCGACCTTTTTTAACTTGATATCTTCATACACTTTTATTACTTTATTTAGCGTAATTATTTTCTGCACTATTTTCAAAAAACGTTTTTCGGCAATCTTTTTCTTAATTATTTCTTTGCTTTCGTATTCAATGTCTTCTAGTATTACTTCTTCTTTGGTTTTCACTTGTCCTTTAGTGTCCATTTACCACGTGTATAACCTCAAATTCTGCCACGTGCTCTATTCTTGCACCGTGCCGCGTGCTTCACACAAGAAATCTAATCTGCTCGCATCGGCTTGAATTATTCATAAATTTTTCAAAATTCTTTCTTCTATCACTTATAGACATATTCTATTATTTATTCACACTTGTATTTTTCTTACTTTTGCACTTTTCCTTCAATATTTCTCACAGTTAAACTTTTCGCGAGCCGCGTGCTTTTTCTCTTCCTACGGCAAGGCTGTCCCAATACTCGCCGAGGCTTGTATTGAGTCAGAGTCTTTTCTTTTCACTTACCAACCGCGATCTGCTACCATGTTGGAGGTTGTGGTGAGGTTAATTAGAACTCTTTAGTAATACTTAAAAAAAGACTAGTTTATTGTTAATGACTATGATAATCGGCGCTTCCCTACGCCATGTGCGAGATGTTACATCATGGGCATACGAGACTAGAGAGTGAGCAGCGCGTCGCTCGCTGCCGCTCGGCATTCCTACTGACTCACGGACGCACTAAGGAGGGGAGACATACATGTGTGCGTACGTGTGTCGCGCGCTGTCTGTATCGCATACATATAGAAGGCGAAATATTCATAATATCCAACAGTACTGTTTAGAAACAAAATGGCATCTAAGCGATAATGTGTCGTGAAAACCTAACGACTAGTCGTGCGTCCTAACCTGCGTTGACACGCTTGGACCTGCACACCGCTCTATTATCATGCGCCTGTCATGACGTATCATCCCACTGAGTACCGGGTGTGAAAGAGCAAAAAATTTTACATGCTTTTATAAGCTTATATAAGCGTCAATAACTTATATATCGCCCCTATAGAGGCCAAGACACTATTGTGTCAAATATTCCGTCCCGACGAATGCCGGGCGCGAGAATCATAAGCATCTTTCTTTTTAACTAATCTTTATTTCCTTTGATCTCTGATTCTCCTTCAGAGTCCGAAAGATGAGCCAGTGCATCATCCTCGCCGGATGACTCTCTGACTCGGTACAGTCCTCCTTCATCTTTTGTAAATGTAAAAGCTTCTCCTCAAATTCTTTGTTCTCCTTCACCGTAAATTCTATTTCTAAATCTACTAATCTTCTCTTCGACATTTCAACTTTTATAACACCTAAACGCAATTATCTAAGCTAACAACCTAACGATGTGCACCCGGCGACAACGGTAAAAGGAATGAAGTAGAGAGCGGGGCCGCGCGCCGCGAGGCCCGCCTCCCCCCGCTTTTGCTCACTAAAGACCGTTGTGACACCTGGCGGCAGGACAAGGATACTTGTCCTACTGTACACGTTGAAATAATCTCGAGAGCGAAGCTTAAAGTATAATTATAGATGAGGACAAATTAATAGCGGTAGCATATAGAGAGAATAGAATTTATAAAATGAGAAGTAAATTGCTAAGTAAGGAGACTTTCGTAAATAGTGCCGAACGAAATAATAATATGAGTCAAAAGGAAAGGTGGCACAGAGTGTTAGGTCATGTGAATTTCGGTTATTTGAATACGATATGTAAACAGTAGTTGCTGGAAGGTGTTCCGAGTGAACTTGTAACAGACTTTATGAAATGTAAAACTTGTATTGAAAATAAAATGCACAATTTACCGTTCGAGAATAATAGAAGTAGAGCGAAAAAGATTTTAGAAATTATACATACCGATGTTTGCGGTCCATTTAAAACTGTGGGATTTAACGAAAAAATTATTTTGTTTCCCTTATAGATGATTATAGCAAAATAGCTCGAGTTTATTGCATAAAAGCTAAAGATGATGTTTTTGACTGTTTAGTTAGATTTATAAATGAAAATGAAAACTTAACGGGAAAACGAGTAAAAATATTGAGATGTGATAACGGGAAAGAATCCTTAAATAATCGTTTTTATAAATTTGTAAGGGAAAAAGGTATTATCTTGAATAATTGTCCAGCGCATATACATGAGTTAAACGGAACCGCGGAACGAATTAATAGAACAATAATGGATATGGCGCATTGTTTACTAGCAGAGGCACATACTTGAAAATCGTACGTTAGCAAATACAATACCTACTGTCCAAAACATCGAATTTCATTTATAGAACTTTAATAGGGATACAATAAAGATATTTCGAAATAAATCATTAGAAACAAGTTATATTCGTTTAAAAATAGTATTGATGAAATTCGATGTTTTGGAGAGTAGGTGAATTGTTACATTCGAAAATATGGTTTTCGTAATTTAGAATTTCGAAATTTTGCACAATCTGCAGTAGCTTATGTCGGAATGGAGAACGTCTAGAGTTGACTTCAATTCTAAAGTGAATCGTCTAAACTTTGGACACCCCCCCCCCCCCCTCCGAACATTTATGTCTTTACGGTAGCAGAGTTTTTGTAAGAAAACCGGAACAAAAAAGAATTTCTAAGTAAGATAAAAAGACGGATATGGGTATTCTATTAAGCTATAGTGATGTAGGTTATAGAGTACTCTTAAATAATAAAATGATAATTGCTAGACATGTAGATATTGTAGAGGAAAACATAAAATGTATAGGGCTCGATGAAGCTGAATCAGAGTCTGAGTTGACTCTTAAGTCAAGTAGAGGAAAAGAAACTGATCATGATGATGATTTAATCAATGATAATGTTTTTGAAAGCGCGGATGAGATTAATGAACAGGAACTAAAGGTAGCAAAAAAGCAAAATTTAGAACTATTAAAAATCCCACGTAGATAAAAAAAGCCCAATAAGATATCCAGAAAATATTTCAAATAATATTTATGCAAATTACTGCAGGGTAGATGCTTCATATACATTTGAGAAGGCGATGAGTAGTAATGATAGTGAGAGCTGGATAAAAGCTATGGATAAAGAAATAGAAAGTTTAAATGAGAATAAAACATGGGAAATAGTTGAAAAGATACCAAAGGAAAAGGTACTAGATGTAAAATGGGTTTTGTAGTAAAAAATCTGATGGTACATATAAAGCGAGATTAGTCGTAAGAGCATTTGAGCAGACAAATGTTAATATTGACGACATATACGCTCCAGTATCAAAGATGCAGACCTTAAAAATTTTATTTTCTTTTTGTTGTCAGTTTGGTCTAATTATAAAACAGGTGGATGTATTCACGGCTTTTTTAAATAGTGAAGTAAGCTCGGAGGTATGTGTCAGTCAACCAAAAGGTTATAGCGATGAAACAAGCAAAGTTTGTAAGTTACGTAAAGCATTGTACGGACTACGAGAAAGCCCAAGAGCATGGTATGAATGTCTGAATGAATATTTAACAAAGATAGGATTTAAGATGAGTAATGTGGATTATTTCTTATATACTCAAGGTGAGGGTCTAGATCAAATTTACTTATTAATATAGATCGATGATTTGTTGATTTGTAGTAAGAGTAAAAAGAAAATTAGGAATTAATTAAGAATTAAGAAAAGAGTCTTGTCAGGAAAATTTAAGATGAAAGATCTAAGAGAAGTTAAAGAATATCTTGGTATTAATATAGAGTATGATTATCGAAATTGTGATGTGAAATAAGCCAAACTAAGCCAAACTAAGTATATAGAGTCATTAGCTAATAAATATCAATTACAGAATAGTAAACTATATATAGTACTCCTATGGAATCGAATTTAAAGAGTCAGATATTAAATATAGAAATCCGATAGGTGCATTACTTTATATAAGTTAAAGTACGAAACAAAAACTGTAAAAAAAGACCTCAACTTATGCAGAATATGTAGCTTTATCTGAGACAGTTAGTGAAGTAAAATTTGTACTAGAGTTAATGAAAAACTTTAATGTAAAACTGAGTGATCCTATAAAGATATTTGAAGATAATACAGGAACGATAAATATAGTGAATTATGGAAACTTTACTAAGAACTCGAAGCATATATAGAAATATATTATCACTATGTTCATGAAAGCGTGAAAGAAAAAGAAATTGAAATAATTAAAATTGATTCGAATGATAATATTGCGGATATATTCGCAAAAGCGTTGTGTAGAGATAAGTTTGAAATGTCACAGAAAATTATTGAACATAATGTAATAAATGAAAGTGTACAATATATGTAAGGGGGCGTGTTGAAAAACATCTGTATTGTACGTGGGAAGAAATGTATATTATGTGCGAGCGCACGACAGTTAAGGATGTATGGACGATACTATCGGCGTCGAATTTCAGTAATACTAAAATTATTAATAATTAAATATAAAACCATATTTGCTACTTTTTTATTAAATAAGTTTAGAGAAATAAGTCAAATGAGCAATATAAGCCCCTAAAATAAGAAATCAGACGAAAATTTTTGAAGTATTTCGACTTTTAAAAATCATATGTCTTAATACATTTTTAATTTAATTCATCAAGGTGCCGCATCTTCAAATTTTATTCGATTCTTATTTTGTCCAGGGGAGAATTATAAATAGACCCACTAACTCAAAAATAAAAAAATATGAGTTTAGTTCTATAAAAAAGGAACTCACTTTTTAAGTTGACTGAACACTTTAAAATGTTTATTATCTTAAATATAAAGTTAGTTTTTTTATTTTTGAGTTAGTGGGTCTATTAATAATTCTCCCCTGGACAAAATAAGACCAACAAAACAAGAATCGAATAAAATTTGAAGATGCGGCACCTTGATGAATGAAATTAAAAATGTATTATAATATGTGATTTTTAAAAGTCGAAATACTTCAAAAATTTTTATCTGATTTCTCATTATGGGAGCTTCAACTATTGGTCTTATACCCACCTACATAGTTTTCAAATAAAAAAGAAAAAACAATCCCATATGACAAATTATTGATGTTTTCAATAAAAACTAACTTCTGACACCGATTGTATAGCCAATACATCCTTAAATATCGTATCGAGAGCGCGCATGTAAGAGTCCGAACGCACACATGTAAGTCTCCCCTCCCTAGCGTGTCCGTGAGTATGTAACTCGAGTAGCAGCGAGCGACGCGTTGCCCTCTCTCTCTACCGCTGTACGTTAAACAGTGAGCACCTCGCGCGTGGCGCGGTGAAGCGCCGTATAGAACCTATTGTAATTTTAAGCTTTAATAAATCAGTCTTTCTATTTTTCTATTAAAGCTGTCTCTTCTCCTTTATTAAAGATTCCACACCTCAACAACACCCATAAATACAGACGCGCGCGCGCGCCCACACACACGCACACCCACACCCACACACCCACACCCACACCTACACACACACAAACACACACACACACACACACACACACACACACACACACACACACACACACACACACACACACACACACACACACATCTATCATTGCATATAACCTGGCGGAAATTATAAAAGGTAAAAAACCGTAAGTAAATGTAACAAAAAGTAAGAAAATGTAAATTATTGTAAGAAAATGTAAATTAATGTAAGAAAATGTAAATTAGTGTAAGAAAATGTAAGAAAATGTAAACAAACGTAAGCAAGTGTGCTTTTTTTGTTGGATTTCGGACACTTCTTACGTTTTTGTACACTTTCTTACATTTTATTACAATTTGTAACTTTTTTTTAATATCTTACGTTTCGTTACATTTATTTACATTTTATTACTTTTTCATTTATATCTTTAATTATAAAGTTACTTTACAGTTTTTTTATATTTTTTTACAAATTCTTACACATTATTATATTTTGTTACAATTTTTTCACGTCATTTTATATTTTTTTACTTTTTATTACATATTCCTACACGTAATTATACTTTTTTATACTTTTTTACGGCTTTTTATATTTTCTTACACTTTTTAACGTTTTTTTACATTTTCTTTACATTTCTTTACTTTCTATTACATATTCCTACATTGAGTAACTCATAAAACAATAATAGAAATTAATAAGAAATATAGATATGTAAAAAGATTTTGATACATAAACAATAATAAAAATTATTGTAATGCATTAAAAAAATATTTGAATGAAGTTGGGAGTAAATTTATTTGAAGGTTAAGTAGACAGCGTAGCACACGTGGACTATGCTCCGAAATTACTGTCCGCATCCCGCTTTCCGCAAGCAAGCACACATGCACATAAATACACACATATTACATACACACGAGGGCGATCGCAGGTTCATGTGTTATGTATAGGTAAAAGTATTTAACTGCGCAGACTCATACGAGTCACGTGACGGGATTGCCGGGATCGCGTGGTTTTGCTTCACTGTACAGGTCAGATGGTAACGGAGCACCGTGTAGAAAACGGAGCAATACGAGTACGAAGAATTTATGTAGGATACTTTCAAATTTTAAATGTAGAATACCTTTTATGTAGGATTCTTTCAAATTTTAAATATAGGATACTTTTAAATTTTAAAAAATGTAAGTATCCACCTGTACATGTTCTGACTTACGTCAAAAAGTCACGCACACTACACATTAACACGCCCTAACCTCAATTTGAACAAACAAAACTATACCCGTTACCGATTTAACCATATTTATCTGAAGAAAAATACTATTAATATGTGGGTTTTGATTATTCTATGAATAATACAAATTTTGAGAGTTTTATTTAAATAATAAGTTGTGTAAATGATTTTTATTTAAGATTTTTAATATTAAACATTCATTGACCAAGCGCAAGGGTGATTCCGTGACGAAATAAGCGGTATTTATCGCTAACTGTTGGTTAAAGGGTTGACCAAATCCTTGCGATTTGGCGAACGGATGGCGTACGGTTGATTACAATTTCTACCAGGGCTTTTTCATGTCTTTTTACATTTTTTTACATATTCCTACGCTTTATTATATTTTATTACACTTTCTCACGTCTTTTTACTTTCTTTTACATTTTATTGCGCATTTTTTGTTTATTTACGTTTTTACACGTACTATTACGTATTTTTTTGTTTGTTTACAATTTTTTACATTTTATTATATATTATCACCTATTTTTTGTTTTCTTACATTTTTATATTTTTAAAGATGCTATTTTTATCTATTGCATTTTTATCATAAATTTTTCATTTTGAACTGCATCGAAATAGTCGATTTTCGCTTATTATACAAGGATTTGACTTTCAATAAAACTGTTAAATACAAAGCATATAGATAACGTTTAAACAAAAGTTATTCCCAATTAACATTTTTCTGTACAATCACTTCTGGATCATCTAAACTTATAAGCACGATCTTTAATGCCTCAATACACCTCATATAGTGAATTTTCGCTTATTCTTTAACAGAATTCGATTTGACGCAGAAATATTCGATGCAATAGCTATAAATAAGATCGGAAAAATCGGTATAACATTCCAAAGATAATATAATTACAAAAACATAATAATAAGATACAAAATTACATTTGATTACAATATTCAACAGGTACAGATGTGACGTCTTGAAAATCCGAGGAATTTATCCTTATATATTTTATTAGTTATTTATTTTTGTTTGTATTACCTTTTTCCCCTGGTGAAGGTCTTGGAAATAAATAGACTGCTGTTCAATCAAATTCACTGTTTATTTAATTATGAAATTACAATAAATTGATATAAAGTCGCAATTAACTTTACAAAATGCTTTAATCGATCTATATTCTATTAGCTTTAAATAAATAAGCGTTGATTTCGCGAATCAATTATTACCGATAAATTATTGATTTTAATTATGTAAGTATTTCCTCGTAAAATGCTATAGGCTCGTATTGGCCTTTACAAAAAAATATTTGTTTCTCCTATTGTCGGCTGAAGGGTACGGAGCTCGCGATCCGTGCGCGAATACTGACGTGTGTGGTGAAAATCGCCGTTTTTATTAAGCGATTAAATTATGTTAATGATGATTTTGACGCTGGATCAAAATCATCTTTTTTAAACAAATTTAGTAAACATTTTGAGGTAATCGTTCAATTTCGAAGTTGAGAAATGCTGAGTGCACAAAATTACGACACGCGTATGTCTTCGCGAAGTTGATGGCTCGCTACGTCACGTGGTTGCGTTGTCGAAATACTGTGTCGTTTAAATTCGCAAATACATCATTTTATAGGTCAGGAAATTACTGATGAGAATATGAATATAGATTTTAATTTTAGAGGTACGTCACAGACGTAACACAGATACCAATAAAAAAAAGTAAAACAATAACTAACAAAAACTGTTACATAGAAGCTGTCAGAACTTATAATTCCTTGTCAAATGATCTAGAGAACTTAGAGTGTAGTAGAATTAAAATTAGAAAAATGTATACAAATTGGGTTGGTAAAAATATATAATTATGTTAGCTTACTGTTTTGACAACAAATTTAAGAAATTTAATATAAGATTACACAGCTTAATCTATTAACTATGTTCCCAGGACCTAAGCGATTGAACTAAAAGAATCAGAATTGTGTAATATTATATAAGTACATGTTAAAGTAATATTGGGTGTTGGAATTAATTTGTAGCGTTTTACAAGAGATGGCACAAGTAATACACTATTTCGTTGTTACCTACAGTAATGTATACATCGTAAACAGCTATCATAGGACGCCATTTGCCGTACATAACCTTTTTTCAAATCATAAATAACAACACTTTATAATTTATTGAATATGTCAAAATTTGTGCCAAATAAAGTGTTTTTGTGGGGAGTTTTGCTTCATTACTTTAATATGAACAAAAGTGCAGCTGAAGCTCATCGTATTTTAGTGAAAGTGTACAGTGAACATGTAACTGAGCAAATGTGTCGGAAGTGGTTTGCACGTTTTAAAGCTTGTGATTTCGACTTGGATGAGAAGGAGCGACCTGGTCTGCCAAAAAAATTTGAAGATAATGATTTGGAGGCATTGCTCAATGAAAACTCATATCAAATACTTAAAGAATTGTCTACATCATTGGGAGTTGACTTCTCAACAGTAGGAAAACGTCTTAACAGTTTGGGCATGATCCAGAAGGAAGGACATTGGGTCCCACGTGAATTGAAACCAAGGGATATTGAGAGACGTTTTTTCACGTGCAAACTGCTACTCCAACGGCAGAAAAGAAAAGGTTTTTTGCATCGAATTGTTACCGGTGATGAAAAGTGGATCCATTATGACAATCCGAAGCGCAGAAAGTCATGGGTTAAGCCCGACGAACCATCAACATCAGTGGCAAAGCCCAATATCCATAGGTCAAAGCTCCTGCTCTGTAATTGGTGGGATCAGAGGGGTGTCATTTACTACGAACTTCTAAAACCGCATGAAACCGTAACTGGGGATCTCTACAGACTGCAACTGATGCGCTTGAGCCGTGTATTGAAAGAAAAACGGTCGGAATACTCCGAAAGACACGAAAAAGTTATTTTGCTGCACGACAATGCTCGCCCACACGTTGCAAAACCGGTAAAACATACCTGGAAACACTTAAATGGGAAGTGCTACCGCACCCACCGTATTCTCCAGATATTGCTCCTAGCGACTATCACTTGTTTCGATCAATGGCTCATAGCTTGTGTGAGCAGAAGTTCACATGTTATGAAGATTTTTTTATTTTAATAAGTGAATCTAACGGCTATTCAGGGCGAAAGATAATAGATAAGGAAGGTAACTAACTTATCAATCACTTTTTTTCTATATATGTGTTTAAATCGAAAATAATGCAGACGGGGGGGATTTGGAAAATAAAAATTGAGAACGATTAAGTAGCGGTTAGGATCTGAAAAGGATTGTCAGCCCAGTGGCGCAAATGGTAGCGTAACTGCCCGGTAAGCAGAAGGTTGTCGGTTCGACCCCGGCCTGGGCCGTTATTTTTTCGTTCTCATTTTTTATCTTATACGTTTACCTTCCCTTTCCATATCCTTTAAAAATTCTTCACTGCACTTTAATTATTATAATATTGTGCATAATTCTTTGACTGCTATTTATTGTGTAAATAGCTTCTAAAAATTTAAATATGTATTTAAACACATATATAGAAAAAAAATGATTAATAAGTTAGTTACCTTCCTTATCTATTATCTTTCGCCCTGAATAGCCGTTAGATTCACTTATTAAATTAACATAAATCGTCGGGCGTTTCCTTCAATTGATAAAATGTTATGAAGATTGTAAAAAATGGTTCGATTCGTGGATTTCATCTAAAGACGAAGAGTTCTTCCGACGCGGTATTCATTCACTGCCCGAAAGATGGTCAAAAGTAATAGAAAGCAATGAGCAATACTTTAATTAATGTATTTTTTGATTTTCATATGAAATAAATAATATTTTTTCATTAAAAAAAACGCTACGAATTAATTCCAACACCCAATATCATATTTACAAAAAAAACTTTTGTGCTATATAAATTTTATACGGTAAATTTCAATGCATAAAATATGCAATGTTTTA
Source organism: Torymus aiolomorphi (assembly GCA_036365515.1). Taxonomy (NCBI): domain Eukaryota; kingdom Metazoa; phylum Arthropoda; class Insecta; order Hymenoptera; family Torymidae; genus Torymus; species Torymus aiolomorphi. The sequence continues at coordinate 217,895,941 of CM070873.1, read as the reverse complement.
GCTGACTCTGTCAGTCTTACACTGTGTATAGAAAACTATTAAATAGGCAAGTCTCACTAGGTAGAAGTCTGCGAAATACATAATGATGTATTTTAATACAACAGATACCCTGAAACGAGTTCTTACACCCTGACTAAACTTAGAAATAAACTAGACGAGCTAATATTACCAGGGATGACTACCTACCCGTATCGCATTGAACCACACACACAGCACTTTTATGGTATCCCCCAGTTCCTATTACCTATCCTCTCACACTCTAAAGCACTAACACTCGAAGATCACTTAGAGCTGCAGAAGCAGCAAAATAGGGCTGGACGGTCTAGGCTGGTACTACTCCATGGATGCCAGTCTGCTGTACGTCAGTAACCACATCACCTGGGAGGAAGGTACTGACAGAGACCATCAATTGTGTCTCAATATCAGGGACTGCCTCAGCCTAGAGATCAACAAAACACATGAACAGCAGATCAGTCACTATTCTAGGGGATAACCGAGGAGAGTTGAGCTCCTAAAAATCACATATGACTAATAGAGGACACAAAAAACATACCATGCAAATGAAAAGTCTTCAGCAATGGATGTTGTTCACTCGCTGTACCAGCTATCTGTAACCACTAAAGGGGAAGGACTGGTGGAGACCTTCAACCGTTGTTTCACTGCTGGAAACAGCTCCACCCTGAGAGTCGCTGAAGACACAAGCAGCAGATTAACTGTACACATAGTCACTAGTATAAGAGCCAAACAAGGAAAGTTGAGCACCTAAAAACCACATATAATTAATAAATAGATGACTCAGACAACATTTTCACACCCAAGATAGTACATTACGATACGTGGGCCGGAAATTGGATTTCCGGACCGGCGTGGTATGACGCCCGAGGCGAAGCCGAGGGCGTCATAACGCACGGCCAGGGCATCCAATTTCCGGTCCAAGTATTGTATACTATTTTTCTTACTCCCCGGCCGAAAGTACGTTCTGTAATTGTTAAATAATTGATAAAATTGCGTTGTCGTCTGCTAGCTGTGTTTGAGTGTTAGTTTTTCTTTCGGCCCGCTCGATAGTAGTGCCTCTGTCGGCCGCTTTGGGTAGCTCGGTCGATATTACCGACTGTTTTTTCTTTCGGCCCGGCGTAGAGAGCTGGTTTTTTGGGCGTCTGCTACTTTCGCTATTGTACAGATGGTCTGATGCCCGCCCGACATTTGCAAGACCGAGGCGAAGCCGAGCCGAAAAACGTCGCATGAGGTAAAAATTCTCTTACGTCCACGTTTCAGTAACGTATTTTTCCGTCCGAGGCCGCAAAATGACATTTAAGATGGCATTTTGAGGTTAAAGGGCGGAAAAACAATTTGTAGCAGTGCCCATTGCTTTCACTACTCTCGTTGCCACAAATACCTGCAACAAGAGAAAGTACCATCAGCTCACCCATCAGAGAGGTTAAGAATGAGAAAGGGTTTACTAAATCTGCTCTCGACGTTGACACACTGCCTTCTCATCTCCGATGAATCATCGTTAATCGGCGAACACGATAAAAGGGATGACATTCACCAGGGCGGCATACTACAGCAGCCGCTGCCATCGCTAGGGATGCCGGGAGCCAGACGATGCGATTTTTGACATTACACAGCAATTTTTTTTTTTTTTTTTTTAGTTCCGTGTTTTGGGTTACCACCGCGTTGCGGTTATGTACCCATACTCTCGGTATGTCGATCCTCTTGAAACTAAATACTCAATACTGAAGAACTCCTCCACACAGGGGTTAGAACTTGTAGATTAGTCTATAATTGACGTATGTCAAATTCCACACTGCGACAGGAGGACAACTCCTTCGTCAATGTAACAGCCTCGTCAGATTTCCAATATGAATGAGTGCCAAGAAAGACAAGCTCCAAAAATGACACTCCTCGTGACTGGTTTAGATGGAATGATCCCCTTCAGAGGTCCACCAACGCAGCAAACAGCCTCTTGCCAAAAAAGCGACTGGCATTTGACTCTTCGCTATCGACAAAGCGGACACCTGCACTCAAAAGCTTATAGCAGCCTAATAAAGACAAGGTAGAAGGGAGCATAAAGGAAGGAGAATAAGGAACAGCTATATTGGTATATTGCTCAAAATAATGAAATCAGTTAAAAACGGAATAATTTTACTATAATTAAACGAAGTTTGAACCAAGTCAGAACCAGGGGTCACACCCAACTTAAGACAATTTTCTATAAGGAAAGGTTTGTGTAGAGCAAAGATAGGACACTCCCATATGATGTGCACAACAGAATGCAAGCCCTCCCCACATTCGCAGTCCTCTTTAACTTCAAAACCCTTAGAATATAAATGAGCCCTGGCCCGGCTGCGTCCATTGCGGAGTCTATTAGTTAAGCAAATCTGTCTCCTGCTGAGGCCCACACACCCAGAAAACCAAGGTCTTGTCGAAAACTCTACAATATTAGACACGTACCTCCTCCCCTTGCTGGCACCACGATAGGAACTGACAAACTCGAACATGACAGAGCACAGTTTCTTGTAAAAGCCTGGGATCAAATCCTTAGTAATTAAAACCGGGAAAGAAATCCTATTAAACTTACACGCCGATTTGGCCGCATGGTCAGCAACCTCATTCCCCTCAATCTTAAAATGACCTGGAATCCAGAAAATCCGAATACTTCACTTAAAGCTTTAAATAAAGCCACCCTTATATGAAGAACAACCCTTATATGAAGAACAACCGCTGACATCTTGGAATTTAAACCATTAGATTTTATCAAAGATGCCGCAGCCAATGAGTCAGTAAAACTACACTATTATCTCTGGATTCAGAATTAATAAATTCCAGCGCTTTCCAAATGGCCATCTATTCGGCAGTAAGCAGAGTTACAAAGGTGAGTGAGCATATTAACACCCAACCTCATGAAGTCCACAACGTGCTTGATATGAGTTCTCCAGCTAAAATCCAAATCCCAATAGGTTCCCAAATATTTAAAACAATTAGTATTGGGAATAAGTTGGTCATTACATTTAATGGAAAAATTCGCATTTTGGAACCACCCAACCTTGTCACCTAAAATTGTGAAAGCACATTTACCAAAGGTAACCTTCAAACGAAGAGTATCAAACCAATGATTCAATTGCTCGAGAGCCAAGTTTAGAGAGTCAACAATAGGCTCGATCTGAGCGTTCCTAGCATAAACTATAATATCATCCGCAAAGCCAAGCAGTCTCACTGTATGTGGGATGCGGTATAAAATCCTGCAAATATATAAGTTAAATAGAAGTGGAGATAAAATACACCCCTGAGGTAAACCTCTGTTCGTGGTACTTTCCCTAAACGGCGAACCATTGAAGAAACCTATTATTCTCCTGTCATTGATGAGGTTATAATTAAAATTCGTAATACATTTGGGAACCCCTAAGTTCCTGAGGGTGTCCAGCAACACCTCCAGATTGAATTTATCGTACGCCCCCTCCAGGTCCAAACTTAGCACCCCCAACAGCTCGTCTTTGTCTTTTGCAACGACGGTATCAAGGAAAAGTGTCGCCAAGCAGTCCGCACAAGACTTACCTCTCCTAAAACCATTGAATACTCTAGGAAGTATGCCCAATCTCTCGCTCCATCACATGAGCTTATCATTAATGCAACGTTCTAGGGTTTTTAAAAGAGTGGCAGCCAGGGATATAGGGCGATATCCTTTATCCTTCCCTTTAAGAATAAAACAAACCTTAAATACTTTCCAATCCGATGGGTACTGATTAAACTTAATGATATGATTAAAAAACTGTGTCAGTCAAGAAAATGCTGACAAAGGCAGATTCTTATGCATAATATAAGAAACTCCATCCATGCTTGGAACAGATTTAGATATGCTACTCCTAATGGCCTGAATCACCTCAGCCTCCGACAAGTCTGCTACTAGGAAGTCATCTAAATTATTGTTAGGAGTGTGCGAAAAGGACGAGGAGTACTGATAATTCGAGGAAATCTTGTTGAAGGCTTCCATAAGAGGGATATTGTCAAGTGGAGTATTGCAATCGATGGATGGAGGGGGAGGATTATAATATCTGTTTTTAAACTTCTTCATGGAGTTAAAGTTATTCACAAGGGGTTTGGAAGGATCCAAAGATGAGACAAAAGACCTAAATTTACCTTGCTTTATCATCTGAAGATTATATTATACCTCTTTAGCCAGGTTCTTGTAATTAACCAAGTTCTCATAGGTAGAGACGCGTTTAAAACAGCCCAAGGCCTCCCTTCTCTTCTTAACTAAAGAGGAGCATTCGTCATCCCACCAAATAGCCCCCGGGTGTTTGCCCTTTCCACTCCTGGAGCGAACCTCATCCATATTACCAGAGAGGGCGTCAGCAAAGTCAGAATGGCAATTGACTTTCCCCCCGGCAGCCAAAGTGGCAGATTTCAAAATACCCATGAAAGAGGACAGAGCCCTATCCACATTTGAAATATCAGAGGATAATGAAGCGGAACTAGAATCGACCGCCTCCCTGAATTTGACTCAATAAACTTTAGACAAAACAAAAATTTTATTATTAGTAAATTGCAAATTCTGTAGATTTTGAACAGTAACCAAGATAGGGGGGTGGTCACTCCCCAATTCGTCCAACCCAACAGCCCACTGAGTCCTATGAACCAGGTCCGAAGAACAAAGGGCCAGATCCGGGCAGCTGCTATTGAGTGAGATCCTGGTTGGCCTCTTATCATTGCGAATAGTAAAAACCCCAGATTTATCGAATGCATTAATAAAAATTCCACCCTGGCGATTCGGCACATGGCTCCCCCAAGAGGGGTGCTGGGCAATGAAATCTCCCATAATTAAACAATTCCTAAAAGAAGAAAGCGAATCAAATAAGTTTTTAAGGTTGAAAGCACTTATAATATTATAAGGTGGATTATACCAAAAGAAAATATTAATAGACACACCCTGCTTCCAAACCTTAAAAAATATACATTCCAAATTCCTAGGGAGCGCATTGAGACTCATAATTTGGTACTACCATACCACCACCTCCGTCCTTGTCACAGTCCAACCTATCCTTTCTCACCTTGAAATAACCATTAATCTCAACGAGAGAATCCTTCTTGGTCAACTTACAAGGAAGGTACCCCAAGTGTCAGTCGCCGATTTTGATAATATTACAATATGTTATAGTACTTAAAAAATACGAATATACGTATTTTTTATCGTCCGATATTTACTTTTAGGGGGTAAAATTTACCCCTAAAGTTCACCCCTGAAAATCGTTTCTTTGGAATATTTCATAAACGAATAAAGATATCTTCATAAAACCAACGCCAAAATATTTAGAATTAAAAATATTACTTATGTCGACTGCAATTTACTATCAACTGATAAGAATTTTTCCATCGGTCTTACAGTCTTACAAATTAAATTAAAATAATTAATATTTATGGCAGTCAGATTGCCCTTGTTTATAATCACCCCCACAGAATTTGAAATAAAAACTTAATTAAAACCTGGAAAAAACTTTGTTAGCAAAGGACGATCTGACTGCCCCCCACCACCAAATTGCCCAACGTTTCAAGCCCGCTCCGGCTCCTCTTCAGGGACTGAAATGAAAGCCGCGATACACCTCCTTATATACACCCATACCCTTTTCTTTTCTCTTACCCCCACCACCATCCACTTTCCCCTCTCCAACCTTCCATTCTCACTTAAATTAATAAAGAATGATAAATGTTATCTAATTTGCTTCACTCTATCATTAAATTTACATTATTCCGATTTCTTAGAATGTGAATACTTTCAAGGCTTTCCCTCTTATATTATTCTTAATCCCATGTTCCAAAATATCCACACTCCCAAAATCGAAAGAATGCAAACTATTTAAACAATGTTCTTTCAAACCCGATCTACAACTTGAGCTGCGTAAACTATATTGATGTTCATATATTCTCTTTTTCAAATATCTACCCATTTGACCAATATAACAACCATAACAATTCCTACAATTAATTTTATAAACTACTCCCGATTTTAAACATTTATCATCCTTGTCTTTACAATTACTAAATAACCTTTCTAAATTATTATCGTTTCTAAAGAAAACTTGAATATTATGTTTACTAAAAACCCTTCTAATCCTTTCCGACAAACCTCTAACATATGGTAAACTAAAATATGCGTTCTTTCCATTACTATTCCTTGTTTGATTATCTACCCGATGCTTCAATCCACCATTATAAATTTCCCACACTCTCTCATCAATCATTTTATCAATAAATTTTACCGAATAACTATTCTTAATAAATGTTTCTCTAACTAATTTAAATTCTTTTTCCTAAAATCTTTATGTGACAATTTAATCACTCTGTCAATGACACCCTTGATCGCACCTGTCTTGTTTCCGAATTGGTGGTGAGAATCAAAATTTAAAAATCTACCTGACCAGGTAGGTTTTCTATACCAATCTAATTTCACTCTATTATTATTAACTCTGATGACTCTAATATCTAAAAAACTCAATTGATTATCTTTCTCAACTTCTTTTGTGAATTTAATTCTATCATGGATAGAATTAAACACATGCACCATTTCATCCACAAAACATTCAGGTACAACTGCAAAAATGTCATCAACATATCTTTTAAAAGTAATTGGCTGAAAAACCAACTTAGACAAAGCAACACTTTCCAATTTTTCCATTACTAAATTCGCTATAACAGGTGACAAAGGTGATCCCATTGGACAGCCATATCTTTGCTCATAGAAACTATTATCAAAAGAAAAAATTGTGTTTTTTAAAAACAAATTAAGTGCCTTTATAAATTTATCTTTTGTTAAACTAGTATGTACTTTAATTTCAGACCATTTATCTCGTATAATATCATTCAACAACTCTAAAGGTATATTTGTAAACAGACACCACATCCAATGAAACCATCCTATGATCATTCGGAATAACAATATCTTTCATTATATCATAAAAACTCCACCTATCTTTAATATATGAATTTGTTTTACCCACTATCTTGAACAATATATTAGACAAAAATCTAGCAAGTCTATACGTCGGAAAATTTATCGATGATATTATTATTCTATATGTCAACTGTTCTTTGTGAATCTTAGAAAGCCCATAACATTTAGCTACAGTGCCATTTTCACATTTTAAATATTTAAACATACTATCCTTAATATAAGCTTTTGTTTTCCAATGCATCAATAATTCTTTCAATTTATCTTGTAGTCTATTGATATGTGGATTCCTAATTTTCACGTAAGTGGTATCATCATCCAACATAAGTTGAATTTTATTTATATAATCCCTTTTATCTGAAACTACAGTTACATTTCCTTTATCTGCTATTTGGAAGATCATATTTGGATTCTCTCTCAAGAATTTCTTCGTTATTTTTAATTCATGCAACAAATTACTGTTCAAATAATTATCAAATCTATGTTCTCTTTTAAAATTATCAATAACTTTAACTAAAGAACTCCTACATTCTTTTTTAAACTCTAGATTAAAATTACTCATACTACTTTCTACCTCAGCGATGATATTCTTGATCGGAAGAGCTTTACTTGAATATGATATTCCAAATTTAGCACCCTTTGACATGATTATTAACACTTCTTCTGGTATTACTTTGTCAGTTAAATTTCTAAACCAATCCTTATTAACATTGTTAGTTTGATCAAGGGTGTCATTGACAGAGCGATTAAATTGTCACATAAAGATTTTAGGAAAAAGAATTTAAATTTAATTAGAGAAACATTTATTAAGAATAGTTATTCGGTAAAATTTATTGATAAAATGATTGATGAGAGAGTGTGGGAAATTTATAATGGTGGATTGAAGCAGTGGGTAGATAATCAAACAAGGAATAGAAATGGAAAGAACGCATATTTTAGTTTACCATATGTTAGAGGTTTGTCGGAAAGGATTAGAAGGGTTTTTAGTAAACATAATATTCAAGTTTTCTTTAGAAACGATAATAATTTAGAAAGGTTATTTAGTAATTGTAAAGACAAGGATGATAAATGTTTAAAATCGGGAGTAGTTTATAAAATTAATTGTAGGAATTGTTATGATTGTTATATTGGTCAAACGGGTAGATATTTGAAAAAGAGAATATATGAACATCAATATAGTTTACGCAGCTCAAGTTGTACATCGGGTTTGAAAGAACATTGTTTAAATAGTTTGCATTCTTTCGATTTTAGGAGTGTGGATATTTTGGAACATGGGATTAAGAATAAATATAAGAGGGAAAGCCTTGAAAGTATTCACATTCTAAGAAATCGGAATAATGTAAATTTAATGATAGAGTCAAGTGAATTAGATATTATTTATCATTCTTTATTAATTTAAGTGAGAATGGAAGGTTGAAGAGGGGAAAGTGGATGGTGGTGGGGGTAAGAGAAAAGAAGAGGGTATGGGGGTATATAAGGAGGTGTATCGCGGGTTTCATTTCAGTCCCTGAGGAGGAGCCGGAGCGGGCTCGAAACGTTAGGCAATTTGGAGATGGGGGGCAGTCAGATCGTCCTTTGCTAACAAAGTTTTTTCCAGGTTTTAATTAAGTTTTTATTTCAGATTCTGTGGGGGTGAGTATAAACAAGGGCAATCTGACTGCCATAAATATTAATTATTTTAATTTAATTTGTAAGACTGTAAGACCGATGGAAAAATTCTTATCAGTTGAAAATATTTAGAATAAAGAAGACTATGAAATTGCACCATTTTCAATTTTAAGGGTGCAATCCCTATTTTTAAAAGAGCAAAATCTTAGTTTTTTAAGCGGTTTTCAGCTACAGAATATTAGTACGTTGTATATTTTTTAAAAATGTATTCTATTTGAAAAAATATTGAAAAGTAAAATTGAAATATCGAGGTTTTTGAAGAAATAATATTTTTAGGGGTAACTACCCTTCATTACATTTTTTTCATTAATTAATTTTTCATGAGTTATATGACCTTAAAATTCACTTAAATAAAGTGAGATTGATTAAAAAATGGAATATTTATAAATTTACTTTTTATAATAAAGATAACATCCCCTACTTTTTAGTCAAACAATATTAAATTATATGGAACATAAGTTGAACAATAATGATAACCTTCAAAAAAGTGTTTCAGACAAAGCGATTTTTTGCACCAAAAACATCGAATTATAGCAATATTATTACAACCGTCCATTTCACAATACGTTCCACATGATCGTCTAAAACTGAAACTACAGGATTTTCAAATTCCTCTGGTTTATTGACAAGATAACCACTTTTATACCACGAATATTTAAATAGATTTTGATATCGAGGAGATGAGAACTGATTATGAACTAACGACTGTAATCTAATTATATTATTTCTCATATGCAAATTAAAGTCTTCATTCATGAACATCACATTGTCTGAAAAATGTTGCAAACAATGTTTTTGTTTGTTTTAACAAAATTTTTTCATACGCGGAATCCGTAAACATCATGGTTGGATAACTTCCAGTCGTTCCTGTAAGCATTAATATTCAAATATTGTTTTATTTTCACTCCATTACATTAACAAAAATCTAAAGGCAAATGAGTGTTATATCAAGTTGTATATCTAGTACATAGTTTTTATTCCATAAAAATATTTTTTTTGCTTATTTCAAAACACATAACTGTGATTATTACTTATAGAAACCATTTTCTCAAATTATTTTATTTGACTTTCATTTTTTTAAATACGGTAATAGATCAAAGTAGGGGGATATTAAAGTCTCATGAAAAGTTGTTTCGTAAAATTTTCGAAATACATCAATTTTATTCATGATATTCTTTCAACTAGATCGAGTTAAAAAATAATGTATTATATAATACAAATTTTCATACTTGAAGAAAAAAGGTTTTGCACCAAAGAAATAGGGGATGTTACCCTTATTATAAAAATTAAATTTATAAATATTCCTTTTTTTAATCAATCTCACTTTATTTAAGTGAATTTTAAGGTTATAAAACTCTTGAAAACTTAATTAATGAAAAAAATATAATGAAGGGTAGCTACCCCTAAAAATATTATTTCTTCAAAAACCTCGATATGTCAACTTTACTTTTCAATATTCTTCCAAATAGAATAGATTTTTGAAAAATATACAACGTACTAATATTTTTGTAGCCGAAAATCGCTTAAAAAAATAAGATTTTGCTCTTTTAAAAATAGGGGTTGCACCCTTAAAATTGAAAATGGTGCAGTTTTATAGTCTTTTTTATTCTAAATATTTTAGCGTTGGTTTTATGAAGATATCTTTATTCATTTATGAAATATTCCAAAAAAAAACGATTTTCGGAGATGAACTTTAGGGGTAAATTTTATCCTCTAAAAGTGAATATCGGCCGATAAAAAATACGTATAGTATTATTTTTCCAAGTACTATAACATATTACAATATTGTCAAAATCGGCGACTGACACTTGGGGTACCTTCCTTGTTAGTTTGAGCAAAACAGAGGATTTCGAGCTTCGGAATGAAGTTCGACAGTTTAGCCCACTTCTCCTTAACCCCATTATAATTCAAATACGCTATATTATTCATGACTAAAATTAACTACCTCTTTGGCGCTTATTTCCACCTCCTGCGCTTTTTAAATATATTTTCGATGCTTTTAAAATATTACTTTTCATAATTTTATTTTTTTTTCTCTTTGGAAATTCTAGCTGCGGTTGTAGAGTCTGCGTAAAAGGGGGAAGATTTAACCCTGCTGGGAGAGCTCCGAACAGAGCCACTTCCTCCAGACGAGGAGGAAGGGGCGGCTGATAATTCTACCTCATTGACTACAGTAGGGACTACTTGTTAAGAAGATAAAGCTTGAGAAGAATTAATAGCTGAGGAATTCTCAGAAGGAGACTGAGGAGAAAGTGCCGATGATAAACCCTATAGATTAGCGGGAGGGTCAGAGTCCATACCTTCTTCTTCCGGAGCAGAAGTTTCTATGTCCTGAAATTCAAGCATATAAATGCTGTCAAAATAAGGGTTGGGCCAAGCTATTCCAATGGTCCCGGTTCTTTCCAAATGTTTCTTAAACTTCTGCTTCGTCAGAAAAATAGCCTGCACCCTGCTCACCTTGTGAGAAGCCCTTATGTAATTGATATCCCTATTGAACTCATAAAAGATACAAGACTTATCAGAAGCCCTATGCAGCTTACCACAGTTTGCGCAACATAACGGGGCACTACATGCCGCATTCCGATCGTGATTCTGGGCGCAACGCAGGTATCTAAAATTTCTTGCAGGCCCTTGAACCATGACCAAACCTTTGGCACATATAGCACCTGAGTATGATGGAAATGAAAGGAGAGACTTTGAAAAAAAAAACCCTATACAATTCTAAACAACTAGGCAGTGCTCTTTTGCAAAAGATCTTAACTTGCTCGGTGTTGTAATCTGCCCCTATCTGAGTTTACTTGTGTTAGAACTCTGCTGTCTCTATTCATTAACAATAACAACAACTTGCCTTACAATCCTCTCCGATTTTAAAATTATGTTATTCTCCGAGCGAACGATACCTTTTACAATTACGTCATTAAGAATGTCTGGGAGAACCCCCATAATTAGACCTATACTAAAGATACCTTCATCAGGGATAAGGCCCTCCAATCCCTACCAATACACCTAACACCGTTTTCTACAAATTGATTTGCCTCATCCGCCGAAAGAAACGAGAGGAATACTTTCTTCAAACTGTTCTTTCTCAGTACAGTAACTTTAAAACCTGCCTCAAAGATCTTGATCATTGGAAATCTATCATTTCCACAGCAAAAGGCCCTGCGGCATTCGAGTCGTACCTAATCAGCTTCTGCCTTTCAAAATCCAACAACACATTCCTGGGATTTGCTCCAATACACTAGGCTGGACTCTATGGGAACTATAAAAATGATTCCCGCATTGAGAGAGGCATGTTATTTTCGCTTCGTGCTAGATCGTGCTGATGAAGATGCGAATCCCTACCACCCAGATCCGACTCTGAATTGTCCCTAGAGCCGTTAAGATTCCTTCTCTTGCTAAGATTAAACTGGGACTGATTTGACCCCCTCCAGCTCCGTTCTCTAAAATAGGAGAAAAAAGCCTCTTGTGAAAAAACATTTTACCAGTTTAAAATACGGATAGGAGGCCGATCAAGACCCAATTAAACTAATAAATAAATTGAGAAAAGAAAAACCAGTAGTGTTCAACCCCAGACTAAACCGGCTCCACTGTCAGTAACGAAGCCAGCAAAGGGAGACCCGCGTAAAACAACACTGACGTTACCAAAATCCAGACTACCGTCCCGTGGTGCGTAGACCCTAGCAGCAGACGAGCAGACTCAAAGAGACCAGTGTCGGACCAGGATCGAACTCACATCCAGCGAGCAGCAATTCAAGGGTGCACACAGCCGGACGAACAGAATCCCTGTAAAATCAATTTAATTAGTATCTGAGAGGATACAGTCAAAAACAGCTATAAATGTGAAAGATGAAAATAAAACAAAATGAATTGAAGGTGAAAAACTAAAAAAACTTAATACTGCTTAATGTGGAGAAATTCCCCAAAGCAAAACTCGGAGCCCAAGAGACTTGTATCTAGAAGATGTAAAAGCGCGCACAGCTCCTATAGTCCTTCAGTAAACAGGGTTACGCATACATTAGGTAAGGGTAAGCCTGTTTACTAACAGAAACTAACGCATGAGTCTGTCCTTAAGCATGGCAATCTATAAAATTTAGAATGTGAATAATAAGTTGGGTACATATATATGTTCGTTTTGGAGATTTTCACTGAAATAAAGTTAAAACCAAACAAAATTCCAGGGAATACTCCTAATGATTAGTTAAAATCGGGTTACCCTACACTATTTAAAACAATAGTGAGGAAATCCGATAGTCACAGATTAATAAAAAATTCTGCCTTAGAAAGATAAAATATTATCTGAAAGGCAAGTCTAAAGCACAAATAGTGCACGTCACTAACTAAAATCTCGTAGTGAAAGGGCAAAAGAGCCTGCTCCAAAATCACTTTACACCGTTGAAATCTGATGCAAAACTGCGCGCAAAATAACCAAAAAACTTATAACTCCAACAGACCCCTCCTCAAACCAACCTTAAAACTCAAATCTGCAAATCAAAGTGGGGAAAATCAACAGCCTACGAGCCAAAAACAACAAAAATGATGAAAAACCGAAATGAGCAATATACCTTGATCTTGGTTAGGTGAAAGGTGAGGAGAAGGAATTTGTTTTCCCAGTTTTCCCTGCTTATTCGGTGTCTTTGTCTCTCCCCTTGCGAGGTGATGGTGTAGGTATATGCACGCCAGTGACTCATATCTATACAAGATCGAGAATTCACGTCGAGTCCAGGTTAAAATCAAAAACCTATTTCCTTCAGGAACGAAGAGCCACTCTAATTGAAAACGGCGGGAGACCCGAAGTCACAGTCCAACAGCCACAGGAATTCAAGATGGCGGTTAAGCATGCCGGTAACCACGATCTGTTTCCAAGATTTTCCAGAGAGAGAATTTTGAGTTTCTTTGGCACAATACGTCAAAACCTGTAGACGGGCACGTCTAGGACAGAGAGTCGAGCGTGCCAATCCTCTTGCGATGAATTATGAAAGTGCTTTTGAGGTAAAGAGAGAAATGACAGAGCGAGATCCTTCAGACACGACCGACGAGCATCGCAGCTCAAACCAGACCGCCGCACTAGCACTACTCACTAGAGAGTAGCAGAAAGCGCGCGCAATCCATATCTTATAGAGATATATCTTATACACAGGGAGCACTCGTGGTCGCGCGAGTCGCATGTGTTTTTCCGCTGTAGGTACTTAGTGTGCGAACGCAGCCTAGCCGAGGTAGCCGCTACGACTGCTGCAATAGTTATACTCATGCACGCAGGTCGCAGGGCTAAGCCAGATCAGTATTCAGCTTTCTCCTTCTGTTTTTTTCTCCTTTTCGCGGTATTAGTATACATGTGCATATGTGCCGCGAGTATTTTTTTGTAATTGAGATCCTATAGGTATGTGTAGTTAGGAACACCCGTGAGTCCGTGAGCAGCTAGTCTCCACCTTTGATTAAAATTGTATAAAATTGAACTATATTTTTTCATCAAATACAAAAGTTATGGATAATAATAAAACAAAATTTTGTTTCCATATAACATTTTCATAAATAAAAATAAAAAACAATTATTATAATTATTTATAATAGAAATTATGAAAATTATATTTTTAATTTTAAATATAACTACAATCATGGTATTTATATTCAATATTCCTATGTGCACTTTAATCATACCAATTAATACTTAATAAATTTATACATATACATCATAGACTATTTAAAAAGTTATCTAAATATATTTATATATGAGGCGTTTCACGTCACTGTCCCAGCGCGCGGCTCGCGAACCCTAAATCGTGCTATTTCTAACTCATGTTTATGATACTAAAAAGTACTTAAAAAAATTGTTTGATGAGCGTTTTCGACGTATTTTTTCCTCAGCTTTCCAATGATGTAGATAGTTTTTTCGAAATTTTCCATTTTCATCTTCAAAAACGCTTTCGCATTCTATTTCTCGCAAAAAACATCTCGGGGACTCTTTGGAAATATCCTTTTCTACGTAAAAAATGCTCAGCTTTCGATCTAGAGGGTCAAAAAAAATATTAAAAATACACTTTTTGAGATATAACATGTTTTGTACTTTTTGAAGGTGAAAATGAAAAATTTTGGAAATCTGCTTACGTCATTGGAAAGCTGAGGAAAAAATACGTCGAAAACGTTTATCAAACAATTTTTTTAAGTACATTTTAGTATCATAAACATGAGTTAGAAATAGCACGATTTAGGACTCGCGCTGGGACAGTTGACGTGAAACGCCTCATATGTAGAATTAAAACGCAAACCTTCTACAAAAAAGAAGAAATAAATGTGTAAAAGTAAATGGATAATTATTATTTAAATTTTACTGCCGGTGTTTTTATGTTTATTTTAAATGATAAAAACGATAAAGTATTACAATTTCTGCCATAATAGAAGTATAGAGTTCTCCTCAGCATTGCAGTCGTGCATATTATGTGAAAACGAAGTTTTTACATAGGAAAAGGGGGGCGACGAGCGAAGCGACCCGAGTAGAAATTGGCTCAGGCATGTCTGATCGGATATGTTGGCCCTGAAAAGGTATGCCTAAAATTTACTTCGTGCGCCTGTACAGGCATGTGACGAGGGGCTATTCCGGGCCTGAATAGGCTTCCATTTTTATTGACTCACCAAAATGAGTCCTGCACAGGGCCAAGTCCGGCTCTATTCTGATTCCCCAAATGAATTCTTATACAGGGCCAAGTCCGGCTCTATTCTGATACCTGAAGTTAGGTATAGCACAACCTACATAACTAACAAGCGCAATTCGGAGCAGCAGTTAATGCTAAAAAATAAGATTCGTACGTCTCATTTCTTATTTAGATTATTTAATTATTAAATCTTTCATAACGGATAATAAACATAGTCGTAACCTTCCGACGAGTAAATTTAGAATGCGTAATTTTCATCAAAGACAGAAAGAAGCAGAAATGGCAAGTCAAGATTGCAATACAAGTGATGGAGGTGAAAATAAACTTAAATCATGTATTGGTGAAGAATGTGTTGAAATAGATGACTTGCCAGATCTTCAGAAGCTTCCAGTGAGTGATAACATTTTGAACAATGATGAAGTTGAATGTAATACGTTTTCATCAGGTAATGAAAGCGATTGTGATAGATTTTCATCAAATGATGAAAGTGATTTCTCTTGCATAAGTGACAACGCAAACTTTGTAAGAGGTGAAGAAAGTGACGAAGAAACAGAAACAAATGACTCTGCTATTACACAAGACATAAGAAAATGGGGTCAAGATTGCAATATACCATATAAATCCTAATAATATTAACTTTAATGATCATCTGCAAATTATTTTAATTCAGGCTTCCTTTTCCGGCCCTGTTATGGCCATTATAATAGCGTACAGTGTTACACTTTCTTACATTTTATTACATCTTTTCATTCTTTTTTTACATTTTTTTACTTTTTTACGTTTACGTTAAAATAAATGAAAAAATGCAAAATTTTAAAAAAGTAAAAAACGGTAAGAAAATGTAAGAAACTAAAAATATGTAAGTAAATGTAAAAAGTGTAAAAAACGTCCGAAATCCAATATAATAGTATATTACGATACGTGGGCCGGAAATTGAATTTCCGGGGCGTGCGTGGTATGACGCACGCCCAGGGCATCCAATTTCCGGTCCAAGTATTGTATACTATTTTTCTTACTCCCCGGCCGAAAGTACGTTCTGTAATTGTTAAATAATTAATAAAATTGCGTTGTCGTCTGCTAGCTGTGTTTGAGTGTTAGTTTTTCTTTCGGCCCGCTCGATAGTAAGGCCTCTCTCGGCCGCTTTGGGTAGCTCGGTCGATATTACCGACTATTTTTTCTTTCGACCCGGCGTGGAGAGCTGGTTTTTTGGGCGTCTGCTACTTTCGCTGTTGCAGAGATGGTATGATGCCCGCCCGACATTTGCAAGACTGAGGCGAAGCCGAGGTTTTGCTGGTCGGGGCGGGCATCAGAAACACATTCATTAAAAAAAGAAATAAATAAGGTGATGAAATAAGTACATTAAAGTTTGATCAACTAACTCTTTTTTCTCGTCACCCGTGCACTTTCCTCTGTCTATTTCGTACACCCAATGGACATTGATTCGTGTCGAACGTGCCCGTTAGTGACCGTCACGCATAACCTTTTAAACGTTAAGGGGGTTCATCCAACCATCAGGAACGTATCAAGAATCAATGTCACCCCGCACCGCGTGCACAGGCTTGCTCGCATGGGGCCCCCACTCTTGTAGTCAGAGCGCGTGTTTATACGGGACTGACACATACACATAGCTTCGTGCCGTCTGTGAGTGTGCACACAAAGCGGCGCTCGGCTGTGTGTTCCCCCACCGCTCCAGCGTCGTCTGCACGCGCGGCCGTACACCTAAAATTCTATACTTTCAACTACAATATCTTAAAAACGGTGAAGCTAGGATCTCTGAACTTGTAATATGATATTCTAATTATTGATCTTAATAACATATTAGTTTTTCAGACAAACGCTAAATTTATCTTTGAAGTTATAGACTGAATCGATCTTTCGCGCGTGTGCGTCCCATAAGACGCCGTGTTAAAATGCTCAAATTTGACAATTAATATCTCGATAACGGTGAAGCTAGGCTCTTTTTTGTGAGGATATCATATAGATAATGATATCAGGTACATGTGAAAAAAGTTTCAAAGGCTTCCTAAATAAACTGAAAATTGGATGAACCCCCTTAAGGGTGCGCTCCCATGCGTTACGGAAAAACTTACGGAATCGTAAAATCGTAATGGCGGTGATGCGAAATTTAAAATGTGTTAACTACATGATTAAATAATATATAATATATTATCATATTAATAAATAAAAACAATAATAGTCTTAATAACAATAAAATAATTAATAACTTAATAATAAAACTTAATAGCAATTCCATAAAAGTTACTCGCAATTAATTAATAACATTACATATTTACAATTTTTTAATATTCACTTTGTGCACAATCTAATTGATATTTATCTTCTTTTTCTTATTAAAAACATTGTTCATCAACAATAAACAATGTTGTTTAACAGTATGTACATGGTAATAATTCATAATGAGCGGGCCCATTCCGTACGAAAATTTCAACACCCTATTCCCATGGAGTACTTTTTTTTAGCGGAATGGTTTTCTAACCTCACTTTCGATTAAAACTTATCAAAATTTGTTGATATAATACTAAAATTGCATTAGAATAAATTAAAAAACAACAATTTAATACATACTGAACAAAATAAAATTATGTTTCCTACAAATTTTGATAAGTTTTAACCGAAAGTAAGGTTAGAAAACCATTCCGCTAAAAAAAAAGTACTCCATGGAAATAGGGCTTTGTAAAAACGTAACGGAAATCCACGCGCCATTATTCGAATTACAAGTTCACTCCGATTTTGTCGTTCCGTTTAATTTTACGGAACGCATGGGATCGCACCCTAACATACATAAGAAATGAGAAAATAATTGAAAAGGTTATGCATCACGGTCACTAACGACACGAATCAATGTCCATTGGGTGTACGTGTCTAACCTTCATACCGCACAAACATCTTTTCCTCGGACGCTCCCGTCCGCACGTTTACTTAATTGTTTCTACACGACTCGTAAGTACGTGTCGAAAACAAGAGAAAAAAACAATGACCACGATCAAACAACACCACTTTTTATTTCAACTAACTCTTTTTTCTCGTCACCCGTGCGCATGAGACAGAGTGGCTCATGCGCGCGGGCGCTCAAGCGCAGCGGGTCGGGAAATTTCGGCAGCCAATCAGAGCGCGCGGTTGGTCTAAAATAGGGTGTGAAAGTTAACTTTCGGCTCGGAGATGCGGGACGAAAGTACGTACTTTCGGGTGGGGGAGTAAGAAATAGTATATTACGCACCTAGGGAGGAAAAAACTTGAACAGTCCATAGCTCGTGTAAATTGACACCCGAGCCGAAGGCGAGGGCCGAACACGAGCTGTGGGCTGGACAATTTTTCTCCCGTGGTGCGTATACTATTTTTCGTCATACCTGGGCCGAAAATACCGCATTCCCGTTTTTACGCCGGGAGGGAATGTGGTACTTTCGGCCAGGGTATGGCGAAAATATGATTTCTTACATTTTCTTACGATGTCTTACGTTTTTTTACAGTTTATTACACTTTTTTAACATTTTCGATTTCCGCTACGGTAATAACAAAAGTAATGTTAGAAAAATTTGCGTTTTTAGTTATTTTTCAAAAAAATATGAATTCGTACTGATTATATTATAGTTTAAAATTAAATAAATAAAAAATCAATTTTGCTCAAGTTTTATCAATAATATGACTTAATTATATTTAACAAAATAAGCAAAAACCTTTCTGTATCAAGGAGCGCGGGAGCGCTCCGAAGGCAAGTTATAGAAGAGCCTTACGACCGCGCTATCATATCAAGGAGCGCGGGAGCGCTCCG
Source organism: Torymus aiolomorphi (assembly GCA_036365515.1). Lineage (NCBI taxonomy): Eukaryota > Metazoa > Arthropoda > Insecta > Hymenoptera > Torymidae > Torymus > Torymus aiolomorphi. The sequence continues at coordinate 217,876,893 of CM070873.1, read as the reverse complement.
AAGGCAAGTTATAGAAGAGCCTTACGACCGCGCTATCATATACATTGAAATGGGTGTCCGAAAAATTCAATGCGCCTATATACCTATTGTGTTAGTTTCAACTATATGACATATCCCTCTTAATCGAAAGCCATTTCATTGCTCTACTCAAATCGAAAGATTTTATTTAAAAATATTATCTCGTTCAAAAGATACAGACAACTGAATTATTTTATGTTCGTTTTCCTTTCAGAATTTTCGTCTTTTTCTTCCGGCATCCGGTTTGCAGCTCTTACGACATTTCCGGTTGGCGTCTATACCTTACTCCTGTATATCTATATATAAACACACACATGACACATCTGGCCGGCCTAACCTTATGTGAATGTGATTGTGAGCCCTATGAGACCTTATATACATGTAGTATAAAAAGTTAATATTTATACATTAACAAATGTTGTTTCGTGAGTTAGTTAATTTAATAATAAGTATGTAACGATCTCAAATATGCAGCCAGTGATGAGAATTCAAAAAAGTTTTAATCTATTCTTCGTGTATCAATGGGGAAAATAATCAACGGGAAAATAACTTTTATGAGATAAGTACTTACAGGCTAAATGTTAAATAGCTAAAAACATTTTATAAAAATTGATACTTTGTGTGATTTTTTATTTTTACAGATATTATACCAGAAGATTATTTGGAGTATTTTCAAGATATGGATGTATATATGTTATATAGAATTATATTAAAGAAAATAGTAAGAAATCATATAAGTAGTACTACTCAAGAATATAGTACTACTCAAGAAAGAAAAAAAACCTAATCAATATTATTATGAAAGAGCAGAGAATTATTACTATTTACAGCACAATATTCTTCAAGATATCCTCAACATGAAAATTTTTCATACGACCAGATTTAATTTTAGAAAAACAAAGATCTAAGATGTTTATAATTATTAGGCAGTATTAGATTAAAAGTACGAAAAAGTATTTTGTTCTGAATTGAAGTAAGTTCTTAAAAAAATAGGAAAAGGAAATTGTGATTTTTGGTTATAGTTGCAAATTATATTGGCGACAAATAATGTAGTGATTATTAATTAAAAAATAATATCTAATCAGTGTTTTGTGTACTAAATAAAATAAAATACCAATATGATGTGTTGCATGAACTGCATTCAAATATTATTGAAAATAAGTGTTTAAAAAGTGATATCGACTCAGTGTTTTACGTAGTAAATACAAAACTGTTCTGGTGTGATGTGTTTAAAGTGCTTGTAATAAAATTTTAAACCTTTATTAAAAATGAGTTTCAAATGCTTTGAGGATAGAAAATGTGAGTATTAATAAATAACTATATTTTATGAGGTTCATATAAACTTCATAATAAGCTATGGCATACAAGAAAATATTGCTAAGTGATGCGTTATTTTAATACAAGAACAGATGTTTAGGAATAGAATTATATCAAAGAAGATAGTAAGAATATCGTACTACTCAAGAAAGAAAAATCAAATTAATATTATTATGAAAGAGCAAAGAATACATACTATTTACAACACAATATTTTTCAAGTCGTTCTCTATGTATCCTCAACATGAAAATTTTTCATATGATCAGATTTAATTTTAGAAGAATATTATTAATTTTTTTTGATAATTTACAGAAGTAATATAGAGTATTTTAAATGAAGAAAATAAAAGAAGTGGATAAATAAGTGATTTTAAAATAAATTCATGTGTGTCATATAAACAGTATATTAGTGAATGAATATCTTCACAGGTTTTGTTTTGCAAGGAATAGATTGTGCAATATCATGAATATAAGCAACATAACAGGACATGTTTGCGATATTTGCAAAACACTGCTGTGGATATTTGTCAAATCATTATGCATTACGGCCACCAAAAGATTATGTTCAAGTCTGTCAAAGTATGCAACCTCCTGTAGTAAGTAGAGGCAGAAATACTGTGGCAGTTATCCCTCTAGCAAAGCATCGTTCTACTTTATGGTGAATTTCAGTGTTAGTGAACTTATGCACAATAAAGAAGGAAGATGTAATAATCTTGGTTAAAAATGTTTCCGGAAGAATACTTCAACTGTAAAAAAAGGATCATCTAAAAAAATTTGTGAATCATTTGTGACAGCTGACGACATTTAAAATAAGAAGGATATCCACTTACTAAAAGCTGGAAATAGTGAGATGGAAGGTTTTTTATTAGAAGTGTTTAAATATACAGAACATAAATAATTAAAACAAAATGAGTTGTGTGATAAGTGAATTTTTAAGTAATTTATGGATACAGAATTAATATGAGAAGAATCCCTAAGCAAGTTTATAGTGTGTGAGTGAAAATGAAACATCGCGTAATCTTGAAATCACTTAGTATTGTGACATAAAACCTTGATGCTGTCCAGTGAACTTAATCTGTGGGATTTTATATTAGTAAAATATATCAGTGAAATGTACGTTATTTTGTGTATTTTGATAAAAGTTTTGTAAAGTCGAAAGCATAAATAATTAATATAAAAGGAGTGAATAAATAAGTCAATTTAAAAAATGCATTTTATATAAAATAAAAAATATGTTTACTGTGTGATCTATAATGTGGATGTAGGGTCTAAATGCAATTGAACCTGAAACACGAGTTTATTATATAGCAAACTGTTTAGGACGTATCTTCACATAACTTTATCTTATTGTGCTATTAAAGTTAGATTGTTATAATAAAATGCTGAACATATAGTACATATGAATTCGTTACAAATTTTAAGGCCACCAAAAGATTATGTTTAAGTCTGTCAAAGCACACACAGCCTCATGAAGTGGAAACCAAGAGAAATACTGTTGTAGATATTCCTTTAAAAGTAAGCTGTAGCGACTCAACCTAAGAAAGTTGGCCCGCCCAGAACATGTGAGTTTAGTTATAAGGAGGTTTTATCAATCTGTCGAATAATATAGAAGTACAAGAATCTTAATAAAAATATTACAATGTAATATTGTTATAGTATGTACTAACCCAGATCCACCCAGACAGAAATAAATTATGCAGTTAATGTTAATAACTAAATATAATTTTTGTTTGCAATTTATAAATGCATGTTCTGGGACGCTAATACTTAATAAGTTTTTAAGAATTATTTGCTGTTAGAAACAGTTCTTTACAGTTATTTGTAGTTGTTTGCATGCTAACAAGAGTTATTTGCATTTTTAATAAAAAAAAATTGTATAGCAATTATTTGCATTTTCATTGAAAAAAAAATTAATAACAGATATGAATGATATTTATAATTAAATATTAATATTGTTGTATAATTTATGCATTTTCATTGAAAAAAAATCAATAACAGATTATATGAATGATTATTATTATTTATAATTAAATATTATTGTTGTATAATTTATTTGAAAAAAAATTAATAACAGATATGAATGATTATTATTTATAATTAAATTTTAATATTGCTGTATAATTTATCTTCAAATATCGTCTATGATCGCTATATCACTACATCTTTTAAAAACTTTTGCAAGCAATTAAAAATTATTTTCCAAAACTTTTACAGTCCTTTTATAAGAACTTTTGAAAATCGTAAAAATTTCTCTCAGAAACCATAAGAATTACTTTCCGACATTTATGCAATGCTTTAAAATGATTTACGTTTTATTTATTATGAAAAGGAATTCTACGAATGAATAATAAATTTTTGTTTTTTAATTCAATTTCTTTCTTGCGATACTGAAAGTCAAATATAAAGGAAATTGTAAAATCACTTAACGTACAGTCTTATACTTAACAAACATTGTTAAATATACTTTCACGATTAATAATTGTATTAACGTTTTATTTTATTAAAAGGGATTCTACGAATAAATAATAAATTTTTGAGTTTTCTATTTAACCTCCAGGCGGCCGGGGTGTCACCTTTTGGTGCCACCTCTTGGTTGATCGATATTTATGATCCTTTTAAAAAATTTTCTTCGGAAAATTTCTTCGAAGTATGACTCTTGGTATATGGTATATCTTCTTAAAGCCTGACCGCCTGGAGATTAACGAACCTTGTTTAATGTGTACTTTTACTCTTAAAAAGTTGTGAAATCTCCTCAAAAATTTTTTACAAAGGTAAAAACTTAGGCAATTATATACACAATGTAATTATTATCCATCCCTGTCCCTCCCCTCTCTTGCTCGCTCTCACCCTCCTTCTCAGTGCTCCCTCAATATCTGTCACACTCCGTACCAAAAACTTTAATGAGAATCTAAATATTTTTTTTTAAACAATCAGGAAAACAAATAGTATAGTTATACAACTTTCTACGAAAGTATAAAATAAGGCAAGTTATAAGTGTTTTCTGTATAATATGTAGAACTCTCCCTCCCTCCATCCCTCCGTCCCTCCCTCTTTCTCCCCCTTTCCCCATCTTCCTCTCTGACTTTCTCTCTCTTCTCCCTCTCCCTCTTTCTCTCTTTCTTACCCTCCCCTCTCTCTCTGCTTCTTTACAAAAGAATATCATAGTTTGAAACAAACACATGAACGAAGTGGAATCAATTAATATGTTGACAAGTACATTTTTGTAACATAACAATTATAGGAATTATGGAGTGATTTTTCTAACATAAAATCGTATAAGTACTTCTAAAAATAAACTCATGAAAGTGGTGGAATCAATTTTATGCAGGCAAGTACATTCTTATACTAAAGAGATCATAATAATTTATAACAAACACATGAAATAAGTGGAATCAATTAAGTACAGTAGGCAAGTCAATTATTATAATAAAAAAAATATTTAAAAATAAAATTTGTTTAATATATTTACTATAAAAATTTGTATAAAAAAATAATTACATCTAACATAAAATATTACAAATACCAAAAAGTATAATTTTATAAATACGATAAACTATAATTCAAACACAAAATGGTGAAACATTTTGAGTAACCATTTTCTAAGTACAGATCATAAGCATTTTCTGACTAGCGTTAATCAGCGCGCTACGCGTGCCAGTGTTCGTCTTTTGCCTCGCTCTTTCCGAAATTCGAGCTGGACTCAATTATTCGATATCATTCGGGGACAGAATAGATTATCGATCGAATTCTCAAATTATATAAGTGAAATTTTAGCTGTTTTTTTTTTTTTTTATTTAAATACACATACTTGCCGGACGCGTCGTTTCGCAGTTTTTAGGTGAACTGTAAATTGTAAATGTAAATTTGCATGGCATTATTAGTTTTCTGAAACTGTAAACGATTAATTCAAATTCGGTGTAAACGAAAACCTTAGCGGCAATAACTATACATTAGTAAGTTGAGAGGGATGTTAGCGCGTAAACCTTTAATGATTCTGAAATTACGTTGCCACGAGGCTCTATATCTTTGAAACATGAAAATTTATAACATTTCTAACATGAGGCTCTACACCTTTGAAACGTGAAAATTCCTAACAGGTACCCGATATTTGACATTTATGGTGTACGTTTTTTATTTTCCGCTAGCGATTCATCGGTGTAAACGAGAACATTAGCGGCAATAACTATTCATTAGTAACTTGAAAGGGATGATAGCGCGTAAACCTTTAATGATTCCGAAATTACGTTGACATGACGCTCTACATCTTTGAAACATGAAAATTTCTAACAGGTACCCGATATTTGACATTTACTGATGTACGTTTTTTATTTTCCGCGAGCGATTATATATTAATGCAGTATATAAACAGCTTGAACTGCGAAACGACGCGTCCGGCAAGTATGTGTATTTAAATAAAAAAAAAAAAAAAACAGCTAAAATTTCACTTATATAATTTGAGAATTCGATCGATAATCTATTCTGTCCCCGAATGATATCGAATAATTGAGTCCAGCTCGAATTTCGGAAAGAGCGAGACAAAAGACGAACACTGGCACGCGTAGCGCGCTGATTAACGCTAGTCAGAAAATGCTTATGATCTGTACTTAGAAAATGGTTACTCAAAAATGTTTCACCATTTTGTGTTTGAATTATAGTTTATCGTATTTATAAAATTATACTTTTTGGTATTTGTAATATTTTATGTTAGATGTAATTATTTTTTTATACAAATTTTTATAGTAAATATATTAAACAAATTTTATTTTTAAATATTTTTTTTATTATAATAATTGACTTGCCTACTGTACTTAATTGATTCCACTTATTTCATGTGTTTGTTATAAATTATTATGATCTCTTTAGTATAAGAATGTACTTGTCTGCATAAAATTGATTCCACCACTTTCATGAGTTTATTTTTAGAAGTAGTTATACGATTTTATGTTAGAAAAATCACTCCATAATTCCTATAATTGTTATGTTACAAAAATGTACTTGTCAACATATTAATTGATTCCACTTCGTTCATGTGTTTGTTTCAAACTATGATATTCTTTTGTAAAGAAGCAGAGAGAGGGGGAGGGTAAGAAAGAGAGAAAGAGGGAGAGGGAGAAGAGAGAGAAAGAGTCAGAGAGGAAGATGGGGAAAGGGGGAGAAAGAGGGAGGGACGGAGGGATGGAGGGAGGGAGAGTTCTACATATTATACAGAAAACACTTATAACTTGCCTTATTTTATACTTTCGTAGAAAGTTGTATAACTATACTATTTGTTTTCCTGATTGTTTAAAAAAAATATTTAGATTCTCATTAAAGTTTTTGGTACGGAGTGTGACAGATACAAATTATTACAAAATTAATTAACTTAATGATGAAATTAATGACTGATTTATGAATTTATAATTTAAACTATATCTTCCTAAGCGAACATTTTTGTGCCGATTGATATTTGTTGCTTAGAAAAGCTAGTTTTTTTATCGCAAAATTTAACAAAAGGTACTATTTCTGAAGTAAAAAACCTTGATCTTTCAGAAACCGTGGTCTTTTTTCAAAAAATTTTAACGGGAAATTCAAGATGACTGATAATACCAACGGCCTGAAAATTGAAATTTGGAACGCACATTACTGATACAAAAATTAGGAAGGTATGGGTTAAACCGGTTATTATTTGCATTAGTTAATAATCATCCTGCTAAAGTAAATATATAAAGTCATAAAACGCTGAGTCTCAGGTATCATCATAATTCATACTTGCCTTCATATTTCTTCTATTCTATGCATGGAGAAAAGTATGCGTACATGTGCATTACTGCGCCTCTCCAGTCGCACTGTCTCATAAGATAAGAATACATTTTTAAGAAGCATTAAATTACAATTCGATAAATAATTCTCATTCTTATCTACATGCAGACGGTTCAACCAGCATTGAAATTAGTAACGGAAATTTAAAAATAGTTATAGCTAGTAGTGTAGGTCCTAAAACACAATTTATGGATCATTAAGTATAGTTCTTTTCGGATGTGAATACTAAAATAATATCTCACTATAGGTATATTCGCACACTTTCTTTATTAAGGGGGTCCGAAAGTCAATTAAAAATTCAAATTTCGCGCCACATTATAGCAGGCGAAAAAATAAGTAATTTGCCTATAACAAATAGTAAAAACAATATTACGGAAAACCTGGACTGCATTGCCCTCCGTTACATTATTATCTATCATTTTACAAAGTTTGAAGTTTCTATATAAATATTTCGCTGAATGGCATTTGAATTACTTGATTTTGAGACATTATTCAAATGCCATTCAGCGAAATATTTATATAGAAACTTCAAACTTTGTAAAATGATAGATAATAATGTAACGGAGGGCAATGCAGTCCTGGTTTTCCGTAATATTGTTTTTACTATTTGTTATAGGCAAATTACTTATTTTTTCGTCTGCTATATTGTGGCGCGAAATTTGAATTTTTAATTGACTTTGGGACCCCCTTAAATCAGATGACAAGTGTGATTATTTTTTAGAGAAAGTGTTATTTTTCAATGAAGCTAGAAAGGTGATACGTGACTGCCAAAATATTATCTAGAGAAAAAATATGATATTTCAGAGAATCTACAAGTACAGGTCATTCCATAATATCTAATTTTTCAATGCAAATGCAGCTAAGATTGTTTTAGTAAGGTTTGCGAATTCTCATGCGGCATCTATGCTGGCGGAAAAACGTGGGTAAACTGCTAAATCAACTTTATCTAAATGCATTTCATGAAAAACATTTTACTTTAAATTATGATATAGCTCGTGACTATAGTGTTAGTCTAGTAGATCAAACTAATTTTGAAACATTTTATTGATTTTTGAAAAGCCTAGTATAGGTTGCGGTATTAAAAATTGAGATATTTAATCTCAAAGTTTAGGATATTAAGGGGATGCCTTACTCGTACTATTACCGACCGAGCAATTCACACAGTTTCAAGCTGATTAAAAATAAAATACGTCGAATAGTCCTACCATTACCGACCGAGCAATTCACACAGTTTCAAGCTGATTAAAAATAAAATACGTCGAATCACAAAAAATCAAGAGAACACTCTTCTGTGTTTTTTAACGTTCTATCATCCAGTCAAAGTTTGGAGTCGAAATATCAAGCCGTTTTTTCAAAAACTTTGAACGAAATTAAATTTCGTTTGTTCAAAGTTTTTGCAGAAATGACTTGATATTTCGACTCCAAACTTTGACTGAATGATAGAACGTTAAAAAACACAGAAGAGTGTTCTCTTGATTTTTTGTGATTCGACGTATTTTATTTTTAATCAGCTTGAAACTGTGTGAATTGCTCGGTCGGTAATGGTAGGACTATGGCACCCCGTTAACTAGGGAACCTGAGAACCCTATACATTAAGGGGATGTGAGTACCGACGTTATTTTTCAAACGAGCATAACTCACGCAAATATCAATAGAGTTATCCAGAAAAAAATCTGCATATAGTGTTTGCGTGTACGGAGCGCTTGACAGACGTCTTTTTCCAAAAAAATGATAAGAATTTATTTAATTAAATAAAAACCGTACTGTCGGTAAGTAGGAATCTACAATTGACCTACTTTTCAAACGAGCATAACTCACGCAAATATCAATAGAATTATCCAGAAAAAATCTGCATATAGTGTTTGCGTGTACGGAGCGCTCGACAGCCGTCTTTTTCCAAATAAATGTTTGAATGTTGATTTAAAAAAATATTGAAATTAGGGTTGCACATCCCCTTAATTGTAACAATACCATAGTGACTATTGCCTGAATTTGTCTGAAACAAATTGTCTTATGTTCTTTCAAGTATATATTTGTTACATGTACTTACTCTTGGATTATCAAATTAATAAAACATTATTTAAAAATATAAAAACTAAAATTGCTGTTTCGACTCGGAGAACGTCCTTAAACATGTATTAAAGCCACATTTTAATTAATTGCAAAGTCAGTTTTCTCCATGCCTTTTCTAAAATCCAGTATGTAATACTAGACTCAAAAAGGAATAACATAGGGAGATTGGGGTAAAACTGGATACTGGGGCAGAACCGGAATTCTCAATTTCTCGGTTACCACTATTGGGATCGGAAATGTAGACGTCAGCACGCTCTCGCGATTGATAATGTAAGCTGTGGGACAATGCTCCATATGACATTCGAATATTCGATTCAAATTTCAACTTTCATTGCTCCGATTTCTGACAGTTTGTAAACATACATCCAAACATAACATTTGATTACATTTGGTTACGATTAATAAAAATACTATTTTTAAACATTTAATAAAACAGATGTCATCGCAATGCTTTCTACTGAAATTCCGCGAAAAAGCAGATTAATTTGCTGCGTGAATGGGTGCAATAATCGGCCGCGTAATGCACAAGAGCTCTCATTTCATAAATTTCCTCATGTAAGTAAATACACTTTCTTGAAAAATCAATTTGGAAAAATAGACGTGTATATATTAATATTATTATTTTGATCTACTGAAATAAATAAATTAATTTTAGAGCAGAACTTATTTTGCAGCAGAAGGCGCGACTCTGTGTGTACATATATATACAATGAAAATAAACAAATAGACCTATTATATCGTAGTCATAGAGCATTGTCCCACAGCTTACACTAACAGTCGCGAGAGCGCGCTGATGCCTACATTTCCGACCCCAATAGTGCGATCTATATAATAGTTATGGTATCCCTTTGAGAATGTTCCTATTATCATTTTGTATACGATCGGCATATCAAAAATAACCTCGTGTTGACTTTAGAAGAGGTCAAAGATTTGTTAGCTCGCAAGACCGGGTTCATCATAACAGTCATAGTGCGTATAATCTTCCTGTAAGCAACATATTCTTTCAGTACGTACAGAACTTTGGGATAAAACCGTATACTTTAGATTGGGGTAAATCCGGATAGCTTATTTTTTCTTTTCTTTAAATATAATAATAAAATAAACTAATAATAGACATTTCATGCGCTGTTCATACATTATACATATAATAGTACATTGTACATATATAGTACATTATACATATATAACAGTACATTATGTATAACAAGGGATTAAACTCGCTTCGCTACGCTCGCTCGGGCAGTGAACTCACCCGCGGGAATGATCGACTTTAGTCCCGTGTTACATGTAGTACTTTATTCCCATCTCCATTGTGGCCACTTTATGGATTTGAAAAGTTATTTTGTAGTTATGTATCATAATTTTGTTAGTTTTAACCAAATTCACTATAAATGCAAAAATTAGATTATCCCCACTATAAATGCAAAAATAGATCCCGTATATGCGGGAATAAAGTAAAAGAGGGAACCAGGCGCGACTTTTACCCCACTTTTCAGGCTATAAAGTGGTCATTATAGTGAAGATGGGAATAAAATTAATTTGTTTTTGGGTACAGAAATGCGTAAATATATTAGAAAGTCTTTCCGCTAAAGCTGGTTAGAAGAAAATATGGCTTCAGCGATTTTTTATAAAAAAACCGTTGATTTATAATTATTAATACAAGATTTCTTCAAATATATATATATATATATATTATATAGACATATTATATATATATAGATATATATATATATTATATAGATATATTTTATATATATATATAGATATATATTATATAGATATATTATATATATAGATATATATAGATATTATATGATAGTCGTACCGTGTAAGTGGAATTTATTTCAAAAATCGTATCGGTGCAGTCTTTTTTAACAGTATATTTTATTATTTTATTATACATATTTTTATTATTTTTTGGGTAATGTACAGATTATTATGAAAAGTTTCTGAAAAGAAACATTTAAGAACTTCGTGAAATGTGTGAACGTGAAGTATAATCAACGATTCCATCTTCTAGAATATTGACCACGTTTATTACTACCAGAAGACAATATTAACTTAGTAAATATAGCGAAGATAAAATAAAAAACTATTGGCTCAATATCAAACAGAAGATACTCTGGCAATAAAAGAATACGGATTGGGTATTCAAAATTAAATGACTAGTCAAAGAGTTCTGAAAAGAAACTGAAAATTTATAACACGGAGAAAAATATATTAGTAAAATTTACTTTTTACATGAAAATTTACTATTTTCACAGTAGATCTGGAAAAAACTCGTCATGTGCGATTTTTACTTTTTTAAATAGTAATTTTTATGATTTTCGTAGCAAATTTTACTTTTTAAATGATAATTTTTATGATTTTTGCAGAAAATTATATTTTTTGAAATAGTAATTTTTATGACTGCTGAAATGAAATATCACAGAATCAATCAATTTGCTACATAAATAATAACAATTATTATTTTAAAAAAGTCAAATTTTCTACGAAAATCATAAAAATTACTATTTAAGGTGGCTCATGCGATTTCTTATAAAAAAGCAGATACATCTTAAACTTAACAAATATGTTCTTTAAACATTAAACTTTCGATCTGTACTAAGAAAATTGTAGGTCAACGACCAAATTATCGAAAAAACTGAGTTTATAAATAGGTACGTTTAACACATAACCTTATGGGAATGAACAGTTTATTGCTTCGTAGTAACTTGTAAAAAAGCAGTTTTTAATGTACAATATATGAAATTAAAGATTTTTTTGTGAAGAATCTAATGATATTATCAGAATTATAGGTTAACGACCAAACAAAAAAGATATTAACAATAAACGTTACAAATGTGCTACTGCGCATGCGCACTGCGACCAGTCATATAAATGTAGCGACAAATTAGCAAAGTTTTTACTTATTTATAAAATCTTTTTTTTGTTTGAACATTTAGAAGTTATTTACACTAAATTTACGTAAAATACGTTAACTTAATTTGGCAATAATAAAGAAGCCCCTTGCGGGGCCCCGACTTCATACGGCACCAAACGTATGAGCCACCTTAAAAAAGTAAAAATTCCACATGACGAGTTTTTCCCAGCACTACGACTTTTTGACCTCCATATTGAATCCGCCATTTGGAATTTCGAAAGTCCAATAGCAAAATCTTGATCAGCGACCTCGAAAACCCCTATATAACAATTTTCATCAAAATGTGAGCTTTTTTCAAATTTATAATTTTCCTTCTTGTAAGCTTGTCTTGTGCGTTACTTCATCGAATGATCCAATTCATATATGAATTATATATAACAGATCAGTGCCGGTCTTACGTATTATGAGACCTGGGGCAAATATTTATTGCGGGGCCTACTTAAGGGGAGCATTTCCCTAATGAAATTCAGAATTGCTTGAAAAAGTACAAATATTCTCAAGAAAATACAAATGTATAGCCAAGGGAGTTGATGTATACATAAAAACGATTATTTAAATAATTTTTAAACCCAAGAAGGCAGAGGATATGAGGTCCGCGCATGTTAGGGAATTACGTAGACGTGCAACAATAAGCAAGACAATTATTTAAATAATTTTTAAACCCAAGTAGTCGGGGGACGCGAGGTCCACGCATATTAGGGAATTACGTAGACGTGCAACAATAAGCAAGACAATTATTTAAATAATTTTTAAACCCAAGTAGTCGGGGGACGCGAGGTCCACGCATATTAGGGAATTACGTAGACATGCAACAATAAGCAAGACAATTATTTAAACAATATTTAATCCCAAGTAGGCGGGGGATACGAGGTCCACGCATATTAGGAAATTACGTATACATGCATTAATAAGCAAGACTATTATTTAAATAATTTTTAAACCCAAGTATCCGGGGGACGCGAGTTCCAAGCATATAGCGGAGTTACGTAGACGTGCGACGTAAGCAAGACGATTATTTGAATAATTTTTAAACCCAAGTAGCCGGGGGTCGCGAGATTCACGAATATGAAGGAGTCATGAAGACACAAAATAATAAGCAAAACGATTATTTAAATAATTTTTAAACCCAAGTAGGCAGGAGATATGAGATCCACGCATATTAGGGAATTACGTAGACGTGTAAAAATAAGCAAGACAATTATTGAAACAATTTTTAAACTCAAATAGCCGGGGGATATGAGGTCCATGCACGTAAGGGAGTAATGTAGACATGAAAAACTAAGCAAAACGATTATTTAAATAATGTTTAAACCCAAGTAGGCGGGGGATATGAGATCCACCCATATTAGGGAATTACGTAGATGTGCAACAATAAGCAAGACTATTATTTAAACAATTTTAAACGCAAGTAGCCGGGGGATGCGAGATACAAGCATATAAGGGAGTCATGTAGACATGAAAAATAAGCAAAACGCTTATTTAAATAATTTTATTCCCATCTCTACTATAATGGCCCTTTTATAGCCTGACAAGCGCCGCAAAAGTGGCGTCTTGATCCTCTATAAAGTACTTTATTCCCGCACATGCGAGAATAATGTAACATAGTCTAATTTTTTACTTTTATGGTGAATTGGGTTAAAACTAACAAAATTATATAACACATTAATACAAAATAACTTTTTAAATCTATGAAACGGCTACAGTGGATGTGGCCGCTACGAAAAACTACATCTCGCTTCGCTACGCACGCTCGGGCACCCGCGGGAATAATCTGCGACTACAGCCCCTCGTTACATAATGTATTATTTAAACCCAAGTACCCGGGGGATGCGAGTTCCACGCTTATTACGGAGTTATGTAGACTTACGACGTAAGCAAGACTTTTATTTCCAAAATTCTTAACATCTATAACTTGATTCCCTTATATGCGTGGACCCCGCGTCCCCCGGCTACTTGGGTACACAAATTATTTAAATAATCGTTTTGCTTATTGTTTCATGTCTTCATGACACCATTATATTCGTGGACCTCGTGTCCCCCGGCTACTTGGGTTTAAAAATTATTCAAATAATCGTCTTGCTTACGTCTCGCGTCTACGTAACTCCGTTATATGCTTGGAACTCGCGTCTCCCGGATACTTGGGTTTAAAAATTATTCAAATAATAGTCTTGTTTATTAATGCATGTCTACGTAATTCCCTAATATGCGTCGACCTCGTATCCCCCGCCTACTTGGGTTTAAAAATTGCTTAAATAATTGTCTTGCTTATTGTTGCATGGCTACGTAATTACTTAATATGCGTGGACCTCGCGTCCCCCGGCTACTTGGGTTTAAAAATTATTTAAATAATCATTTTCCTTATTTTTTCATGTCTACATGACTCCTTTACATGCGTGGACCTCATATCCCCCGGATAGTTTGGTTTAAAATTGTTTAAATAATTGTCTTGCTTATTGTTGCACGTCTATGTAATTCCCTAGCATGCGCGGACCTCATATCCCCCGCCTACTTGGGTTTAAAAATTATTTTCTTCATCCCCTAGCCGAAAGTACGGTCTTCCCGGCTCGATTTCGCGACTTTTGTGGCCGCTCTTTGTTGATCGTTGCGTGGCAACGTCCGCGACAGCGCACGTGTTGTAACCTAAACTATGCTAACTCTTCCAAATGTTATGACAAGAAAATCATTTGTAAAATCGGAAAATTGAAAAGATATAGGCGTATTAAATTAATTTTATGTTATTATTAATATATTGAACAATATATTTATAACTCTGATAATCAATTATGTTCTTATATTGCATACACGCTGTCAGAAAGCTTCTATACATATATAGACATGATGTTTACATTTTGAGTTTCAAGACATGGTGTAACTATATACTTATATGTGAAAGTTTTTTGACTCTCATTCTGTAATGTACCGCTTATGGGATAGAAAAAGACAAACAGAGGAACCATTGAGAGGTTGTTCTGTAGTTGAAATGAGTATCAATTAAGTATGTACATATTGTTGGTCCATCATCTCTTTTAAGCATCTTTTGCTAGTGTTTTTGATGCCCGCCCCGACCAGCAAAACCGAGGCGAAGCCTCGGTTTTGCAAAAGTCGGTCGGGCATCAAAAAAAAGGAGAAGTCGAGCTTACGCTCCGCGATATGTAAAGTAGCGCTGAAGCAGGCCTTTTATACATATGGCCAAGTCGTAGTTAGCAACAAAGAACGCTATTTTACTAATTAATATCAAAACTATATAGGCGTACTTTCGGCGGGGGATGAAGAAAAATAGTATATGACACTTGGCCAGGAAATCCAACTTCCTGGCCTTGTGTCGTAATATACTATTAAATAATCGTTTTTATGTATACATCAACTCCCTTGGCTATACATTTGTATTTTCTTGACAATATTTGTACTTTTTCAAGCAATTCTGAATTTCATTAGGAAAATCCTCCCCTTAAGTAGGCCCCGCAATAAATATTTTCCCCATGTCTCATAATACGTAAGACCGGGGCTGATCATAATGAGTTGTTTTCAGCCGTGGCACTTTAATTGGCCACGAAACCCTACCTGGCTCCTAGACTACTACCATAATTAAGATTTTTGTAATTTCCCTAACTTCCCAGCACTTTCTTACTTATGACAATGGTCATAAACTTGTAGAATTTATGTTGATGTACCTAGAAGTAATCCATCAATCCATCTGATCCTATCTCGAAACGGATTAGAGGGACCTTGCATGCCTTAATTATACCTGAGCCAAAGGCAAACCAAAACGGGAAAATAGCCCCCCCCCCCCCCATTTACTAATGGGAGCAGAAAAGGCATGCAGAGGAGACACCCTAACCCTCTTCCACTAGTAAAGTAGAGGGGGTATTTCCCGACTAGGTTAGCCTTCCACTCAAGTATAAATAAGGCTCACAAGGGTTTTGAAGATCACATTCAAAATATCTTTTGGCGAGGAAGCATCTAAGTCTAGGAGTATCTTCCAACAAAGTACTTACTTGCTACAAGTAACATTGAATCACCGTTAAATTTCAATTTTAGCAGAGTATTTTTAAATTTAGAAATGGAGTTCATCCCATCAATTGCGACAGAGAAGCGGAAAAGACCGGAGCTTGACGATAATACGATGGGTAGTGAAGGCAAGCATTTAAAAAAGATAAAAACAACGCATGCTCATAAATACTGTGTGTATACCGAGAGTATCGAAATAGACAAAAAGATTGAAAAGGTCCAAGAAGATTTGGAGCGCTTGAGGGAAAAGCTAGGGATCAAAGGAATACCTGAATCATTAACTCTTATGGATAAAATAATTAAAAATAATAGTTGCGTGCAGGCTATTGAGAGTTTAAATCAGATGAATAGACAAATGAACCAGGAATTGTACATTTTGGAAATTGAGGGAGAGAGGCACAGGAAAATTTGTATCAAAAGAGAAAAATATGGTTCAATCAGCAAAACATTATCAAGACACAATGTATATTAGAAGAAAAAATTGCTATGTTGGAAAAAGAAATCATTAATAATCCAAAAATTTAACCCATTATTAAGTGGTATAATATGGCTATTGGCGAAGGTCCACTATAAAATCTAACGCGCCTTGGGCAGAACCTCCTGGGTGGTGTGGAATACTGCGAGATCTAATGAACCGGCATAATTTCATTGAAATTCTTCTTGTAATGCTCTTGTTAACTAATCTGTCGTAGCTATTTAGTATGTGAACAAAAAGCTTTTTTTATTTATTTTGACCAAATTATGTTATTTATAAATAAATTGTTTGAAGTTCATTCTGACGCCAGCCATTTATGTTAGTGCAGTTAGTTTTATTTAAAGTATTTTATAGTGTAATTTCATCTGTTTAATAAAAAGTCTGGACAAGAGACAAAAAAGTGTCCGAAACGTCGTCCACTTAACGTATTTTCAGAGGAACAGTCTTTGTCTCAAGAATGACTTTATATTACAGGAAATTTGTACAGAAAAGTAATATATATATATATATATTTGACAAAAAAAGCAATGAATTTATTGCTATCCCTGAAACCTATTAATACCCGAACAGAAATAAAAACATACGTTCCTGTTACGTTTGCGTACTTTTTCATACGTTTAGATACGTTTTGGTTACGATTCGGAAATCTGTATATATCGGACACCTATTTCGAAGAGTGAATGGCACGGTCGACTCCTAGCCTCTTTCTATACTTGCCTTCGAAGCGCTCCCGCGCTCGATGACTCCTGTTAATGGTGAACAAATATAAATAACTTAAAATATAACCAAATGTAATAGAAACACTAAAATAATAAAAAATTAATAATATTATAAAGCTGCACAAGAGTTCAAGTTTTATAAAAATTAAACATTTCTGTCATGGCCATTAAACGGTATAGTTTTAGATATATAGAGCTCATATCAGTTCTAATTTAAGTAATGAAGAATGTTACGAAGTAGCAAAAAGAAAATGAGAGTGGAAACGAATTTAAGCGGAGTGGAATTGATGGACATTATAGGTAAAGCAGAGAATGCAAATGAAATTATAAAGCCTATAAAATATGATAAAAGTGTAAGGCTGACTGCAGAGAAAGCGCTTGCATTGCTTATAGAGGCGAACCTGACAAAAAATGCGTACAATATAATGAGAGCTACTGCATTAGATGCCAACCATGATTTATGTCCGTCATATAAACAGGTTATTATTCCGAATATTTATAATTATTCTTAATACTTTTAATCTTAAAAAGTTTAAATAATTTATCATATGCTCAGTTAAATAATTTTAAAATAAATTATAAGCTTAGGAGTGTAGGCTAGGGAAACTACACTAAGAAAAAAGTTCATTTGCCCGTGTGGCTTCCTGAAACTTAATTTGCTTATTCCTTTAATTAATTTTTAATAACAAAATTTATCATTTTTGCAGCAATTGATGACATAATTATAATTATATTCATTTATGCAGATTAAAAATTATTAATTTTGAAATTATGTATAAAATATGAATAAAATAATAGGTAAGGTTATTCTCGGATTTTGTGTGTCTCGAGTGTGAGACATTTTTAGAATCAGGCCCCGGGAGCTCTCCCGAATTCCCGATGGCCAGTCCAGGCCTGCATCGCGGGGCTCCTGTCAGCGCGAGGCCCGGCGCGACTGCCCTTCTCGCCCCGCCCTAAGACCGGCACTGTAACAGATCGAGGAATCTCTATCGAGATCCGCCTTGAGACCAAGAGGGCTAATCCTCATAGAGTTATTATAGATAGAGTAGGTAAGGAATAGGCGCTCTTGTAAGTGGAAGCATCCTCTCGATAGAAAGAAAGAGAGAAGATCGGTGGGCCCTTTCTATCTCTGTGTAATGACGCCATGCGTAGATTAAAACTGTAAT
Organism: Torymus aiolomorphi; assembly: GCA_036365515.1. Lineage (NCBI taxonomy): Eukaryota > Metazoa > Arthropoda > Insecta > Hymenoptera > Torymidae > Torymus > Torymus aiolomorphi. The sequence goes on along the minus strand of CM070873.1, from coordinate 217,858,396 downwards.
TTCAACAACACAATTTCAAAAATTACAAACTTTTAAGAGAAATTTTTATTTAAATATTTTTTGAGGTTAAAAAGTTAAGAAATTCGATCATATAATAATGTTCTGATAAAATTCAAATAAACATAGTTAACCTCAACTCTGTCAGCTGTTGCTACGGTTGGAAGACAGATACAGAAAGGGCTCTCTTATCTTCTTTCTCTTTTTATAGATGGGACGCTGTTTTGGCGGACTCTCCTACTCTATCTATAACAATTCTATGCTAATCCTTCGTATCAGTAAGCGCCGGACTAACCTCTCTCTCTCGTAGCGGATAACCGATCAGGAGAGGCCACAATAGTAGCGGTACTTTACTCGCGATAAAACGGGCCTTGATGAAGCTCCAGAGAACATTAACCCAGAGCATCCACGGCAAAAGCAGGAGTTTTTACTACAAGAATAATAATGTAATAATAATATCAATAATAATAATAATAATAATAATAATAATAATAATATTAATACAAAATTAATGTAATATGTATGTAATATGTAATAATGTGTGTGTGTGTGTGTGTGTGTGTGTGCATTATTGAACTTTGAGGGAGGTTTCGGGGGTCTGAGGGGGGTGCGAGGGAGGTATGAGGAGGTCGAGGGGGGAGAGCGAGGAGGGTTATATATATATATATATATATATATATATATATATATATATATATATATATATATATATATATATATATATATATATATATATATATATATATATATATATATATATATATATATATATATATATATATATATAAGCGTTATTCATGTCACGCAGACCCCCCCCCCCCCCAGACCGCACACTCAGACCCTCCTCAAAATAACGTACAATTGTGATATTTTTTACCTTATTTCGAGCATGGCAGAGCTCCCACTCGCCCCCACTCGCCCCCCCCGACTACCCTCGACACCCCTCGTACCTCCCTCGCACCCCCCTCAGATCCCCCGAAACTTCCCTCAAGGTTCAATAAGTCTTGTAGTAAATACCGTGGATGCTCTGGGTTAATGTTCTCTGGAGCTTCATCAAGGCCCGTTTTATCGCAAGTAAAGTAATACCGGCACTATTGTGGCCTCTCCTGATCCTGAGAGATTAGTCCGGCGCTTACTGATACAAAGGATTAGTATACAGTTATTATAGATAGAGTAGGGGAGTCCGGCAAAACAGTGTCCCATCTATAGAAAGAGAAAGAAAATAAGAAAGCCCTTTCTGTATCTGTCTTGCAACCATAGCAACAGCTGACAGAGTTGGGGTTAACTATATTTATTTGAATTTTATCAGAATATTATTATATTATCGAATTTCTTAACTTTTTAATCTCACAAAATTTTTAAATCAACATTTTTTTCTTAAAAGTTTGTAATTTTTGAAATTGTGTTGTTGAAATTACAGTTTCAATCTGCGCATGCGTCATTGCACAGAGATAGAAAGGGCCCGCCGATCTCCTCTCTCTTTCTATCGAGATGACGCTTCCACTTACAAGAGTGTCTATTCCTTGCCTACTCTATCTATAATAACTCTATGAGGATTAGCCCTCTTGGCCTCAAGGCGGATCACGATAGAGATTCCTCGATCTGTTATATATAATTCATATATGAATTGGATCATTCGATGAAGTAACGCACAAGACAAGCTTACAAGAAGAAAAATTATAAATTTGAAAAAAGCTCAGATTTTGATGAAAATTGTTATACAGGGATATTCGAGGTCCCTCATCAAAATTTTGTTTTTGGACTTTCGAAATTCAAAATGGCGGGTGCAATATGGAGGTTAAAAATTTGAAAACAGCTTAGGTATTTCTAGAAAATGGAATACAGGGATTTTCAAGATTGACGATCAAGATTTTGTTATCGGACATTCGAAATTCAAAATGGCGGCCAAGAGTTCAAGGGAAGCTTAGATTTTGCTTAAAATTAGTATACAGAGGTTTTCAAGGTCGCTGATCAGGATTTTCCTATTAGAGTTTCGAAATTCAAAATGGTGGATACAATATGGCAATGAAAAGTAAGAAAAAAGCATAAGTCGTGTTCACAATTGGTATACGGGGGTTTTCGAATTAGTTCCGGATCATGATTTTGATATCAGACTTTCAACATTCAAAATGGCGGATCTAATATGGCAGTTAAAAAGTCGAAAAAAGTTTAGATTTTTCTTGAAATTGGAGTACAGGGGTATTCGAGGTCGCTAATCACAATCTTGCTATCAGACTTTCAACATTCAAAATGTCGGTCAAAAGTTCGAGGGAATCTTAGATTTTTCTTAAAATACGTATACAAGGATTTTCGAGATCACTGATCAAGGTTTTGTTATTGGACTTTCGAAATTCAAGATGGCGGAACCAATATAGCTGTTATAAGTTCTGCTTGCTGCTAGTTTTAATGTCACGATAAAAACCTCTATTGATTGGCCTAATAAGAGAGAGCTACGGCCCGCGATCTTCTCTCTCTATCTCTGCGACGGCCGGAGGCCTGACTTCCCTTATTATACTCTATCTATAATACCTCTGTGACTGTGATACGAATAGCTATAATATAACGAACTACCAGAGCGGAGACTGTGTGTGTGTGTGTGTGTGTGTGTGTGTGTGTGTGTGTGTGTGTGTGTGTGTGTGTGTGTGTGTGTGTGTGTGTGTGTGTGTGTGTGTGTGTGTGTGTGTGTGTGTGTGTGTGTGTGTGTGTGTGTGTGTGTGTGTGTGTGTGTGTGTGTGTGTGTGTGTGTGTGTGTGTGTATAAGTGTGAGAGAACACTGGGAGAAAAACACAGCCAGAAGGTTCGAAATTAAGGTTAGAATTGCCGAAGCGCTCGGTATAAACAGCCTGAGCGTGACCTTTGTATACGTTTGTCGATCGTTCAGCATCTCGTTCACCATAATTATGGTCATAATTATGACGAATTCCCCCGCATTAATTATGATTAATTGTCTGGTCAGAATTATGACCATCGACCATTTCTTATGCTGAATATTCTTGCAGGGTATCGATATAAATATAATACAAATATATAAACTTCTTAAATTGGTTTTTTTTTTTACAGATTTGTTCTGTAAAATCAAGTTTGTACATAAATTCGTTTATAAACAAATTTATAGTAACTGCAAATGAAATCAGCTTGCAGTTTCATTGCTCGGCAATACAGTCGATAGGAAGCTCCAATCTAAGTTAAGGAATTCTTTTGGCTCCTGCTTTGTACCTTCATCGTTATGTGATATTTTTTCTTTACCACTGACAGTTGTAATACTTTTTTCACCCTCGTCTTCACTATCTTCATCTGCATCAGCATTCATAATGCTCCTTAAATAAAATTAAAAACATTAGTTATATATTAAAGAGTTTCGTTAAAATTAGTTCAGTTTATCAACTTATTTATTCATAAATGATATAGTATCGAAATAAAATATTCTTTTATCAAAGTCAAAATAATGAGAAACTTTTATCGCAGATGAAGTAATACAATACTATTCTATTTATTACTAAACTTCTTTTATTTCAATGATTTTGGTATTAGTTTGTAATTAATGTTAGGGTACTGAACAGTTTTATTAAAATATTTTCAATGTAGTTTCTACAAAGCAATAATACCTTTCTCTATAAACTTCTACTTAATGAATTAAAGATTCTTTACTTTCACAAAAATGAAACATAAGCAATGAATTACCTTGAATCTTTTCCGTCGGATTGAGTTTTGGTAGGCTTGCCAATGAGCGAAAGAATGAACGGCTTACATAGCATCATCATGGGTGGTAGTGTGTGAACCGGAACTGTTTCAAGCTAGAATGTCACAGTGTTGCAATTAGCTAATGGAATTTATGCGGTATTATTTACATTAAATGCATCGAATCACGACTAGATAATTAGTTTCTCTTAATGTGACAATGCCTGATCTACTTCTGTATATCATCCGATGCGTATTGCAAAACAGTGAAATCTTGGGAAAATTTGATATCGTAGTGACGGAAACGTGACCCAGTTAAAGTTTGCACTATCCAGTAAAATACTCATTGTTCTCAAGAAAATGACTCGCCAAGGAGAATGACGTGGTTTCTACCCGAAACTGGAATCCTTCTGAAAGACCCCGGACACGCGTCATTTTCATTTTCTCCAATCTTTCTAGACTTTCGGGAGCTACAGTGTCAGTATCATTTGTCTGTCGCGTAATTTTAATAACAAATTAAAAATTATTGTCAAGGACTGTTGCTGTTTATTTTCTTGAACTATATTTTCCAATTTAAAGTTGTATATTGTAAGAGAGTAAAAAATAACTTTATTAAAAATGTTTATCAACCTATGTGTATTACATTAGACGTGATAAACAAGTAAATTAATCGTTGTAAAGTTGCATAAGCTATGCGGTTTTTACTTCAAAAATTGAAAACAAACACATTCAAGTACAGGCCTTTCCATCTATAGATACATATTTTGAAACCGCATGAGTATAAACTCATCATTTAGTAAACGTAATAACTAATATTTTTACGTATAAATGCGTATTCTTATTGTTATTATCACAATCATAATTTTTTTCTAATTGATCTAAATATTATACGACTAGTATAGGTTAATAAAAATAATGACTAATAACAACACTTGAGCCAAATCGACGCGGAAGACCGTTAGTAGTAGGCTAAATTGCAACAAGAGTATTCTGGCTATAGGTCAGTGAAAGCTAGATTGATGAGTCATGTAAATATAATACATTATTAAAAATAGTTATTTTCGCAAATAAGACATTTTTCTTCTTTCATCGTAACATTTTTGAGAGTTACACATTAATTTCTATTCGTTATAAGATCTGAATACAGCAGACCTGACACTATAAAATTAAAATTTCTCTAGTGAAAACTTAATAGTTGCATTTTTTCTGCTATGACGAATATGAACTAATACGAAACATCAACCGTAAGTTTAAAAAATTGTAGCTCTAGGAAATCCTACAACGATTACTCACTGCTCAAGTACAAGCATATAAAAATCGCGATCAAACAGTCCGGCAATTGTTTCAATTCGAATGCAACAACAACGCAATCAGCGAATGCGAAATTTCGTACAAAGTCGAAAAACAGCGGAAAATCCAGTCGCGCAAGGGTAAATAACAGCAAACAAATAGTTATTGACGGAAGCGCGGAAAAGCCAAAAGTAAACGCGATCCGCCTCGAATGCGCGCGCGCGTGCGAGCGATGCCTCGCCGCTGTGGAGCTTGCGGGGTGGGAGGACGCAGCAACGGCAGAGCCGGTAGCCATGCGCTCTATATTAGATCATGGCGGGAGCACTCAAACTCAGTTCCCCGGTGAGCGCTCATAGACACGTTCGAGAGTATCTCGCATTGTCGGCCAACTGTGATTCCCGACCACGGCATTCCGACCGGCTTGCGCGCGTAAACAGGATATCAGCGGTCCAGGGGCGGGAGGCTTCATTCGAGAGTGACAGTTGGACAACGGATACACGGCATTTTTGAGAAGCGATTTTCCCGACACTCACCGAGGATGAAGTTATACACTTTTGGACTGCTGCTGTGCTTGGCCTGCCTAATTTTCCTGGCGGCAAGTTCGTCGGCTCATCCTGCTGGCGACCCCGAAGCCGTAAGTATAACTTTCACGAGCCGTTTTTTATTTATTACGATGTATTCTCTCTGAATATGGAATCAGTTATAAAACTGCATTCCACGGGAGCTTTAGTTAGTTTCAAATACTTATTAGTGAATTACAACGAACATCACTGAGTTCTGTTCGAGAAAGTATTACACTTTTATCACTCTTAACGAATTCCCAATGAAAATGCAAGAAACCTCGTATACTTGTTTAAATTTAAAATCCAGAGATTCGGATATTAAAGCACTGTAGATAAAGTACTCAAGTACGAGAATGTTTAATGAACGTAAAATGTAGATACGCACCAGGTATACGAAATTAAACAAAGTAAAAATTCAAAATAACGTCTCATACTTTTTAACGGACCTTCCGAGTATTCCGGTCTCCTAGTTGCCAAACCGCATGAAGAAAGGAGTAAAAAGCAAAGGGGGATCGGGCGCAAAAGAGGCCATCGACCTTCAAGCGTCATATAACCAATCGTTTAGTGTCTTTCGCCCCGAGGACCTTTCGATTGGCTGATCGAGCCCATGACATGCAATGATAGCTGCCCGTGGCTCCTCGGAAAATCTCATCTTCAAAGTCGGCGCATGCAACGCGCGCGCACGTCCGCGTAGTACTTGCGACTCTCGCTCTCGAGAACTGGGTCATTCGTTTCGTGCTAATATCATAGCAGCCGACAATGCGTCGCGGTACGCATGCGGCTATTTGCAAGCTCATATGCTCTTACGCATGATCGTTATAAGCGTCTCTCTCTCTCTCTCTCTCTCTCTCTCTCTCTCTCTCTCTCTCTCTCTCTCTCTCTCTCTCTCTCTCTCTCTGTCTCTCTCTCTCTCTGTCTCTCTCTCTCTTTCTGCTCCCTACGCGCCAGCACTTTTACAACTACTGGACGCTTGCGTTTGTTTCCGCTATCAGAAACGCCTGTCGCTTCTACATCTTTGAACAACCATTATTCTAAACATTTGTATAATTGATTCTATTCTATTTTACCATTTTGTAAGAAAAAGTAAAGGAAGCCCAGAGTGTCTATAGAACCACGTATTTACGCATAAATTTTAAGTGTCGTACATCATTCTGTCGCAACAAAATATTTAATAGAGACATTTACGGTTTCGCACAATATCCTCATTTTGTATCAAATCATAAATCCAGGAAAGATGAATAATCTTACTCATTTTACGACGTTAGTATGACTCAGACTAAAAATTTTCTTTTCTATTTATTCTTCAGTACAAAATACTGTTTATAAGAAAAACGTCCATTCTACAAAAAAAAAATTTAGTACCAAAATATTTTTGAAGTACTTTGCAACGATGGAAATTTTCTGAATTACGTTTGGGTCTTTGCGAAATAGGACACGTATCAAGTCTTTTGCATGCACTTAATCACACCTCAATATTTACGTTTTATTGACGGAGAAGGAGGAACATTTTCCTGCTATAACAACAAAATTATTGCAGTGACCCGATGCTTCATAAAAGCTCTACTCGTGATTCTGACTGTTAATATTGCGTCACGTCTCCAGAGTACCGGTAATACTGATGTTTTTCACGCTGGCCAGCTATTATATAGTGCTCACATGCGTGGGCGCAAACTCAACAGAGAAAGAGATGAAAGTAGGAAAAAAACAAGAACAACACATAATAAGTATATAATATGATATGTACTTTAGTATTTTATTATCTTTTCCCATCAATGAAAACATTAATAATGTATCTAGAAGTAATTTAATATAAGATTATTATTACGCAAAAGGAAGCGGTTAAAAGAAATTCGCAAGATGCCTCTCGATTTGCAAAGCCAGTCACTTATACGAAGAAGCTCGCATGGGAACGTGTAATGGTCTCCAGGGCTTTGACTCGGCTGGACCTTCTTACGCGCGCGTGCGTGTCAAAACACGCGTACATATATATAAACTTACACACGAAGCGGAGGAAGTGCGGACTCTGCCAACACTCGGCGCGGCACGGCTCCAGCTTGTAAAATGCAGAAAGCAACTAATTGCCAACGCGTCCGGCACGGGGTGGAATGAACTGCTAACCAGATGGGCCCCGTTCCCAGTGGCAGTCGAGCCCCGCGCGACGACGGCGGCCCTCGAATGTTAAGCGAATCATGATCTCGATTTGATTGCACGCAGTGAAAGTGGCGTAACTCCCCCATTAACGAATTTGGCTTATAGCAGCCGTTTGCAATTACAAACGAAATGATATTTTTACGATTTTTCGCGCATAACTGCATTGTTGTGAAACAATTTTTACTTGTATGTTACAAAAGTATTTTTGCCATTTACATGGAATTCTTTGCATTTACGTATATGGGAAAATCCCTCAAACTTTTAATATTCGATATTGAAGAAATAAAATAAATTTTTTGTAAAGCACACTCATAAGACACAGCCTACCCTGTTCAAAATGTTTCGAAATGGTAAAAAAAAAAATAGCGTTACTTGTTTTTTCGAAAAAGCACTTTAAATAATTAAAAAAAAAAAATAAAAATTGACAATAAATTGAATTCACGAATAGTATGAATAGGGAATTTGGAAGGAATAGGATGATATTGGACATTTTTCAAAACACAAAACTTAATACAGCATTCCTTTGCAATAAGACCGCTATGTGTCCTTTGTCTCTTATATATTGTTAGAGTAAGAGAGACAGATAGCACTTTTATTGCGAATGAATACTGTATAAGATTTTACACCCTTCTGATGGTATTTACGTATTCGCTCATTATTACATATAATTTATTCGTTATAGATGTAATAATAATAGTTGTATAATATTTTAAGGGGGTGTTGCACTATACTAACACTGTTTTATCGGCGGAACATGTAAAAGTAATTAATATAAGTAAAAGGACAATGATTTACGCCTTAAACAAATTCAGTTGCCCTGCGTAATGCTGTAATACATCATTCTACAAATTTTCGAGGCAAAAAAACGACGACACCTTTGTTTATTTTTGGAACGAAATTTGGTTAATTTTCGTTAATTTTCGTTCCAAAAATAAACAAAGGTGTCGTCGTTTTTCTGTCCCAAAACTTCGTAGAACGATGTATTAGAGGATTACACAGGGCAAGTGAATTTGTTTAAGACGCAAATCATTATCCTTTTATTTATATTAATTATTTTGACATGTTCCGCCGATAAAACAGGGTTAGTGGTAAAGTAGGACTATTACACCACCTTAAATTGAATTAGATAAAAATTAGTTGCTATTGATTCAAAAGTTTATGTATCGTACATTTTTTGAGTGTACATACTTATTTCTTTTATGATATTATTCTACGCTGAGAAAAAATATAGTATATCTTCACATAAAAGTACATACAATATAGTATTATTTGACTAGGACTTCATTTTATAGTACTGTTTACATTTAAGATTATGGTCAAGATAGCTAGAAATATATTATTGGGTACTATATTATATAGTAAAATTTGAAATATCAAAGGAATTCGAATGGAAATATTATATTATACTAAATAAATATAGTAAGCTTTACAACAATTTAGTTACATGTACAATAATTAAGTTACTATAACTGTTTAGTCCTTTGAATTATATCAACATATTTATTATTAACATATTATGGTCCACTTTACAAAAAAACATAGTTAAGGCAATAATATTGAGTTTTACTATGTAATATAGTTAACAGTACCAACAATTTTTTTCTCAGTGTAACTTTATTTTTCATATGTTTATATCGTTATATGAAAAAATATGATTTCGCGTACTCATTAATCACTTTTAATTCTAAAGATACATCTATAAAAGTAATTGCGGAAATAAAACAATCAAACGTAGGCAGTAAAAGCTTTAAAACAGTTTTGTAGAAAATGTTTAAAATTGTTTTTTGCAATTTCAAGTGCTTTGAAAGTTTCCATTGAAATTTGAAAAATAAACGATTTGACTTGACTAATACGTGATAAATTAGAATGCTCATATCTTTGCGAATTTTTATCTTAGAAAAATTTTCAAAAAGGCATTTTATAGCTTTTAATCACTACTTGTGATTACGCTAGTCAATCATAATATTCAAGTTATCCGAGAGAAACTTTAGAGGTAAATATGATTTTGTTTAACAATTCACGATTTAGCGATTTGTCTTTGTCTCGCTATAATATTATTCCTATGGAGTGCACACTTATAACTCAGATATCAGTTAATTAGTTATATGAAAATATATACGTGCAGCCATAAATAATTTAAAATATAAAAAATGCTCTTTCGATAAACGGTTTTTTCGATAAAAAATTTAAAATGAGAAAAATGCGACTACGCTCACATTTGCTCTTATATCTAATTATTGTCTATAGACACACTCTCCGGAGGTTAATTTATCGAAAATATGAGTAAAAACGAAGATTTTATAAAAAATTCACTTAAGTACGCACAGAAGTAATGAAAAATTGATGTTGGTTTTAGTTTCATGAAATTGCATTCGTTTATAATTAATTACCTTTACAATAGCAGAACATGTTCATACAACCATAGTTTAGTAAAATTTCTTTTGGTCAAAGGTGTGCAATCACTTCTTTAGAAACTATGCAACACGGTAACACGAATATTAAAAGTTTGGGGGATTTGCCCATATATGATAAAAACCTCTGCTACATTTTATTTTTCAAATAAAGTAAAGATTAATTAAAGTGTAAAAAATAAACTTATTAACAAATTTCCATTGCAATGATTAACAAAATAAAGAAATCATCCAACAAAGAAGAAATTTTTTGAAAAATTTTTCATTAATTTTAAACGTTTGACTGACGATCACGGAAAATTCAAGAAGTAAACACGAAAGGCTCTCAAAACTCTCTTAAGAAAGCTCCTTGATTTATGTATATAACTCGAATAAAACGCAATACAAAATACGAATAATCGAGTCTAAGCTCCGTGAGCAAGAGTATATAGCTCGCATAAGATCCGCATTTTCCCCGTAGTGAATGAAAACTTGCCAATACACGAGTCATCACTTTTGCTAACTTTATTTTGTAAAGCAAACTCTGAGGTGGGCGTGCGTATACACTGTGATATAATTGTAAAGAGCCAAGCATGGAGCGTAACTGCGTAAGCGCAAATACGTTTTACTGCATGCAGATTATTATTTCATCAATGAGATTTGTAAATCCGAGTTTCGGTGAAATGCAGAAACGAGTTAGCTGATGGAAGAGTAAAGTGAGCTTTACCATGATATCTGGCGAAAAATGGTAGAAATTAAAAATCTTTAATTATAAAGACAAAATTTGGGTGCGTTCATGAAATTAATTTTTGACATTCTGTGCGTAAAGTGACACTTTTACGTCCGTTTACGTTTACAAGCATGCGCAAAAATAGCACTTTTTGCTCGCTTTGCTCGGGCGATAAACTCTATACAATTTCATCTTCAGTTTAAAATGAATTTGCTCCAAAGATTTAATAAAATTTCACTGTTTTATTAAGCTGTATCTTTCCACTTTGACAACTCCATTATTTTAAATTGATTCTGCCTTTCTGCAAATCCCTATCTATTTATATTTCCACAGCATGCAAACCGTTCCATTACATTTATACGCCACTTCCATTAAATATACAGTAGTTGAGTGTCTCGCATTGGCGAGGGGGTTTATGAGTGTCATGGACTGACAACAAAACAAAATTGAATGACCAATTTGGACATTTCGCAATGATTCACTCCCAGATATGCGTGTTATTAGCAATGATACGAAAAATTCGCGCGTCGTGTGCAGGCGATTCGCCGATAGGATAAAAAGTGCACTGAGGGTCTGGCGCTGATGAAGATGACGTTCGAAGGTCTCGATTTGGAAATGTCTCCCCTTACGAGCCGTCATATTGACACAGTTTCGTATCGACTGACCTACTTTTTTGTGCGTAATATTATAAACGGGTTTTCACAATTTTTACTGCCTAACTAAAAGATTCGCGAGTTCATTAGATGGGTCACATATATTTAATTGAGCTACCGATACCTTTACAATTTCAAACTCTCTTTTATGTTATGATGCATTTTGTCATATTAGTTATTTGAAACAATATAATGTTTCTCAATACGTAAACGCATTAATTACGATTTTATAGCATCGCGGAAAACAAGATGATTATCTCAAACTCTCAGATATACACAAGTTGCACCCAAATAAAGGGGCGTAAATAAATTCTCTACAAAGTATTTACTGTAAATAGAATCTGGTTCTTTAAAAGTACTATTATCGAACATAATACATACAAACAGTAAACATCAAAGTAAAAACAGAATATTGGTGGAGCCTGCTTATATCGAATTATGAACTCGAATATTAAAGAACGAAGAAGCTGCAGTTACAATTGTAATGGAAAAATAATATGCTTGTATTTGTGATTTGTGTTTCAGGCCATCGAGAACATGCGGCAGATACCGCAGTGGCACTGCCTGCGCTATCGGAAGTTCGACCTGGTGCGCCGCTGTCGAAACTACCGGATCGGGCGCAAGCACTGACAGCAGCTGAAGGCCCCGGGGCCTCACCCCCAGCAAAGGCCCCCGCGACCGCCTGAGCGACGCGCGCCTGCACTGGCCGCCGACGAGGCGCGCTACTTAAGACTGCGCCGACCCGCCATCCGCAGGACGCTTGCCTACATCATCGCCAGTCTCTATCCGAGCCACCATCAGCCCTGAGCGAGCGGCGAGCTCTACTCCCGTCATATGTCAATCTTACAAACCGTTTACTCTCTTTGTTGTTTCGTCGGAAAAGATGAGCTTTCGCGATTTCCTATATGAGCTAAAATCTTTCATCCAGTGCTCTTCGAGGAGCTCTCCGATTGTTGTATGTTTATATAAATCCTGATAATAATGATTATTTCGAGAAAATCGTTTGTGTAACTTATTAATCGTTTGAATAACTTATTATTGAATTTGATGAAAAAAAAAAAAAAAATCGGGCGTGAAGCTTTTTTGCAACAGTATAGCGATATTTTGCATCGGTTTCCATGCCTATACAATACTTTGGTACAGACAGTTTTTGGGATTGAAATTTCTCAAACATAACTATTTTCGTAAAATGATCGATGTAAGTAGTCCAAAACATCTCATTTATTCCTACACTGATTTCAAAATCGTCATTGCACCTCATAAGAAAGAATTTTTTAAACGTTTCACATTAATTATGTTTAAATTAATTGTGTTATTAATACATTCTTATACTTACTACAATAATTGTGACATGTGAATGATTTTTATGTAAAATTTTTTTTTCTTTTATTTGGTATTCACATGTTGCTGGGATTTTGATATAAGGTAACTCTGGGTAATTCGGTCGTACATTAAAATACAATCTACTTTTACTAGAAAATTTTTTACTAGAAAAATTTTACTATTTAAAATTTTTAAAATAAAAAAATCTTTTACTAGAAAAAAATTCGAAAAATTAAATTATCCTTGCATAAGAGCTATATAAAAAAAAAAACGAGCTAACTGTACACTTAACGTGCGTGCACTTATAATACGGTCACTTTACTCTTGTAAACAAATGAAAAAGATTCAGAAAATATTGAAATAATTTATAAGCCATAACTTTTATATTTGTTAGCTACTTATATGTTTGAGTAGTTCCATAAAATAGGGCCTATGAAAAGTGTGTGGCGGAATTAGGTGTATGACCGAATTAGCAGCCAAAATGACCTTATTATAAAATGATTAACCGATTCAGCATTTGAAAATTCATTCTCTAGTTTTAATGGTACTAAGAGTCTGACTAGAAAAGTGGCAGACCTTTAAATCTCGCATTCGATTCGAACTTGACAATATATTTTTGAATCAAAATAATGAAGTGAAATAAAAATAATACATTTAAAAAAAATTAATTCGAAAAATTTGCTGCAATAGTTTATCTTTGAAACTAAAAATGAAAATAAATTTGATAAAGTTTCAATCTAATAATGATTCCGAGGTCTAAAGCTTTTATATGAATGTAAATCAAGTAATTCATTCTGTATTTACTTCAATACATAAAATTAAAATTCCTAAGTCATACTTAATTTTAAGTGTTGTAAATGGGTTGCTTTTATTGAATTTTTTAAACATTTTTTAATAGTTACCAAAAAACTAAATTAATTGTAAAATTCCCCAAAAATTGGAAAACGAAATTAGAATTTTCTTTTTTATAAAATATAAATGAAAAGAATTTACAGCACTTTGATTTCATATTATTTCATTAAAATATCACAGCTACTTTGCAAATCAAAACCTTTTTTTTATTACTACATAAATTGGTCATAAACATTATTGTGATATCAAAAACAATCATCATTTTGTATTATAAAAAATGATCATAAAATGTGTATTATAAACAACTGAAAGGTTCATTTCACTATTCGAATATTTAAATTACTCTATATACCGTTTATAATAATTCGTATTACACTATGATGAAGTACTCTGCATTGCATTTAATTATGAGTATTATAGATAGATTATTTCTACTTATTTATAAGATTTTACATTGTAATATAAGTAATGAGAACGAACCGTTGAATTATTCTGATCTCACAACAAACTTGAGAAATAAAGTGCATTCAACAACATATACTATTTTTTAAAATTAAACACTTACCTCGTCCGCTATTCCTTTATTAGCTATCCTTGCATAATCATGGATAACAGTCGTTGGCTTTTCAATGTTAGATATCCTTTCTGTTGCTAACATGCGATTGAACATCGTTAAAGGTAGATGACGGCTAGTGGAAAGATTTTCTAAAGCTATATTTGATTCAGATTTGGATTCCAAAGTCAACAATTCCTTTAAATACAAAAGTAACGTTAATATACAAGTATTAATAGATCTATTGTGCCTATGAATTAACATATATATACCTGTTCTGAATCTAAAAAGAAAAACTGTGATTTCTTTTGCCATGGTACTGTACTAGCTTCATTTTCTTGAAGATTAGGAACAAAACAAGCCCCTAATATGGAAACATCTTTTTCAACAGTATTTTTTCTTATGTATATAGGTTCTCCATTCCCAGGTGAAAAAATAACAACTGCAAAATAAAAAATTGTGATTAATTTGAATGAATTGTAAATCTGTAACCGATCTGACAAAATATAAAATAACGAGAATGCGCGCTAATAAAGCAAACCTACGTGTGTTGTCTGTAGTAAATGCCCCCATATAAACCGAGAGAGAATCAGCAGCCAATATTGCTAAATTAATAGGCACACTCCATTTAACACGTAAACTCAAAAGATCCCAAACTGTTATATCTCCTGTTGAAGCTGTTACTACAAGATGGGAACATTCTAGTATACCAAATTCAACTCTTCTGTAAAAAGAATTTTAAAAATTAATTTATATTATAAAAGTTTATGATATCATGTTTATTACGTTATCGGCTGCGAATTTATACTATCCAAACGGCTTTTTAATTCATTAGTTTCTGGAACCCACAGGGTTAATGTAGATCCAAAACCAACACCGATTAAAGAATAATTTACAGAAAATCCAGCATCTAATGTTGACAAATTTCCGTAGGAACCAACACTGTAACATCTCCAATGATTTGTTTTATCTAAAATAATGGAATAAAAATGAAGTTAAGGAGTTCCTTTAATTTTTTAATAAAATATTTACCATAAATAGATGTAGAATCCGCAAGATACCATACTTTAAAATTATCATCTTTTCCAACAGTCACAACATATTCAGAATTATCACTGACAGAAAATGTCGGTCTAAACTTCACTGCATTAACACCAATTTCGTGAGGAAATTCAATTGATGAATTTAATAGGAAACTAAAAAAATAAAACTTAAATATTTAAACCGTTACAATAAATAGTATAAAAATGATGCACCTTCAAAGAATTTTACCTTTGTTTTTCCACATTAAACTGCCAAAACTTAAGTCTAACTTCTATACTTGATACATTATCATTACGTTCTTCAATTGTAGCCATCCAACTACCATTAGTATTAATAGCTATGCGCGTTACTTCAGTATTTACAATGATTGTACCTCTTTCTTGAGTCAATAGATTTTGAGCAGTGATATTTACCTAACAACAATTAATTATATAAACTTTTAGTTTTCCACACTTAAAAATGATCTTGATTGTTTTTTTAATTACTCGCTTTTATGTCTTTCATACAATGAAAATACATATTAATTTTATAACTCATCTAAAAAATTCTATTATTTTTTACATAATACTTACATTATACAACAAACTTTTTGTATGAGTGTTGTAAAATTGAACATGTCCTGTTCGGCTGTTTAAAACCAGACAATTAGTACGTGGGTCAATGGTGAGTCCAGCTGGAAATAAATTTTTAGGGGAGCTGGCAACACCCCATGTAAAATTTTGTATAATTGCTGTCAATTTTGATTGAGGGTTTACAATGATAATACCTAGATAAAAAATAAATTTGCATTACAAAGGATTTAATAAAATACAAGTATTTCCTAATAGTTACCATTATCTAATGTTGATACTGCTACATATATGTTTTCAGGTGCTATAGTAAGATGTCTAATAGGAGCAGGTAGTCGAGGAAGAAATGATTTTTTTTGTGGATTTGATAATAACCACTTAACAAGGACACACTCTTCACCACCAGTAAACATATGGCCTCCTGTTTAAATTGTAGTATATAAATTTATTTTAATAAGTTAACAAAAATAGAGTTAAAATAAACCATTATAATAAAAAAAAATCCTTATTAACTGTAAACAAAAATATACTTTACCAGATTTACTAAAGGCAATTTCTGTAACTGGTAATGTATGCCAATGATATGTTGATTTCACTGCATTAAACTGTGATATATTTCTCCAAACTAAAACACGGCCACTTGTATCACCTGTTGCTACACATTCTTCTTCAGGATGCCCAGAAATGCATGTAATACTTCTTCCAGCTTTATGGCTAATTTTTATAAGTTAAATATATTTTAATTTCAATATAATACTTTAAATTAATTTATATTTTGAAAATATTTTAAACAAATTTACCGGAGGAATTTTAATCCATGTGATGGGCTCATAATATATAAAAAAGAGTTTTGTGCAATAGCTATAAGATTTTCTCCAAAATTTCCAATGATGTCAATGTAATAATCTTCATTGAAATCTCTAAAATATTATTATAGGATTTAAATTTCTATTATAAAAAAAATAACAATAAGTTTATATTGATATTTACTCACTCAATATCCTTATGTAAACACCTAGTACCAAATTTTAAATCAAATAACTCAATACGTAAAAGCTTTTGATCTCCTCTTTTTATAATACAGCTGACTACAGTGTTACATGTATCTTTGTCTTCGTAAGTTTTATAATAAATAATATGAAATGTTCTAATTTTAATTTCCACATTATCAGGCATTAAAAGTTTCTGCAAAATATATTCAGTAATAAATAAATACAAAATGTCTTTACATTCATATTATAAATTATTTACCGTTTTCATAGTAATAAGACCATTTTGCGAATTCCAATAGACAAGCTCTGCATTGTCAGTACAACCAACAATAGTTTCTAAATTGTCAGGAGATAAGGCAATATTAATTATTTTATTATCAGCTGGTTCCAATTCTCTAACGAAATCACCAGTTTGAACACTAAAAGCTTTAATGACTTGCTTCCATATGACATACAATGTCCTACAATAAAATCAATTCTGAAATTAATGCAATGGGATTACAATAAATGAAATAGCATCAAAATAATAACTTACTCTCCATCGTTTGAAAATAATGGACGATGATCTATAATACTTCCACCACCTTTTCTCTTTAAAATCAACTCATCAGCTTGATCTAAAGATATTGCAGGTTTGGTTTTGGATTTAGATTTAGTTTTTAGCTGCATTTTCTTGATTTATTTCGAATACGAAAATTCACTCACAGAATATACTTTTCTAACTGATTCACTTTATATACTTTAACTAACATAACTTCACAATAAAATAAATAATAAGTCAATTTTACATTAGACTGCACTCGCAGCTCCACGTGCGTCTTCCGTCTAGCATTCAAAACAATGCAGCGTCGCCAATATCAGTGTTGGTTTTCCGAAAGTCTACAGTGTTGCCTGGGTCGCCATATTGTTTTTGTAACTTAATTGAAGTTGTTGAGTATTCAAGGGCGGTGAAATTGAAAAGTATTACCTACAGCTATATATAAATATTTAAATAGTAAAATAGTAGTACAGAATATAATATTTTTTAAAGACATTCTAAAAATATTATACGATAAGTAATTAAAAATCAATAGATGTTTTCAAAGACAATTAAAAACATTAAAAGAGCTTTAAGTTGTGTCATTGAAGTTAACTGAGAGATATATTTCGATATAACCTGAAAGAAGGTTTAGGTCGAAACCCGCGTGCGTTTGTAAATTGTGATTCGTGGTAAACTTTTTAATTGTGATCAAAATCAAAGTTGTGTTCATTGACTTGCATTTTTTAAATATTTGTTGTAAGTTATTGTTATTTGTTATATACTCAAAATGGCAAATAAAAGTATAGATAGCGATATACCACAAATACAAATTCGTTTTGTAACAAAACAACAACAGTAAGTACCGAATTAAACTATGTTTTAAGAGTGAGGTTTAGTTAATGAAAACAATTTATTTCTCAATGTTATACATGCAATGAATATTGTCAGAATATTTTGTTAACGTTGTTCAATAAATCACGCTTTAATATATATTTTTTTTTTTTGAAGTTTTAATTATTTAAAATTGTACTTTAAATCAAAACTACGTCATTTTCTTTTTGAGGTTATGATAGATATTAAGAACACTTTTAAAGAATACGTTATATAGCTTTTTACACGAGTTTAAATTGAAAAAATTCTTATTATTTTACAATTCAATAACGTACAATTTTTTTCCTTTAGGTACGCAGTACCAGATTATCCTTTGTCAGTACCTGCAACTGTCATTGTTTCGGAATTAAATGTTCTTGTAAATGAACTCCTGAAAGGTACATTAATTTTTTAACATATATGTATATAATAATTAATGAATATAACTAATATTATTAATATCTTTACAGAATCAGAGACTATAAACCAAGAAATAGAATTTGATTTTCTTGTATGTTCCGAATTTCTTCGTACAACATTAGCTGAACATATTGGAGAAAGAGGTGTTTCTATTGAAGATGTAATTAATGTCGAGTATATTGAAAAGCATCCTCCACCTGAACCCCAAGATTGTTTGATACATGATGACTGGGTATCTGCTGTTGCAGTTTGTGAAAAATGGTAATTTTTTTAATAAAAATACAAAACTTTTTAATAATTGTGAATAAGTTTAAAACTGTGTCATTTATTTATGAAAATAAAATAATTTACAATAGGATCTTAACTGGATGTTATGACAATACACTTCACCTTTGGACTGCCAAAGGAAAACATCATTTAACCATTCCTGGACATTCATCTCCTATAAAAGCTGTTGCCTGGATATCGTTAGATGGTGACAATGGAACTTTTGTAAGGTATGTTATTTTTTATCTTGGTAAGGTATATTGTTTTTTATTTTATGTATAAATGCACATTTAATACTTCTTATATTATAGTGCATCTCAAGATCAAACTGCTATTTTATGGAAATGGAATGTGGAAAGTAATTCTGTAGAAAGTATACATACATGTAAAGGACATGAAAGAGGGCTTGAAGCAGTTGGTGTCAATACCACAAGCAATTTAATGGCTACTGGTTCTTGGGATACTACGTTAAAAATTTGGTCAACTTGTACGTTACATTTTTATATTTAATTTGTAAAATTATTTATAATGAGTAATACTAAAATTTCAAGTATATAACCAATAATTTTTCAGCGTTACTGGATGAAACAGAAGATGGGGAATCTGTTTCTAAAAAGAAAAAGACTGATGGAAGTAAAACAAGAGTGAGTGCGTTTGTCCTTAATATTTGATGGCATTTGTAACAAATAATAAAATTGACTTTTTCAAAAGGTACCATTGAGAACTATGAAAGGTCATAAAGAAGCTGTTAGTGGTGTAGTCTGGAGCGATAAATCAGAAATCGTTACATCATCATGGGATCATACTTTAAAAATTTGGGATACAGAGTTAGGTGGAATAAAACATGAACTCACTGGAAATAAAAGCTTTTTTGATGTGGACTATTCACCCTTATCTAAAACACTCATTACTGCATCAGCAGATAAACACATCCGACTCTATGATCCAAGATCAACAGGTTTGTTAAAATTAAATTTAGCATTTCTTAGTTTTTTAATTTTATATAAAAATTATCATCACAAAGTTAAAAATTTAATTTATATAATTTTAATTCATAGAGGGTGCTATAGTTAAGTCAATATTTACATCACATTCTCAATGGGTACAATGCATTTGTTGGTCCACAACAGAAGAACATCTTTTTATGTCTGGTGCATATGACAATAATGTAAAACTATGGGATACTCGAAGGTAAGATTATTAATTTTTTACAACTAACTTAATTTCATTTTTATATTGTAGAAAATGATTATTGCTAATTTGTTGAAAAAAATAACTCATAGCTTGGTTAGTTGCATAAAAGGCTAGCCATTTTTGTAATTATCTGTTCTTTATGTTACAATAATTCTGCAAATAAATTCAATTACAAATGAATGAATGAATAATGAAAATAATTGTGAAATGCATAAATATAAATAAGTAATAAACGAAAATATTTATTTTTAATTTATTTTCAGTCCAAAGGCTCCATTATTTGATCTCACTGGACATGAGGACAAAGTTCTTAGTTGTAATTGGTCAAATCCAAAATACCTTGTATCTGGTGGAGCTGACAACACTGTAAGAATATTCAAATCCAAATATGCTGTTAATTAAATGTATAAATAAACTTGTAAACTTTTTTAGATTTATATGCGAGATGTAGTTTTAGAATGTGTATATTATCATTTTATGAAAACTATTGTGGCAAGAATACTTTACATGTTAAGACTTGTATAGAAAACCTTTTTCTATATCAATTTTTATATTGATAATTTGTTATTTGTAACTATTATACATTTTATCATCTATACAGATTCTTTAATTCAATCCTTCTATATTTCTTGATGAAACACAATTATATATATTTCTTGAAAAATCATTGACCATTACGCTATTAAAAAACAAAACCTAGACCAAGCGCCTTCATTATGTTTGACCAAAGAAAGCCGCACATTTTATCCCGGTTTATGATCTCTGAATCATGCATTCCAACGAAAGTGAAATTCAAAAATTTAAATGCCATCTAGCTTCTATCATTGGTTCGACTACAAAAAGTGGGGGATACGTTGCGGGCACGTGATCTCCAATGCGATATTGGCACCTTCATTCAAATACAACGTGATTCCAAATCCAAAAGTCATTGATTTTTGTCAAAATAGTAATTTTTTACGGATTTCCAAAATCATTGAATTTTTATGATTAACCTTCTCACGCCATAATTTCAAGTTAAAATATCTTATTATACGTGAAAAAAAACTCGAAGCTCGGTCGTTAAAGGTCAAAATATTAAAGAGAGACAGCGCAATTACGTATATACCTGGCATAGCCTCATGCTCGGCCCCCTCTCGTAGAGCGGTTAGCTCGTGATGAGACACCACTGTATGAGCAGCAGGCAACGCACGCGAGAGCGAGAGAGAAAAACGAGAATGAGTCCTCTAAAGATGGCCTCGGCATGCTCTCTCCGAGAGTCTCTGCGTTCGTTAGGAAAACAACGGTGGCGCTGCTCTCGCACGCACGCGCGCGCAGACCTCGTAACCTCTCCACACGAGCGACGACAACGACCACTAGTGCGAGCGAGACGAGGATGGAGGCGTGACAGAGATGCCATAAATAACGCCCGTTGGAGCGACGAAGACCGAGCACGACTGCGCGAGAGAGAAAAACGTTGTGCAGAGCAAAGTCTACAACCTCGCGAAGGTGGTGGCGGCGGCGGTGGTGGTGATATGTGTGCGCACGCGCGCCTTTAGCAGTGTTAACCGCAATTCGCAGGCCGTAGGGCCCAGTCGTCGAGAGTGTAAATATACAAGTCAGGTGCGTGGTGCGCGTCCTTCCGCCCGTGTCTCGCCCTCCGAGAAGAGGAAAAGCGGAAACGCGTGCCTCTCCCGCGCTACAGTGCGCGGCGCCTGCGACATAAATCGTGTGCCTCATCGGGAAGAACGGCGTCGCAGCAGCGAGCACTGCCTGTGCAATGCTGAGTTGCACGCTCTCGCAGGGCCAGCCCCGATGACGAGCGGCACTAGCAGCAAGAGCAGCCGGAGACCCGGGTATTATGCGCGTGGCTGGTGCAAGGACCAAGTGCAGTGCAGCAGCAGCTGAGGAGGACGTACCCCGCCATCCTCAAGACTATAACTCCGCCACGGGAGCAGCCTCTCGTAACGTACGCCCGTGTGAACGGAAAGAGGCAGAGAGAGAGAGAGAGAGAGAGAGAGACGGATGGATGCGTGTGTGTGTATATATAGAGTCCCGCAATATTCCGCGATCGCGCTCTCGAGTCTTCTTTTTTCTTTGAGAGGCAGAGTGCGAGTGAGAGAAGAGGAACACTCTCCCCGCGCTCCCTGCCTCTTGACTTTCCTCCGCTCTCGGAATTTCGCTTTCCGTGCGACGTCGAGACGAATGAAGAGTAGCGAGAAAGAAAAAGAGGGAGAGAGGATAAGCTCTAGAGCGCGTAGGGAACGACCAACAGGTTTTTCGGGGTGCGCACTGTGACACTGAGCACGGGAGAGCCGACGACTCTACAAAGTTACACTCGCCCAGTGTACCCGTATAATCATGTATACATGTGCATGTATGTGTGAAAGAATGTGTGTGTGCTTTATTTTGCACGAAAAATGCACGCGGAAATCGCGCCGGAGACAGCCGGTGACTCCGAGTCGATTTCCCGGATGGAAACTCGTATATTCGATCATTATATCAATGGCTCGGGATTGTTTTGCAAACAAAATGGAGCTTGTACTTATCCCGTCTCAAAACTTGCGGAGTCTCGTTTATTGCCGTTGTCTAGAGAGAAGATTCTTACACAAAACCATTTCGCTGAATTCATAGCTTAAAAACTGTCACCATGGGATTAGGAAAAACTACTATAAAGCGCGCGCGTCCTTGAATGACGAAACGCTTCGCATTTCGAAAACTCCAAATGCAAAGTAAAAAATACCTATAAAAATGAAAATACATAGCGCGAGAAAAATCACTTTTGACGCATAGCACGTGTATCTCGCTGGTTCCAAGACAATTTACATTTCTAACACAATGGGTGCATCACGTACCGCAGCACCATTTTCCGTTGCAATGCAGGAAGGAGGAAAGAAAAACACGCTCGCGCTGTGAATGGTAACCAGTCGTGCGGGGGACCGAACTTTTACCAGCCCACGCAGGTAGTTTGAGCTGGCCCCGGGCCCTATGGATTCAGTCGCGCAGATTAGGGAGGTTTTTTCTAAGTCGGCGATTTTTCGTAACTTTCACCTGACGAGGGGTCCGTGGAAGAAACTACTACGTATACGCGAAAATGCGTCATTGGAATTTAGAAATTTTATGGAGTTTTAGGTAGTAGTTTTTACGAGCCGGTAGGCTCTTGGGTTAGGTGCTTATCGTAGATCTCTAAAATAATATGGATAACGTAATGGTTTTGTATACAACTTTTAACGGCACACTGATAATTTTTAATTAAAGTTATTTAATAGACACGTTTATCTCTAGTTTTTATCGCAGTCCCGTTTTATCAATGAAATTTACGAAAATGGTTTCGTGTAATCTATCACTATCGCGATACTTAAGAAATCTGTATCAGAAGAGGAATAAGATTGCCTGCCATTGTCCTCTGAATTTCTCTTACACTTTCGGCCAAAATATGCTTTTATATTAACTCCTTTGCCTTTATAATTTCTCTGGAAATAATAAATTGTTTTCTAAAAAAAAAGAAATTTCCGTTTGCATTTTTGTGTGCTCTCCGAAACTCTCATAGCTCTGGAAACTTTTTAATTACAATGTGCTACTTCATTTGAAATGACTAAGAGAGAAACCTTTCGCAATTTCAGTACGTTTAATGTTCAAATGTCAAATAATTTGTTAAGATAACAAATTGATTAAAAAGTGCTACGACACTTTTTATATGAACTGGAGAATAATTGATGCGTTCACTAACATGAAAATTAAAAAGAGAAAGATAGGTTAGTCTTCATACACATTAACATTTTACGTAGTTAAGATTTTTACGTACTAAGATTTTCTATAAAAAAAAAAAAAAGGAAAATGTCAAGCCGCACAAAAGGTGCAAATTTCGTCTCGGTTGCTTTACCGATTTCGGCTACATGTTTTCGCGTTGATGAATAACACAAATGACTAAGTTGTAGAAAACCGATTTTACTATTTCTTTAAACAAAATATTTGTCGGCCGAATAAATTTTGAGTTTCGTTAGAATTCGCGCTAATGGATCTCAGGAATAAATTACTTTCATCAATTATTTTTGCCGGTACGTTAAAGAATACAGCGATCTATATATAAATGAAACAATTTACTTATTAATTATATTTTCTACCTAAACATTTCAAAATCGAATAATTTCCCTTTTTTAGAATTGGGTATACAAGTTTAAAAGTCACAAACTTGTACACCTCGCTGCCCATTATCTATTCATGAAGAGTGATTGAGATATTAAGTTTTACAATTCTAAGAATTGCTTTGTGAGACCAATAAATGCAGGAATGATAAGAATGTTTTATTTACACAAAGCTGAATAATCTTGAGACACTTGTGTACAGCTTGATATAAAATCTCGGTAGTCTGTATAAAAAAAAAAAATTTTATTACAAAATCCGTGAAAATAAATTAGTTTTGAAAAAGTATTAAATGTATTTGCAACATTTATAATCAAATTAATTTCTATTTATAATTATAGCAAAAGTATTTTATTATTATAAAATAATTCATTCTAATTCATTTTCAATACTATTTATGTTATAATAAATGAGAAATTAAAAAAAATTATTTGAAGTTTTAAAATATTGTTCTGCAGGTACGTTGATAGTTAATTTGATTTGTACCTATTTGAAGCAATACCACGCTTAAAAAGTAATAAGCATGTTAAACAAAACTTACGTAGTTCGACCATGAACGATATCATCTGTTTCCTGAATTTCCATCTCACTTTATTAACTACTGACGTTTTCGGATATTTTTATGATTTCTTGTTTAAACTACCTTTTTGATCTACCTTTTTTCTATGTGTTGTTTATTTTGTCATATAAAGTATATTAGAAAATAAAGTTTTCTTTTATTATTTTCGCTAACTCGTTCGTAGTAGGGTAAAAGCACCAGTTGTCGGTCATCTAATTTAGTTGTTGGACACGTTCTTTCACGATATCCAATTGAAATAAATAAAAGATTTTGAACTTTAAGTCGGCGAATGCGAAGTGAATATAACCTCTACTTACTTTACTTTACGATTTATTAGTTTAGCAAATTTTATTTTTGTATAACTGTTACAACGAAAATGTCCGACAACTAGGGTATGGCCAACCACTAGTGCCATCACCCTATATGTTTAATCTCGATATTTGTTTATTAATTTACATAATTTCTGTAACGGGCCAATTTAAAATTTGTTAATCGGGTTGATCGTTTTTTAAAGTATTTATTACGGTTGATATATATATCTCAATATAATATTCGACGTAATTTATACGTTTTGCATTGATTGAAACGACATAGATAGTGGATGAAATGTGACTAATCTCAAAGTAAGATTAAAAACACTAATTATGATGTATTTTCATTATTTGTTAGTGGAAAATTTGATTGTTGCAATTTTCCGATTAGTTTTTCGGTATATCGGCGGTGCCAATAGTCATTTTCGATGACGTCACGTGTTAAATGTAGCCTCAGCATCGCGTCATAACAGAGATATATCAATCAATAACTTTACTATGCTTCGCTTGTCTTGCAATTGCTAAAAACACGTAACGAGAGTTACGTATTATCCATTAAACCCGTAGCAGCAAAAAGCGTGGTACGACTTTATTCTGAAAAGACTTGCGCGGTTCGAGTTAAAAAAGCAATGTAGCTTGTAAGTTTTCGCCGCGACTTTTTTATATTTAGTCGAAAATTTAGACAAAGCTCTCCGAGTTGCACACAACAGCTTTCCGGTACAGAGGAGTCGACGTTTGCGCGTGACGTCACAACGAGAGCGACGGCGACTATAAGCGATCCCGCAAACAGTTCTGACTCAATGATTTCCGAAAGGTAAACAAGAGCCAGCGAGAGAGCTTTTTCCGCAAAGCTCTCACTCTCGGGAAAAAATCGGCAGGCGGAGAGCGAGGGGAAGGAGGCACTCTCAGCTCGCTGTTTTATCAACCGGCTCCGCGCGCAAGCTTTCGCGCACCTGCGCGCAAGTTCGGCGCTCCCGGCCTTTGCTCGCGGCATACACCTATAGGCGGCTCGACATTTTCATTTTCCTCTTGCGCGGACACTCGCTCGCGTTGACTCTTGCGAGGAACGTGTGTGTCGTCTCGTGTACATAACAAATATCATACATTCTATACGAGCGCGTGTGTCCACACCGATTTCGCTAATCCGGGTTATGGCCGGTGCGTGCTCCAGGCGCCGTGCCGCGAGAAGCAGCAGCAGCCAGCAGGTCGAGCCCGACGGCGAGGAGGAGCAGCAGACGACGCAGCAGCAGCAGCAGCAGCAGCATCGCCGGCTTCGCGACGGAGAGCCGGGGACGAGGAGGGCCGGAGGTGGCGGCGGCGGAGGAGGCAAGGCTCGCCGCTCCCGGCGCCGCCAAAATGGAAGTGCAGAGCGTGCACAGCAGTACCAGCGATATAAATAGTGAGGAGGCCGCCAAGACTGAGCGTAAGTCGGATCATCCGCTCCTCTTCTCTTCTCTTTCTCATAATAGTAGCCGCGATCATTCCCTTCCCATGCTTTCGCCCGCGCAACCGACCTGCCGGATCTTTCGAGAGCAATTCGAATCGCGTTCGTTCAAGTGGTAAAACAACAGTCAGTGGGGGGCCAAGTCAAGAGAGATATATAGAGAGTCGGACAGAGACTATTAAGAGTACACGTGATCCGGAAGGTGCTGTCTCTCCATCTCTCTCTATCCAAAACTTTTCGTACGCTCGCGGACGTGCGATGTAAGTATATGTCGCGGGACGAGGGGCGACGCGATAGTCTGCGGTTTACGAGGGACCAATTGTTTGGGAAAGATGTTTTCATGCGCGAGGAATTTCACGTGCGCGCCGCGATGCGGACATGTGTGGCCGGCGCGCTTTCCTATAATCTTTTGCTCAATCTTCGAAGTTACGGAGAATTATTTTAAAAAGTGACTCACGAGCGTACGAATTTTTCAAAATAGGAATTTATAGCGCAATGGCAACGAGTCCGTTAGGAAGCACCGAAACTATAGTCAATGAAAATCATTAACTTATTTCCCAAAATTTATCGTATGGTTATTCCAAGTATTCCAAGTATAATAAATATTCCACGTAATAGTACAAAATATTTTAATAACAACTGTTTCGCATTTTTAACAACGATAAATGATAAAAATGATGTGAATATTAAATACAAACTATATAGAATGTTGTTTACTCGTACAGTCGTCCGTTGAAGTAAATTTTCCTTCAAAAATATCAACACAAGTATAGTACCATAACAAAAGCATACACGTATTTATTGTAAATAAAAATATTAAAAGAAAATCTTATTGATGTATAGCATCGTTACGAAAAATGTTATATTTTATTTATTCAAACAAAATTTAATTAACTTAAAATATCAAAATAATAAATATAAATTGTGCTAAATAATTTTTAAATTATTTTCATTACGTGTTTTATGTCAAATTTAATATATATACATATATATACATATATTTGAACATTAGTGCCTGATGAAAAAAGGAGTTGATAAAAGTCAGTTTGATTATTTCAAGACAGTGCTGAATTGGAACAGTAGTTTATTTTGGATACAGTTGAATGCATTTATAAAACAACAAATCAATGAACTATTTATTATTATACTGACAAGAATACTTTATTATGCTAATTATTCACGAATTATCGAAATTCGGATTAAATTTAAATATAGATAAATAAATAAATATGAATAGAGATTAATCTGATTTTTTTTTTTTTTTTTTTTTTTTTTTTTTTTTTTTTTTTTTTTCATTATTTTAAAAATATGTAACTATTTAAATGTATAGTGGTTAATACATAATGTTTTTGCAACCAATACCCTGATTCTTTTATTAACTTGTTACAAAATTTTTATTTCATTATTTATTCTTTAACTAATTTGACCACTAATAAGAATAGATTTTGAAATTGGAGTGAATAATGTTGCTTCTTGACAAATTTAAGTCTCATGTCTTACCTTTTATGTTTGTCTCTAAATGTGCAGGGAACATAGGTAACATCTTTCATACTTCTTTGTTGTTTTGCTTGTCCAGTGACCTTCAGGTGTGGTCCTCAATTCTACACATGTACCTATCTATCTTGCTATTTGTTTATTTATGGATTCAATAGTTTGAAACATACTTAGCACAGGTTTAACATATAATAATAAGGCAGTTGTGGTAAACAAACAATTTTGAGCAGTATTGTTAAATTATGGAAGAAAATAATATTCATTTGAATTCTTAACAAAATTCGATTTATTATGTGCTAATATAAAATTGAGATTAGTAGCTTTCAAATTAGTTTCCCTTTATTGGGATTTAATGTTAATACTCGTGAGAGTTATTATAAAAGGTAATGCAAATTTTATCAATAAAATTATAATATAAGCTATTACATTTTTTTTTTTTCTAAAAAGGATGTACCTTCCTTTCCATCTGGGTTTGAATAAAAAATTTGCATCTTCTCACGTTATCTTGTTCCATTCATTGAGTTTAATTAGTACCTACATATATAGTGTACTGTTATAATTGAAATAACGTGACTCATTACCACTCCAATTTATTACTTTGCTATTTCAAATGTATTCTTGTAATCAATATTTTATGTAATTTGATATCATATTAATATTTATTATTAATTCTAGACCTAATTATACCTCGGAAAAAGAGGATATGTCTTGTTGGAGAAGCTAGCAAGGATCCTGGTTTGGGCACTGCAGCTCAGCAGTTTAGTGTCCCTGTTCTCAAGTCTGAAACTGGTGTAGAATATATAGAGGATACAACCTATTGCACTTATTTTATACTCAAAAAGTTTGAAGGAATTGAATATGACTTGTTACACAAAAGTGCGCACAGGTAAAATCAGTTCATTTTATATTCATTATTACATATTAATGAGGAAACAGTTCTTAATATGTAATAAAAAAAAACTTTCACCTGTATCACTTTTTGCAACTTATGTAAGTAAATATTTTCACTTTTTAGGATTTTGGGGCCAACAGCTTTGTTACAGCTGGCAGAGAAGAAAGAATCACTACCTAGTATTAATCGACCAATGTATACACAAGCTATGTTAGGTACAGCTGTTGTATTCACAGGCTTAAGGAAAAAGGAAGAACTGGTAAGATAAATAATTTTCTTTTAAATTGTATTATAATATTATTAGATTCAACTATAAGGCCAATTTTGAGATTTTTTCTTTGGAGATATCATATTATAATTTTAGCAAAGTATTTTCTGTAGGAGAATTGAGCACTACACTTTTATACATAAATTTGCTATAAAATGTTTGACTTATAATTTTCTTTTAAAAGTTTATAGAGTATTTGAATATAATATTTATAATTTACTTTTATAGACTAAGCTCATCAGCATGATTCATCATATGGGCGGCAGTATAAAAAAAGAAATGAGTACAAAAGTAACACATCTCATTGCAAATTGCTGTGGAGGTGACAAATATAGGTATGCTGTTACATTTAGAGTGCCTATCATGTCCGTAAATTGGGTGACTGCACTTTGGGAAGAAAGAGATGATATCTCCAGCTACAGTAGCAAAGAAGAATCAGTGAGTCAAATTCCTTTTCTTACTTTTTCTTGTGCGATTGATCAACACAAGAAATACATTTATTTAGTTATTTATAACACAATACAAATTTAGAATGAATGTGATGTCAATCAATCAATCATATTATAGGTTGCTACATTCAAGTTGAAGCCATTTGTTGGTGCTCGAGTTTGTTTCTTTGGTTTTCCTGAAGATGAAAAGAGGCACATGTGTGAGGTGTTACAGCAGCAAGGAGGAGAGCCTACCGAGATAAGCGATCCAAATTGCACCCATGTGGTAAGAATTAACTAGATTTTGTATCACAATGCTCACATGAGGCAATGATTAGAAATAGAGTTTGCAACTATAATTTCTTCTTTAAATGCAATCTTTGGCACATTTTTAATTTATTTTACAAATTCAAGATCAGAAGCTTTTTAAATATTAATTTATTCACATTGATGCAAAGTATAACACATAGTGTAAAAATTACAAAATATTAAAGTTATTATATTCATTGCAATTTAGGAATAAATCAAATCATGATAATTGTTGAATAATATTTACAAATTTAGTTAACTTATTTTTAAAATTATTTATTTAAAACTGTTATTCATACAAGGTATATTTCTATGATTTATAGAATTTGTTATTTATTGTTAAAGATTGCATACTTAAATGAAGTTTAACTTTAACAATTGAAATTTAATAGTTTCTCATCTTGAATGACATAGAAACCTATATTTTATCCACCTTTTGTTCAAGCTTTATATATCAATTTTTTGTTTTTTTTTTTTTATAAACCATTTGCTTCATAAAAATGATTTATAGAATTTGTTATTTATTGTTAAAGATTGCATACGTAAATGAAGCTTAACTATAACAATTGAAATTTAATAGTTTCTCATCTTAAATGACATAGAAACCTATATTTTATCTACCTTCTTTTCAAGTTTTATATATCAATTTTTTTCCTTTTTTTTTTTTTATAAACCATCATCTGCTTCATAAACACGCTTAGGTAACAGATTTGGGAAAGCATCGTTATAGGATAACTGACAACAGAAAAAAGCCGCTACCGCTATTTAAAATTCCCAATGATTCCCTTCATATTGAATTAGACCTTACGAACAACAAATCCTTACCCTATTCCTTTACATATTACGATCCATACACCAACACTATACCTACACCCGCTAAATCGATTTTTGCGTCGCGTTTGCTTAGTATTGGTAAACGTAAACACCAAGATGAAAATAAAGCGATTCAAGAAAATCTAAGTCAAGACTCGGCTATTTGCATGGATTTTTCAAATGATCTACCCGGCTCCTCTACTGAGTCTGTAGTCATGACATTCGAGGAAATCAATGATGAAGATGAAGAAGATACGCAAAATTCTAGTATTGAAGAATTTTCAAAAATAAAATCTAACAACGTTGGTTCTATGGATATAGATTCTGTGTTTGGAAGTGAAAGAAAAATGAGAAATTCTGCGTCTCTGATCGCAAAGTTCGAACGAAACAAAATTGTGAATCGCAAGACTCCACTTAAGACCACTCGTTCCTGTTCAGTTGTTGCTTTTTCAAACAGCAAGAAAGTTCTGACGCCTCAGCGTTATATTAAATGGAAGAGATCGTCGTCGTGCAACGCGATGTCCAAGCAACTCAACAGCAGCTCCAGTGAACCGAAATTGCGTTCGCATATGACGAAGAGACACAGCTTACCTGCTGTTGGTAGTTTCTCCTGCGACTCGGGTAACACTAACACCGAAAACCACACTAAAACTGACACTAAAAAAAGAGGCAAAAGCTCAAAAACTTTTTCGAAGGCTCTAAAACAAAGCTCGGCTCTCTTTTCAAAAATCAGTGAGATCGTTTTTCCCTCCACTTTTAAGCAGTACACGCCGGTGACGCCGTGCCATCCGCAGCGTAGAGAGGATGATGCCCTTACTCGACAGAAGTATACTCCGCTGCCAAGTCCTTTACCTGTACCAGCGAAGATGGCGAGATTAGGCTCGGATACCGACTGCAAAGTAAGACTTAAACAGCATCAACAGCAAGAAGAACAGAAGCGCCAACAAGAGCAGCAGAATCAGTCAACTACTAAGAGTCCATTAATGCAACGATCTCACAGAGCAAAAAGCATGAGATATTTTAAGGGGACACCAAAGAAGTCATTTCTAGTGGTACAAAATTTATAGAAAATTACTTATTGATGAGATACTACTGATAATTGTTTTGCTTATTTTCTGTAACGTCAAGGAAACCTAAACACCTACATATAATTTCTTTTGAATATTTTAAATCTAGGTTTTAATTTATCCATCAATAAGTTTTTTGAAAAAAATAAATATTAATGCAACTTTTTTAATTTTTTACGTTCTTATACATTCATTTATGTAGCTTTAAAATACAATATTAAAAAAAAAAAAAAAAAAAATAAGCAAGTTCAGTGGAATCTCCATAAGTGTTAATGTGACAAAAATGTACGAAATAATAATGAGGAAAATTTTGGAAATCAGTTGTTTTTAAACGTAATAAAATAATGTAAATCTGATTAAATAAAAATAACTTCGGAACAATAGTGCATTTACTGTTACAAAGTTTCGTCGTGATCGTCGTGACATATTCGGTTGCGGGTTTGTGTAATAAAAATATAACAATACCTTTATCTTTCAAAACATCCTAGACCTTCATCCTATATGGCTGTATCCTTGAATATGCAAATTTAATTGTTTTTCGTCTGCCTTATGTTCAGTTTTTACATTTAAAATTAATGTAATAAAAGTTTATAATATTCGACTATTATTTGTAGGTTGTAGACGAGTCTAATGTAAACACGTTACCTGATCTTGCATCTGCAAGAGCACACATTGTTAAAGCTGAGTGGTTCTGGACTTCTGTACAAAATGAAGGCGCAGCAGATGAAAAAGAGTACCTATTTGAAGATGTAAGTTGTAGATTAATGATTTTTTTTACGTTAAGTAAATACAGTTAATGATTGAAAATATTAAAAAGAAAATGAATTAACTGAATTAATATACAAAACTTTCTGTTTATTATCAAATATTAGTATTTGGAGTCAGTCATGTCACCCTCTGCTTCGATGCGTCGGGACAGCCAAGCAGCGACGCCGACTACGACGGCGTCGACACGACGCAAACGCAAAAGATTTGCGGAAACACTATCAAGCCTAGTGCAAAACGGCGCGGACTCGCCTGCGTTACACAAGAGGCGTTCGAGTATAAGCGATGCCGGTCACTTGAGCGTTAGTGGTAGCTTTCTCGATTGCACTGCAAGTCCTGATAAGCTCGATGGTGAGTTTACCAAATGATTTTCCAATTTTTGTCTAACACAGTTGAAAACTGTTTGTTGTCTTTGTGTTGTATTTTTACTTATGGGGATTTCGAAGCCTATATGAAATTAAAAACTTACCGACATTTATGTATTTTCCCATTTTACTTTTTTGAATTTTTTACTTCTGTTAATTATTATTTTTATGTTATTTATTATAAATTATGATTTACTAGTCTTTAACTCGTTGTAAACATGGCATAATGGTGATAATTTAGAAAAATTCGAAATATATTTAAATAACGAAAAATTCTAAACTGAAATTTGTAATAGCTCCGACATCTCTTTTTAATTGCCGTTTTTAAGTTAATTTCTTTTATTCATGCTAACACGTCTTCCTTTGGCTTATGGTTCATTTAAATTGATTGCTTTTTGTGCTGTTCAATATATTATTTTTGTATAAATTTAACTCTTTCAATCTACATTATTCTTTGTGCTAATATTTCAAGTAAGAGATTCATAAATAACTTTATTAACGAAGTTTATTATTTCTATGATAATCACAAATCATAAAATTATTTTATTTTTAGAACTTAATGCATACATTATAATATATTTAACATGACAAAGTAGCTTTATTGTATCATTTAATTTTTTATTGTGGATTTTTTACTATTTTAAGATTGGAAAACTAGAATTTATATTTTTATTTATACCACTCGAACGTGAAAATCACAACTTCGATATGATTTTTTGGCGCTCGTGGTATAAACTATGGTTCGAGACTACTACGTAAGTAGATTACTTACCTCATGTGACTTATTGCTTGAGCGAAAAACGTCATACAAGGTAAATAATCTACTTCCGCATCCGCTTCGAAAAGTACTATTAAAGAATTAAATTTATTACCTACTAAATGCCTGAATTTTTAATTTGTATTTATGTGAATAATAAAAAAAAATTGTTTTTTTTTTTTATTTGTAATTATTAACCATAACATGAACCATATAAAAGGGGAGACAAAATAAAACGAACATTGGTAAATAACAGATATTCCAGAGGTAGAGGCTGTGAACGTGGAATCCACTAGGAAAAATCTTTCTCCACGCCATCAAGTTTTCTTAGAGCTTCTGCAAACGGAGTCAAATTATGTGGGGATTCTCAGCACTATAATGACTGTGAGTTTTTCTACTCTCCGAGAAGAAACATAAAGTTTTTAATTACGGTTAAACAAATGATTTTATAATTATTTAATAATTTTTCATGCAGCTATTTAAATCACCTTTAGAAGATCTCATAGAGACTAGTGGAGAACTGTTAAACAGCACAGAGGCCAAAATAATTTTTGGAAATTTTCCACCTATTTATGAAGTCCATAGCAAGATGTTGGAAGAACTGCGATATTGTGCAGTACGTTGGTCCGAAGAAAATAGCATAGGTAATATATTCCTAAAATTCGCAGCAGATTTGGTGAAGGCGTATCCTCCTTACGTAAATTTCTTTGAAAATACAAAGGAAATGCTTGATCAATGCGATCAAAATAAGCCACGTTTTCATGCTTTTCTGAAAATCTGCCAGACTAAACCTGAATGTGGTCGACAAAGTTTAAAGGAGTTGTTGATAAAACCCGTGCAACGCCTTCCCAGTATTAGTTTATTGTTAAATGGTAAGCTAATAGACACTCACGTATTTGATCTCACATATTTGTACTTTTATTTATATTATACAAATATTTTATAAAATAATATTAAGAAATTACAAGCATATTAAAAAACTATACTTTGTTTAGATATCCTAAAACATACCCATAAGAGTAATCCGGATCACAGTGCCTTGGAGAAGTCGTTAAATAGCATTAAGGAAGTTATGACGTATATCAACGAAGATAAACGAAAGACTGAGGGCCAACTCGCAATGTTCGATATATTTAATGAGATCGACAATTGTCCCCCGCATCTGGTATCCTCGCACCGCTCGTTCATCGGCAAATGCGACGTGCAGGAATTAAGCGAGGGCCTAAGCGGTCGTGGCGATCACCTCGTTCTCTTCTTGTTCACGGATACGCTTGAAATTTGCAAGAAGCGATCGAAAGCGTTTAACTCAATGAAGAGTCCAAATACTGTTAACGGTTTGCACTCTGTGAAAATGAGTCAAGGCAAACCTTATAAGCATATCAAAATGTTGTCGTTAAGTACAGTTAAGAAAGTTGTAGATATTCGGGAAACCGATGGTGAGTTAATTTTTTTAATAAAACATTTTCATTTCATTCTTTGTAGCATAATGGACTGATTAAGATTTGATTCGTCTTACATTTAATATTTTCAAAGACATCAAATTTAATATGATTCAAAAGTAATATACCAGCATAAATTTTGAAGTAACCACAAAATATAGTTCATTTGAACATTAACATTTTCTAACGTTTTTCTTTTTCATTATAGAATGTCGAAATGTATTTGCTTTAATGGTTCGGAGTAATCAAGAAATGAAAGAAAAGTTGTATTCTTTCACAATCACTGACGAGGAAGTGAATAAAACAAATTACCTACGATCATTGTGTCGACAAATGGCGAATACTGTTTGTAAACCTGATGCGGTAAATTTCAAATTTATTCTGTTTTGTTTTAATCGTTGTATAAAATTTTTATCATATTTCATGTAAAAACATTTTTTGCTATAGGACACATTTCTACTCACGGTCGACTCCCATCAGCTTGAAATTGATACTAGTGATGTAGCTTTAGGAACTTTAAGTAAAGCATTTAAGTAAGTACTGATTTTGCACGTTATAAAAAGTAGCTAGAAGATTTTTGTATAATATATTAATTTATTGTGTTCTGCGGGTTGAAAAATATAAAAAGCGTAATTAAACTTGGGTTTGTAATGGTAATTACTATAGAAAACAAATAACTAATAGAACTCTTCATCAATGGCTTCCATTTTGGAGTAAGCAATACTACTATTTACAAACTTCTAAAATGAATTATAGTTTTTTAATTATAGACTCATTAAATGCCAACTACTTCTTTAAAATAAAGAAGACCTAAAATATTTCTACATTTTTTAATAGTACATTTCGACACGGGTGCGGAAGGTGATTATTTAGCT
Organism: Torymus aiolomorphi; assembly: GCA_036365515.1. Taxonomy (NCBI): domain Eukaryota; kingdom Metazoa; phylum Arthropoda; class Insecta; order Hymenoptera; family Torymidae; genus Torymus; species Torymus aiolomorphi. The sequence continues at coordinate 217,822,435 of CM070873.1, read as the reverse complement.
CATGTGACGTTTTTCGCAAGAGCGAAGCGAGTGAGACAAGTCACATGAGCTAAATAATCACCTGCTGCACCTGTGCCGAAATGTACTATAATTTTGTACCTTTATAGAATAATATAAGTATTTTATAATAGCGATATAATGCATGAAAACAAACAATAATGGGGCGATGATACGTTTGGTTACAGGAGCCTATTTCATAATTTTTACCTGGAGTATATGGACCCGTATGTGTTCCTACTCAATAGCATGTGTGAAACTACGTTACATGTCCCACTACCGTCAGTTTCCGCACCAGGCTGTTTAAAACTTTTTTTTACAAGCTTCTGTCCAATTTCCTCACCCCATCTGCTTTGTAGAATCCATAATTAACCCATTTAATAAAATTAAAAAGTTTGAGTGGCTTTGGTAGTGGTATAGTCAGTTCAAGAAATCATTGCTTTAAATTTAATTGATTAACTTTTCTTTAATAATTATATTAGCTTGAATGATAAATATTTATTTTCTAAATTTTGTTACTTCTATTGGTTTTAATTAAATGTTTGCATGATCAAAGAAAAATTTTAATAAAATTAGGCAGTTTTTATGATCATTCTTGTCATGATCTTACTAAAATTAGAAAAGTATCAAGTTTTTTGGAATGATTACATTTTTTTTATATTGGATTAAACTTGAACTGGCTTTGTGCATCTTGAAACTCGTTATTCAGTTATTTTGCTGCAAACATCCTTTTATTTGTGAAAAAAACTTTTTTATCTTCTTTGAAGTATTTTCAATTATAACAAATAATAATGCATTATATTTGTTACACATTATTCACTTCATTGTTATAATACACCAATAATACTGGATTTTTTAGAAGACTTCAATTATTACTTATATTATTAACATAACATATATTAATTTTAATTTTATTGATAGTGCTTTGTATACATGCAATATTTTAAAACGAAGAATTTTATATAAAATATCCAGATTCTATAATTATCAAATTTTAATTTTTGTAAGCACCAAATCGGAAAAATGTTAGCATTAAATTTAGCAGTGGTGTGCCTAAGTCTGTATGTTGTTAAATATATGTTGCTTGTAGAATAGCGGTAAATTTAGAATATTCAATGGACACAATATAAAATGTAATTTGTACAAATTTTGATAGTAATAATTATTTTACATTTTCAAGGAAGATAGTAAAGTTTCATGTTTGCATTGATCACTACATCAGTATTTAAACTCGTTAATATAACACTAATTCAATGTTACCTGTGTCACAGGTTCGCGTCGCGCACAAGGATGAAGGTTGGTCGAGCGTTTAGCTTTAATAAAACACCGAGCAAGCTGAAACGCGCCATGTCAACGATGATGTCGCCGTTTGGCTCGACGACGAGCCTGACCCCAACAAGCCAACAACTTGCCCAAATGAGGCTCGCCAGCTGCAACAATATTAACGTTAGTTAAAGAAAATATCTCCATCCTCCACGCATGTAGTAATTGAGAGTGTAATTTCTCACTTCATCTGTTGCTAACTTTTTCCTCTTGGTTTAGAAGAAGGCTAGATAAAGAAGGCTGCATAAGGAGACATGACTCGTGTCGGATTTTTAATTTGAGATATAAATTTGTATTACTATTTGAACGATAATTAGCATCCGATGCAAGTAAAATATTATCCTTTTCACCTTTTGATAATTGATACTCGTTGCGATGTCGCTTTAGATGCATATACTACTTATAATTTGTTATATTTCTTTATTGCTGATGAGATTATAAACTGGCCTGTAGTGTATTATGAATGAACTTAAAATTAAATGAAACGAAATTCAATCCGATGAGTTTGTACGAAAGATTCTGAGATATTCGTTCAAAGTGCATGAAAAGTCACGTTTCAAAAGCATATAACTAATACTCTGCTTCTCTAAAATAAGAAATAATTATTTTATGCGATGCTTACGTTAACACCTAGTAATGAGTAAATAATACAACTGTTATTTTTTAATTTCTAAGTTTTATGCAGAGTTTTATGTTTTACTTTTTTAACGACTTTTCATGCATTCTTATAAGTAAATGATTACGCAATATCGATTCTCTAAAAAAACGATATTATCATTTAATGAGCGTGATTTTTTGTGCACATGCCTTTATATGAAAATGTGGAACGACATTTGTACGTTACTAAGTAAGTATAATTTGAATATCCAATCACATGAATGTTGATATTCATTTCACCATAGTGAGTCAAACCGGGAAATTTTGACTTGCAAAGCCTTTAATTTCTTTTCTTTTCTTTCGTTCTTTATTGCAATTTTTGAAATAATTATTTCACGTAGTATTTTGACTGGATCAAAATACTTTGTGGGTCTTCTCAAGTATATTAGGATTGAGAAAATACTAAGATTCAGGTAGCATAGATAAAATTTATGAATAATTTCACGCTAACTACGTTGTAGTTAAAACTGCGTATAATCTTTTAATAACTGAAAAGAAGATAGTTTTGAACGTTTCAATAATTTTTTCTTTTTTATTAAAGAATGATAAAAAACTTTATTATGCTCAATGTACTTTAATGTGATGAAGCCGAAAATTTATGATTGTACTTAAAATCTGAATTATATTTTTATTGCGTGTCTAACACGCTAATGGAATTCCTTAAGTTTTGTGATTTTTTTTTCTGAACCATTGAGCATGCTATATGAATAAAGATAATTCTTTACTTTATTGAAATACATAATATAATACTGCAAAAAAATATTTTTTAATTATATTTTATTTTAATATCATTTTTTTTTTTTTTTTTTTTTTTTTTTTTTTTTTTTTTTTTTTTCGGTGTTGATGGTGTGAGATTAACGAAAGATATATACTTAAAAAATTTACTGCGCGAATTTCTTTATTTATAATCCACTAATTTATCTAAACTACTTATAATTATTTAGTGTTTTTTGAAGCATCAAAAAATTATTATTGTTCATAGTTATAATACAAAATGTTATCGTGACTGTGCATGAGGTGTTACCCTAAATCCCATTAATATTTAATAACATAGACACTCTTCTTACTCCATAATACAAAAAAAATTGTATTTATAAATAGAAATTATTGAGATATTTTGAGTTAGTGTGGATTATAATTTATACATAAATGTAATTGCAAAATTTCAGTAATGTTTATGGTAAAAAATTAAATTTTTATAATAGAGATGTTCTATTACGTAAAACGTGTTTTGATAAATAGAGTATCAAGAAGTGTCCGTGTTCGTTTATCTGTAAACCTCTCTTGTCTAAGTGTAGACTACTACTTTGTGTGTCATTCCAGGAATTGGGCAACGGTGGTTCGGGTTCGCCGTCGCGAGACGAGGTTCTCGTAGCGCCGATGTCGGTCCAGCCGACTCGCAAAGCCAAATGCAGTACTCTCAGTATGGCCTCGCTCCGAAGGTTGTAACTTGCACCCACGCATACGTGTACAAATGCGAAAATGCTAACGAAACATACTCGTCCAATCTTACACTTTTCCTTCGCTTAAATACGTACATTATACATAAAGTGTGTTTAACTACTCTCTCCCGCTTCATTACCTCTTGTTTTCATGTCGAGTATTTTAACCCACATTGTCGTCTTTATTTCTATGTCATTGTAACATATGCGTATATTGTTACGTACCGTTTTACAGTATGTCCTGTAACCAGAAAGCAAAGACAATGTCGTCTCAATTCACTGAATGTCATTTAGCAAAATCATATATATCTACAAGTTTGTAATAGAATAACTTGGTTCCCTTTGAATGACATTCAACGAATTGTTAAATTAAAGACTTTAGCAATTTGTTATTGCTTTCTGGCTCCATCGACTTTTCTTCGTATAATTATAGTCGTTGATAATTTAGGAAGGAAGAACTGAGATATATTTGAATTGACTCTCATAACTTATTCAGAATTAGTATTTCATTTGCAATAATACTCAGCACAAATATATCCTTGGATTTGCTTTGATGCTTGTAAAATTGGAATATTAACAAATTTAATCAAATGGAAAAAAGTAGTTTACATTTTGGATAAAATTAACATCAATTTTAATCATAATTAATTACATATATTTGCTGTAGGAATTATAGTTACTTCATCAATTTTTTATATTATTGTTCAAATTTACAATTTGAAGTAAATTTCTTTAAAGTATTTAATTACTAATTGAATATAATTGTTATATTTTTGTACAATAGATGTAGATCAACACTTAGGGCGAATCAAATCTTCCTTTCTAAATGGACGTGAAAGCTATTAAAATCGTTCTATATAAGAAGATTAGTATTTTCTTAGTTTTATATATAATTAAAATTCTTCAATTGGGCCTATCAGGTAATTTTTGCTTTTTAGTACGAAAATGAATGCTCAGATGAAGAAGTTTTTAATGTTTTTGTTCGACTATACAAATATTTAAATTAAATTATTTCAATAACATCTTTCACGTGCCCTTCAAAAATCACGGCTATCGATTAAAGTATACGTCATTTACTTTCATTCATAAACAAATAACTCGACAAACTCGACTGCGTGTAAATGTGTTCCTTGTGATGTCCATCCGGCAAATAATTATAATGCGTTTAAAAATTTACACAATTAATTAACTATTTATTTAAATGCCAGGTATATCTTCCATCGGCATGCTATTGCGAAAAAATCTTTTGTACTTTTACTCTTGTTACTTCTTTTCTACCATTAATGTATTAACAAACTACGACTGACAGCGAATTAATATTCTATAACGTTTATAAGTCTATACGTTCGCTGGCGACTCTTTGTTAGATTATAGATATCTTATTAGAGTGGTTACGTATGTTTTCGAAATAATATAAATAAAACAAATTTAATTTAGTATAACATTTAATGTTTAAAGTTTTACGAGCCTTTATTGGTGAAAATATGACACCGTTTAAAATAAACACAAATTTTAATAAAATAAAAAAAAAACAGGTTTGCCAACTTAAACAACTTAGCCGTGCGTATATAATACGAAAAGGAAAAAAAATTAATTTTCCAAACTAATATTTTCACTTACTAAAATTTATTACAACGAATCCACATTCTCTTTGCTTTGCATAACTCATCATCGTCTAATTAAAAAGATGATTTTTTTACGACACCGCAAAACATATTACCATCGTTTTGTTCTCTCTACCCACTACAGAAATTGTTCAGAGGAGGCCATGCAGGACAAATCTGATCTCTGAGAAGATACTTGTAATATCATCGTTAAGAGCAGTGCGCGAATTATATAAAAATCAAGAAAGAACCAGACCTAGCAATCACCGTTTTTGAAGAGCAGTATAAAATAATGACAAGTGCTTTTCTGGAAATGTTTGCTGATACTTAATCTTCCAAGCCACTTTTTGCCATTTCTATTTTTGTGAAATGTTTATTCGAAAAAGCAAATAATTGCTTGCAATCTGTCTCAAGAATAGTCTCAGAAACATATGAAAAAGTATAATGTACATGATTTGTGTAGTTTGAGAAATAGAGAACGAAATTTCTTAGTACACCTCACTTTCATTTTACGAAAAAAAGACTTATACTTGCGTCTGCCATGCCTCGTTTGTTGTGTAGGTGATGAAACTATTGGAAAACTTTTACAAAATTTTTTTTATGCCTTTACGGAGCTAAGGCTCAGTTGAGTGAGAATTACATTTTACTACTTTTCTGTAGTCACACTGAGACTCTGCTTTGAAAGTTTTTGAAAATAAAAAAATTTTTTATTACAGCATTGTATTAGTGTTACTTATGAAAATATATTTTGCCTCTTGTTGCCAAATTTGTAAGCGAGCAAATGTGAATGTTATGTGCATCGAGAATGATACTCTGAATGGTGCATCAGTAGGTTAATTAAAATTAAATTAAATGTATTGATGCCTTGTCTGTAATTATAATTACCTCAAGTGTACAATAATCTTTGGTAACAAATTTTTGTTGTATCAATAGGCTAAATGCTTGTCAACTAGTCAGGCCTTATTACATTTTGAAAGAAAAAAATGGAACATTTACGGAAATCTGAAAAATTACTTTAATTAATGAAATATTCTTTAAACTTTCATATTTCTTGGAGATTTTGTAAGTACTAAACTTGGTTAAATTAGAAAAACAATAAATTTTCATACACATGAAAGAGCTTTGTGAATAAATCATATATTCAAATACAATGATTTTTTAAATTGAAAATAAAAAATTTTATATTAAAATGACTTTTTATAACTTTAATATTTTTTTCATTCATGCGTAATACTACTTCGTTTGTAAATATCAGATTTATTTAGGAATTCGCTGTTTATATTTTTAAATAAAGTTTTGTCTTTTAAGGAAATATGAATTACATTTTAATGAGTTTATTGCAGAATTATTAATTATGACACTTTAACATTAAAGTTTGTATAGTAAGTTTGCGATTAATCTGTCTTTCTCTAAAATTATTATCGAATTATTTTATTGAATTATTAAAATATTTTGTTTCTCTTTTGATAAAAAGAATTCATATTTGTAATTTATTTTGATATTGTTAAAATAATTAAATGGTAAAACTAAGTCAAAACGATCTTATTGTAAATAAATGAAAAATATCATTTTTATTTCATGTCGCAACTACTTACAGTCTTTAAATTTCAAAGTTTTATGTGTAAATACGTGAATTCCATAAACCCTTTTATTTAAATACTATTTCCATTTATAATGGATAATTTTTAGTTTCTACATTACTGTTGAGTACGGCTGCAAGTTTTGTTTTGCTAAATAAATAATATATTTTATTACGATTTATTAGTATTTACAAAATTAGTGGGAGTTTATTTATTCTGATATAGATTGAAAATTTAAATAACATGCAGAGAAGTAAATAAGTATAAAGCTGAACAAAACTTGTATAAGATAGAATAAGGTACACACTAATTTTAATATAATTTTTGAGAACTTTGTAAATAAAATATTTAAGACAAGTGCGTAATTTTTTTACTATGTAAACAATAATATTTCTTATTACGCACTGTAGAGAATACCTAAAAAAATATAGTTTATAAATTTTAATGGAACAATATTTTGCTGCTATATTTGTATCTTAAAATTTAATAGATTGTATAAAACTTTATTATGTAAAAACTAAAATTGGCTTATTTGTATCCTTTTCACTTCATTCAGTCCTATAATAATACTCTACTATCTGTAAATCCATCTATATAAACCTGTTATCAAACAGATTCTGAGGTTATTTTCAAATAAACTGAAAAACTAAGCTAATAATACACATTTTTTATAAAAGAAAATCTTGAACTCTTGTACATCTATCTTTGAGGGATTCTGGCCGAACGAGCCTCCTCAGTTTCAAAATCATGGAATCCTGTTGGCCGATTCCAATACAAGGTTAATGGTTACACTCGAATTGCCCAATGAGATAGCAGGATTTTCAAACTGAGGAGGCACGTTCGGCAAGAATCCATCACAGCGAATCCACATTGCATGCTCTATGTGCTGAGTACTTGTAGACTTCTCCGTTGATTGGTTGAGCTTTATCAATGAACCAATCAGCGGAGAAGTCTACAAGTACTCAGCGCATAGAGCATAGAGCATGCAATGTGGATTCGCTGTCAAGGATCGGTGTACACCCATCTTTTGTGGATTCTTGCTGAATGTGCCTGCTCAGTTTCAAAATTCTGCAATCTCATTGGACAATTCGAATGTAACCATTAACCTTCAATTGGAATCGGCCAACGGGATTTCAGGATTTTGAAACTGAGGAGGCACGTTCGGCAAGAATTCCTCAAGGATGGGTGTACAAAGAATAAAAAACTATTGCAGATAGTGTAAATACCAATTCATATAATTTACGTACAATATATTTAGGTATCTATAATTAATATACTTTACATTCTTAGAATTATGTTTTGGCAACTTTTGATATTTTAATGTTGGCAATAGGCGTAAAGAAATTCGTTCGAAAATTGCATAATTTTGAAATTCGTCGATCGTTAAGATTCAAATTCGCAGAAAGTATTATTTTCTACTTTAGTGCAGTTCCTGCAATTAGACAGTAAAAAGGCATTTGAGCAGTAAATCATAATAAACTTATTTTAAGTACGTAAATTCTAATTATGTGATCGTTTTGTTTTCTGAATTAAAAATTACAAATAAATCGTACATATTGCGACTTTGAAAATATTGTGTATTATAATACTAAAAGTAATACCAATAATATATTACGCACCATGGGAGGAAAAAACTTGGACAGTCCACAGCTCGTGTAAATTGTACACGAGCTGGGAGCTGGCCAATTTTACTCCCGTGTGCGTATACTATTTTTCGCCATACTCGGACCGAAAACACCACATTCCCGTTTTTGAGCCGGGCGGGAATGTGGATTTTCGGCCAGGGTATGGCGAAAAAGTCGTTTTTTTTCTATTTAATGACAATTAAATATTTATGTATAAATTTTCATAATCTATTTTTGAATATATCCTTTTTAATTTCTAGTTAAGATTTTGTAAGTTTCAATAATAAGGAATATTTGGCAATCATGTTAAAGTCTCATGAGATGATATCTCTGATAAAGTTTGATGGATTATTGGAAGAAATACAAAAAAAAGATGATTTTGAATATCGAGTAAGAATAACATTAAAGGCAATAGAAGATGCTTTGCCATTTAATGTAAATAGCGAACAAAAGAATTCACAAGAATCAATAAAACTAAGAAAAGAAGCAGATGAGTTATTTACTAAAGAGAAAGGCAGAGTCAAGCTAATGATGAATGCATTAGAATTGTATTCTAAAAGTATAGCAAGAGCAGAAACATCATCTATAGCATTAGCTCAAACTTATGCAAATAGATCTGCTCTCTTATTTAATTTACTTAAATATGAAGAATGCATAAGGGATATTGAGAGAGCATTGAAACTTAGTTATCCTGGTCATTTAAGAGCAAATCTACTATGTAGAAAAGCTAAATGTTTAAAAATTTTAGGCAATATTGAAGCTGAAAAAATTTGTGAAGAAGCAAGAGATTGGCTAGCAGATTTAAATTTAACTGATGAGAAAAAAGAAAAACTTGAAAAAAAAATAAATTACACTACTCAAGTTTTAGGATCCCAAAAATTTCAGTTGAATGATGATACTAAGGCTTTGAATATAAACTTACCTAAGATTACACCTCATAAAAAATTTACTTTCGCATCTGATGCTATTGATATAAAATATAATGAGGATCGAGGCAGACATTTGGTTGTGAATCGAGATGTTGATCCCGGAGAAATCCTTATTTTTGAGAAGCCATATGCATTATTTATAGATGGTATTCGTATTTACACACATTGTTCACATTGTTTTACTAGAACATGGGATAGCATTCCTTGTGATCGCTGTGTTCATGCTATGTATTGTTCTGAAAAATGTAAAGATGAAGCTTGGGAAAAATATCATGATGTTGAATGTCCAGTTAAAGAACACCTTTTAGGCATGGGTATGAACGAATTAGGATCGTTTTGTGTTAAACTTGCTGCATTGGCTGTGAGAGAAAATAATGGCATCAAAAAACTTAAAGAAAAGTTAAAAAAAGTTGATAATTGTAAAGGTAATAGAAAGATAACTATATACACAAAAAAGATACTTAGAAACACTATAATATAATAATGTAAATATTATTTTACTTTTTGTTTTATAATTATTAACAGCCTTATTTTAGAAGATGTTATTATATAAATCATTCTATTTTCACTCTAACATTTTTACTTTAAATATTTTAGATTGTTTCATAAGAAGTTTCTCAAAGAATGGATTTTATCATAGCGATGAATATGTACCTTTATATAGTCTTAAAACTCATGAAAATAAGAGAAAACAACATGAAATTATGTCTTTTGTATTAAATACAGCTGTTTCATTATCTTGCATATTTTTATATACATCATTCTTTGGAAATATTGCAGATAAAAGTATATCTGCCTTACATGAAAATGATGATGCCATGTTTTTTGGTAAATTAATAGCACTGCATTATATGTCAATTCCAATTAACAGTTATGAGGTGATTATGACCTATAATATTTTTAATTCTATAAAGTATTTCATGTGTAAAAACTACCAATATTCTTTCATAGTTTTATGAACTTTATGGAGAAGAGTATAATAAAATTGGTTCTATGATTGGTGCTGCTGCAAGTCTTATTAATCATAGTTGTAATCCAAATATAGGTAGATGTTCAGTTTTAAAAAATAATACAGTGCAGCACATGGTATATGCATTAAATCCTATTAAAAAGGGCTCAGAAGTAAGTTTATAGTATAAAATAGGTATACTCTTAAGAGAACTTTTTTTGACAAATATAAATATTTTTAAGGTATTGGATGATTATGGCTATCATTTTGCTTTTTCACCAAAATCAGATAGACACAAATGTGCAGAACATTACTTTTTTAAATGTAACTGTCAGGCTTGTGTTGAAATTTGGCCTTTAATTGGAAATTTACCATCCATACTTGTAAAGTTTTCATTTTTTTATATTCATTTTTATTATATATTTTCAAAAAATAATGTTTTTATTACTTGTTCTCCTTAGTCGATTGTCAAAGAAAAAATAATGCTAGTTGATATTTCAAGAGCAATCATTCGTAGCAAAAACCATCAAAGGACTATTTTTGATATAGGACTAGATAAGTATCATGGAAACAAAGCAGATATTTTAAAATGTTTAGCACGTTCAATTTCTATTCTTTCTGGAAGTACCAAAAAGCCAAGTAAAGAATATTATGAGTTGTTAGAACTTTTTAAACAAGCATTTAATCATATTTATGGAAATAAGTTTGAAATTCGTATATTTTAAGCACATTTTGAACTCAATTTTATTATAAATTCCAATATTTATGAAAAAATAATTAAAAATAATACATTACTTATTTATATGCACAAATAGTACATTTCGACACGGGTGGGGAAGTCGATTATTTAGCTGGTGTGACTTTTTGCACGAGCGAAGCGAGTGCGAAAAAGTCACACCACCTAAATAATCGACTTACGCACTAGTTTCGAACGGTATTTTATACCACAAGCGCCGAAAAATCATACCAAAGTTGTGATTTTGAGGTTAGAGTGGTATAAATATTGTTTATAAAATTATTTATGAACAAAAATCTTATCATAGACATGATCAATATTTTTACAAAAAAAAATATATATATATTATATATATAAAAACATTTTTTTGAAGTAGTATTTTTAGTCAATATATTATTAAAATTATTTTTGTATTAAATTGTAATACATGGGTTTGTACAAATATACAAGTGGATATACATATAATTACTTATCACAAATTTTCTTCATAAATAAAATACAATAATTATATAGGGTACTTAGTATTACTTATTTTAATAATTCGTTTAATTATATATATATCATACCAATACCAATCATTCAGTATAACTAGTTTACAATGTATATTTTTTAATTTTTAACACATACAATTTTATAATAAAACTAATATTTAACTTTTCTTATTGTATAACATTAAATTATTAATTTATGAATTTTCTTTTAAATAAACTAGTTGAATTTGCATTTTTCGTTTTTATGAAATATATTGTTTTTTATGTAAAAAGCTATTTAACAGAAATATACATTTGTATAATAATTTCTTATTTTGACTACCTATAAGAGATAATAAAAGTATCACTATATACTTCAAGTTCCAAAATGTATAAATCTAATGAACATATGAGAATTTAAAATAAAATTAAAATCTGTTTTATTATATAATTAACTATAATTTTGTGATAAAATAAATTAATTAACAATGACATTTGTACTTATTATTTACTTATTATTAATTCAATATTTCTTACTTTAAACATTTTGCAGTATTGTGTTTTCCATACTTGTTCTGAATTTAATTACAAGGAATAAGTGAAGCGTTTGTTATCAAAATATTTTAGCATACCTACTAAATTACTAAGCGGTTCGACAAAATTTGAATTTATATTTAATCGTAATGTAAAACAATTATGCAAACGTGCAAAAATCGGTCTTTGCACAGATTGTACGGAAAAATGTTGTACGCGACACCTGCGCTCAGCTTTATCTCATCGACTCTTCGAATTAATCTTCTTCCTAGTGATTACGTAATGTACTATTAACAGATCTATTATATTTGAAATTTGTTGAAAAGTTACTCAGTCTTTTCGTAAAATGAATTAAAATTACAATCCATGATACTGACACTCGCGTTAACAAATTTCCGTAGTGTACATTTTATAATTACACGAGGAAATAGTATATTACTAACGCGGGCGGAAGAGGATTATTTACCTCATGCAACGTTTTTCGGCCGAGCGAAGCGAGGTCGAAAAGTCGCATGAGGTAAAAATTCTCTTACGTCCACGTTTCAGTAACGTATTTTTCCGTCCGAGGCCGCAAAATGACATTTAAGATGGCATTTTGAGGTTAAAGGGCGGAAAAAATTATTATTTTTACTTTGTCATTTTCTCTTTTAACAGATGATTTTAAAAGATAATTAAATGAGAAACTTGATTAGCGTATGTACAAATATGTCGCAGCTGTTTCTGCGAAGGAAAAAATAAACGGTGCTTATAGAAGCTTCCAGTAGAATAACGCACAAAGCAGAGGAACAGTCGGAGCTCGGAACGTTATCATCTTCGCGTAATCTACAAGGACAACGAGGGTCGGAGTCAGCTCAGAGGAAGCCGTGGCCGGTGACGACGGCGGGTATGAATCCCTCGCGGCCGTCGCGCGCCCGCACCCAGAACCAGTCCGAGTCGGCGTAGTCGCCGAGCAGCACGACGACCTCGCCCTTGGCGACGCCGAGCGCGTCCGCGAGGCCCCGGCCCTCGTAGTCCTCGCGCACGAGCAGTAGCGTGTGCCGCGCAGTGCCTCCTTCGCCGCCGCCGCCGTCGCGCGGGGTCTGCGTGCTCGCCGCCGCGCGCAGGTACAGCCGGTCGACGCTGCGCTCGCCCGCGCCGGCCCCGCAGCGCGTCGACGCCGACGACGAGGTCGTGGTGGTGGTGCTGGCGGTCGTGATCGAGTCGCGGGGCACAACCGACATCGTGCGTCGCGAGCGACCTGACACGCGCTCGCGGTTGCCGGCCCCGCACTCCGAGCGCGTGTCTCCGCGCAGCTTCTCCGTGTCCGTCAGATTACCTGAAATTTATATTTATAAATATTACTTGTAGGTTGTACATGGATGCTTTCAAAAGAAACTTGGAATATTCCCGAGTATCTTACTTATTTTTACTATACTGGGGGGGTAAACCCACTGGGGGAAATCCACTGCCGCTGTATTTGTGTTTATTTTGGGTGCCTATTAGACGTGCGTTCCCTTGACGTATTATTGCAACGTTGCGTACGCACTCTGTCTAGAATTTATGATTGCTACTAGCTGACCTTGAAACTATTGCACAAAGTTAAACAATGAGGATACAGTGCTTTCAATATTCACCAAAAAGCACTGGTTTGTTTTTACGAATTTATTTCTTTTTTATAATTGAAGAGCCAGAAAGAAGAAAAGACGTGTAATCCATATCACACGGATACAAATATAATTTGAAAACACACAAAGATTTTATATTTCAAGATATGAAAGAGCGTATAAAAAATACGTCTTGTTGGGCCACTTATGGCACTAGTATCATAATATACTAATACGTACGTATGTACATCCGAGGGAAGTTGATTCTTTCCGAACGTGCCTAGTCAATTTTAAAATCCTGCAATCTCATTGAACGATTCCAATTTAGGGTTAATGTTTACACTTGAATTGTCCAATGGGATTGCAGGATTTTGAAATTTCCCGGCACGTCCGGAAAGAATCAACTTCCCTCGGGTGTACATCCGATAATAAATACCTAAAGGCCTGGGAAAGACATCGGTGGAGTCCTCCCAACACGGTCCGCGCGTCTGCTGGGGCAGTATGCCGAGGGGTAGACAGGCCGCGTAACCGACGTAGCCCTCCTGGCCGTGGGGCGTCTGCACGTAGAGCCAAGCCTGGTTCTTGAACACGGCGTTGACGACGGTGCCGAGCGGAAGTGCAATCTCAGCTTGCGTGCCGCCTTGAGTTTGATACAGCACCGAAGGGAAGGACAACACCACGGGAATATTCGCCGGGCTCTCGATCGACGCCTGTAAATACCGTTTGCGTAAGGGTACGATTATAATACAGGTCTTGATTATTCGTATGATGTTTTTTTTCAGTAAAAATTTATGAGTATAATAATTGTCACCTTTGTAAGGAAAGAGTCCAGATCAGCAATATCGTATCCAAAGCTACTCGGAGTTTTAGGCTTATGACTGCGTTTTGTTTTTCGATGCCTGTGTTTTTCGCGCCCGCTGAGCGTGCAATTTGAATCGCGGGTAATCAAATTAGGCTCGGAGATAGCTCTTTTTACCTTCTCTTTACTTTCGCTGCTTTCATTTGTAACTTGATGTTCGTTTTCTGGACTTTTTTCTACTTCGGTGACTATTGGCATTTCATTCAGTTCATCTTGTTCTACTAACTGTTGAGAAAAATATAGGAAAATATATTATTTAAGTACTGTAATAGATTAGTGAGTAGACTTTGAATGTACCTTTTCAATTTTATCTATTTGTTCTATCCTTTGTAAAGCAGCAATATTTGTGCTTTCATGCTTTTCTGATCGTTCAATATTTTCCTTATCTCTCTCTTTGTTTCTAGGTCCATCCGTGTTTTTGACACTTTTAATACTCTTCACACTCTTGATACTTTTAACGCTCCTCCGAAAAGCTAGCTCTTTCTCTTCGCGCTCTTCTGCTAAAATACAGGTTGATGTGGTTAGTCAAAAAATATATAGATTAATCCGCTGGGTAGGTAAAAAAACGTCAGAATCCATTTCAAAAAGGTACCAACTCACGAGTAGTGCTTTTTGATCAAGTTTAAGATATCACTATACAACTGAAGCGAAAATTTTTTTTTTATATTGTAAAATGGATTTTTTACGTGTTTAGATACTCTAACCCTTATTCTGAGGTCCACTACGCTCCCAAAGATGGAAAAGCACTACTCGTGAGTTGGTATAATCTTTTCGAACCGGCTTCCGAATTGGTACCTTTTCAGGCCAGCTTCCGAGTTGGGATCTTTTCGCAACAGACTCTGAGTTGTTACCGTCTTTTGATATATTTATATGAATAAGATGAGATACAACTGAAAGTTTAGATACTTTACCAGGATTGGTGTCCTTATCTCTCTGCGGCTCGACAATAGCCTGATGCTGCTGCTGATTGTTGAGAACCCGTCCGTGTCCGACACCAATCGCCTTCGCGTGTACAAGATTCCGATGCTGCTCGGCACACTGGCGATGTGATTGGTGCTGATGCTGCTGGCCGCGTAGAACCCAGGTGAGCGAGATTTTAGGTCTGAGAAAGCCGACGCTGCTGGGTCGCTGGCCCATGCTGGGGCTGGCCGGTGGCGAGGGCGAGTCGGCAGCGGTGATGGCGTCGTAGGGGTCTGCGGCTGGTCTGACGGGCGACGCCGGCCGCGATGGCGGCGGTACTACCGGCTCCGGGCAGTCCGCCACCAGGTCCACCGCCTGCACCGCACACTCATTTTCCTACATCAAAGAATTTCGAACGTTTTTAGCGATCTTCATTTTGTTTGCTGTAGTAATTTATTTGTAACTCGTTGCACAAGAAGTTAAATTAAAGATAAAAATAGACGAGAAGACCTGCAACCCTTTCGTTCACAGGGATGACATGCAGCAACATATAACAAAATCAATTTTTTATAAATATATTAATTATAAAATATAATATTGAATTTTTTTGGAAAAAAATAAATTTACTTTTCCTGGGTATATCAAAATGTTGATAAAATCGACAATCAAGGATCTCGAAAATAACATAGAAAAAGGTATATAAAACATTATTTAACTTATTTAAGGCTTGACAGCACTTCATTTTTCTGAAATTGTTCTACTGCTTTTAAAACCCCACAACCATCTTTCTTCAATTTCTCATCTAGTTTTTTTTTTTCTCGAGAGCTTTCTAGTGCAAATGCTTTCTCTATACAAGAGGAAATTCACAAAAAATTTACACTTTCAACCGCCTCAAAACTGGTCAAAATTTTTTTTTAAGGCACATTTTCCGGACGTAGTTTTTCTTCTTTCTTATATCACAAAGTGTACGGAAAAAATTGTGTCCAATTAAAAACGTCTTTGTGACGTACTTCTTTTTAACGGTTCACAAAAAGCCTTCCTTTTTAAACCTCAACCATTTAGCCCAGAAACGTTCTATACTCAAAGTTTAAAAAAAAAATTGAAACTAGAAAGAAAGGGGTTTCATTACCTTTTTTGAAAATTACGTTGATTCCTTCAAAAGTTATAAGAGTTTAAAAGTTGAACGTCGAAAAGGCATAAAAATACTCTCATAGTCGAGACTGCCGATTCCTGCGATTTGTGTATTTTTATGCCTGTTCGACGTTCAACTTTAAACTCTTATGATTTTTGAAGAAATCATTTTTTAATTATCAAAAAAGCAAATGAAAGCTCTTTCTTTTTAGTTTCAATTTTTATTTTGAAACCTTTTGTTAGGGTTTTCTGAGCTACTTGGCTGAGGTTTATAGAGGAAGGCTTTTTTGCTCTTTTCTTCAAAAGTTCAACCTTTAAAAAAAATGTGTCACAAAGACGTTTTTAATTGTTCACGATTTTTTTCGTATACTTTGTGGTATGAGAAAGAAGAAAAACCGCGCCCGGAAAGTGGGCCGTCAAAAAAAAAAAATTTTAACCAGTTTTGAGGCCGTTAAAAGTGTACATTTTTTGTGAATTTCCTCATATATGCGCGCGCGCGCGTGTATATCTGGCCCGGGATCGAACATTTCTATGCTATTTTTTGGTAAGTATAAAATTCATACAAATACCCGTTTAAGGTGGCTCCGGCGTTTTTTTTAAAACATAAGAATCAAAAAATCAAAATCTGAATTGGAAGGTGAAATCTCAAGCTATTTAATGGCGTGTATCTCGAGTAGGGTCACCGAGTAAATGAAAAAGAAAAAAAAGTTTGAAAATCGTACTTTTATTACAGGCTTTTATGGGAGAGTACAGTTTTCAAGTATTCATTTTCTTGGTACAAGTTCAAAAAACATAAGTTCTTGAAAAATTTACTTGTAAATAACTGTTCATCATCTATAGTATACAATGATGTATTGAAAAATAACGATCGCCGACAAAACTTCGAAGAAATCTTTACGTATAAAATGAAAAGCCGCTCTTCCTGTGTATAAGATATATCTATATACACTCCCAGGGCCGTAGTACTTGATCAATAGTCATGAATAACTTTTTTATCTTTTATATTGTAGGGTGCTTAAATACTCAAGAGATACTTTATAACTTACTATTAACTGTTTTTATTGCAATTTGATCGATTCTCTAAGTAAAAATGCAATGCACCCTAAAGAGCCTCCCAATGATACGGCCCAGCGCGCTGGAGCCACCTTAAATCATGCGATGATCTTCTTGCTATCGATAAGAAAGGGTGCTGCTGATAAGGTAGACTTACTTTGCACATTAGTCCGAAGATAAAACCAATTACTCAATCTTACTAACAATCAAGATAATATTACAATAAACTAGGCTGGTTGCACCAAACCCAGCTGTCTATGTAAAAAAACTTTTGTGCATATGCGGCACGATCGTTACTACTCAGGAAACTCTTATATCTTCGCTGTTGCAAAAATTGTTACACTGAGAGAAGAATATTGTTACTGTTAACATATTTATCTATTTGAAATACAACTATTTGACATGTTTAAGAATAAAATGTGATATTGTAATAGTTATAATATCTATATTAACTAATAAAAATATTCAGATTTGAAAGTAGTTGATGGTAGAAGTTCTTGTAAATTATAGTTTTTGAATCTAATAGACAATTTTCTACCAGGATGATGTTGTTATATAACAAAAAGGTTTGAAATAACCATTTCAAACCTTTGAAATAAAAAGGTAAACCTTTGGAGTAAAAAACTCCATTTAGTTTTTTACTCCAACGTTTCGGATATTTTTATTGTTTATGTCCCTCATCAGGATAAACAATAAAAATGTCCGAAACGTTGGAGTAAAAAAAATGATGTTTTTATTTCAAACGTTTTTGTTATAAAACATCATTCTGGTAAAAAATTGGCCATTAGATTAAAAAACTACTATAATAAGCATTTGTAACTATTAAAATATCAATGTTCTCAAGTAACATATTGAAATTGTTTATGAGAACATGGTAACTTAACTGTTAACATGGCATTATAACTGTTACAATGCCTATAATATTTGGTCATATATAAACATACGCATGTTAACAGTTACAATGCCATGTAACAACATTAACAGTAAACAAATCCTTTTCTCAGTGTACCATTCAAATACTAAATATTATTTTCGCCATACCCCGGCCGAAAGTACCACATTCCCTCTCGGCGCAAAAACAGGAATGCGGTATTTTCGGCCTGGCTATGACGAAAAATAGTATACGCACCACGGGAGTAAAATTGGCCAGCCCACAGCTCGTGTAAATTGCCACCCGAGCTGCACCTCGCCTTCGGCTCGGGTGGCAATTTACACAAGCTGTGGACTGTCCAAGTTTTTTCATCCCATGGTCCGTTATATACTATTTTGTACCGCAAGTACGATTTTCGCGTTTCTCGAACCTATTAATCGAGCCGAAAGCGACCGCTTACCGACCAGCGGGCGCTTTTCGATTTTTACCGCCGGTACGGCGAGCAGCGGGCGCTTTTCATTTTTTAGCGCCCGCTACGGCGAACAGCGGGCGATTTTGATTTTTTACCGCCCGCTACGACGAGCAGCGGGCGCTTTTCAGTTTTTACCGCCCGCTGGTCGGCAAGCGGTCGCTTTCGGCTCTATTAATAGGTTCGAAAAACGCGAAAATCGTGCTTGCGGTACAAAATAGTATATTGTGTACCAAGGGCGTAAAGTGGTCCTTTTTAGACCGAGTGGGAAGTTTGCAGTACGAGTCGAAGGCGAGCAGCACGAGCCGTAGACGAGTACTGCAATCACACGAGGTCAAAAGGCCCACTAAAAGCCCTTGGTGCACACCATATTTTTTGTGACACAGGTATTGATTTTCGCGTTTTTTCACTTAAAACGGGAAACAACATCAACGAATTTCTGTTACACCAACTACCCCACTTACATTTTGGTTTCAATTTATTTCAACATATTTCAAATCGGTTATCTATGTTTTCGGCGCGGACGGTGGCGCCATCTCCACGTTTTTCATACCAACTGACCGTTGGACCGTTACGCTCGAATGCGCTGCTTTTCTTTAGTTCAAAAATATAGTTGAGCGGACGTGTACTAGCGACGTATATAATTCGACAGTATTAGAATATTGTTATAAAAGTAAAGTACTATTTAAATTAGTAATTAGTATTTAGTATTTAGAAGTTTTAATTTTTCCTGAACGATGAGTGAAAGTGATATTGAAGAATACGCGCAGTGCACGCCGCCTGAAATTTGTAATCTCGCAGAAATCGATCGTTGGATTTATTACCAACTAAATCTAAAGTTCTTTATGAAAAATCTTACAACGATTTTGTGGAATGGAAAAAAGTATCAAAAGTAGAGTCATCATCAGAAAGAGTGTTAATAGCATATTTTGGAAAGCTAAGTAAACAATTTAAACCGTCAACTCTGGTCGCAATATTCCATGCTAAGGACAACCATAAAATTATATGAAAAAGTGGATATTAGCAAATATCTTTCTCTAACTGCTTTTTTGAAAAAGTTTTCCACTGGATACATTCCAAAAAAATCTAAAGTTTTTACGACTGAGGAAATCAATACATTTTTAACAGAAGCACCTGATGATAAATATCTTCTTACTAAAGTGAGTACTACTATTAACCATTTTACAATTTATTTATATACAATTCAAAATAATAATTACGGGTGTACATTTTAGGTTGTATTAATTTTTGGAATTTGCGGTGCATGTCGTAAAGATGAGTTAACAAAAATAACATTAAAGGATATTGAAATTCATGGAGAAATAATGCTTATAAAAATACCAAACACTAAAACATCAAAACCGCGTTCTTTTACTATTCCTGCTAATTTTAGTCCGATAGTAAAACAATATCAAAGTTTTCGTCCACGTAAAACTAGTACGGACAGATTCTTTATAAACTATAGGAATGCCAAATGTACTGTACAACCCGTCGGTAAAAACAAGTTTGGTTCGATACCCAAAGAGATTGCTTCGTACTTACAGCTTCCAGATATTGATTTATATACTGGGCACTGTTTTCGCCGTACTTCTGCAACCGTACTTGCAGATTCTGGAGCGAACATTACTACAGAAGAGACACGGAGGGTGGAAGTCAAGTGCGGTTGCAGAAAGTTATATCGAGGAATCTATAACGAATAAATCAAAAATAGGAAATATAATATCTTCAGCAGTCAATCTCTCGGTAACTGATTCTAATAATTCAAATAAATCCGAAGAGCCTCCGATAAAGCAGTTAAGATTAGACTCTGTTGTAGCTAGTACTAGTAGTACGAGTATGTCTTCAGTACAAATGCAGACTTCAAATGAGAAGAAATTTTTTAATTTTGATAATTGCTCAAGTATAACCATTAATTATTATGGAAAATCTGATTAATGTAATAAGATTGTTTCTTATATGAATGTATATTGCTAGCTCATAACATTATATTTTATCAATAAGTTGTGTATTATTTATACGTTACAAATTAGATAGTAAAATATTAAATTAATCTAAAAAAAACTAAAATTTGTAATTATTAAAAACATAAAAAGTACATTAAAACATGTAATTAGTAAAAGTAAGACACGCGGATAAAGAAATAGTTATTTTCGATACAAGTGTGCGAAGTGAGTCATTCTCGCACGGGTGTAGTTTGTCGCCCGAGCGAAGCGAGGGTGACAAAAACATCCGTGCAATGATGACCCTTTTCGGTCACGTGTATCGAACTCTATTTTTTTTAACGGAGTGTGTGAAACTAGCCTTGTTGTTTGTTTTGCGTGCGCGAAGTAGCTGTTTCTCGCACGGCGTGCGCGAAAGTAAATTGATCTGCGCATGCGCGACTGTCGCGCACGCCGTGTGTAAAACAGCTACTTCGCGCACGCAAAACAAGTACAAGAAGGCGAGTTTCGCACACTCCGTTAAAAAAAATTAAAAGAACGATTATTGAAAACGGTTACTTTTGCACCCGCTTCGGCTACTTTTGCGCCCGCTTCGGCTACTTTTGCGCCCGCTTACCTACTTTTGCGCCCGCTTAGCTACTTTTGCGCCCGTTGGTCTAAAACCGTTCACTTTTAGCCCTACTTTTAGGTTTAAAAAACGCAAAAATCGTGCCTGTGTTACAAAAAATAATGTTCGCACCGCGGACGTAAAACTTTACGCCCATGGTACGAAAAGTACTATTTATAATAATGTGCTTCCAAAATAGTAGATTATGTACCAAGGGCGCGAAACAGGGGATTCTGGTACGAGTGTGACTGTCAAACTCAAACGAGTCACAAGAATCCCCTGAGCTGACCCATGGTGCATATACTATTTTTTGACCCTTCAAGTGCGAAATTCGATTTTTTATGTCTGTTTAGCGGATGCAAAGTGCCGGATTCACGCCCGCTAAACAAAATCGAATTTTGCGCGGCGCTAATAAAAAAATAGTATACGCATAACATGGGCGCTAGGTGACGCCCTGCGTAATGTACTATTATAGGTCTAGCTCGTCTACAATTGATTGTACATTGAGTTAAAATTACAAATACTTGTGGTTTAATATTCTTATACTGTATAGTAGTCTCGTTATAGATGGATATAATATGAAGATTATTAAAATCTTTGAAAAACATATTGAATCAACGTTTTAGACAATTTTTGACATGTAACATTTCCGAAGTTAATTAAAAATTGCAAAAGTAACGGTATTTTATTTCGATACAAACTGTATACAGTCTCTGTTACTGCGGTAAATACAAAGCAAATATTGATAAAATAAACGTATACCGAGAAAATAAATATCTCTATGCAGTTATCTACTGGATGTATCCTAGTAAAATATAAGAGTAAATTCTGCTCAATAGAGGGATAGTAAATAAGGAAATACATAAATTTAAGTAAGATACAGAACTTGTGCATCCATTACTTAAATAAATTTTATAGTTTAACATTGCACTATAAAAGCTAAAATATTAGCTTTGAAACGTCGACGGAATGTGCCATTTCAATTATA
This sequence comes from Torymus aiolomorphi, assembly GCA_036365515.1. Classification (NCBI taxonomy): domain Eukaryota; kingdom Metazoa; phylum Arthropoda; class Insecta; order Hymenoptera; family Torymidae; genus Torymus; species Torymus aiolomorphi. The sequence goes on along the minus strand of CM070873.1, from coordinate 217,800,188 downwards.
TCTATGAGGAAATCAATAAAAGTTTTTATATTTTCAATAAGGTTTTAAAATCATTAAAAATTATGTTGAGGCATGCACATATTCCGCGCATTGTACTTCTATATAATAAAAATAATTATTAAAAATGACAAAATGACTCTACTCTAGATTTATCATTTAATCAAAAAGAGTCGTTAAAAGAGTCGTACGTAATTTTTTAGTTACAGAAAATGAACTGTTTCACTTGTATTAAATTTTTTATTTTATTTTTCTTGTATTTACGATTCTTTCTCATTCGATAATTCATTCTTGAAGCAGGACCTTTCTCAAAATTTTTTCGGTAATAATTTTCATGTTGAAAAAACTATTACAAAGTCTTTTTTAGCGTTTGGCCAATGCTCTGGTAAATTATATATAAGTTATAGATGTACAAAAATCAAGTACGACAGGCGTACCAAAAAAAATTGCGAATTTTAGCTAACAGAAAGTGGCAAACCTTTGTATCTTTCCTCCCACATCTTTAAAATACTTTGATGATCTTTTTATACACATAAATTGTGTGCAATTCCGTTGAAATATTGAGCCCCAGTGAAATAAAAAAGTCATCGAGCCCGGGCCGAAATGTCGCATCAAGCCGGGAGTGGGAGGTTGGGTAGAAAATAAAAAAAATAAAAAAGTATAAAGACGATATAATCCCTCTGCACCGTTACAGGGGAATCCAGCAGCATAACAAACGAGCGCTCTCGGCGATTCGACTGCGTCGCCGGTGGTGCGCGGACGGCCGGAGCGGCGCGGCGGCTCGCACGGACACCGCGTCGCCGGATCGCGCATATACGCGTGAAATTTACGAATGCATCTCGACTTGTGCCTCGGCGAAATTTACGCACCGCTTCTCCCGATGCACGCGGCTGATATAACGACAAAGGGCCAGCGCTTTATACGCGCGCACGCGCGCGTCCGAGCTCACGTCGTGAGACTTTTGCATTGCGTTCCGAGACGCGAACGTACTTCAAACGTGCAGAAGCTCGCTGAATAGTGGTATATACGTGCATTTAGCTTCTACAAATGCTTGAATTTTACAATAATGTACATTTTTAAATGTGTCTTCATTAAATGGACGAAAATTCTTTAGATATATGACTATATTTTTAAATTTTTATCAAGCGTACAACAGCATTGCATGTAATTTCGGATAAGCTTAATCTTTGTGCCCTTTGAAATCCTTGCATTTGCATTATACAATTTGAATGAAAATTGATATGAATTATAACCGGTTTTTAAGCGGGGCTTTGGTCATTTTACTTGATAAAATGTGGTTAACAAGACGTTGGTGAAACAAGGGTTAATGATCGCTTCATTAATTTTGGTTGTACTTTGAAGATAAGTGGAGGTTGAAAATTTGAAGTTACAGTTTAAGGACTAAAGTCAATGAGCAGAAAATATACTTTGTTTATTACCGCATGATGCGTTCAGTATAAACAGCTTTTGTTTCGGACATCACTCAAGATGTGTGTGGGTATGTGGGTGGGTGTGTGTGTGTATGTGTAAGTGTGTGATAAAATAATAAATTGAATAAGTATATATATTTAAATACTAACGTAATTGTTATAGAGAAAAAACTACAGAAAAAAGAATAATACAATTTATTTTATATTTACTGGATTATTTATCGGTACGGCAAGTAACTAACGAGTTCGAATTAAATTCTACTTTCTAAATAAGTGCATTTCAAAGCTCGTAGCAAGTGTTTAGGACACGAGTTGTTCCAATAATTTAGAGCTAATGAGCTGCTACGGGGTTGCCAAAGTGCGTATGGGATGCCGTCACATATTTTCCATTCGCGGTCACCAGTTCAGATTTATGATTATAAATTGTGATTACAAGTTAGAGTTTGCATGATTGCTTTTTAAATTCTCGTATAATGTTAGTATCGAATTCTTAGTATTACATTACAAACAAATTCTTTTAAACGCATGATTCAAATATCAATATTTCAGTTTGAACATTTAATAAATAATTCGTTTAGTATTAAAATTATTTTAGGATAAAATTAACGATGAAAAGACAACGCTTCCTTCCATAATATAAAGATATATAAATTATTGTTTCATACAAAACAAAACTTTATAAAAAATTTGTATCTCCTATAATTATTACTGAAAAGACCATAAGATCCAAAGGATTAGTTGTTTAACGTGGAAAAATAAAAGCGAATAAACGTTGGAAACGAAGCTTGATGGATAGACCTGCAATTTCGCCGTGGCTGCGCAATTAGTTAGACTAATGGTACTTGCGTCGGTGTATACGAAAGTCACGATCTCGCATTTACCTGGATGCCAAAGGATACCTGAAAAACAGCTTTTTCTCTGATTCGTCATGAAAATTAATTTTTTCTTTGAATAATTTAAGACGCGCTCACTGTTAATGTTTATTATCAAGGACAATGTTGTATGTCAGAGTATAAATTTAAAAGTCCACGAATTATGGTATTAAGAGCACAGTTATATGTAACTAATGCACCAATAGTACATTTTGTATAAAGTAATCATGATTCCTATAACATTAAAATAAATAAATATCTAGTATATCTATAACTTTTGTAACCACATTATTTTGAGCAAAAACTGTGTGTAAGTTTATTTAAGATAAAAAACTTTCTCCACGTTCAGTAATTTTGATTTAAGACTTTTTCTCCAAACGATTAGCGTCAACATAGAATGATAAAAGAATCGACGTACTCAAGATCTGATCTTTTTGCGCGAAATTGCCGCATTCCGCGCATTAGTTTCGAATCTCCTCTTCGATCTACCTACTGCGTTGAATATCGCAGCGTGTATGTACGTTGCTTCGAATGCTATCTCGATTTGTCGAGGAAAAGCCTTGTACACTACGCGCGCAGTGTTTTTGTTAAGGGATCTTGTAAAATGCATACTTAGTAGCTGTTAACAGGCTGCTGTAATGCAATATGGAAATCGACGAAAGATGTTTGCAGCTACTTTTTTTTTGATAATTTTAAGTGCTTATATTTCAAATTTATGTATTAATGTATATTTAAAATTAGCTAAATAGATGAAAATGAAGTAGTTAATTGAACACGTTCATTTTATTGGAAAATATATTTTTCAAATTGAATTCCTTCTTTTTTTTAACGGAGAGTGAACTCGGTAAACTCCATAAAATTTTTATTTCATATAATGTCAACAGATAAATTTAAAATTTTAAAATAAAAAAGTAGTTGAGATTTCGAACGTTACACAGCGAATGAAATAGCGACTTTCGAGTTTCCAATTTCAGTTACGATTCGTCGAAATTGTTTCAGAGATACTTACTATAATGTCTGTGAGAACTGAAGTCATACCTACAGTTATTTTCAGTTTTTTTTTGTCATATTAAATACCTTAGTCCGCCTACATCTAAAAATACCAAAAATTGGTCTTTTCTTTTTCTACGTTATGCATGCGAAATAAACCTCGCGAAGGTCGTTTCGACAGATTCTCCTCCTCGGCGACGAGCGTACAAATCACCTTATCCTCGTACATGTGCGTACCAGCAACGGCGAACGCCTGGCTGGAGGACTAGACCTCACGACGACAGGCAAATCCTCCAAAAGAAAGAGATTGCGATAAGCGCGCGCAGAAAATAATGAAGAAAGCTACTGTGATAAGGCGTAAAAGCCAAAACGGAGAGGCGACGAAGGAGAGAGAAGAAGAAAACGCGGAGGCGAAAAAGGAGGAGCGTGGAAAGGAGTTCTCTCCCTCGCTCTCTCTCGCTCTCCGGATCATGCTAATGAAATTCTCAAGATACCTATCTTGGCAAGAGAGAGAGAGAGAGAGAGAGAGGGAGAGAGAGAGAGAGACACTGTATGCACGGCATGCAGCCACGAGTAGCGGCAGCGTGGGGGCATTTAGCTACCGTGGTTTCTTCTCGCTCGCAACGTGACGATCTTATCGGGCGAGCGCGAACCCCGCGAACGGCAGACCGCGTATCAATTTCCGTGGCGCACGAGTGAGAGAGAGAGAGAGAGAAAGAGAGAGAGAGAGAGAGAGAGAGAGAGAGAGAGAGAGAGAGAGAGAGAGGAGAGAGACACATCTCTTGGGGTGTCGGGAGGATTGAGCCTCGTCGCCCGCACCCCCAGATGCTGCGCGACGCTTTCCCACGCGCCGCGACACTGCGCGGCCTGGAGGTAGATATTATACTATAAGGTAAGTCTGCCCAGCGCGATAGCGGAGCGGAGACAGCGATTTGCCGATTTGCGAAATTGAGAGGAAAAATCTCGAGGAATTTGTCGACATTCAGTAGCAATTTGTAGTTTCAACAGTGTAGGAGCAACTTCAATCGCGATCAGTTCATCTATAAGAAGAAATATTGACGAATAACAAAATCAACATTATACATAAGAAGACTGTGCATAATTTTATTTATAGATGAAGAAAAATAATAAATAAATTTAAAAAATTGTTTCCTCTGTTGCTTTTGTAAGTTGTGCTTTGAAAAGACTAAATTTAAAATGTGATGGATAAATTTTAATGAAGCAAGTTTATGTCATATGTTAGTCATTGCGAACAATTAATGTGCAACATAATGCACTCACTGAGTTATTTGCAAATTTAGAGCGTTTTAACCGTCACGAGTCTAAGAAAGGGTCTGTTAGTATACTTATATGTGCTCTAACGCCATACGTATGCCAAGAGTTATGATGAGTCATTAGCTTCTGGCTTGTCGTAAAAGTGACGTCTTCGAGCATCGTGCAACTGTCACAACTGGCGCTCAGACATCCTTGACGTCCTTGGAATTATATAGTTTTCTCCCTGATGCCCTATGGTATTATTTCAAAATTATCCTTAAATTTCTTTACAATTCTAAAAATGATAAACGCATTATTTGAGTTGAAAGTGTGTTTAAAAGTAATGATTGCAGAAGTAATCGGTAACCATTTCATCCCGACCCGCCAGAAAAGAGTAATTTTTAGCAAATTACTTTTTAAAGTAATTTTAATGCATTATTTCGGCTGATTACTTAATAATTATGATATTCCAGGGAAATAAACGTATTAAACATCTTCCGTGCGAGTGTCGAAAGTTCGCGAGAGCCCTGAGCCGGTAATCAATGGCCGATTTCTCGGTAAAAATCTCGCGTTGGTAACTACTCGCGGGGCCGTGGCGTAGCTCGCCGATTCTGCATTCTCCGTACAAAAGCTACTCGCGAGAACCCCATATTTTCCATCGGCGCTCGTTCATTTGGCCGCCTGAAAGCTGCGCTGAAATTTTGATTACGCGCATCACGAGAGTGCCGGGGAGCGCGCGAGTCTCTCTCTTTCTCTCGCTCGCTTGCGCGCACCGCACGCGGCATTCCCGCGACGCGCGAAATTCTCATATAAGCGCGCGCCAGAGAGGGAGGAGAGGCCGGAACCAGTTTTTCAGCGCGAATTACCTCTGCCCTCTATCCTCACGGGTCTTCTCGCCGCCGCAAGTGGGTGGAAGCAGGAGAAAAAGAGAGAGAGAGAGAGAGAGAGAGAGAGAGAGAGAGAGAGAGAGAGAGAGAGAGAGAGAGAGGCTGAGAGCCAGAGGTAAAGAATGAAAATTGGAGAGTCCGTGCAGGGATTCAATACGTCGAAAAGTGCTCACGGCATTGGACTTTCCGCTTAATTCAGGGACAAATTCAAAAATACTTTTTATATGCTAATTTCAATACGTCGAGTTTTCTTTAATATTCCTTGATTGTGTGAATGAATTACTACAAGAATAACCATCAAATAAAAATCGTTTTGAAATTTATTTTTTACGGAGTTATATTTACGTCAATGTATCCATTTCATTTCGTTTCCTAACAAAACAAATAAAAAAATTTTGATTTCATTTCGAAAATAAACTTGGATTTAAAACTAAAAGCATTAGTTAAAGATTGGTATTTTCCCCGATTCGGTCAATATTGACAAATACTAAAGCAAATTTTATATTGGTTATATTTATTTTAAAATTGAAACGAAGTAAAAAAATATAAGTATACTTTATACTTTTATTCAACAATTAATTCATTGGTCCGATGGGCAATTTTATCAAAGTTAAATTAAACTTTTTACATCGAGAATTCTAAAAGAAAATTGCTATAGTTATATTTTGCCAGCACGTGAAACAGTAGTAAATAGCACAGTTTGCGTTAAAAACAAAGCATTAAAGAAGAAATACGACTCTTACCGCTTTTCTTCTCCCCTCCAGCTCGCGCAAAACCACGAAGTGCAGAAATACCACAGAAGAGCTCAAGGGAGAGCGCGCCGTACATGCACTCGCGCGCTCGTGAGTGCGCGCGCAAAAAGACGCTTGCGAGCCTGAAAAACTGGCGTTTGTCCGAGGGCCCGAAGCGCGCGCGCGAGCGCTAAAGTAGCCGGGATGCCTGCTTAAACGCCGCGAATGCGTAAACAGGTGTTTGGCGAGAGCAGCTCTAGCGAGGGAAGATACACACACATAGACACACTCGCGCATACGCAGCTCGGCGAATGGGAAATTAGATTCAGTTAGGTATGGCCCTGCGCGTGCGCGACTGGTAGACGCGAGCTGCAAATTGCCGCGAGCGCGAAATTGAAAATTTCCAAGAGGCTTTTACGCCAGCTTTCGTGCCTAAGTGCGCATAGGCGCGCACAGCTATTTCCTCGTGTGGCGTTAATGCGGAAGAGCCGATGACTGTTTAACGATAGCTTTTCGGGAGCTTCGCGGACTAAGTTGGGAATGAAAATGAGCAGATTTTATTCTTGCCTCAAGACGATTTCTATTACGTCGTAATTCAAGGTTATTTTCTGCTAGAGACAAGAAAATTCTACTTGCTTCCAGAAACCTTTCTTTCAGTGTAGTTCTTAATATTTGTGAGCTCCTGGTATAAGGAGACCATGTTTGTATCTACGTCGATAATGTAAAAGAAAACCCTATGTTATTTATTCATTTTTCTAAGATTTTATTACACACACATAGTAAAATAATAAAAAAAATTACAATAGACAAATATTTCGGTACCCTTAAAGTGCAGCTTCAATTTAAGTCATTAAATATCATTATTATTTTTTTTCTTCTTCCAAGTATAAACTTGCTATGTTATACGAGATACTTAAATATATAAGTATGCGGAATATAAAATTTGATATGCATAGTTTGAAATTGAAATTCGTGAAACCATGTTTTGGAAAAATATAATTTTGTATCATGCATGCAGTAAAGAAGTTGTTACTGCCTTTTTTACATTTGCAATTTTCTCAGCTGCGACGAGTAACGTGAGTATATGACACAAAGTCCGCTATTGTAAATAAAGTCTTTTCTTTTCCCAAATAATGCTTGATCCTCAAAAAAAATTCTAAACTTTCACATAAAGATGACATACCTTGAGAGCGGTCTCGTCGTCATCCGCCGAAGTTTGTTCCTCGCTGTCAGAAATAATCTCAGCTTCTGTTCGTCTCGGCACGGGCTCGCTGGGCTTGTTCCAAGAGTACCGCTTTTTTAAGTCTCCTGAAAAATAAATTTATCGTCAATTTAAAGTCCACCCATATCTTGAAATAAGGTTCACATTTAATTTTTACTGTTTCCGGTTTTACAAATAAAAAAATCTTTGCATTAACGTTCACTTGATAAGATTTCTTTATGTGATAATTGAAATAGAGTATTAATTATAAATAGAAAAGTATGTATATTTTCATAAATTTAAAATCTGTTTGTAATTATGATAATTATTTCGATAAAACAAAGAATTCGCAGTCGTAAAATTACTCTTAAAAATTAACAATCTGATCGGCTTCTCTATGAGTTCAACAAAAATTGTTCACTTTTTAAGATGCTTACGCGATTATCCCTCAGCGCAATTGATTGTGTGTGGTTTAGAAATTAAATTGCCTCTTTATACGTACATAAACAGTTCGGGACGTTTACGTATCATTTGGCTCGATTAGAATCAACAGCACACATCATAGGCGCGTCGATATACAACTACCGGGAATTTCATCGCGATCGCGCATGTGTGTACTTATCCCGGCGGTGCGGAATGTCGTTGCGATAAAAGTCGGCGAGTATAGCGCGCAAATTGCAAGAAGCGCCGATAAAACAGATCGCGCGGGACCTCGAGGAGAGGAAAAATCGGCGTAACACGGCTTTATTTTCCATAAAACTGCGGATTACGCCGAGAGCGCACGCGCGCGCGCCCGAGTTAATAGGGTTACGTCGCGATGTTATGATTGGTTCCTGCAGAGTAACTATCTCTCGGCGCGCGTGCGAGCTCGCGTTGTCTTGTGTTCAGGGACTGGCATTTCTAAGCGCATCCGTGCGGAAAAACTGGTCGAACTACTGCTTTTTACGAGTCGCGCGTGAGGAAAACCTTCGTTACGCCGGGCGTCGATAATCCAATGCCACATTGCCCCATGGCTCGTTGCCGTACGAGGAAGGTTCAGACTTAACTTTTTTGATACCACTCGCATAAAGATTTTTATCGAGGCTCATGTTATGCCTCGTTCTTGTAAGCTCAGCACGTTTGTCGCTCATGAAATTTTTAACATGCAATAACAAAAAGACTCTTTTTTACACCTTTTGGCTTCGCCGTAGTATTAATTCTAGTATCATTTTTTTTTTCAGTATGCTGATCACTGAATTAGTAAAATAGTAAATATAGTCGCTTTATCTAAGTAACTTTTACTAAAAAGTGGATCTTCATCCATGAGCAGCCTATAGAAAATATTTAAAGAACATCCTATTATTCTTTGTACGATTCTCTTATATCGCGTAATTCACTATTTACTCTAATCCAGTAAATTATTATAGTGTATTATTGTTACTGACGTGTGCACCTGTTATGTACAAAACCCATAAACTGTGATTTGACTATTGTGATAGCCAATAAATAAGGTTAATCACTCTGAATTCATTCCATCCGAATATATCTTTTTGTTTTTTCTTTTTGTGCGGATTGTCGATGCGATTATGTGATCTTTTGAATTATCTGCGTGATAGTTTCAATATATATAATGCGATAATCGTGCGATCCTGTGATATTTGAATATTTATTATGCGATAATCATTTCGCTTCCCTGTGAGAACTATCAACTATGTAACCGAAATACTGTTGTACATGTACATATATGCGCTTTCTTTTTTTTTTTTGTATTTTCTTTTTTGCAAATAAACCTTTATATTATTACCCCTTATAAATAATTTTTAAGGGATACTCTTAACTCACGCTAAAGAATTCAATGTAACGTTAATAAATGTAGCAGAATTTCTGTGAGTACTGATCCTTTGGTAACCAATGATTTTATTGTATTAAATCAGTCGAATAAGTGAATAAGTACGTCAAATAAGTGCATGGCCGTGCACTTTTTCAAATAAATGCATAGCCGCGTCTTCTTCAAATAAGTGCACGACTTTTCATTTATGGTCTGTACCTATATATGACTGATACTCACGTATTCGAATTTAGAGGGTACATAGTCTATTCGTAAATCAGCAAATATATTTAATAATACCAATTCTGAAACAACATTAAAGCAGTCGGCATTGCACGGACAGCTTTATCCCGTGACCGGCGGCTAGCGCACTCGTGGAAAAACGCGAAATCAGCGAATACACGGGAGAGAAAAGTTTAAAATTCAGCGCATCACAGTGAGTTTTCTTACCGGATCGCGCGATAAGTATCTCTTCAATAATTCATAAGTGTACAAAAGGGATTTCTCCCGCTCCTCTTTCTTCCTCGCCACACGACGACACTGTGCGGGACGTCTCACTCTTACCCGCGTGCGCTCAAAAAGCGGAATACTGCCAGTTGCGGCGCAATTCAGCAAAACGATGCGAGGTGTACACGTGCATGGAATGCTCATAATTCAGTGGTATATTAAAGAATAGCGCGGAAAATCGATTATAAATCTATATGTTTTCAAGGTCAAATTTTATATTTGTAATTACAAAATCAATAAATTCAGATATTAATTCATAATTTTAATAAATACATATTCTAATCCTACTGATCTGATTCAACAGAAAAGAAAATAAGCGGTTTAGATCAATTAACTTGATGCAAAAAGATAAACCAATATTAGATAATTAATTAAATATACTGTTTTCTAAATTAAGTTATACGAATCGTATATCAATATCTATTGTATACATATTTCAATAATGCTCCTTTGAAAAACAGTAAATAAAGAAATTTGATTTTTTGAAGATATGTCGGACAGGTATGTCAAGAACATTTTGTCACTTTTTCAATTTTTATAAACTATTATTACGTAAATATTTTAAAAGTTCTGTAGATATTGCAAAAGAATAATTGTAGCCAAATTTTATTAAATTTATTGATTTGAAAACACCATTTGACTATTTAAAGATATTTAAATCAAGGGTTTTTATCATTTTTGAAATAAGTTATCAGAACATCAACATAAATTTCATAATTAAGCATTATTATTATTATTATTTTTCTTTACAAATATACCCTTTTTTAAAATTATTTTACTAAATTTCTCAGATTTTACATAATTGTAGACATAAATATTTCAAATTAAGGCATTAGAATTATTTTTTAATTTTTCGTTTTATGAGGTAAAAGTCGTATAAGTTATATCTAAAAAGCTGTAATTGATATTAAAAGTAAAAGAATATTCTTTTAATATCAGATTTTTATTTGTAATTTATCAATTACTTTGTACATCATTTTTATCAGACTTGTCAGTAGATTTTCCATACGTTTTCAATTTGCCCGGCACGTAAGACAGTCCCCGTTTAGCAAACCATTGTCGTCGACTCTTTCCGGCTGCCTTTCTCCACCTGACTGCACCTGTATAATATGTGAATATTGAAATGTTATACTTTTTTATTCTATGGAAAAAAAATTGGTTTCCTACCTTTTTTAATTTTGATTTCGTGCTGCGAAACATCATTGGTTGAGGAAGTTGGTTGCGGTTGTATCTGCAATTGTTGTTGCTGTGGTGGTGGTGATTGTGGTGGCTGTTGACGTTTTTGTATAGTTTTTGCTATTAGTGTTTAATTTTTGTATACCCTACATCCTTTTTTTGCATCAACCGATTCAATTATTTTACATATTCATACAAAACACAAAAAATAAAAAAGACGTGCAAATGCTCGTGTCAAAGGGTGCCTAACTGTGCTCAAGTGTGCACAAACTGTGCCAAATTTTATTTAATAATGCCAGGCTGTGTATATACATTTCTGACATTTTGAACACATTTTGCAGGTGTTGGAATAATTTAACACAGTTAGGCATATTTCGGCACAGTTTAGCATAAATAATTTTAAACTAATAAAAAAATTTACTTGACTTTTATACAGTTAGACACAGTTTTGCAAAATTTGGTATAGTTCGGCACACTTTAACACAGTTAGGCATACTTGGGCACAATTCAGTATAAATAATCTATAAACTGTAGAAAAATGATTTTGTATGATTTTGAAAATAGTGAATTTGAGCCAAATTTATTTTTAATATCTGAAAATGGTTGTTGAACTGTGCCAATCGAAATGTGCTAAACTATGCCGAATAATTCAGCTACTTTTATTTTTGGTTAAAAATGACTTGTAACACACTATGTAAATTTTTGCTAAACTGTGCTAGACTATGATAATCTGTGGGAAACCCGTGCAAAATTATCGAAATGTATATATTCTCGGGCACGGTTTGGTACAGTTTGGTACGCTTAGGCATTATTAAGCACAAAAATTATTTCCACTAGGAAATATTAATTTATTTTAAAATTTGTAAGTAATTGAATGCGAAAGCAAAAGAAAAATCGCGCCTGATTGAAGAATGTGCAAACTATTTTATTTCAAATATCTTTGAATATAAATATTAAAAACAAATCCTTACTTTTTTTTCATTATTATCATTGCTTTGATCTCCTTCACAAATTGCGGAAAAGTTGTCCATTATACTGTAAATAATACGCTAATATTTACCTATACATCTATTTTGAAGTTTTCTTAGTTATAGTTATATTTGAAAAAAAAAAAAATTAAATAATTGCGCGCAAATTAAAATCTTAGGATCTTTTAGTTTTCTTTTCACAAAATTATTGGTTAGAATATACAATTTACATACATACATACAATTCAATTTACTTACGACTTTAGATGTGGTGTAATCTGGATGGAGAATCCACTACGAATGAACCTTCTACAGCAGCACTATATATATTATATACATGTTTGTTTTGTTTTGAGGTTAAACGAGTCATCGGCCATAATTCATTCTTCACTACTTATAGGTATTACGATCTTGTTGATTGATTAAGTACTTTGAATTTATAAACTTTAATTCGCTATGGTAGACCCATCGCCAGCGCCGCTGGTGGTAACGTTGTATTGGAAAAAGAGACAAATTTAGATTAAGAAATTAATAACCACGCCATAGCACAGTGATCCATTGTGCAAATTTAAAGATAATTACACTCCATATAAATTACAAAACGACAATAAATTATTAAAGTGAATTGAACGATCACATAACGAATTTTCGATAAGATAACCTCAAACGCGTACATCTGCTCCACGCAGTGTGTGCTGCGGTTGCATAGTGTATACCATCTAGAGTAGACGACTTACGTTCACGTTCGGATATTTTTATATGCCTTAAAAAATGATATGGTTCGCTTCAAAATTTCTTTCGTTTTTCTGATACGATCATGTACCAGTGCCAATAGATCTTCAAATATCGCTTAAATTAATAAAAAATTACTCCTTCCTATCTTCTTCATTGTATTTATAAGATATTACCACTCTACCTAGGTTTGCAAGAATGCCCACCAGCGGCGCTGGCGTCGAGTCTACCAAGACGAATAGAGTTATAACAATTATTTATGAATAAAATTGTTAAAATGATATAAATATAAAAGTATAACAAATTTGAAAGTATATTAATTGAAAAAGTAGATGTAAGTTACATTATACAAAGTATATTATGATAATATACTATTTTGTATAAAATCAGTGTAAGTAAAATTGTATCACTATTGTAACGTTAAATAGATTGTATGAAGGCTGATTTTTTACATATTATACTTAAGTAAAAACCGCTGCCAATTCATTGGCACGTAGCTTCCTCAAACTTAATTTACTGATTCCTTTAATTTATTTTTAATTCCAATATTTAAAATTTAATACTTTATTTTGTACGGTGAGACTATGTTAAATGGTTTGTGACTTTCTATTTTGACTCTTTCTATTTTTTATCATTAAAAAGCAATTATTATTATACAATTTTATATTTTACAAAAAAAAAAATTCATTGCCCACAAAAAAAAAAACAAAAAAATGATCATCACGACCAGATATTCGAGATTAAAAATTTTTTTTTAATGTTTTTTAATACTGATATCTCAGAGAATATTTGATCAATTTGAAATTTTAACAAATTATTACAATTATTTATTACAATATATTATTATTTAGTTAAATTTTCAAGAGATTACCTTTATTTCTTTTGATAAAAAAAGTTATTTAAAAAAAACTTGTGTTTTTATTAAAAAAAGCAGAAAATTTTGTTATAGCTTTGAGAATTTTCCATTTATTTTCCATTTATTAATCAAAAATTCAACGCTCATCGTTCGTCATCGCCTTCGGCTTAGAAACATACGCATGGAAAATATACGTTATTATCATCTATTTATTGTTTTGATATCATTTCCACACCACCTAGCGGTAGATATCATGGCGCGTTTTTTTTAAAGTAAATATAAAGCTTTTGTATTTTGAGATTAATATTAGTTTTTGTTACAAGAGCGTAAAGTTGAACTTTACGTCCGCTTTACGCTCGTTTTGCGAGCATTATTTTTCGTTATATTAGACCTAAACATAAAGTAAAACGCGAATATGTGTATGGGTTGCTGATGCAAAATTTAATTTTACGCTTATAGTACGTAAATAAATATTTTAATATTTTTAATTTACTCCAACTAAGCGTAAATTTCAACTTTATGCCCGTAGATCATAAATATATTCGCTTATTTTACGCATAGTATTACGAAAATTAATTTATGCGTTTATATTTTCTGAAAATAAGGTTTTATATGTTAGAATCTCTAAGCGCGCTTAGCATGCTGTAATTTTATCAAAACTGCACCACTTTTTTTTTTAACCTAGCAACCCATTACTCCCACCAATCAAATCACGAATACATTGATATCATAACTAATCCATTATTTTTTAAGATAAGTGATAGGATTAGGAAGTTATAACCTTCTTTTTAAAAAAGCAGGTTTTTGTTTTTGTTAATAACAAACGAACCGCTACAAGCTAGGAATAAAAATTTTTTTTTAAATATAGGTATTTTAATTATCTTTTGAATGCTACCCATCTGATCCAGATACATAGAGCCGTTCTCGAGAAATTACGATTTGAAAAAAAGGTTAAAAAAATTTTAACCTCAAATATCTCTGAAATTTTTAGACCAAATATTTTGCCCAAAGAACTCGACCGAGAACTATACAAAATCTATCTCTACAAGGAATTTTGAAGCGATTAAGTAAATTTTACTTCCGTAAACGTCGGGCATAGAGAAAGCGTTTTTTTCATTTTTCAATTTTTTTCTCAAAAACTAACCAAAGAAATGGATTCAAATTTTTACAGATTATAGCTATTTATATTGTGCATTATCGTAATTTTTCTCCAAAAAATGGACCGTTTAGTTTGTGAGTTACAGGCTTTAAAAAAAATACATTTTTATCAATAACAAGAGAACCGTGATAGCTAGAGATTTTTTTTTGTTTTTTAATTATAGATTTTTTTACACTCTTTCGAATGCTACCCATCCGATTAAAAAATTTAAATCCGATCATTAAAAAAAATCAAAAATAAATTTTGAGAAAATCGAAAATTCGAAATAAAACAAAAACGAATCAGCCCAATCGAAAACCGATTTTTGACCCGCCATCACACAAAAAAAAAACAAAAAAAATGAGACCTGTCTGATTAAAATCGATCGAGTAGAAGCTGAGATCCAGCTACACACACACACACACACACACACACACACACACACACACACACACACACACACACACACACACACACACACACACTTTTCTACTTTTATCCTCTGTACTCGATATTTTAATGACTTTAATGGTAATAAATATTACTGAATTCTGAGAAATGGCAAAGAAAGTTCAATTTTGTACTTTTATGTGTACTCGAAATTTGTTTTCACTTTGTTGGTAATTGATATTGCCGAATTTCCGGACAAGCAAAGGTACTTAAATTTTTACCTGGTTCACTGGATATTTGATTAACTTTCAACCAGTGTAATACGTTCCAATGAGCCTTTCTTCTCAAGGTATGAGCTATTTAATCTCAAATATTTTGCATTTTGTTGAAAAATTATATCTCTTTCATTGGTCACCATTCTGCAAGTACGTTACGTTATAGAAACGAGTAGATCGAAATGATTGAAAAAATCTTCAATTTGAGTTTAAGTTCGCATAAAGATATGGATTTCTCAGGAAAATATTTAGCTATCAAAGATAGCTAAAAAAAGTTGAGTCAAAATATTTCTGGAAAAATTGTTGGGGAGCAGGAAAATTTTCAATTATTTTTTACTCTATCTTTGATTGCTAATATTTTTCTGAGGAATCAACATTGTTTTACAAACCAAAACTGAACTTAAAGCGTTTTTCGCCTATTTTTATAATCTTTTCTGCTCGTTTTCGTAACTAAACGCAAATACTTGCAGAGTGATCACCAATAAAAGAGATTAACATTTTCCAACAAAATGAAGCATATTTCAGATTAGATGGCTCACATCTTGAGAAAAATCCCATTGGAGGAAATTAAGT
Source organism: Torymus aiolomorphi (assembly GCA_036365515.1). Classification (NCBI taxonomy): domain Eukaryota; kingdom Metazoa; phylum Arthropoda; class Insecta; order Hymenoptera; family Torymidae; genus Torymus; species Torymus aiolomorphi. The sequence goes on along the minus strand of CM070873.1, from coordinate 217,784,404 downwards.
GGCTGGGCTTCATTTTTCGATGCCAGAAATCGACATTTAAAGACCCGTCAAAATCTGTACCCCTTATGTGAGACACTCTCCTTGATTATTGCTAATTGATAGGTATTATTTCTACTATTCTATAGTGTGTATTCTATAACAGTATGTGATGTTCATATTGCTACCTAAAGTAAATAATAAAAACATTTTTACTCAGAATAATGCCTTACAAAAAAACAATTCTAAAAATTTATGCAAAAAACTATTAAATTCTAAAACTATTCTGCATTTTATTTATTTATTATAAAGCTTTAGAATACTATCCAATCTTGAAAAACGATGGCCGGATATTGTGATTTGATTGGTCTGTCTGAAATAGGCGCGAGGATCCGCTGGGTTTGAATTTTGAAACTCGTACTTAGAACTACTCAATAATTAAAATAGAATATAAATGGTCTTTTGCTTAAAAAATGTATGTAATTTGTAATTATCTTATCATTAAAACTAATTAAAACTAAATAATAGTGAAAAATAGCGTTCATAACGCCAAAAACAAAATAGTACGTGCAAAGCGCGTTTGAATTTTGCTAGTGTTATATACATTTAAGAAACACCTCGCTACGATGTTTATTTTGTTTTGATACCTGACTAGAGAAATTATATCCCATTATATATGTATATACTTTTTGTAGATAAATCTGTCATACAAATATAGCAGTAGCGTAAATTTAATCTCTAATTTAAAAACGTAACAAATAGAATCAATTTAAATTGATTTCATTGGATTTTCCGAAATCACTTGAAATCATCATGAAATCGGTTCACTTTTGCTATCACTCGTACATCATTTTCACAAGTGAATAAAATTCACCTCCAAAATTATAAGAAAAAGTAAGTCAGAGGCTACCTGTCCAAGCCCGGTTTCAGACCTTGTCAATTGTCTGGAAATTATAAATGTTTAAGCCTGTACAAACAAATCAAACCGCTTGTACATACAAATTAGACCGCCTGTACATACCCTGACTTTCGCCAAAATATCACATATATGTATAAACTAACCTCAAGTTGACATACAAGTTTACTGATTTGAGGGGATCTTACACATAGTCTTCTGAAGCCAAAATCAGCTGAAAAAGAAAAGAAAAATGTATTTTAAACAACACACATACACACACACACACACACACACACACACACACACACACACACACACACACACACACACACACACACACACACACACCACACACTATATGTTATGAAATGGCCCAAGATATAATCTGTAGCCCTATTTTACTCACAATCAGAGATATAGCATTTCAAATTTTTTGGCACTGGCACAACTTTTTGAGAAAACCATTCCATGGATTTTCATAGGACAAGGCCTAAATTAGTTGAAATTCATGCAGTTATGCACGAAGAGTTGAAAATATAAGATTTCCTGAAGCAAATAATTTTTTATGGAAAAAACAACTTAATTCATGAATTTTTATGTTTTTTTGTAGCTTTTAGCACTTACAAATTATTTGCTTCAGGAAATCTCATATCTTCAACTCTTCAATATTGTATATTGTTTAAACTACATGTTTCTTTTTTTTTCAGCTGATTTTGGCTTCAGCTACTAGGTGTAAGACCCCCTTAAATCTATTTGTGTTAAGTAAAGTACTGTCTGTATGGAATTTTTTTACATTCCGCGAATAATACGGTTGGCCAACCGCAAGGATTATTCCGTGACGAAATAAGCGGTATTTATAACCATCCATTGGTCAAACTGTTGACCAAACTTTTGCGATTCGGCGAATCTTTACGATTCATAGATCTCGAAGATAAAAAATTGTAGAGGGATAATTCGAAGTTGGTTTTTAATGAAGCAAGCAATGCTACATTATTTTATAGAAAAGGTGAATAAAAAAATTTATTTTGCCTTGTTTTTTAGATACCTCAAAAATCTTATACCTTAGTTATCTCAAAATTCAGACGTGGTGAATCAATATTGATCTTGGAGTCGTGTTTAGAATGTCAAAATACACCGAGATATGGTGATCCAGTCTAAGGCATCGAACCTTTTTTTTTGTGAGGCTGTGTAATTAAACTCCAATCTGTTTTCAGGAAGCCCTCTTTTGACAGCTTCGATAAATCACTCCTAGTATTAGTGTAAATCTCGGCGTGCTTTTGTAATTTATTATGTCAGTAATTTATTACTTATAGAATTCAATCATTTAAGTAAACACAGTTTGAGATCACAAGTGAAAAAAAAATCATCTGCTGCGTTATTTTAAGAAGAAATTCAACTAGTCGCATTGTAAATATTTGTGTCTATAATTAATATTTTCTCTTATTGTTAGGGGTGTATAGGTAATGCCGTTCAGTTTTATAGAAATGGTCATATATTGAATATCACATACTTTAAAGTTATACGATCAATAAAAACGGTTAATTAAATGTTTTGTGTATTAGTACATACGAAAAATCACAGCTACAAAACAAATTAAAATAATTAAAAAGTTCTAGAAAGTTGCGTTTAAACACTTTTTCCTTCAAAAGTTACATAACTCAAAGATGAGATACTTAAAATACACGAAATACTGTGAAAATGCAAAGGAGTTGGTTTTTGCCATTTTTCGATATATTTTCAAGAACTAGTGTATTTTACACTCATCTTTGTACTTATGTAACTTATGAAGAAATCAATATTTTTTCATCCAGTAATTAAAGCTCACATTCTCTAGATTTATTTTCTTTTCTTGAAATGTATGTGCGACTATTCCTGACAAAACGATTTATGTTTGAACGTGGGTCATTTTTAATTATTTTTTTAAGACTGAAGTTACTGTTGGCGAAAAAGTTTGCCACTAAAGTTACCGTGTTCACAACTCTTTTAAATTTTGAATGGTTCAGAGAACAAAAAAAATCTGGTAGAAAATTTTCTTTTTATTTTTTGTACCCAGTCATTTGATGATTTTTGTAGAATTGCTCTTACATTAGCAGTCACCATGCACGTACTTATGATACAAAAACATGCTGACAATATTATAAAAATAGACAGAAAAAGTAAAAATTTAAGCTTGGTTTCGTTAAAAAATATTCATTCCTTAAGAAATTATAAACAATGAAAGGTAACTTAAGGGAGTTCTATGGTAACTACACTAGTCAAAACAAGTACACATTTTATCTCTTGTTGATTTACTTTATTACAGATGTTGTTATTAATAAACTTACACTAAATACCAATAATATTTTCATTTTAGATAATTATATCTATTTTAATAGTCTTAAATATCGATATAAAGTTCCATTGAGAAGTTGATTTGACTCATATTTTGAGGTTAAATGTATGTTTTTAGCTTTTAAACTTTTTTCCGTAAATTAGAGGCATCCAATGATACTTTTGCAAGAAAATAAATCTTCATAAGATATTTGTCTTTCTATTACATAAATTTTCAAAAATATCTTAGCGTTAATTTCTTTCTTATACGCAAATGAACACAACGAAATCGTGATTTCCCATAAGAGCCCATGTTAAAAAGTGAACAATTAAAACATTTATTTCTTGACTTCTAGGTAGCCTAGCCTTCTAAAAATTTATATGAGAGCTTTTCATGTAAAAGTTAACCAATGTGCGAAATTTCAGAAATGTCTTAGCGTTATTTCTGTTTACCATAGAACTCCCTTAAGAAACGTCCTTTAAAGTTGGCAGATCAATTTTGGAAAATGGACATTATTATTATTATTAGAGAATTTGTAGCTAATTATCCGTAATGGGTCTGTAGTTTGCTTCGTTGGAGTGCAACGAAATAATTTTGTACGATTGATTAAAGTTATTAAACAATGGAAATTTTATCTAGACCTTTGTTTTAAAGTTAATTTATACTATAAAACACTAAATCTACACGCAAAATTAATATTATTTAATATAAACATGAAGCAAAATGAATTATTTTTTTATTTCGTTGGACTCCAACGAAACTTTGCAAACTTCAAACCCATTATCCGTAATGGATCTGTAAAGGTCGGAATTTGCGGCATTTTATTTTAAAAAATAGCAAGTTCACTCCCAACATGATATCAGGATAGCAGGGAACTATTGCAAAATTAATAAATAAACAAAAACTGGATTACTGGAAATTAGCCGCTAATTATCCGTAATTGATTTGTAAAGGTCCGAAATCCGCTGGACTTTATTTATAGCGATAGCAAGGAACTAGTGGAAAATCAATAAATAAACGAAAACTGATCAACGAGGAATTTGCCGCTAATTACACAGATAAAAAGAAAGAATTACAGAAACAAGAATAGTCATTTCCGACGTATTTCTTGATGCTGAATCCGAATCTGGACGCAGAATTTCCCTATCAGTCAGGATTTTGGGATATCATAACGTAATTAAAAGTGCAAAAAAGGCTGTTTCTATGGGTTTTTAATATTTTATTGGATAGTTATAGGGAATTTTATCAGTAAAAATCAATGGCGCCATCGTAAAGTACCATTCACCCTCTCTTATTTCCAGTTTTTAATGTCTAAATATCTTCATCTATAGATATATTACCGAGATATGCGCACTCATAAATTCGATGACGCTGAGGTTAGTAGCTCAGTCTTGGCAGCTACTAGGAATAAGCATGCATGCTTTAGGGGCTCCCGAAACAAATTTTTCTTACTTTTTAGATTAATTTGGTTTCTTAATATGTTCAAAATTACAATAATTTATTCAAAAAATTTTATTCGGGGCGCCCACCTGTGCCATATTTGTCCCTGGCAGCTGTTAAGTCTGAGCTGCTAACTTCAGTGTTGTATAAATTCGCATAAGTATCGTAGTTAAGGTGTGTGGCATATAATTTCAAACAAAATCTTGAAACAATGATTAAAATAGTTGCTTCTTTCGTTGTTTTTCATAGGGGAGACTGGTGTAAAATCAGATACTTTTTGGGAATTGTTTATTAAAAATAGATAACAAAATAATAACAATATTTAATACTAGAAATGTTTTTACTTTACATTCAGGTAACTGAAAATCGACTAGGTTAGCCAAAAAAATATTTGTAAAAAATGTTATTAGAAATTTACGAAAGTATCCGATTTTACCCCGTAAACAAATTGTCGGGGTAAAACCGGATACTTTCATTATTCTTTCCAAAATGAATTTTAATCGGTATTCAATATTCTAGAAATAATACAAAGATGTAAAAACGTTGCTTAATGAAGAAATATTTTATTAATAATTATAAATTAACGTTTTTTTATAAAAAATTACTGAAGCAATATTTTTTTCTGATCAGTTTTGCTAGGAAGTCTTACTAATATATTTATTCATTTCTGTACCAAAATCAAATTAATTATATATGTATAAGGTATGAACAGCGCACTAAATGTCTATTATTAGTTTATTTTATCATTACATTAAAAGAAAAGAGACAATTTTCGGTTTTACCCCAATGTTCGAATAAAAAGTAATTATTAATTTTTTACAATTAAAAGTAAAATTCAGAAACGGAATTGCTCCTACTTATTTATTATAACATAAATAATAAGGTTATGTACGTACTGAAAGAATATATTGCTTACAGGAAGATTATACGCACTATGACTGTTATAATGAACACGGCCTTACAAGCTAAGAAATCTTTTACCTCTTCTAAAGTTAATACGAGGCTATTTTTGACATGCCGATCGTATACAAAATGATAATAGGAACATTCTCAAAGAGATACCGTAGTTATTATCTAGATCGCACTAGTAGTAACCGAGAAATTGAGAATTTCGGTTTTGCCCCAGTGCCAGTATCCGGTTTTACCCCAGTCTCCCCATACTGAATTCAAATCTGCTCACAAAACTGTTCTAATACATCAGCTTTTTAAGATACCTTAATCTTAAGGAGTAAACGTATAAGTATTTAGAGATTGTCAATGTTCGATTATATTACAGGTTTACAAAAAAAAAAATGGTCTGCATCTGAGGTCAGAATACACTTTTCTTGTGTATTATTCGATGCTTAATAGGTTTTCCCCATCCTCCATACCAGAAATCGATTTTCAAAGTCTCGTTGAAATCCGTTTCTCGGAAAGTCTGCACTGCCCTTGTAAATCAAAAAGTTAATTCGTTATGACAAATACATAGACATTTTTATAATTTTTCCAATATCCTGTCTTTGCAATAATTCTGATAAACAACTCTACTTATTGTAGTGTAGGTTCTCAAGTAGAGTAGGTAAAATAGTCTCCTAATTTTATAATATAAAATATAACGAAACTCGAGGTAATTAGGCCACATATTTTTATATGAGTTTCTTTTTTCAATTTTTAGCCAGTCGCGCAACTTATAAAGTCAAAAAAGAAAGTATTTCGCTTATAGTCAAAATATAAGCTTAAAAATTCAATCAAAACTGGCGCATGCAGAAGAGTGAGGTCTTTTTCTTAAAATTCGGCCAATTTGTGGTCGAATTAGCTAATGCGATTTCTAAACCAAAGATAAATAGTTTTAAATAAAAGTATAACTCCCGTTTGTCGCGAAGAATTTTACATTCATTTTTTGCTCTGAGGACTTCATAAAGGCTATTTTGATTTTTAGTTAGAATTTGAAGTGCTAAATAATTTACTGTGCTTTTACGTTAACAAATTCTTCAAGTTAAATTATTCGCTTTACTAAATAATTTAATTAAATAATTATACGTATGAATGTACAATAAAAATGTAAAGAATTTAATGTACAACAAACGTACATATCATTTTGTGATTGAAATTCATAGCATAACAATTTGAAAACAAATATAGAAATATTCTTGTTGTTCTCAAACTTTAGCTATTGTAATTTTAAAAGTTAAAACAGTAGAAGCTTACAAATAAATGCTGATATTGTAACCTTTCTGTTTTATATTTGCATGTTATCATCAAAACCTTGTTTTCATGTTTTTTTTAGCGAATAAGTCGAGAAATCGAAGTATGCCCTACAAACCGGCACGCGCTATACCCGTTTCCTATACTTAGAGATGATAGTCCCTTCCGTTCCTGAAGACTTGTTCTATTAGTCCTCCTCCCCCAGTGTGCATAGAGTCACGTGTGCCGTGCGCCGCCGCGCCGCGACAATGACAGCTGCGAGTGCAGCGGGCACGTGCGAGCGCGTCGTAAGTATACTTATAGACGCAGTCCCTCCGCGAACGCGTGCCTTGCGATTTCATTGACTTCTGCGTAAGTGCCACTGATCGCGTCGTTGTCTCTCTAATGCTTTTAATCGCTCGCTTCGGAGTAGCACTCGCGGTAATAAGTATTTCTCTTATTTTGTCTTTTAAGGACATTGCTTTTCCGAACATCTTTGATAGAAAATGATAGAAAAAAGTTTAAACAATTTTCGTCCCCATTTATAAATAAATAACAGAATTTACGTAATTGAAGAACATTTTGTCAACTCACAGCTTTATTTCGCAGAAACGCAGCACTTTGAATGTACCAAGCCGTAGCAGTATTCAGCCCGTGATTACAGCTCGCAACCAAGGCGGCTGTGAAATCGAGCGGCATTCACACACTTTACACACATTTTTCCACTTGCAAAATCGAAAACACGGCAAAGAAACGTAAACAGCAGGAAAGCCGGTGTAGATCGGTAATAAAACTCGTTCGCGGGGCCGCGCGAAGTAGAAAGAGTCCGGTGCGGCAAGACGAGCGCGAGCTTCCGCGTGCGCGTGCTATGACGCTGCGTCCGCGTGCAGCGTGGCCGGGGCGCAGGTGCGCAGGTGCGGCCGCGCGACTAGACTAAGGGCCCCCTCGCGAGCTATAACCCGCGGCCGGTGGCCGGCTGCTGCGCGATCTTCTTCTCTCTCTCTTTCTCTACGTAACAGAGCCGCGGCTGGATTGGCGGCCCGTTCCCGCGCAAAGCCCGCCCGGCCAATGGGACCGAGAGCGCGAATCCGTAATTGGCAGGTTCGAGCGCGCACCGTGTGTACCTTACCGAAATGGGGGGATGTTACCCCGCTCTTCCCGCAGTCCGCACGCATATACGCTCTTTCTTGCACATACGCGCTCGCTTCATGCACATGCACTCTCGTGGAAGTAAGTACTATACGTACGCCTTACTCCGTCCTCCTTTCCCTCTTTTGCTCGGAATCTTTCCTGACTTTCCTATTCAGTGCACTTCAGCTGCGGAGTTGTCGAAGAATAGCAGTTGCACAAAGGTAAGGATTGCAAGGAAAGTATTGGAATCCAGTATCAGAGGGATTCTAGATTATACAAACTGAGAGGGTTCACAAAATTAAAAAAAAAAATATTTGGAGGCACACCTCTGTAATAAATTTGGAAAATCGGGAAAAATTACCAAAATTGATCAAAATGTTAAGAATTACGTGGATTTGGGAAAAATCGCTCATTTTTGGTCATTTTTCGCTATTTTCAAATGCACGTAACTTTGCACAGAACCGACCAATTTTAATGATATTAAAGCGCTTTTCTCCTACTTTAATCGCTTTTTCGTGAAATATTTGTTGGTACCTTTAAGAGCTTACTATTGGCTAATCATCACTGACTACTTTTCGTTCATTTTTCCCATATTAAATTGCCACAAGAAAAATGGATTTGTGTTTAAAACCATGTCACAAGACCATTTTCGACTGTTGGAAAATTTTCTCGTCTATTGTATGACCTGAAGAACGAGATAAAATTTATTACAGAGGTGTGCCTGCAATTTTTTTTTCAATTTTTTGAACCCTCCAAGTGTGGACAATCTGTAGAATTCCTCATATAGGAGTATTCTTTAAAACTTCTTGCATGTCTCGCACTTCATAACATTTTTGCATAAACAAAGAGGACGAGGGGAATGAAAATGTTATATTCTTACTGTAGGCAGAACACATTACTGAAGTAAAAAATAAATAAATGATTTAAAATTTTTTCACGAAACTCACTATTATAAATAAAGCGAATTATACTTTAACAAAACGAATCAGCATTTCAGTTTTGCTCGTAATACGCTGAATATACAGATGTACCATATAGGCCATGTTTAAATGGTAATTCGTATTGTTCTGCCACGTCAGGTTTGTCGGTAAGTGCAGCCGCTTTTTGGCTTACACTGCAGACTGTAATTTCTACGCCAGCTTTTTCTTCTGCATATACATTTTACTTTTGTCTGTTGTTTTAAATTTCGCGCTTTTTTCGAAACTTGTAATTAAACTTGTTTTAAAGTTTCCGGGAGTGAGACAGAGGAGTGGAACAAAAAAGACCAAGTCAATGTATTTTAATAATAGTATAATTAATAAGTAGCTCGATAGAAAAGATAAGGATTTACCGAGAAAATTTTAATATAGGTAATCTTACCTAAGATGCTCACAAAGCATGAATATTTTTTAAATAAAGAAGTGAAAAATAAATTTTCCGACAAAGATCGATTCCCTGGTAGAAATTAAAAAAGGTTGACCAGTTCTTGGCCAATATTTTGCTTAGAACTGGCTATTTTTTTAATTGCCAGTTCTTAGCCACTATCTGACTAAGGGACTAACTGATTTTTTTTTTCAATTTCTACTACTGAGAATTCTATACTTAACTTTTAATAGATTCGTTTCAATTTCCTTAATATTCTATAAAATTGTTATTTTTCGAATAAATAAATGATTTAAAAACCATTAATAAAAATGCATTATTCGTTTACATCAGTTTATTGTTGATACGTAAATTTGTATTCTTTTTTTACAAAGAATCATAGTGTTTTAATATTCCAATTTGTGAATTAGTGACTATTAAAAAAACTTGACTTATGTTTAAAAAATGCAATTTACAATATCTTGGATTACAGCCTGTCAACTGCTAAATTTTACAAAATGTTAAATCGTAAAATACCACTTTAAAAATCTGTCGGGAAAGGAGCGCGGTCTTGTAAAAGGATGAAAAAATTGACGAAAAGAAGAGCGAACGAGAAAGAAGTAAAGATAGAAAAAGTGAAAAAGTACGAGAGAGGGAGAGAGAGAGAGAGAGAGAGAGAGAGAGAGAGAACGAGCAGAGAAGGCAAATTGAGAGGGAAGGTAGAGGAACCTGCGTATGCGTGCCGAGAATGAGAAGAAAAGAGAGCGAGAGAGCAAGAAGGCGGAGATGGACCTCACGACCTTTAACCTTCCTGGGAACCGTGCTCACAAGAAGAAGCCGCGGGGCCCGAAAGCGGCTTTGGCTACAACCCGGAGGAAAGAGAGAGGGAGAACCCCCCCACCCCCTCTTATACTCACACATGTATGGGAAGAGCGAGAGCGGCCACACGTATATTTAACAGTGAAACCTTGCGTGATGTGTCCGGAGAAACAGACAGAGCGAGGAGAAAAGGGAAGATAGCCTCGTACCGCCGCCGATGATTCCTCCCTCGATCTCTCTCTTTCTCTCTTGTAGAGCGCGCTCGCGTGGCTGTTAATCGAAGGGAGAGGAAGAGGGAGGGGAAAAGAGAAGGAGTGTGCCGAAGAAAAAAGAAACGCGAGGATTGGCCCGGAATTAAATTGCAGTCGGAAGGTCAGATCGATCGATTCTGGCCGTATGGTTCTCGAAAATCTCCGCTCGAGGTTTTTGGAAGGGGGCGCGAGAGCGTATGCGTGCTGTACATGCGGCCGGGAGGAAGAGAGAAAAGTGTTGAGAAAGAATGTTGCGAGCACATTTTTCACGTGTACCTTCGGTGTAAATACCGATTTCGACGTCGGAGTCTTCGGTATTGCATCTGCAAGTATCGTTTCACGGGAAATTTTATTGGCAGCAAATTGAAAGCTCGTAATCCTTTTTATCTTGTTGTGAATTATGGGTTCTGCTGCGACTTACTAAAAAATATTCTCTTATGAAATGATTTGCTGAATTGATATTCCAAAAATTTGTCAATAGGCTATTGCTCCCACAAGCTTTAGAACGATGGAATTCATTGACACATAATAATAAGTTTTCTCAAACTTAATTTATTTATTAGACGTGCCCACAAAATAAAAAAAAGTGGTTTGAGCAATAGACTCGAGGGGCTACTCGCAGTGGAAATCACTTGGCTATAATTAATTCAATTTTGTGTTGAAATAGATTTCATGTATATGTGAAATCATTGAAATCGCTACGAATCGCTAATCACGTTATGTGCAAAAAATAAATCTTTCTTACGACCACCTGTAACCTTTGGATCATAAATTCATTCCCACAAATAGAAACCCCGAGCTTTCATTCAATTTTCTCGGATTTAAATAATATTAATTTCTAATAAAGTTATTTAATGAATTTTCAGAATTTATGAGTAGATTTTTGTAACTCAGATGAAAATTGGAAATTGATATTATTCAATTCAAAGAAAAGCAATTGAAAGATTGATGTTTATTCTACTTTTATTGTGTGTATTATAAATATAACACTAGCAAAAAAAAACATTTTTATACATTAAATTTAATGAACATTTGTAAATTAAAATTAAGATAAAACATTAAATTTTATGTTATTTTTAGCAATGTACCTTGGTAGAAACATTAAACAATAGTTTATAATCGATTGGCGAAATCAGAACAAGTTCGCTAACGGTTTAACCAACTCTTACTTTAAAATGCTACTAATTTCGTCACAAAATGATGATTCGCTTAGCCAACAGTTGAACCAATCGTTGGTTTAAAAATTCTATAAATTTATGTACTGAGTTAATGAACAGTTGGCCTACAGATCTTTAATTTTCAAAATTACTAAAATAATAAATTATTCATTTAGTATACAATAAAAATAATCAACCGACAGTGTAAAAAAAAATATTTTTATGGTAAATGAATGTTTTCTACATATTAAGAGTTTAAACATTTTGAGGTTGGGTATATTTTTGTAAAAATTTTTATATTATAAATAACACTTCTTTTGTTTTTGAAATATTATATTTGCTCTTTTTCCGAACCGTTGGTTAACCGTTGGCTCACACTTGTTGTAACCATTGGCTAAAAAAAATTACCGTACAATTACTTTACCAGCTATTTTCGTTAGCTTATTCTCTACCAGGCTAAAGTTAGAAAGTATTCGAGGTTCAAAATTTTTATGTGTAATTTCACAATTGCAATTTTTTTGAAAACCGACTTTAATCAAATAGAATTTATTAAACTAAACTTTAATTTATAGAATAATTAGTACTTTAGGACACAGTAGAAGATGCAAGCGAAATATACGTAAAATTTCGTAAAAATTGCATGATTTATTTTAACTTATAGGGTGACTTCACCAGTGAAGGAACGAATTGTAACTTTTGTTATTTAATTAAGTGATTTAAAAATGGATTAAAAGTAAAACCCTTTTGAAATTTATATTCTAAAATATTCAAACTTTACGTCGGTGAGCAAATGTTGAATAAAGAATCAAAGTAAAAATTTTATTTAATGAAAATCTGTAAATATCTCCTAAACACCAGTAAAGGAACACGCAATCTTAGTATCTAAATACGTGTCGCCAGTGAAGGAATACATCGCCAGTGAAGGAACACTTAATAGCGGCGATTTTATGATTTTATTCTTAACAAGATAATTTCTTTTATGCAGAATCTTTATATAAAATGAAATAAAAATTTTCAAGGATTCGAAAATTATCGTCATGTTAGATAAACAATACATAGAAAGCTTGATATTTTCATATTATATAAAGAAAATGTTCATTAACTGGTAACGGTCCAATACTGGTGTAGTAACCCTACATAGAAAGGCGTAAAAATCGACAGATTTTCATGAAATTGTGTAAGTTCGTTGTTTAAAAAAAACCGTTTATAAGATTACAAGATATAATAGTAAAATTTTAAGTTTCGTTAAATCGCTATAGAAACACGAAATCACTAGAAGTTTTTGAGAAAAAAATTGAAAAATGAAAAAAGTGCGTTTTGTATGAAACACAATTACACTGAGAAAACTGTCGTAGGAAAATTTACTGAAAAACTAACAAAAATTACTATATTTGATAGCAACGCGGGGATATAAGCAAATTATAAAAAATTTTGCTATAGTTCAGGAATATTTACAAGGTATCTTAATAATTTTTACTACTACACATAGCAAAAAGTGCCCTCTACATGTAGTACTTATTGCGTGCACGCCGGGAGCACGTGTCTGATTGAGGTTATGTTTCTCCCGCAATTTGAGATTATCTTCCTTTTAAGTTATCAAAAACATCGACAATATCGATTCAGTTGTTTTATTTTTACGTTGTGCAGGTGAGCTATGAGTTATTTCTTTATATTATCATAGTTATTTATTGCTATCAAATAATCATCAGTTCTCTCGTAAGCGAAGGTAGCCAATGTATCAGTTCCAAAATTTTGTACTCAAGAAGCTCACGTGGGTAAGAGGTTAGCGCGTCTGCCTAGCGTGCGGAGGGTCCAGGGTTCGAATACACAACCACCGTAAAAAAAAACTTTTTATTTCCTTATTTATTTCTTGTATAGCTAAATTTAATTAATAATATATTAAATATTGTATAAATATTAGGTATCCTATAGATATAAAATCATGAAAATCAATTTTTTTTAAGTTTAAGCTTGGCTACAAAAATTACTATATTAGTTAGCAAAAGTACCTAAATTTCCATGATATCCCATCGTTGCTATAAAAAATAGTAATTTTTATTAGCTTTTCAGTAAATTTTCCTACGACAGTTTTCTCAGTGTACGAGAGTAAAATTGACTTAATCCCTTTGAAATTCCTTGTAGAGGTAGATTTTGGATAGCTCTCGGCTGAGTTCTTTGGACTAAAGGATTGGTTAATAAATTTCAGAGATATTTGAGATTAAAATTTGTTTAACCTTTCTTTCAAATTTCTCATAATTTCTCAAGAACGGTTTGATGAATCAGCTCCTAATTTATAGACAATTTTGCGTGTGAGATTGGTAATATATGGGCGAATTTTCATCAAGATCGTTCAATTACTTTTTGAGATATTTGATATTTAAAACTTTTGTATTTTGCAAAGTCATTTTCTTTGTCGCATGATAACTAGAGAAAAAAAATTGGTTTAATCATGTTGAAAGTTTGTGGAGATGTAGAGTTTATATATTTATTGAATAAGTCCTTTAGGTAAAAGAATTGTCTCATCATTTTTAGAGATATTTAAGATTAAATTTTTTTTTTAAATCGTAATTTCTCAATAACGACTTTGTGTATCAGTTTGAAATTTATAGACTATTTTGTATGCGATATATGCAATACCTATGTAAAATTACATCCAGATTATATGGTTAGTTTTTGAGATATTTGGTATTTAAAATGTTGGTATTTCTGGAAATAACTTTCTATGTCGCACAATAACTAGAGTAAAATTTAATTATTTTATAATTTGACGGAGATGTAGATTTGATGGAGATATAGAGTAGATCTCAGAGTAGATAGCAATTTTTTAATTATTTATATTTTAAAATATTACTTTTTTTTAATAAAATAAGTATCAAATAACAAATAATTTCAATAATAAGAAAAATATATGCAATAATGAAGAAACATATTTTATATTTAAAATATATACTATACATGTAGGAACGACATATTAATTTGGAGAAAGCTACGTACCAATGAATTGGCAGCGGTTTTTAAATTATAATGGCTTTACGAATTAACTTGAAATTAATAATGGAATTAATAGGTACATACATATTGCAAGCTATGTTTGTAACATTCCCTAACAAATTCTATGATTCATTTTAAATTAGAAAATATACACAAAAACTACTGTTTTTTAAATTTCAATAAATATGTAAAATCAATGTTATTTCTTCTACTTCTAAAAATTAATAATTAATCTAATGGAACAGTAAATTTAGTTTGAGGAAGCTTAGCGCCAATGAATTGGCACCGGTTTTTTGTTTAACCACACTGAAAAACATCAGGGAGAAGGAACGTACCAATACTGGCAGTGTAGCTCTAGCCGCGCTTCGCATAACGTCTCGCCCAATTTTGGGAGAATAATTACCCCTAACGGATGTTTATGCGCGGTTTATGAGAGTTTCGCGCGCCATCTACCAGCCGTTTCCCTTGGCAACGGTACACTCAGTCGCCCGTTTTGGGAGAAATTTTATCCCAAAATAACGTCGTGCAACTCTACCTGTCTTTGGGACAGCGACTTTTTCAAGTGGTAGACCCGCTCTCTCAAAGGTTTTTCAGTGCACATGTAGCCTAATTGGCTCAGCAAGTGACCAACACCTTTTTTCACACTCGCTTTTGATATCCATATCGTTTTTCAATTATATAATATCTCATAGCGAACGTTTTAGTCAGATCACTACCTTATACAGAGGAACTGAGGGTTTGCTGAATATGGACTCCAACACCACTGCTACTTGGAAAAGTAAAAACATCGGGTTTTCATGATCCCCAAAAAGGGTTCACCAGTTCTGGATCTTAATTGTAACAATTCCTAATACGCAGTAATGAACGACAAAGTGTTTTAAAAGTATGATAGAACATCCATATTATAAATTATTACAACGTTTTTTATTACTATTTTAACGAAAAATTAAGATAAAATTACGTTATTTACACTATATGTATAAATTGACTGAAAACTAATGGAGTGGTAAAAATTGACTGAAAAAGACATTGTTTCATTTTGAATGACACGCAGCCACCAAGAGGCTTTACCAACCTGGAAACACGTTAATTTATTCCTGAACATTTAAAGAAGTAGAAATTATTAAAAAAATATTACATCAACTGTAAAAAGAGACTAGAAGAGAAAAATAACTTTTAACACTGGGATTGTTGTTGCAATACTAAATACTAATGTAACGTTATGAATTTCGTATTTAAAATATCGGACACGAAATATGTTTAATAAAACGATACTTTATATCTAAAAACAGTTATAAAGGCACTTGCCATGAGTGTTGTCACAGAGGTTTCCGTCGACGTTTGGACAACGTAGAAGACGAGAGACCGCCGACTAAGCAAAAAAACAAAGAAAACAAGTACCTAGCTCGTGATGCACTCGTCATGGCATCAGGACGTTATAGCTCCGTGGTTGATCGCGAGACTGCAAACCACGGGCCCGTGAGATTTTTTCACACTTTATTATTAATTCTCACGTACGTAACAGTGTGTAACTCTCCCCTAAGCCACATTTTGTTGACAAACACGGAAAATGTATTCAAGTCCTCTTAACAAATTATTAAGAATGACAAATCACCTAAGCGATCGCGGTATTTGCATAGTCTTGTAACGGTCACCCCAAGCCAGCCACTAACTATATACATTCAGCACTACTTAATTTCTATGATTGACGTGTGTATGTGCTATCGCCTTAAAAATAATAGCAACAATATTTTGACTACCCTCACTCTCCCTCATTTTTCTCGCATCCGTATTTCAGCACAATTTACGCAGAATCGTTTTTACCGTGAGCATCATCGCCATTTTTAAAACAAATATATCCAAATCTCGCGCGCCGCCGTGGCAAATTGCGCGAACACGCGCTTGCGTTGCCGGAGGCGCGCGGCGCGATCATTAGCCGCATTCAATCACCATTACACACTGCGCGGCTTTCCGCGCCTCGTCGCACCGCGCGCCTCTCTCTCTCTTTTTCTCTCTCCCTCTCTCATCCCTGCGCCGTGAGGCGAAGGGAAAAAAGTTGAATTCACGAGCCTCGTCGCGCGCTCGCGCATTATACGAGGCGTTCGGAGAATCGTCGTCCGTGGGATCCGCGATTCTCGCGAATCGAATCCACGAGTACGCGTCTGAGCTGCTGATTGTCTACCTCTGATTGAACATTTTTCCGCGTTTTATCGCTCTACGGAGCAGCCTGTAATGCCGCGTTAGGACATTGTTTATGCTTGAATGAATGATAATGGCCAGTATAGAATGTTTTACTTTTATAACACTTATAAAATGAAGTGGAATATAGACAATATTGTATTTTTTATGCGCAAATAATGTATCTCGGTTCAGTCACATTTTCGTCAATTTTAATTCGTAATATTTAAACAGATGCCTTCAACCTACTCACACGTTGTACTTTAAAACAATTTAAAAAATATGAATTGATAAAAAAGATTCGCAGACGCGACATCTGGAGAAATTTCGAATGTTAATGCTGCAATAGGGACTTACACGAGTCGCTGATTTGAGTAAAGAACGACGAACATCTTTTATTTATGCAACGGCAAAGTAAATTATGACTTTCATCTGCCGACTGTGGCGCTCTTCACGAGCGTGACACTCGAACACGCGATCCTCCCTCGCGTTCGTTTCTCCGAGAGGCAAAGCTCGCGCGCGGCCGAGGATAAAAAGGCGCGTGCGCGTGTACACCTAAGAAACGTCGTCGCGGGTGGTCTTTTCGGGCCGCACGTACGCGCACGTGTACACTTCACCCCCTCGATCGCTCGCGGCAAATTGATTGCACGCGTGCGCACTGCAGCTAATGTTTAATTATTGCCGTAATGAATTATAAAAATGAGCGGAGGGGTGGAGAGTCGAAAGGCTTGTTTAGGCCCGCGCCTCTCTTTTCCCTCTGCCCCGAGGTGCCTCATCCTTCAGATGTCCAATTGCCCGTCGAACGCCGTATGATCGTTTTTTTACGGCCCGTCCGCGCCGCGCGCACGCGAATTCGCGGCGGAATTTCGCCGCTCGGTATTGTAAACCGCTCGGGCGACGAAGTTCATCCGAACAATGACACGTTCAAACGACGTAATACAATTAGCTTGCAAATTTTGCTTTAAGGATAATACCTATATGCATCAGTGAGTCGAAGATAATATATTCATATCTTATATATAACGATACACCATCGGCTGGGAGGGAGAAAGTCCTATCTCGGCTTCGCGTGGAAAAAAGTCCTATCTCGACTTTGCCTGAAAAATAGTTCTATCTCAGCTTCGGGCGTAAGAAAGTCATATCTCGGGCAGTCTGTGTTTTTACTGATGTTTAAGTTGAGACCCGCTGTAGAGTCTCCGTATCACGCTGGGCTGGTCATGCTAGCGAAATTATTTCTCGATCTTACTATTATACATCAATACATATACTTTTATTGTGAAGTATTCGATTTAAAGGCAGAGTTCAATTTTTTTTAGTGTCCGAGATAGGATTCTCTTACGCGCGAAGCCAAAATAGGACTTTTTTCCACGCGAAGTCGAGATATGACGTCGCGAAGCTGAGATAGGACTTTTAAACTAATTTCTGCTAAGCAAGAGTTTGCTGTTTCGATGATTGTCAGAGGATAAATAATTCCCTTTAGAGTAAACTTATTTAATCTTGGAAAAAGTTCATTGGAGAGAGATTTAAAGAATGTTTTAGTAAAATTTTGAAGTGATTTTATCAAAGGTTAATAAAACTTGAGATTAAGGACGTTCTCCGGCTCAACTTCATCAATATCGCAAAAATTGTTATTTAAAAATATTATTTACGATGGAAATCCTTCATGAGTCTCTATACACTACTCTAAAAATAATAAAAAATGACGGTGTAAGAAAAAAGGTGCCAGTGCGATATTTGAACTAAATACCACTTACACGGTGTGACTATACATGTATAGATATACAAATAACATGGTAGTTTTTTCTTTATGTCTCTGAAATTAATACCACTTACCGTATTGAAAATTACGAAAAAACGTATTGAAAATTGTTTTATGCATTAAGGTTGAAAAAAACCACAAAGAAATTTTTTTTACAGTAAATCAAAATGTATTTTTCAAACAAGCTTAGATAGGGATCCCATGTTAACGCTGAAACTTTGAAGTCAAATATTTCTATTTTGAATTCCGCTTTGGATGCCGGGCTTTGAAGCATGTACTAAGGACAATAAATTAAATAAATTAAACTTTCTCAACAAGTTTTACAAAAATCGCAAAAAATGTGATTTTTCGGAGAACGTTCTTAAGCGTCTTACAAGGTAGATAATTTAAAAAGGGAATGGTTTTTTAGATTAAGTTTGATACGAGAGTCAAACTGACATCTAACACAAATATTCATTTTAATGTTACAGGCAGAACTGCTTATAATAATGTTAAACTTTTATACAATTTGTTAAGTTCTGTTATTCTATCGTTAAAAAAGATATACAACTGTATAGTTTAAGTTGAACTAGAACATCAGCGACCATAAATATTTTGACGGTTAGAAATTATTTGACACGAATTACAGGGGTAAGATTGGTTATGTAAAAAAAAATCTGATCTGAAGATTGACGTATCAAAATATTTTATTTTAAACTAAAATTAAAAGGCTCGATACACTCTGCTTTCGCACCTCATCTCCCATATTAATTATCCTATCTATGTGCATCACAAAAGTCATAACGAGTTTTGATTTGACACCGCGATTTGTTTTTACACGTGGCATCTCGCGACTACTGAATCTGTCAAGGCGTCGTGTTACAGCTCGCGACTATCGTGTTACAGTTCGTACGGATTTACATCGGGGTGAAATTCCAGTTTAGAAAAGCCACTCGGCAACTCTATCACGACACATCGGGAATTCTTTTTCACAACTTTGTCAGGCCGCCGCGATTACCGGTTCTGCAACTGCATCTCGCTGTCTCCCGTGCGTCTTTTAATACTCTCAAATGAGTCAGCCCGCGCATTTGTTTTTGATTTACGGCTGACTTTGAGGGTAACGAATGCAATAGAAACTTTTTAAATTAGCCATTAAAATATTCAAATATTCATTGCATGCGCTTCATTTTCAATGTCTTTATTTTAGTGCCTCAAAGATGAAAATGCAGCTTCTTAAAAAATACAGTTATCGAAGAATCTCATAAAAAGTAGTTTCTTGATGTTGCAACAAGTGATTCTATTTAAAATAACGTTTCATTTATACATTTTCAACCGTTTACACATAATTATTTTAAAAGATTTATGGGTCGAATTACGTTTTTCAATCTGAACTCTTGTAAATATATATAATTATCGTTTGAGTTAGCTTCATTATTTATTGGACTTTAGCTTACTCCGTTTTATGAATCATTATTCGTATGAATGACCAATCAGTCTGTATTATATTTCTTGTCGATCCATTATTTCAGGCGCTAAAGATACACTTTTTGTTTTGTTTCTGCCCGATAATAACAACGACTATGAGAAATCATCGTTTTATATTACAAATCTGTTTGTGGTGTGACAGGCGTCATTTAACATAAACTCTTTGCAAATATACATCAGATAGCTGACATTCAAAACTTGCACAAAGAAAATTTTTGTACAAATTTGTCATAAAAATTTATTTAATACTCGGCTACACTTCCGAACAAAAATTCTTCATTCTTCATTACATTTACGATGGCGAGCAATAAGGATCAGATTAAAAACAAAAAACAATCAGGCCCGACTGATTGCATTAACTCCCCTCTAAAAAAAACGAAAGTGAATAATTCGAGGCGATGCGTATACACATCGGCATTATACGTCCGATATCAGCTCATATACCGTATTAATTACAACGATTTCCCGGCCACTTAGAGCACGTCGAGATTCAAATTATAGATAGTTGTGACCTCAGCCGCAGCGCGTGCACGCAATCGAAGGCCATCGATGCGCGAATTCTTATAAGAGATTGCAATATAGTTAGTATATGTAGCCTATATACGCGCCTTTTGAGGGGTACTGTAGCGAAGGAGTCGCGGGGTCGTAGGTCGCACGCCGAAAATTCTGGCCAAATTGAATTCACAATCTTTTTTGTCGGATCTCAGAGCTTAGCGCAGTTGTGGCTCAATTAAGATTATCTTTTATTAAATGAGAATAATGGTCTTTAATATTTAACTGAAAAAAAATTACGTCCCATTCAACGAGGTACTAACTTATCACAAATCCAGATTCGTATGAGATGCATTAAATCCATCGGATGCGAGTAGATATACTGATTTACGAGGCAATCATACAAATGTGAGGCATGTAATCGGCGACAGGGGCTACAAATGCTCCTTATTTATACATACACATTCATCTACGAGCACTGCGAGTAACGTAAGGACTTCAAGCCCATACCAACAAAATGTACTATGTGAAATATTGCCGCTCGACAATGGATGTTCGAATCGAAGCTAATCACAGTTTCAAGAATCAGATGTGTGCACTCTAACTCAAGACGATTTAACCAAAGTGTACTTATACACTGAACGACGTCAGCATTAAGAATGTCATCGATATTGAACTTAATCTGATTTATATCAGTGCCCTCACGGATACTAGTGATATTGAGCACATATAGTGTCTACACAAAGTCCCTACACAGAACTTTTATAGCACTGCTAAGTTCTAAACAAATAATATTAAGAAAAAATGTGCACATATATATATATGTATAGTTTACACTGAGATAGTTTACACGATTAAAATTGTTAGAAATATGATAAGGATCAGAGGAAATAACGTATACTATAACACATTTATATAATATAAAAGTACTGTGGTTTTTATTAATTAGCTTCTGTTACATCTCGTTAGGCACACGTGTAATCTAAAAGCTCTTCTGGCTCTATATATGAAAGCAAGAACATACATGTAAAAGAAAAGGCATTTCGCGCGACGTGATTGGCTTTCGCGCAGGATCTTCTAACAGGGTCTTCTAACAAGACTATAGTACATCTATTAGGTGTATGACTTAATTTTTACAGATTTTGCTTCCTTCTAGAGGAAGCTTTGTTGGAGAAAAAAAAAGTGAAAGAGAAAACGCACGTGAGACCGAAAGAAGGCATGTATATAGATCTGCCGCAGCTGAGAATCGGCTTCTCATCGAAAATGTAAGCGAATCTGTGGATAATATGCATTTGGGGGTATTGTCAAAAATACAATGCGATAGTTATCGCAATATGCCAATCTAAATAAGCGATTGTCAAATTTTCGAAATTACCAAGAATTCACTTTTATAATAATGGAGAGAACAATAATTTCGCAAATAATTTCAATAAAATTCAATAAATACAGTAAAATATACGACGAATATATGTTTTATTTTATGAAATGTATGTTGATCTCATCGAAAATGTACGCGAATCTGTGGATAATATGCATTTGTGGGTATTGCCAAAAATACAATGCGATGGTCATCGCAGTATGCAAATCTAAATAAGCGATTGTGAAATTTTCGAAATTACCAAGAATTCATTTTTATAATAATGGAGGGAACAATAATTTCCCAAATAATTTCAATAAAATTCAATAAATACAGTAAAATATACGATGAATATATGTTTTATTTCATGAAAATATATGTTGATATTATGTCGCCGGTTTAAATTATTGGACACATTGGATAATTATTATGCTTTTTTTTAAATGACCATCATAAATTCTTATTTTACTTTCGCTTTAATTAATTAGGCCAATACTTTTTACAAAATAATAGTATTTCGTGCATGTATGTTAAAGTAAAGATTTAATTTTTTATAACAATTGGATTTTATAGACCTGAACAATTCTTTTTAATATTTGATGTAACTATCGATCTCTTTAAGTGAAAAATGAAAAAACATATGTTCACGAAAAATACTACAATTTTTTAACAACAGTACATAGAGTAATGAAATTAGGCGGAGGAGGAAGCATGAATAAAAGGTTTTCTTTATTAGAAACTGTTTATTGGACACTTTAGCACTACTCTATTACAAATGATTTACATTAAACAGTAAGGGCTCGAAGGCTCTTCCCACAAGGACTCTGTGGGACTGACGGCGCTCGCTCGCGCGCGCTCTCGCATATAGGCTACAGTTACATTATTTCGTAAGTTACATTTTATGTAAAAAAACATTAACTTCTCTAGGCCTGTTTTTAAAACATGCATAATAGTTTCATTGTGTACAAATTCTTTTTTGTAACAAGAAAAAGAAGCTCATTTCAAATAGAACACAAATTTATACTTCTCTAAATTAAAAGTTATAAGAAATTATAATTTATTAAAACTTTATATACTTACTGTGAGTTTCCAAAACCTATTTCAATCTTAATATAATATAAAAACCGCTGCCAATTCATTGGCCCGTGGCTTCCTCAAACCTAATTTGCTTATTCCTTTAATGAATTTTTAATATCAAAATTTATAATTTTTGCAACAATTTATGACATAATTATAATTAAATTCATTTATGAAGATTAAAAAGTATCAATTTTTAAATTATGTATAAAATGTGAATAAAATAATAGGTATGATCTTTTTTAAATTATGTGTGAAAAATAAATAAAATAATTGATTGTAATATTATCGTCAAAACCTTTTAAAATTCCTAAATAACCTTTACTTCAAATTATATTTTCTTTGTGAAATTTCACACATAGGGTACTTCTCTAGTAGTATGCCTGTCCGTATTTGTATGCTCTTTCTGGAATTTCCGATGTAAGAAAAAGGTTCTAACCTTAAAAATAATAAATGGCTATTACAAAACAAAAGCAGGTATACAACACGTCCGCATCGGCGCATAGCGCATAGCGCATGTCATTTCCATTTTCGAGTATACATAAATGCGTTCCCGAATAATTACGATTTTAAAAAAGGGCTAAAATAGTTTTAACCTCAAATATCTCTGAAATTCATAAACGAATTCTTTTATCCTAAGAACTCTTCTAATAAATAATATACAAATTCTACATCTCCACCAACTTTCAAAGAAATTAAAACAATTTTAATGTAGTTATATTATGGGACAACAAAGAAAATCATTTTCAAAAATACTAAAATTATAAGTATCAAACATCTCAAAAAATAACCATATAATCAGGATGAAATTTTACACAGGTATTGCCTATATCGCATACAAAATAGTCTATAAATTTCAAGCTGATACATGAAGTCGTCACTGAGAAATTACGATTTTGAAAAAAACCGTAAAAGAATTTTAACCTTAAATATCTCTAAAAATCATGAGACAATTCTTTTACCTAAATGATTTATACGATAATATATAGACTTTACATCTCCACAAAATTTCAACATGATCAAACCAAATTTTTGTTTTCTCTATAGTTATCATGCGATAAAGAAAATAACTTTGTAAAATACGAAAATTTTCAAAATCAAATATCTCAAAAAGTAATCGTACGATCTTGATGAAAATTCGCACACATATTATCTATATCACATAAAACATTGTCTATAAATTTGGAGCTGATACATGGAGCCGTTCTCGAGAAATTACAATTTGTAAAAAGGTTAAAAAAATTTTAACCTCAAATATATCTGAAATTTCTGGACTAATCATTTTGCCCAAAGAACTCGACCGAGAGCTATTCAAAATCTACCTCTACAGGGAATTTTGAAGCGATTAAGTCAATTTTACTCCCGTAATCGTTGGACATACAAAACTCATTTTTTTCACATTTCAATTTTTTTCTCAAAAACTAGTCGACAAAATGAATTCAAATTTTTACAGATTATAGCTATTTATATTCTGCATTATCATAATTTTTCTTAAGAAAATTGAGAGTTTAGTTTAGGAGTTATAAGCTTAAAAAAAAAAACACGTTTTTGTTAATAACAAAAAAACCGTGATAGCTAGTGAATTTTTTTTTTAGAAAATATAGTTATTTTAATGTTCTTTCGAATGCTATCCATTCGATTCAAATATCTCGATCTTATCGTTAAAAAAAAAGCAAAAATCAATTTTGAGAAAATCGAAAATTCGAAATAAAACAAAAACGCATCGGCGAAAAAAAAATGAATTTTTCACCCACCATCACACAAAAAAAAACAAAAAAAATGAGGCCTGTCCGGCCAAAATCGATCGAGTGGAAGCTGAAATCCAGGCGTAACACACACACACACACACACACACACACACACACACACACACACACACACACACACACACACACACACATCCATGCAGACATTTATCAAAAATCATGTATTTTGATTCCTAACACCTCGAAAAACAATTATAACATGTTTTTACAGTAACTCAAAAAATTTCTATCACAAAGTTTCCTCTAGGAGGAAGCAAAAGCAAAAATATACTTTCTAATTCTGTAATGTAAGTATTCGAGTCTTTATTATCTTTTTTAGCCAAGATACTAATTTTTTTGGTGTTAAGTTTTGGCTGTTAAAATCAATCTAAATTAATCCAAATTTATCTCTAAAATAATAAATTAAAAGTTTTCTAATAAATAATAAATATAAATTTACAATATACTTAATAATTTTTCAACTTACTTGTATCCCTGAGCCCATTCAAAACTGTTTAAAAGACTCCAATAAGTATAAGACTTTACATTACATTTATCCTCTTTAATTACTTTTAATATATTTTTCATATAAGCATATATGTAGACTATTCTAAGATTATCATTTGTGCCCTGATAGTCAGATACTCCATTTTCCATAACGTATAAAGGTGGTTTATTATATTTTTTTTAATAGTTTTTAACGTATCTCTAAATACTTGTGGTACAACCTTCCAAGTAGAATTAATACAACAATTTATGAACTTTTATTTACCAATGAAAATCGGAGATTCTTAAAATCTTACCTTTAACCAAACGCTTTGAGCTGATATCCAACTCGGATCAAATGAATATTCTAACCCTTCATCATTTGCCCAGGTTCAACAAGATCGGCCGTATAATGATTCAAACTAAAATAATCCGAACTCCCTCTGAAATATGCAGTACTTACAAGGAAAGTGCACACCCCCCGAGAAATAGGTTTTATCAAGGCTGTGAGAGTCGATCTCTGGTATCTGAAAATAAAGCCTAGTATTCCTAATTCCATCTCATAATCCCTTTTTCTTGAATTATGGGTCATCTAATTTAAAATATGCTTCATTTTACTAAAAAATTTTCAGATAAAATTAATATTTTCTAACAAAAAATCTTAAATTTTAGGTTTTCCTGTCTATTTCGCTCCTTTATGTAACATAAGTATTTACAAACTGACCTGTCAATAGAAAAGAAAATTTTTAATAAAATGAAAAATTTCAAATTAGATAGCATATATCTGAAGAAAAAGGGGCCTGTGAGATAGAATTACAAAGATTGGGCTTCATTTTTAAATATCAGAAATCATCTCTGAAAGCCCTGATAAAATCAGTTTCTCGGAGGGTGTGCACTCATTAAATAAATTCAAAATATTTAAAAAATAGTATCTATATCATGATCAACTTATTTTCATTACTAACAAATTTAATATTATTGACAGGATTACTTTAAAATTAACGTTCGATCCACTCTTCTGAGAAAGTTGGCAGTCTTGATTCATTTAATCCTTGTAATTTGCTTTTTTTCACAATCAGTTTCTTCATTATTTCTGAATAGTCACCAGTTTCAGAAAAAATTGGATGTGCAGTCCAACTACATTGAAACTCAAAAGCAAGGTCAGAAGATGTAGTATCATTTTTATTTTTACTGTAGTGATGAAAACATGGTATAACAATACCAATTTGACCATTTTGAAGGGAACGGAACTCTGTATTATAAATGTGGTAGGCAAGCGCATGAGCTTTAAGCATATTATGAACGCATAAATATTCACTTTCCCCCTTCATATTTTGACCTATAAAATAAAAAAAATATATAATTAACCCTTTGAGGACCACGTAACTGATATTAAAAACGAATGATTTTAATTTTCTTTATTTTTTTTTATTTTTATGCTACTGAAAATTGTATGCAATAAATAGTAGTTTTTGGTCCTAGCTGTGTCGGTCCTCGGAAGCACAATTCCCACTTGGTCCGTAAAATGCAACGGCCGTGGAGCGAACATTATTTTTCGACATAAATGTCCGTAAAGTACGTACTTTACGGCCTGCTTTTAGGTTGTAAAGTTGGATTTGACTTTACGGATACGAGTCCGTAAAGTACGTACTTTACGAACTGTTTTGAGTCCGTAAAGTTGTATTTTATGGACTCGTATCAGCAAAGAAAAAATACAACTTTACGGCCTCAAAATAGGCCGTAAATTACGTAATACTTTGCGGACACTTATCACGAAAAATAATGTTCGGTCCACGGCCGTAAAATTTTACGGCTATGCCGGTCCTCGAACGCGCAGTTCTCACTCGATCTGTAAAATGCAACTTTACGGCCTAGGACTGAAACCTGTTATTTTCGTCAATAGTCCATGAAATTCGATTTCACGGACCAAGTAGTGATCGCAGCGCACGAGGACCGGCGAAGCCAAGTATATCCAACTATACTATTTCATAATTATTATTTCTTGAGATCTTAGAAAGATAAAGGACCTTTAAATAACATTTACAGGCAAATTACAATTCATAAAAATTGCAAAGTACAAACATTTGCTTACTCCTTAAAACTGTTAACTTTAGAAAAATTCAATTTAATCATATTATTATTCATCACTGTGTATTCTTTATTTAACCTAAATTATTTTTTAGATTCAATTGTTAATGATACATTCACATATTTAAACATTACTTTTTAAAGAATTATAATACACTCCAGAAACTTTTTTACCTTAGATATTCTATATATTTATTAACGTATAGTAACAATCAATCATAAACATTCCACTAATGCAATAAAAATTACCTGGTGCTAATATTTTTTTTTTTCATATCCATATTTAC
This sequence comes from Torymus aiolomorphi, assembly GCA_036365515.1. Classification (NCBI taxonomy): domain Eukaryota; kingdom Metazoa; phylum Arthropoda; class Insecta; order Hymenoptera; family Torymidae; genus Torymus; species Torymus aiolomorphi. The sequence goes on along the minus strand of CM070873.1, from coordinate 217,756,993 downwards.
AAAATATATAAGGCTCGTTTATAATTGAAAATAGGAGGAAGCAAAATTTTCACTCTATGACCAAACGTTTTGAAAATAAATCTCGCATAATTGGCATATATATAAGCCATACTTTCGTTTAACCATCTACCAATTTTTTCAAGATTTTGAGGATGATCCCAATGATAAATAGTAATATAAGGTGTTATTCTCAGTATATCCAATTCATCTAAGATTTTGTGATAATAGCGAATTCCCTCAATGGAAGGATTATTTGTATAATCAGATGGGAATATTCTTGGCCAACTTATTGAAGAGCGAAAATGATTAAACTAAAACAAGAAATATGTATCAATGGAAACTTAAGGTGGTTCTATGGTTTGTATTGGTCTGAAATATAAAATTTGTTGTGATGATTTGTTCATATATCTGTGGCTTCCAGGAATAACGACTTAACCCACTTGTACGTGTTTTCGAGAAATCGCCGTTTTTAAATTTCTATCATGACACTTCATATGTACCTTCTATTATCTATTGCTTTTGATCTTTGTTGCTATAAAATAGGTATGTCACAATCTGTTTATTGTTTAGTATAAACTTTAAAACGGCGCTTTTAATTAAATATAAATATTGAGTTAAGTGGTTTTTCCGGCCACAGGTGCAGCTAAGTGGTTATGCACTTAGCTGATATTTGCTCTTTGAACACGTTTCAGATTTCCGGACTAAGTCTACATGAAAAAGGGTAGTTAGAAGGTATAAATTCCGATGCTAACTCAATTTTTACAAAAAGTCAGTTAAGTCGTTATTCTGGAAGCCACAGATATCGTATGGTGAGAAATGATGTAATATATTAGATAATTATTTCAAATAACGGAAAAAAGAAATTTTTTTAAAAAAATGTTAGTACTAATAAAATAGATGTCAACAATTGAAAAAATAATTCAACACATGATTTGTTTCTTTTTTATTTTTTTTTGTCCTTATTTTAATTTGGAAAATCTCATTTTAATTGTTGTGAAATTTCATTACGAGGTATGATGGGACGAATTAAAAAATTTTTAAAATCTGGAAAGTTACAGGCAATTGTTGAACTGAACTTAACGAATTTATTCATCAGATTCATACAAAACTAAAATTGCCTGTAACTTTTCAGGTTATAACAATTTTTTAATTTGTCCCACGATATCTCGTAATAAAATTTCACAAAGATCAAAATGAGCCTTTCCAAATTAAAATCGGAGGTTCACAGTCAGGTCACCATAACTAGTGTCCTGTGGATGCAAGATCGGTATTACTGACAAAAAGTTCGTACGAATCCTCAGCATTTAGACCACATATAGAGCTCTTGAGACATTTAACGGATCGTGAGCAGCATCGGCAGTTTCAGCTGGACTAGCTTTCTCTCTCTCTCTCTCTCTTCCATTCTCCTTCTGAAACGCCGCTGTCGATAATTTTGCATCCGCAAGATTGCAAATAACTGTAATCGATGCGCGCTTAGTTTGCGCGCCGCTTTTTTTCTCGCCTTGCGTCTTTGATTTACAGCGCCGCAACTGTTATATGCGAGCACGCGATACGTAGCGCGTGCTAAGAAATTTTCGCCGGTACTCATTAGAAAATCTTCGAACTGGTATTTTCTTTTTGAGAAATCGAGCTGCGATGTGCAATTAAAGTATGTTTTCAGAAGGTTGTAATTTCCGCCTAGACTGTCTAGAGCTCTTTTGCTTTGTTTTCCTTCTTAATTAAATACGTTGCAAACGCAGAGAAAACTTGCAGAATGTTTTAACCGTTTAACGGATATATATTTGTTTCAAAAACTGAGGTAAAAAATAAACAATTTTATAAATATTTTCAAATAACCGATGTCGCATATGTGTGTTGTACATTCCAGCTTTGCCTAGTTATAAAGCTACATGACTATACCTAGCACTAATTTTGAGCTTTAACTTATCATTTTTATTTATTGGCATTTGAAGTTTAGCATCGGTTATCGATGACATTCCCGAATATGAATGTGAAAAGTGCCACATGGCTGCTTTATGCGCAACATAAATCTCGCGCGAGTCTGAGTGGGTGGAACTTCGCGATACCGTGGCATTGCGCGTGCCATAAATTTAATATGTGTTCATTTGTGGTGGTTGTAAAGTACAATATATAATGAGCAGGAAAATTCTATATTTTCAGAATGTCATAGCTGCTCTTAATTTTATTCAACACAATGCACTTATTATTATATGCATTATTATAAATTAAGAATTATAAAATTAATTAGCCTTTGTAATAAATGAATCCAACATTACCGAATAGTACTTTTCGATACTAGTGCCATACAAATTCGATTACCTGTATCCGCCTGTATCGAACATTATTTTTTGTCATGCGTGTCTGTGAAGTATGTACTTTATGGACACGAATAACAAAAAATAATGTTCGTTACGGCCTAGTACCGAAAAGTATACTATTTTAACACTCCGTGCGGAATGTGCTAGTTTTGCAGAGGCTTGCAAACGTGTACAAGCGTGCCTAAAAATGGTATACTTTATACGCATGAAGGGCCAAAATAGTGCATTTCGATACTAGTGCGAAATAGTACATTATGTAATAAGGGACTAAAGTCGCAGATTATTCATTATTTATTCTCGCTTCGCTTCGCTCGCTCGGGCAGTGAACTCACCCGCGGGAATCATCGACTTTTCTCCCGAGTTACATGTAGTACTTTATTCCCATCTCAACTGTGGCCACTTTTTTATTTGGAAAGTGGGATCGACGGAAATATGGGGAGTGTTTGTAAACATGGGCGGCGGCCGGTAAAAAGAGGGAAATATGGCGATATTTCGTCATATTTTCCGCAAACGTTAAATTTGTTGAAAGAAGGAAACAAATTTAACTTTTGTCCCGCTTTTCAGAGAAAAAAGTGGCCATAATTGTTGAGATGGGAATAAAAGTCATTTTATCACTTTCTCTCTAATTATGTATAATCGAACTGTATTTTTTGACATGACGTGTGCAAAGCTTGATTTAGCGCATGTTTTTTTATTCAAGTGTGTGAGAAACCGAGCTTTACGCACGGAGTGCAAAAAAAAATATTTCGCAACAAAAGACTATTTATTATCATGTAAATAAAAGTTGTCAACAAGTGGTATTATGAATTGTACTCGTCAAATAGATAGTACCATGTTATTTTGAAAGGCTTACACGCATTTGATATAAGTTGCAAGATAAAGCTCGGAAAGAAGAAAGAAAAAAGAAAAAGAAATTTGATCATCCAATACTCGATGACATTCTTTTTCGCACATCGTTACAACGTGTCCTGCTGTGAGGGCAGGCGGTAGTGTGTGATACGCTTGGCCGCACCATTTCAGATTTATAGCCTTGTATTACATGCGACATGGCCCCTCGTGGCGATTCGATTGCGGCTATTCGAAGAGCTTAATGAAGAATAAAATTTTCTGAATCATGCTACGAAATCACGTATAAATATAAATCACTATATTTTCAAACCTTTATAGTTATTTTTTATATATTATTTGAGAAAGCTTTGATGCGCTTTCTCTGTAATACTTTGCCCGTAAGAACGAGATTATAATTTGAAAAACCTCGTGATTTTGTATGTGTGCAGATAGGCGCACCCGAGCAGACACTCGTATATATACACAAGTGCGAGTGCCCACAGCTACATATCGCGAGGATAACGATCTTTCGCGCACTCTGACTGCGCAGCGCGCTAATGAAAAGCAACAACTGTTATAGGAGGCGAGAGCACGCGCGCCCGCGTTCATGCGCCCGTGCTAAATGGGGACTGCCGCGCGCATCAAACATCTAATCCGATGCTCGTGCGCGCGAGTGCGTCGGCGAAATCATAAATGTCATCTTTGCTCCCGCGAGTGGCACGAGATGTCTCGCGATATATGCAGGTACTGCGTCTAAACCATAAATACAGCCACGTCCGCGTGAGCCGGCGGGGCTGCCAGATGCCGGCGCGCTCTGCGCGTTGCTGCTGGACTACATCAGAACTTTTTAATGTTAACCCTTCTCAGTAAATTGTTAGTGTCTTTGAAAATAATGTTGTTAGCTTCCAATTTGGAGCGATTTTTCTGCTGAAAAACTGACCAAATATGGTTTGCGAATTTATAGAAAATATCTAGTCTGGGGTTAATTGAAGTGATCGATATGTAAGCATAATGGAGTAAGCGAAAATTGATTTTTTATAGGACATCACGCATCATGTACGAGACAGCTACTTTATTAATAAAAATATTATATAAATGTATAAAGGCTAATACTACGAGACGACATTTACTCAGAAAAAAACTGAAGAAGAAGGCGACAGAAAGACAAAGAAAACACAAGAAGATTAAGTCAAAAGGAGGAATTACGATTGTGTCAGAAAGATTTATTTTTTCTATAAACATCATTTAAAAACTGATATTAAAAATAAGCAGATTATTTTCCTACAACAGGAGGATTCATCCCCTCTGGCCTAATCTTCTTGTATCTTTCAGTTTCTTTTTCCGAGTGTAATAAGTACAATTGCACGATAAGCACACTGCCGCTATTAGGATTTAAAGTGTCATAGCAGAAGCAAGGCAGTAACCCATCTAAAACCTGGCGAAGCAAGGCAGTAAATTTCACTTTTCCCACTCCTCCATTTCACCATAAGAAACAACGGTTCTCACTTTTCGATCAGCCATAACACTTTAAATCCTAATAAGCAGACACCTAAACGTTTCGATGCCCTTTGTTATACTACTATAAAATTAACTACGTGCATTGCGCTTTATATAGTAATTCTATGCACGTGCTAATAAGAAATACGCGAAATATAACACTTCAACAATATATCCACAACAAAAAGCATAAAGTTATTAATGTGCGTGTTATATGTGTATGTATATATAATACACACATATTATAAATAACGTATACATATTTCAAATCCGCATGCAATTAATTGTATGATAAAAAATAACGAATCCTTTAGGTTAAAGTAGCGATTCATAACTTATAGTAGAAGAAAAATTGGCTCCAACAAATATTCAGCTAATGACATATTAACAGATAAAGTGATGTGACGCAGAAAAAAAGTTTTATAGATATCTGCAAATGAGACGAGTCTAATATCTGCAATTAACGAGCCGCGTAATCTATTATGGGTCCGAGCTCGAGAGCGCAGCGAACGCGACCTCAACATTCCACTACGCAGCCATAGGTATAGGTATACATGTAGGCCTCATAATTCGCTTTACGGTAGGTAACGAAGCGGGGAATGCGAGCGTCCCGAGGAGCAACACGCCGATTACAGCGGCGCGATAAGGCAGAGATCGTTCCTCCCTTTTAACTACGCCGAGTTCGTTTTGCGAGCGACTACGTCGCGACGGCGACGTCGAAGCCCGGGGCAGATATAATCGAGATTACATTCGGCGTATTAAGTCGTATTACCTATCTAGCGGCTCCTCGCTCCCGCGTGTGCCTTCCTTTTCTACAGCGCTATCGTTTAAGGGCCACGGCGGAAAAAGAGAGAAAAGATGCTGGGGTCTCGAGAGGAACCGGACCGCTCTAACTGTTCCGCGCGCGCCCGCGCGCGCACGAGGGGGATAGCTCAGGACGCGATGTTATACTTATATCGCGGAGCAAACTGGTTTATAGTAAGTATATATGTAATGCCGTTGTTCCAAAGGATTTACGCCAGATTTGTCTTTAATTAGCTTTAATCATACACACATACATCCATGGAAACGGAGCCGTAAATAGTTGTTGGTGCGTAAGAGCACACAAATAATATGTAGTGTAAATTGGGTTTAATAAATTTTATTCAAAAATTATATTGTAGATAATAATACTTTTAATTTTGTTTTTGACTTATTCACGTGATAAGTTGTTAGAGTACAATAATAATAGCAACTATTATATGAGTGACAATAAAAATTAATAATACGATATTCCTTCGTTTCGCTTTCTACGAAATAGGGTAAACGACATTTAAGTCGTAAAACAAAATCTTTCGAAGAATGGAGGGTCAAAACATGCATGAAAGATGTGAAAGCAAGCTTCTTGTATGGCACTTTTAAAAATAATTATACGGATCATATGTCAATTGCAGAAGTAAATAAATATTTGAATAAATCGTCGGACTTTTAGAGTTTGTACTTTGGTTATATAAGTTCATTAAATAACCTTTTACCCAACATCAGTCATTATCACATTACACTAATTGATTTCGGAAACTAATTATAGGAATTTTGCGTTACTGTATGAACTGAATGTTATATTTCTTTGCGTATAGTTTCTGTTATTTGGGAAAATTGTCCACAAACGAGTTTGATTGCACATACGCAAATTGCGAATCGGCAATTTCTCGAAACATCGAGGAAGCATGAAAGTGTTAAAAGCAACGTCGCGAGCTCGCAGTCCCCACTACTACTGCTTCTGCAGATATATATATATAGATTTGAAACGACAAAGGACGACTATTCATATAGCAACTCACCGAGCCAGTCAACCACCAGATGATCCAGTTACTCCACGAATAACGTCGCGTAATTAACTTTCATACACACTAACCGGTATGCGACCTCTCTCTCACGCGTATTATTGGGTTAATAATAATATTGTACTGAAAAAACTTCGCACATAACTTTTTTGTGACGACTTATTTAACTGCCAATGAAAAGCGTGTTATAAGGTAAAATTTTAATCGTTAAAAGATTCACGATAATTAAACACCATATTGTTATAACCAAAGAATATCTGAATTACATACATGTAAGGCACGTGTGTAAAAAGCATGTGGTAAACCGGGCGAGAATCTACGGACCTGAGAACTCTAGTTCCCTGATCTATCGCTGAGCTAATCGCCGCTTATACTGTAGCCTCCCGCCTCGCCGGCTACATTTCATATCTCTGAGACGTTAAGTCTCTTGGCTCGTACTTCTTGAATGTCGAGATTTGTGTCAACGCAAATATTCGTTTACCTTAAAAAATCCGCACTGAATCCTTTTCAGACTTGTAAGTTTAATGTTAGTAAATAAGGAGATGATTTTTCGCTGCATGTATACTAATCAATCGTATCGCTGAGAAAAGGATTTGTTTACTGTTAACATGGCATTGTAAATGTTAACATGCGTATGTTTAAATATGACCAAATATAGGCATTGTAACAGTTATAATGCCATGTTAACAGTTAAGTTACTATGTTCTCATAAACAATTTCAATATGGTACCTGAGAACATTGATATTGTAATAGTTATAATATGCTTATTATAGTAGATTTTGAATCTAATGGCCAATTTTTTGCCAGGATGATGTTGTTTTATAACAAAAACGTTTAAAATAAAAACATCATTTATTTTTTTACTCCAACATTTCCTACATTCTTATTGTTTATCCTGATGAGGGACATAAACAATAAAAATGTCCGAAACGTTGGAGTAAAAAACTAAATGGAGTTTTTATTTCAAACCTTTTTGTTATATACCAACATCATCCTGGTAGAAAATTGGCTATCAGATTCAAAAACTACAATTTACAAGAACTTCTACCATCAGCTACTTTCAAATCTGAATATGTCTATTAGTTAATAGAAATATTGTAACTATTACAATATCACATTTTATCCTTAAACATGTCAAATAGTTGTATTTCAATACATAAATATGTTAACAGTAACAATATTCTTCTCTAAGTGTACTCAGGGAAGACCCGGGCAAGATGAGACACTGAATTTTCTCAGATATTACAAAAGATGTCGGTGACATAAGAGTGGCAATCGATAGATAAGACTCGTTATATTCATTATAATGTAAAATGTTTTGTTCTGTAAAAATTCTTTGCTTTTTACTGTTTATTACCATTTCAGGTGTACTTTGAGTTAACCAGGTCTCTCTTCCCTATACCGAAATAAATTCGAATCTAAAGTATTGCAGATCCCCCTCGCGCCCATCTCTCTTCTTTTCACCCTACATGCCACAGCCCCGCTCACACGTACACACGTTTCCACTAGTATGCATATTCATATATGCCGGGCTGTGTGAGGGTACACAGAGGTCCCTCGGCCCCGTTGCGCAAAACGAAAAAGAAGTTAATTCGTGGCTTTAAACAGCGAGGATGTTCCTGTTCCCACGCCTCTTGGCCGGACCACGACCTCGCCACGCAAAGGGAGAGTGCGGAGAGAGAGAAAGAGAGAGGAGCAAGAGGTCCCGTGGCCGACTCACCTGCGCGCGCCTCAGCCCACGCGAGGCCGATTGCAATATGTTATATATGTATATATATATATATACATAATAGGCTTCCTCATATTTAACGAAATTTCGCGAATCCACGCGACTAGCCTTCAAAAAGGGGATCATATGTGGGGCTGGTTACGCTAACCTGCGACCTCTTGAGCCTTGCCGATCGTGGGCTTTATCCAAACTGGTTTATACGTCTTGGCGGATGACTTTTCGCAATTTATAATTGATGGCAGAATTGAACGGAGAATTCGCCAATAATCATAGAGATGTCGAAATCGTAAAATATTTTATTTTCATTGGTGGGATACTTGTTTAATTATAATTGAACGCTCCCACAATATCGAGCCTCGTTAAGAGCTGCCGTCGTAACGATTCCGCGTGCTATATACCTATACAGTTGAACGGCAACTGCGGCGGATTCACCGAGACGCCGTGCAAGAAATATAACGGTCGACGATTAAAGGCGACCGCTGTTAGTAGCAATTTCTCGCGCTCGACACGACCACCGCGCGCGCTAGAAATCGATTTTCTCCGTGCTAGCTATCCTACATAGACATACGCACACCTATATACGCATCGCCACATGTAACGATCGGGACAAAAATTAAAGGCGCGCTGGCGCTTTGTGCAGCGCCAAAAACAAAAATGAGAACGGGCGTGAAGTATAGCGGAACAACGAGAGAGAGCCGATGCACTCTACAGCCAAAGAAGAAGAAAAAAAAAGAACGCCATAGTATAATAGTCGGCGCACTTTCTTTTTCCCTCGCCGCGTGTGCGCGTGTGTGTATATATATAATACGCTTCTCGAATTGCGGTGCATCGCGGTTTCGAGGTACATCATCCTCCTGCAGCGTCTCCTCGTATTTTATAGACTCGCGTAGGCCTAACAACTCTCGCGGCGAGAGAGAGAGAGAGAGAGAGCGCAGCGCGCCGGAGATTTGTGGTTGACGTACACAATTCCCGCGAGATTGCGGTGGCGGTGGCGGCGGCGAGGGAGAAGCTCCTACAAAAGAAGAAAGTCATTTGTACGTTTTCCGTTAAATGAGCGCCGTTTACAAGCCGTTCCTACCCGCGTACACGTGCGGAGATATACGCTGGAAGCTTAATAGCCTACTCGGAGCCTCGCGTCTTTCGCACTTTTTTCCGCGATTCGAATAGATAGACGCTTAAGGCGAACGAGGCGCGCTTAAATTGCTTACGTTCAGGAGGATAGATTCTCTTCGATATATCGCTGATATACAACATGTGTGCGATGCCTTTACTTTTATAGAAACGTTCTTTTAACTTTTCCAAATATCTTAATTCTATAGGTCCAAATGATTTTCTCTGAACGTGTTAACAGCCTTAAAAAATAAAGTACGCAACAAGTGCCCTCAGGTTATCTTGACTTGTGTGATTCTCACCTTCGCTCGGGCAACGAACTTCACTCTCGTCGAGATAATTCCCTTCGCGCATTAGTTGCGTAATGTACTGTATTATAACGCCTTATACATAAACATTTGCCTTCATAAAAATCTTTTTTTTGTCTATAACTCTGTGTAAAAATAACATGCTTCCAAGCAATAGTATTCCATTTTTAAATAGCTTGAAAATCTGTAAGTATGAGTACAATCAGACGTACATACATAGATAGACACGACAGTCTCATCCTTGAGTCGCATTTTTATAGCTACCCGCTTTAACGAACATTACAAAGCCAAGGCATTAGCACACAACAAAGACACATGCAGGCGGTGTTTTATGAATAAATTTTGCCCGCCTGTGGTTGCCCTCCTCCCCACCGATACATTCACCGACGGAACCATTCGTCAAGCGAGCTCTCATCGCGATAGGATCGGATTCTTAGGCCGCGCTAATTCATCCAATCATCGCGCATATAAATAAATTCCTCCGGTCGTCGAAAATCACACGAAAACAATGAGCCGAGGGAAATCTCTTCCGGCGCGCGCGGACTCGACAGTCGCCACCGCGCGCCGCTCGCCGGCCGACTGCACGCGGCGCGCGCTCGCGACGGCGTCGTGCATAATCTGCAAGAGGGATGCGCACCGCGCGCCGCGGCAGTGATATATAGCCGGCGGTCGTCCATTGTCCGCTCTCTCTCTCTCTCTCTCCTGCTCTCTCTCTCTTTCTCTCGTTCTCTCCTTGGCGCGGGTTCATGCTGCACGGCAGCAGCCTCACGGTATTAATTACGATTCCGCTCTGTAACTCTTATAACGCACACGCGGCGATAGATAATTCACCGCGACGGAGACGAGCCTGACTTGGAGATATGCGGCGCGTCGTTTGTTTTGAATTTGCGTATACTTTGCTGAGTGATTTCGTTTGATATTTTTTAATATTCATTTGGGCCTATTTGAAAATTGAATCATACAAAGCAGATACTGTTGTAGAGAATTTATGTTTTGATGGAATGTTAATATTAACTCCACTTTCGAAAAATAGTTCGATATTACTTAGAACTAATTTGGTGTATTCACAAACCTTGTCAATTCAATAGTCATTCGGCCCTCTTTGAAAATTGATTAAGGGGATGTGCAACCCTAATTTCAATATTTTTTTAAATCAACATTCAAACATTTATTTGGAAAAAGACGGCTGTCAAGCGCTCCGTACACGCAAACACTATATGCAGATTTTTTTCTGAATAATTCTATTGATATTTGCATGAGTTATGCTCGTTTGAAAAATAACGTCGGTACTCACATCCCCTTAATACATAGCCGATACTGCTTTAGAGAATTTATGTTTCGATGACATATTAATTTAGCCCCACTTGTCAATTCAATATTCAATTCGACGAACGGAAATTATGGCCTCAAAGCATTCATTGAGAATTTACAATCATATCAGTTAGATTGTAAATTACATTACAAATTACATTACATTACAAATCAGAAGGGATCCCTAAATTGTCAAAGTTATTGAAATAATGTACGCTGCAGAAATCAAAACAGGCATTTGAGAACTAGAAGAAATAATTTAATGTAATAAAAGTAAAATGACGCTTTTCTATCGAAGTGTATGTTAGGATAGTGAATACAAACCAATACTTTTGTAGAGTAATGAGTAGGTATAAGCGTTTCGGAGATTTGGATGATTTCGATATATAATATTATAATAGAGTCAGATAGGTGAGCGTAAGTAGCTTAACATTAGAATGAGGAAATTGAACATACCACCGGAAGCTTGCTTGCAGAATCGGATAAACATTATCTTCAGTCTGTGGTAAACCTTCAGTTCCTAAAACGAAACATTAATATATATTTATCAATATTATATAGACATTATAATTTAAATATTGCATTAGATTACATTCTGTCACTTTTCGTATTTGATTTTATTCTTTTAATTTCTGAAATGACAGTAGCCATTCTAAAGTATATTGGTTATATGCAAACAAAATGAATATATCAAATGAGACGCAACGTTTTTTATTGTCCTAATAAAAGTTACCCGAGACGAGTATCCAAGTATGGATATCCGGTGTTCAAACGGGTATCTTGATCATGCCATCATCATTATTGCTGATTTACTTATATACTAATTTTGTTTATTCGAGTGAGTAGTTTAAAAATGTATTATTACGTTCTTCATAAAGCTGGAGTATTTTTTGTAACTAGTCTTATTTTTAATTAAAGCTACTATATGTAATAAATATTTATAATTAACCACTTTTATAACAATAAAAGTACAAAGAAATTTTAATTTTCCCATTTTTAAGTAGTATAAAGAATAGTATATATAATGTAAATGTTAGACTCTGAAAAGAAGTAAAAAATCGAATGTTTGAAAGTTATTTTTCAAAGAGCAAATTTTAGGACCTACAATTAACGAGCCAAAAACACCCACGTAAGAAGATATTTCGACGATCGGGAGAAACCTAATTAGCGAGACGCGAGGAACCGAGGATCTTCAAAGAGGCAGGAGGTTGCGCATGAGCACAAAACGACGGTGGAAGACTAAAGAGAGAAAGAGAGATAGAGAGGCAAGGATGGAAAGAGAGAGGGAGACAGGCAGAGAGAGAGAGCGAGTGAGATAGAGAGAACCATATACGCGGGCTGACGGAGCTGAAAAAGCCGGCGTCCTTCCACGGCGCGATGAGTCTCTCTCCCTCATGCGAGAGCGAGCGAGAGAAGTTGGCGATCCTCGTGCGGGTCCCGCTGCGCGCCTCTCTCTCTCTCTCTCGTGCGGGATGATGCCCCTCGGATCGCACCCGCAACCATATAATTACGCGAGTGCACGCCTCTGCTCGATCAGCGCGAGCGGCGGCCGTTCGTGCGTATATACGTATAGATGCGCGCACGTGTGTCTGCTTCGCTAAATTCGCGCGCGTGCGCTCATATAGCGGGCTTGCGAGGAATAGCGAACGCAACAGGCTCTCGTGCCACCGCGATGATTTACGCCGTTGCCGATTCCCCGCGCATTCCTATTAACCATCCCGCGTGACAGGCTTTTCTCCTTCCTTTTTCCTCGGATTTTTCGAGCTTTCCTCTCGCGTCTGTCCGCCAGCCCGCGCGCCTGCGCGCACTCGCACGAGTGTAATCAAGAAGGAAGATAGGCATCTGCGGCAACTTTTCTCCTTATCGTTTAATTTCGTTCTGGGACGAGAGTGCGCACCTTCGGCTCTCGGAAAAGTTGTAAATTGTATTCCGAGTCATCGACGCTACGATGGGGAGTGCCGCGGATTTTTTCGAAGGGGGAGAAAACTTTTTCCGATGTTTTCCGCCTTCGGTACCCGGAACAATAGCAACACGTGTAGCTAGGCTGCTGGTATAATTGCCTTTCTTTTACCTCGGAATAGTGCAATTACAACTTTTTTTATTGAATATTATACTCAGCTTATTTTATAATGTACAGTTCGGAAATAAGGTAACTTTTGGTAATTCAGCCACTTATCTATAATTCGGCCACTTTTTTAGTTTTCTACCTTCACTTATCCGAAAGCATAAATATCCAATATCGTCAGCTTCGATATATATATGACAAATATACCTTACAGATCGTTTTCAATTGTTTGAGAATGATCACTACATTTGCATGATGGCAAGTCTTTTTCAAATTTTCACTCTCTAAAAATGAATAAGTGCAAAGTCGTTCACTTGTGCGAATGAGTGAAAAAATCTGCTAATACTTTAGTGAATATTCACTTATTGAAGTAGTGGAATACAATTTTCACTGCGCAACACGTGAGTATTCACTAAAGAATTAGTCGATTTTTTTATTTCTTTGAACCAGTTAGCGACTTGCCACTTATTCATTTTTAGAGAGCAGCGAGTCGCGCGTTTTATAAAGTCAAAAAGCAAGTATTTCATATATAAAGTCGAAATATAAGCTTAAAAATCAAATAAAAACTGGTAGAGGCAGCAAGATGAGGTATTTTCCTTGAAATTAGTATGGAAATAAAATTAAAATTTTTGTTTTGTAATTTACATACTATAAGTAAATTACTTTTGCGCCTATAATTCATCTAATTCGGCCAAAAGTTGGATGAATCAGCTAATACAATTTCTAAACCCCAAATAGTTTTTATGTATGTATAATGACAAAGCTGTAGACAATCAAACATAAAGTGATGGAAAAATAAAAAAAGGAAAAAATTGTGTAATGTACCAGTAAGAAAGAGACAAAAATATGTTTCCTGGTTTTGTAAAATCTGTAAAGAAGATGTATGATCTCAGATATGAGAAGGTGTGAAATTCCTATTACGTTCACAAGCAGTGCGCTGGATTAACAAAATATTAGTATTATTTGTATGAGTTAATAATTAAATAAAGTATTTTTATACTTGAAAATATTAATTTGATTAATTTTTGCGGTTTATGAGTTTCCTTGTACTATTTTTTCAATATTAGCAGAACTAGGTAACGTATCACCTAATTTGGCCAAAACGCAACTTTTACACTTTTGCTCCCTGCGAAGCCAATCTCACATCTGGGACGTTCCCGATTTTTTTCTTGGTAGTATATTTACTATACTTTAATGTCTTTTCAATTACTTTTTTTCAACGTATTTATAGAAGGATACAGAAAATATTTCGCTTAAGGAGGCCGAATTACCTCGAGTTACCTTACATGAATGAAATAATTTGTTTCTTTTTTCAAAATTAACGGTATTTGATTATGTGAATGTTGTCAAACTAAATTATGATGTAAAAATATGCACCATTCAGAAGTATTAGTTTAACTTGCACGTAGACCGCGTTATTATCATAAAACATTTTTTCAAAACTTTCGTCTTTCATTATGTTGAACCACGTGTAAAATCGATGTCGCAATTCTTCCAAAAAGACGATGGTGAAATAAAATCAACGAAAGTTACAAGGGTAGTCAAATCTTTGCTCTTATCAAATAGTATTTTGGTCGCAAATATGCGATCTCCAAACATTTCGCAGTCTCTGTGACCGGTCGAAGTCGCCGCATAGCGTTCAATGGGTCCACTATAGGCGCCCAAAGAGGTTATATAACCGCGCCTGCTTCAATAACGTCTTTGTATCGAAAATGTAGATATTCCCGTGTATTTTCGCGATGTGTTATCGATGCGGGTTTGCTCTAAGGAGTTGTGCGGGCGAATGAGCATTTGCCCTTCATGAGAGTTTGGTGTTCACGCGAATTACTTAGGTATGCTTATATTGGCCGTATCAAACCAGCAAACATTCCGATTTGTAATGATCTTATACGTTAATGTTAAGTTCTCTTTATCATTCAAATTTATTGTGATAGTCATGATTGATTAAAAAATGATGCATGAATAACAAGATAAGAATTAAGTAAAAATATAGTGGTATGACAATTCCAGGTTGCAACGGATTGCATATAGGAATAAATAATTCCTATAAACATAAAAATTACTTAAAAAATTTACCACAAAAGATATAAATACTATTAAATGAAAAATTACATTAAGATTTGAATTTGAATATTTTTCGTGCTATGATTATTAATTTATTATAACAAATACATATATATATATACCAATTTATAAAAAACAAAGTAAGGATCAATAATTACAATCAATAGAGATACACGTGGAACATGGGTAATAGGGACTATTAGATGATGTAAAAGCACATGTTATCTCCATTAATTGAATCAAGATAAAAGGCAAGACAACTATGGCTCGATGTAAAATATCATTTTATTTATTTATTTTATTTATTATTAACCAGAATAAACTTGATATATTGAATAACTCTTGATGGCTGAGTATGAAAATCACAATGAAATAATTTCTTTTTTGTTCAGTATTGGCCACTTTATTAGTCCAGTACTGGCCGTGTATTACATATCGCCATATGTTGAGTGTTGATCTTAATTAAAATAAATCTTTTTTTTCTAATTTATTTTAAGATAATTTAATATTTAACTATAATAATTAGTATGTACATTAGATCGTTGAAAACCAACTTTTTATTTTCTCAAGTACCTTCTTATTCTTTTAATAATTTTAAGGGTAGCGATAGCGCCCTCCATGGCGGAATTGGAAAGTGAGCTAATTGGTGTAAACATCGTAAATGTAATAGAAAAATACTTTACCAACGGAGTGCATTTTATCAAGCGACGAGATTCGCTGAATTTCCACGAATCTTGAACTTCTGGGGAGACGTGGTTGCGCAAAGAAGGTAGATAGTATTTTCATTAATGCGTAACTGGCCTCATCTTATACATTTCTAATTAGATGGAGGCATTTCCAGGTAGAGAGTCTACCTATAAAACGTAAGGGAAACACGTGAGTGCTCTCTTATTCTCCTTGAAAGCTTCTTCATCCAGACTCGAGAATGGTCTTTTTTCCAGCTGTCTTGAGTGTACGAGAGAATTAAGCTATAGGTGAAGGTCGATGATAGGTCTGGGATTTAATCGAATTCCCATTGGTATACAACATCGTGGATGGGAAATTAAGTGGACCACGTCCATTTATCTGACGCTGCAAAGACGCCGGGCGTAGCTCAAAACTTGCACGACGGGTTGGCCACAAACAAAACGAGCTCTCATTTAATTTTTCCAAATTTTAAAAATATTGATTCCTTTCAATGTTATGATAGTTTGAAGTTGAGCAACGAAAGGCGAAAATTCGTAGTACAACTTCATACGTATTTTGATACACTTTCGTAGCTCAACTTTAAACTATCGTGATTTTGGAAGGAATCAATAATTTTCAAAGCTGAAAAATTAAATAAAAGCTCGTTTTTTCTAGTTTTATTTTCATTTTTTTTAAATGATATTTAAGATTTTCTAAGATTAAATGGTTACCGTCTTAAGAAGAGACTTTTTTGAAGATGTTATTAAAATAGAGTTAAAAATGTCCAGCATTTGAGTTTTTTTAGAGCATTAGGGTCTAATATTGCGGCTTTCTTTATGTTTCTACATTCGAAAACGTATTCCAAAGTTTGAGCCGTATCCGTGACCCGGATGCTTGACACTCTCCTAGTTAATTTATTTTTCTATATACGGGAGAATAAAATTTGTTGTGTTTTTTTCATTTATTCAATTTATTGCATTACGCAATATTTTATAATAGTAAGTTAAATAGTAGTGAAACAGTTATAGATTATTATATAATATTTATAAAAACTTATTACATATCCTGGGTTCATAATATACATTTTATCTTGAAATTTATAGTGTACTTAATATTATTAATTTTAAACCTAAACTCTAACATTAATTTTTTTACCACTATTATTGGCTTACTTAGTGAATTACAATTATTTCGATTTAATTAAATCTAAAATCACCATTATATTTATTGAATAACAAAGAACCCTTTCGTCCTTATTGTACATTGCACTTCTAAATATAAAATACAATAAAATACAAACACTTATTAAATATAATCAAAGATTGATTCATAGTCTTTTCAGATTATAAAATCTTATTGCAGTTAATTTAAACAACATCAAATTAATAATATGAATTGTAACTGCGATATGATAAAACCAAACATCTGTATTTTTTAACCGATGCAATTAAGGTTTGACAAAAATAATATATAGACTACTTGAAATTGAGCTGCTGCAATCGATCAACATATTTTGTGACTTTTAATATAGCTATATGTAATTTACTCTTAATTGCAATCGCGTGAAGTAAAAATTGAAATATACTTCATACAGATCCGTATTTACAAGTACGAAATTTACACACTAAGCGTACTTTCGAAACTTTAAGAGTCGCATTCAAAATTTTTATGATCTTATTCTCGAATCGCGCGAGCGCATGCAGGGCGGCTCGCGAAAAAGTCGAGAGCGCGGTTGTCCGCATACCACTGCTGATCGCTTTCGTTTCTCAGCGTATAATTAATTGGAAGGACGTCGAAAGTAAGAGGGAGAAAGACACTACACAAACAGCTCATTAATTAGTATTGCTAATTATACGTATAACGAACGCAGACCCCAGGACTGTGTGCCCGATCTACGTTTGTATAGATCTAAAAAGCCACAGACACACACGTAAGGCAGCGCGTTGTGTTTTTGTCCTATTTGTTGCCGGCCGAGCACGAGATTAGTGGCCAGATATACCGGCGACGCTCCATGCTAATGCGAGTTCAAAGTTTATAGCGCCTAATTAACCGCATTGAGCGAAACCCTGCTTGAAAGCCCTAGTAAAATATCTATGTAACTTTTTGGCGAATCAAATCTGCTTATTATGCAAGTATTATTGATCGCTTCTTATGCTACGTATATAAGATAGATCAATTGATATACTAAAGCATCAATAGAAAACAACCTTTTTGAATGTTAATTTCATAATTGTAAAATATACATGGAAAAAAATGAAATTTCTATTTTTGAAAAATCAAAGTGCACTTAAAATATCTTAAAAAAACTATTTTCTACTTAAAACTTGCTACTCTGAAAAATAAATAAAATGAGATTTCAATCGTGAAAATCGTCCGAATCAAATATAAGATATAAATAATTGGCGAATAACTTTATACTTTTGGAGAATGAATCCAATCGAAACGTGTAAAGACCTGTTTCTATTTTTTGCTGCTGTTGAGGTTTGATAGCAAATACGCATTTTGTAATAGCTTTCGTCGTAAACCATGCAGATACCCTCTTGAAATTCAAACAGCTTAAATTACTTTAATAAGTTTAATAACTGATAAAAACTGGGATTTTTTAAAACAACTAATTACAGAAGATAATAGTTTTAATTTTTCAAAAGACACTGAAAGTTATTAAACAATCATTTAAAGACATTTTACAGAGTAAAAAATACTTTTATTCCCATCTCTACTATAATGGCCATTTTATAGCCTGAAAAGCGGGGCAAAAGTGGCGTCTGATTCCCTCTTTTACTTTATTCCCGCATAATGCGGGAATAAAGTAAATTAACGGGAATAAAGTAACATAGCTTAATTATTTACGTTTATGGTGAATTGGATTAAAACTAACAAAATTATAACACATAAATAGAAAATAACTTTTCAAATCTATGAAGTGGCCACAGTGGCGATGGGAATAAAGTACTACATGTAACGCGGGACTAAAGCCGATCATTCCCTTGGGTGATCACTGCCCTCGCTTCACTACGCTCGCTCGGGCAGTGAACTCACCCGCGGGAATAATCTGCGACTTTAGTCCCTTATTACATAATGTACTATTTCTAGCATATAAAAGATCCATAAAACTAAAATTTCAATACCATCTTTTGACTATAGACTGCAAGTTAAGGTTGTATTGGCCGTAAGGTCCCTGTCAAAAGTTAGTTTTTCACATTGAAACTGCGATAAATAATTATGTAAAGCAATTGATCAATTTTTAGTTCTGGCAATCAATGTGTTAATGCAATTAGAATATTATAAGCTTTAAAAATAAAAAATCAAAGCAAAATTGTAACTCGGCACTATTTTCATAAAAATCGTCATTACGTTGAAATTAGCTAATTTTGACGATTTTAAAAAAATAGTGCCGAGTAGTGACATATTTAATTAAAACTCTGCCCTTTGAGTTTCTCTCGTTACGGACGGAAATAATAAGTAAAATACTGTCAAAAGATTCTCGAATTATTATAGAGATATATAAGACATACATACATACATGAAGTCTACTTTATAAAACCTTTTCGTTCGAAAATGTATTCACTGTTTCAAAGCTTCTTCTACGAGGAAGCAGTTATTGTATATTGTCAGCATTAGTAATAGTACAATTAGCTATATAATATTATGAAAACGAGCGAAAGTCATGAAATAAACATATCTGATTTAATCAAATTATCTAAACCCGATAAACTTCAGCTATTGCTCATGCTCCCGTTTTCACAAGATTTTCTGCAACCACATTACATGTTCATTATATTGGAAAATTTGTATACAGCAATATCAGTTCAAACATTCAGTATCCGGTTAAAATCTGCGTTACATAAAAGTAGTTTGAACATTTTTCAAGTCACAGTACAAGGCACACAGTGACTTGACAAAAGTTTCAATTAAGATTAAACATCAATATATTAAAAAAATTCTATTTAGAAAATATTATTTTTCGAAATATATTAGGTATTATTTTTTGTTAAGACTTATTATTTTTGTAAATTTTTACTATTTTAATATACGCATAAGATACAATAATAACATTCCTATTATACTTAAAAATAAAACTTTTATATAAGTATTTTTTCCAAATAAAATTCTATTTTTCATCGAGAAGGAGTTTGCGATGGCGATCAATACGCGATCAAATCAACTTGCTCAAGTTACTTATTTATGATGTTCGATCTATCACAAGTATATGAATACCTCGTTTGAGATGAAAACAACCCTCTCATTAAGTGAATTCATACTTAATGGCCTTGCCCAGCATCTTTTTCTTGTTCTATCATAACCATATACATAGTAGAACAATGATGCTATCTTTTTTCTCTAAAATTGTGAAGCAAATGTGAAGCAGTATAATAGGATGTAGGGTGATGGGACTAATGGTTGGCCATTCCCTAGTTGTAGGACATTTTCTATTTAATAGTCACTCAAAAATAAAATTTGCTAAACTAATTAATGGTAAAGTAAAGTAGAGGTTATTTACTTTGCGATCGCCGTCTTAAAGTTCAAAATCGTTTATTTATTTCAATTGAAAAACGTGAAAGAAAAAGTGTCCTATAACTAAATTAGATGTCCGACAACTGGTGTCAACATCCTATTATCATCTTGAATGAGGCATTTGTATAAAAATCATCAAACTACGTTTGATAACTTCAAAAGATAAATTCAAAAATTGCCTTTTCTATATGGCTATATGTGATACTTAAAATAGTAATATTTTTAATAATAATCCGGATTTTAATCCTTAGGTGCCATACTGAGGAGTACATTCATGGGTCGTATCTAAGGGTTAAAAGAATTACCATTTTATATAGATGCGCATTAGAGCTTCTCCCGTTTGTGTTCACAAATAGAAAATAAAATTATGGGTGAAATTAATTTATTTTTGAACTTCTGCACAGATAAATGCAGTGCAGATTTACTTATCCATAAGCACGTCTTCGGATAACTTGACGAGTTTATACGCTCGTTAACGTAAGTATAATACGACATCGCGCACAGAGCTCGTCCGTGTATTATTGAAATAGAGCCGAGGTCTTTTATTTCTCCCGTACTAGCAGCATTGCCAGGCTCGCACTCTTCCATACTCCTAATTGCTATGCAAATAATTGAGCGACGTCGGCCGGTATTAGAATCATCTACGCGTGACACTCGACTAATTGACCACGTAATTGCGTCCCGATGAAAGTATGTACACGCATATATACGCGCACGCTGCTAATGGCGCTTGATTGCTTGTCCGACGCTGCTCCTCGCGACCACCTAACGCGTTTAATAGCCACAGAGCTGCAAAAATCATAGGTACGCCCATTCCAGCTTACATGCGCGAGAGCTGCACGCGCGAAAGTTTGCTGGAAATTGAGGCGAAATTGAAATTTTTCCTATTAGCCTCACGCTCGCTCGCCTTAAAGCCTTTTTTCAGATCTCGACAAACGTTAAATTAAATCGAGCCATTTCGTTTGATGAATGATAAATTATGCTCCTTTTTTACTGCAATTTCCATTAAGACTCTATACATCTACTTTACTCATTAGATTAGAGCAACACGGTCGAACGTGCTTTTAAAAATGCGTTATTTATGAGCCCAAACATCAGCTACTAATTCTACTGTCCAGGAGAGTGTCAGGGATCTGGATTACGGATTCCGCCACGGTAAAAAATAATATGATCGAGACAGCGAATCATAGTTTGTTAAATGAGATTAGCGATAAAGTTTGTAAGTGCAAACAAAAAGTTTGCTACAATAACAAACTTTTGTTCTGCAAAACCAATATAGCATTTCGGCAATCGTTGTATAGCGAAATAAATACGGGAATCTTTTCTGTTTTTCATCCGATTTTAATGAATAAAAGTTCATTCGATTCCTTAAATAGAGTTTATATAGAGTTACCGAGGAAAAATGTTGGAAATATTTTATACGTGCGGCGTAAAGGACTATAGTTTATACAAATTAGTCTATAAGGATAATAGTTGTGGAGTTAATAGGCTAATTGTTAATAGTTGTGAAATCATCGAATATTTGCGAAATTTTTCCTCTGTAACACTATATGAAAATGTTTAAGGAATCGAATAAGCGCTTATTCATTAAAATTGCATGAAAAACTAACAAGATTCCCGTTTATAATTGATACTTTTTTAAACCGATAAAATATATACACGGAGAGAAATTTTAGAGTAAAAATTACCAAGGTGCCTTGGTAGCGCATGGACAGACTGTCAAAAGTCGTGTTATTCCCAGGTTTCTAATACAATTTATAAGTTTCCCAAGAAAAACTACCATAACCACTTAAAAAAAATACCAAATTATCTGAATAAAAATTACCAGAAACACTGGTAAAAATTGAGATCTAGTCATTTTTACAAGATAACCTAAGAATTTTTACTAAGAAAACTGATAAATTTTACCAAATAACCTGGTATTTGTGTACTCGCGCATGCGCACTGCGCATTATTGTGTTTCAGAAGATTGATACTAGAGGCGTGCGCGACGTTAAAATGAAAACAATACACATATTTTCAGTAAGTAATAACAGCGATTCAAATGACTGTTGGTAACAGCTTCTGTGGCGCAGTCGGTAGAACGTCGGACTCTCAACCCAAAGATCGTCGGATCGAATCCCGCTTCCGTAAAAGTTTTTTTTCAGTTTAATGTTTTTTCATCATTGTTTCTGTTTCTATTTCTATATTAAAATACTATATATCCATCAATATGGATAAAAAAAGTTAATTTTTTTAATTTAAATTAACTAAAAAAAAAGTTTACCAAGGCACTTTGGTAAAAATTTTGAAATTGTCAGTCTGTCCATCCATTACCATAGAAACTGGTAATTTTGTCTCGAATATTTGTAATTTTCACTACAAAATTTCTCTCCGTGTACACTTGCCAATACAATTTTTGCTCAAAAAAATATTTTTCTAGTGCCTAAACTATTTCTTATTTGATCAGATTCGGACAAATCATAAAAAAAAAAATTATTTCCCAATAACATCTTTTCGGGATGAGGAACTACCTTAAGTTTATACAAAATTTACTTTTTATAAATAACTTTAATTACTTTTTTAAATTCCATGTCTTTTCCTGTTATTCTCTATGCAAGCAAAAAAATCATTCTCATTATAACCTAATAATTGATAGATGTCATATTCTCTAATACAATGACTCAAGAGATTACTGTAGCAAAATAGATTGTTAACGTTGCAAACTTATTTGATTATATGTACAGAAATATTTATGTGGTTGAAACAGTAATCCGAATTCGTTGTATTTTACTCGCAATAAAAATCGCTGTTACAGCAAGCTTTTTCGCTACTACAGCAATCTTTTTTTAACCGTGGCTTAAACTTTAGCATGTGTTTTTGGATGTGGAAAAATAAAGAAAGCTGCAATATCAGTCCCTAACGCTCTAAAAAAAAATCAAATTCTAGACATTCTTATAACTATATTTTGATAAAATCTTCAAAAAAATTTAATCTTGAAAAGTCTTAAATATTATTTCAAAAAAAGAAGATAAAACTAGAGAAAACGAGCTTTCATTTGCTTTTTCGGGAATTAAAAAATAATTATTTCTTCCGATGTTATGAAAGTTTAAAGTAGAGCTTGCAAATCCACTGTTATACCTCTAAAATTTGCGGTTCCATTTCATGCATATTTTGGTGCGTTTCCGTTGCTCAACTTTAAACTTTCGTAAGTTTAAAAGAAATTAATATTTTTCAATTTTGAAGAAAGCAAATGAAAGCTCGTTTTGTCTAGTTTTATTTTCTTTTTTGAAATAAAATTTCGGACATTCCAAGATTAAATCAATACCGTGTCAAGGAGAGGCTTTTTTTCCAAGATTTTCTTCAAAATAAAGCTAAAAATATCCACAACTTGAGTTTTGTTGGAGCGTTCTAATATTGTGGCTTTCTTCATGTTTCTATATCCAACAAAATATCTTAAAGTTTTCCACATTCCCGACACTCTCCTGGTGAACACACAAAATTAAATTAATTGAATTGATTTGGCTGCAATAATATCACTGTCAGATTATATAAATATGCAAATTCTTCGAGAAATCTCGCGTAGCATTGACACTTGACTCAACTGTTTCGTCGACCGGAATGCAAACACACGATCATGCATTGTACGCGTAACGGTATTCTTTTTACCTGTTAAATGAAACATCAAAGTTAATTTTTCTCGAAGCTCGGTAAAATTTTTTACGACCGATCTCTTTTTTTCTTTTTTCAAGCGAGCCAACAAATTTTCTTCGGCACGCGACGAAAAAATGCACTAAAATTTGTCTCCTCCGCGCGGCGACCCAGTGAATTCCTCAACGGGCATCGCTCGAGCCTCCAAAACGGTTTCGCGCGTGCGCTCTCGTGCGTGTCCGACGTGCTCGCG